>LR999964.1:65592642-66842642 GCA_905220375.1 Tachina fera
TTAATGTCCACCAATTTGGCTTTATTGGAAGGATAATTTTATGCCATTAATGTTTAAATATGATTTCGGGCATGTGGCCGCCACGGCTGGCTCGAATAAAGCCAATTCTACAGATCTAATTTTCAACCACTTTTTCGAGCATGTGGGGCCGTATGTTGGCAATAACGCCACGAATGTTGGCTTCCAAGTCCCCTAACGTTTCTGGTTTGTTGGCGTAGACGAGCGACTTCACATATCCCCAAAGAAAATAATCCAATGGTGTCAAATCACACGATCTTGGTGGCCAATTGACAGGTCCATTCCGCGAAATTATGCTCTCATCGAATGTTTCCTTCAATAAATCGATTGTGACGTGCGCTGTGTGGCATGTAGCGCCGTCTTGTTGGAACCACAACTCATCCACATTCATGCCATCCAATTCGGGAACAAAATAGTCGGTTATCATGGCTCTATACCGGTCTCCGGTGGCGAATCGATTCATTCGGGTCCTCTTCAACACTTTGCTCTACAGCGGCAATTGTTTCTTCGGTGCGCACTTTTCGACGTCTCTGCGGATGCGTATTATCACATAGAGTAAACGTAGTGCGAAAACGATCCATGGTTAACCGAATTAATTGCTCTGATGGACGATTATGTCGACCATAAAATGGACGGCGCTTGCGGTAAACTTCGCGAACTGAACCATTATTTTCGAAATAAATTTGCACGATTTGCAAGCGTTGTTCTTTTGTCAACCTGTTGATGATGAAATGGCAAACCAAACTAAATATTAATCACTTGACAGCTGACAAAATGGCCGCCAGTTAAAAAAGTGATGCCAACTTAAAGTTCTATATCTCAATAAAAAACACCCAATCCTTAACAAGAGGGTAGTCGAATAAGGGATGTGCGTCGGTCTGTCTGCTTATAAGTGAATCCAAATCTTTTGAAACCCCCAAAAAAGATAGAGAGTTCCGTATCATATTTTTGTGTTAAAATTTTTCTAAAATAGATTGATATTAAGATTCAGCAAGATTAAAAACGATTTCAGGGCTGGAAAATTATATATAAGTTTATATAAAAAACTAAGCAAGCTAGGTTAGGCTTTACAGACTACAAATTTCATGAGAAACTGCCACACTTGTCTGTTGATGGGCCCAGTTTTGCTGCTTGGGTGGGTGAAAACAGAAAAATTATCCAGCATCATCATGGTATTAAACCAAATTGAGTCTTGTATGGATGTATTTAGTTTTCTAAGGTCGCATTCTGATATCCTTAAAAGCTCCTGCAAAACCAGAAGCCGATGATAATCGCCAGCAAAAGAGGGGCTGTAACATACTGTGTGTTCAACGGGACAACAACTTCCACAGAAGTCGTTGTATGAGAAATTTAGTGCCTAATTTTGTAACACGCAACGCCAAGCGTTGACAAATTTTATATAAAAAAAATGTTAATTACAAAAAAAATACATAAAAAAAATTTGAACGTTAAGCGTTGAGTTTTACAAAATTAGGCCCTTAATTTCTTGACATGTGTACCTTTGTAAATATGTTCTGTTAGTACTGCTACCAGTATATACATCATATTGCCAAAAGTCACCAAAATCAATTCTATGAAGTTTTATTTCATGTCGAACTTTTTTTAAATAATTTTTTATAAAATAATTGTTAGCAGAAAGAAAATCGCCAAAATCAAAAATAAAACCGCCAAAAACTATTTCTTGTAAATTGTTCTTATCCAAATTTAAAATGCATTAGTTACAATAGTTTATGTGAGAAAAATCATCAAAATCAAGCTTTAAATTTCTTGTAGACGAGTTTAGATAGGATTTGTTTTTGAAACCACTCCTTCAACAAACTAATTTTTGTGAATTACAAAAATTTTGAAGTTAAATTTTGATAAAAAAAAATTAGTTTTAAAAATCGCCAACAAATTTATTTATCGCCAGAAAAGCCGCCATTTCACCAAACCAAATATTTGGACGCCAAACAAGTTGAAAAATCACTATGTATGGCCAAAAATTGCCATGTTTGACAGCTCTGGTATACTCAGTTGAACCCTCGGGATGCTTTTTATAACGATGGATCATCTGGGATTGTAAAGTGTCCAAACTAGTTTCGAGACAGAACATTTAACCTCGCTTGACCATCCAGCCACTGCTCTCTTTTTAATTGCGATGTTTCAAAAGCATACCAATCATTTGATTACTGTACCGATTTGATAGATATTCACACGGCATATTCCGTGTATACTTCCCTGCCCTGGTATCCAGGTTAAGACTACGTTAGAATATCACGCCATCTCATTAAGAGTCATTCGGCATTCTTGAAACTGAGTAGATTTTGTATATACAGCTGATAGAGATTTGATCGCGGCTTTGCTGTTTGTATATATGTATATATACGAATAACAGCATTACATATTCTATAGTATTTTAAGCAATTGGACTCCCTTTTTATACCCAAAACTATAAAATTAACAGAAACTTTTTTCTTTATTAAAAGAAAATATATTTTATTTTAGAAAACAATAACATGTAACTAACTAAGCTTTTATTAATTTTTTGTTATGATATAACATTTAATATATCGTTAAAAAACATATATAATAACAAAACCAATTAACGGACATGTTCGATTTCATTTCGCTGAAAAGAAACGAAAAATTCTGTGGAAATAAAATGTTTTGCTAATACCGCGATATATACATACATACACAGAAAAAACTAAATTTCATTTTCAGTAACCAAATTCATTGAATCAGTAAATGTTTTGTATGAATACGGTCCTACAAACAATTTTGTAAATTCTGATAACAGTTTTATACAAATTCAAATCTAGCTGAGTTCGACTGAGAGAATTTGTTGTTTAAGTGTGTTGGTGTTTATCTTGCTTGTCGATAGGTCCAACATGCTGCTGTGCTATTGTTGTTGTTTATTTGGATTGATCGTGTTGAATACATGTAATTGGCGAAAAGTAGCCGACAAATCACAAATATGATTTTAACAAAAATTTACTGTATCAGTAAAAAGTATTTACTGAACATAAATTTTATTTCAAATAAAATTTTTTCTGAAAATATTTTGTGCGTAATTTTTTCTATGTATGAACGTGCAATGGTAGTGGCAAGATGATGTCTGAACTAAGACATTATGAACTACCCGAAAATATGAAATAAATTAACTTATTTGGTAGGTAGGTGGAATACAAAAATTATTTTAATAATATCAAATAGTAACATGATTTTATGTTATCAATCAAATTACAACAGTATCAAGCTTTCCAGACCTGCTACGGTTTGTGTTACTTTCTGTAAGCACGTAGGAAACAGCTGATCGATATTTTTATATGAAAAGTATGTTACGTTACATTACATCTCGGAAAAAGGACATTAATTTTTCTCTCAAGAGTTGAGTAAACCAAATCCATGTTTTGAGTTATGACGTTCTTCGATTAAATAAGCGATATGTAACATCACTTTCAAGTACTCAAATTTTGATTTCGTAATGAGAAAGCCACACAAAATCAAAACTTGATGCATTTAAAATTGTGAACTGTAAGGCATATTCGTAATTTCTGATTGGATTCAACTTAAAAACTTTTTTATAGTAACCCTACGTCTATACCTGATATATTTTTATCATAGTAAAAGTCAAACTTTATATTGAAAAATAATTTTTTTGTGTTAGCTCTTTTTTCTATATGGAATTTGACTTTTGTCATGATAAAAATATATCAGGTGTAGGCGTAGGGTGAGAAGAATTTTCTTATTCGATATAAATAAGTGTGGAAAACTGACATCAAGAAATGCCAAAATAGCTAAAAAAATCAATAGAAAAACTTTTAAAATTATTCATACCGCAAGTTTCAAAGAAAGCCACCGTTAGTGCACAGTTTATTTTGCAAAATTAGTATCTTTGCATTATTTTATTGTCAGTCTGTTTCAGAAAAAGTTTCTTAGAACAAATTTCAGTTCTATTAAAACTTTATAAGAATTTTCTTATCATATATTTTTAATTTTTAGAATTTAACACTAATCGTTTCCTCAATTTGTCATAGTGAATAGATGAGTAACCAGTTACTCGTAGTTGCCATGCTTTTCTCCGGTAAACGACTCAGACATTGTGTCACCAGCACACGTCATGATCACAACCATCACTAATGGAAAACTTTAACAACTAAAAATCGATAAATGAGTGATTGAATAGTACTCGTACATATTTTGCAATAAATAAATAAAAATTTACTAGGAATTTTGTTTGTCAGAAGAAGAAATTAAAAGAAGTAATAATTGATTAGTAAACAAGCACAAGTTCAACATCCAAGTTCGATAAGTGCATAAATAACAAAATATACTTTTAATTTAAAAAAAATCCATTTTCTCCTCTTCCATTTCAAAATAGAAGATTACGAAATATGTGTACACATAAAAAAATTTAGTCACCCATTTGGTCGGAAAAACCCATGCACATGATTTTGATTACAAATAATTTATTATACTTTGGCTTTTATGGCATTTGCACAAAAAAGTCACACTTTTTTAAACAATGGGTTATAAAATTTTTAAATGATTAAAAATAATTTGTAATCAAAGTATATTAATCATTAAATCTCAGAGATTAAATATGAATTATAAGCAATTACGTGTGTTCGGGCATAAAGATTTCTTCTAGTTGTATAACCCAAAATTTAAGCATTTAACAATTTTAATAATTTTTATTTTATTTTGTTATTAATCTTGATCGAAGTTTGAACATTATAAAGAAGATTTGAAGAGCAATAACTAGATTTTTGATAATTCAAGTTCAAGTTAATAAATCATTTAAAAATTTTTAAATGGATTAAGAAACATTTGTAAAGAACAAAATATAAGGAATTATCTTACGATAAATTACAGAGTCCAGCACTTGATTTCACTGAAACACGATCCAGTTTAGTAGCGATAAAACAAACCATTTTAATCAATTGTATTCCTTTTTAAGTGTGCTGTTCTCCCACTCTGTTTTTAGTAGGACAGGTTCCAATATTTCGTCAGAACACAGTGTAATCATGATCTTAACAATCAACAGAGTTGGATACCCTATACCAATGAGTTTCTTCATCCTCTCCCACACGCGTTCGAGCAGCCACAAAACAGACTTTGAATCGAAATCAATAATTAATATTCAGTATGAAGAATGTTAATTATTGTTTTAACCCATTTTAAATTACGAACTGAAAAATTTTTGGCAAAATAAAATAAGCTAAAATAACGAATTAATAACCAATTAATCATACTCGCACGGATCAAAAACTCTCGATAGGGAACTTTATCAACCAGTAGTCGAATTCCTTAGCAATGAAGGGGACTATAAATTAAATATGTATGTGCAGTTTGATAATCAGATTAATGAAATTTGGATTTCCCGAAAATTTACTTATCAAGTAATAAAGATAAATTTGCAGAGTTTAGACAGAAAATTTTTAGTTTTAGCTGTTAAAAGCTCATATTTTGTAGGTATACGGATATTCCCGTGCAAAATTTACTGTGCAAAGTATTGTGTTTGTTGAAAAGAAAAATAAATTCAGTGAAGTGCGACTTTGACCTGCGCACGAAGGGTTCCGTACGGACAAGAGATATGTAATTCAATACGAACTTTAGCCAATATAAACTATAGTTTTGGCATTTTTTTCGTTTTTGGTTTTTTTCGGTTTTAAGCGTTTTTTTTTAGTTTTGGGGTTTTGTGAATTTGTTGGCGTTTTCTGAGTTTTGGCACTTTTTTCTCGCTTTGGCGTTTTTTTATTATTATGGCGTTTTTTTATTTTGGCGATTTGTTCATTTTGGCGATTTTTTTAATTTTGGCGTTTTTTTCATATAGCTGATTTTTTTTTGGTTTTGGCGATTTTTTAGTTTTGGCACTTTTTTTTCTCGTTTTGAACATTTTTTTTTTGGTTTTTGGCGTCTTTTTTAATTTTGGCGATTTTTTTCGTTTTAACTATTTTTTTAAGTTTGGCGATTTTTTTTCATTTTGGCGATTTTTTTTACATAAACAATTATTTTGGTTTTGGCGCATTTTTCGCGTTTTAACGATTTTTTTCAGTTCAGTTCAGTTTGGCGATTTATTTTAGTGCCAAAATTTTTTTTTAATTTTGTCGATTTTTTTCGATTTGGTGATTTTTTTTTAATTTTTGGCGATTTTTTCAGGTTTTGGAGATTTTTTTTCGGTTTGGCGATTTTATAATTTTCGGATTTTTTAGTTTTACCGTTTTTGAAAATTTCAAGAGTTTAACTCTTACGGTTTCCAAGATATAGCAAGTTGTCAAAATTACATAGTCAAAATTGCATCAACTGATGGACCACCCTTTAATTTAAATGTTTTAATATTTTAATGTTTATTGTTGTAGTCTATATAAAAATACACTAATTTTACAAATTTCAAGTGTCAATATACATATGTAAATACAATTGCATGTATATTACATGAGATTTTAACATTTTTCGTCGCTCGTTTTGGAGCACTCTTTAAGTTTTAATTCTCATGTATTTGATGTTGTAGCAGCCAAGGTTCTACATACTATGCCCAAATTTCAGGTCTGTAGCTCTTACGGTTCCTGAGAAAATACCGTGTGGCGTAGCGAAAACAATAGGGTTCCTTTTTTCAACTTTGGTGTACGGAACCCTAAAAACAAGAATTGCAGCTTCTTTTCGTTCTCTTCTACAAACTCAAGACTTTGTAAAGTAAACTCTGTTTGCGTCTGTTAAAGGTCGTATTAATTCTTCGTTGAAATCAGGTTTTCGTATCAAAGAAAAAAATTTCCTGGGAATTAAGATCTGGACGTAAATTAAATTATTCTCAGAAGAAATAATAATAGTTTCTAAGAATTTGAAGAAATATATTCAAAACCTCCCAAAAATATATGAAAATTTTTATTAAATTATTTAATTTTGTTTTCAGGCTTTATTTTATGTTGTCAACAAAATACCATTGATAACAAAGTTTTTTTTCTAGTTAATGAATACCTTACGTGAATTCTAAGGTACTATTTATACTTGTATATTATTGAATATATTTCTAGTTATTAAAGGTAAAGAGTATTATTGCTATACCCTCGAACGTATATCTATGGCGTCATACTTTATTAAAAAAAAGTACATTTAAAGATAATTTAACCAAAACCTAATTCTTTCCTCCTCCTATAAAGTCTTTTACGTCACGTTTTCTTTATGACAGCTCTGATATGAGTATGTATTTATAAATTAAATTTAAGAAAAATACAAACTCACTAACATATAATCTCGGTTGGTTTTATTTATTTTTAATTATAAAAACATTGTTAATATATAAATTAAAGCGCAATTCTTTGATAAGATTAGTAAACGACATTATCGTTCACAAAGTAATTTAATTTATAACTGGCAAAATTTAACAACAAACACTTGATGAAATTATTGACTTTAAACTAAAAAAAATTATTGCCATTAAAAAAAGTACACACATAGAAAGTTCTTGAAATAATGGGTAAATAATTGAAATTCTAGCTAAGTGATAATAAACTTATTCTCTTATATGAAAAAATAAAGGTCAAATCTGACGAAAAAGTATTATTTTAATTAAACATTTCATAGACTTAGATATGTACTAGGCAAGAATAAAAAATTCTATATGTGTATCCCATTTTAAGCAATTTTATAGCAGGTGCTACTTATACTAAAAATATGTAGTAGTATTTGATTTGAGTCATTGTTAATTTATTTCTGTTGTTAGTTCTCTCCCGAACTTTTGCAAAAACTATGAAAAGACTAATTGACGACTATAAGTAAATATTGCACGGAATGTTACACACACTGAGCCATAATCGCTCTAACATTCTTTGATTTTTAATTTTATATCTGTTAAAACATTTCGTTAATAAAGAATAAACGACAATGGTAAGTCTGTTGTAAATTACACAGAGAAAAAACTGCCTACTAGAATCAAGAAGATTTTCTCTATGAAACATGTTTAGTAGAGTTGTATAGCTCATGAACGAACTAGTTCAATTGAACGATTCACTTAACTGAGCGCTGTGAGCCGTTCAATTCACTGAGCGCTGTCAGTTCAGTACTGAGTGGTTTCTATATTTGTATCGATCACTTTCAGTAGCTCGTTTTAGACACAAACCTATAATCAAACTCATTTAAATAACGTGGACTTATTCAGAAGGTCGTTTTAAAATCGTCCATTTCATATGCAAAACACTAAAAACACTATACATCGTCTATTTTTAATGCAAAAAAATTAAATGGGCTATACATACAAAATATAATGGGCTATACATAGTTGATTTTTTTAAATTTTTATGAAAAACATTAATGGGCTATAAATTGTCCATTTCGTATACAAAAACTTAAATGGACTATATACGTCGTCTATATTTCGAGCAAAGAATTTAATGAAATATACATCATCCACTTTTTATGAAAAAAAAATTTTTATGAATAATTTTACAATGTGTTCACATGATTGTAAGATGTCTGACAATTTGTTGTCAGCTGGTAGTCTTTCAATGGACTGACAATACTTTTTCTGGCAACGACGTCTGACAAAATTTGTCAGTTCACACTGTTGTAAGAAATTTTGAGCACATTTTATTGGCAATATTGTAAGATGTGACAACCGTCTGTACATAGCTTTACAGTTTTATAAATTTTTAATTTATATAATGTTTTTCTTTTTTAAATTTTGCAATTTTTCGCGAGTTGTCGTTTTTTGTTTTGCTTTAGAAAAATATAATTACTTTTGTAATTAACATTAAAATCTTGTAACTATCTTTTTATTTTGCAATAAAAAATATAGAGTAGAAAGTAACTTAATTTGACTAAAACGACAAATGAAGCACGGACAACAACCTGTAACCTGTTGCCTTGTGGCATTCTCATATAAACATCTGTATTCTATTGCATTAAACACATTCACCATAGCAGGTAAACGAACACACTACTTCAAATGACGCTAGCAGCATATGTGGATTTGTAGCCAGCTACTTAATTATTTTGGAGACGGCAGCAGCACCATCTGCACCTCATATTTAAGTGTAAATACATTGTTCAGTATTGCCAACTTCAAATATTTCGCATTTATAAAAATTAAAATACTCTTTCAAAATGTACTTACATATATGACGTAAAAGTATAAAAAGTAACCAATTTATGCTTTACATCAATTTTTGGATATTGTTTCTGTTAAATAATATGAAATAATTGTGACATATCATTCATTCAATATTTGGTATTGTACTGGCAACACTGAATTTTCTCATTGCAGCCAAAGAAATAGAAATTAGTTTAATTGGACTACAACGACAAAATCAGCATAGACAACAAACTGCCGCCATGTTGCCTTGCTCTCTTCAAAAGAATCACTCTCATATAAACATGTGTATTTTATCCTTGACATTTTGTAGTTGGTAGCTTGCTGTGGTGAATGTGTTTAATGCTTATCTTTGACATTTTGTAGCCAGTAGCTTGCTGCGGTGAATGTGTTTAATGCATAACAACGTTAGAAAATTCTACTTTTTACAGATTGAAATGTTAACGTCAACGTTACAATAAATTTCGATAAGCATTTGCATTATTTTCAATTAACAAAAACGATCAGCTGTTTCGTTAGGTAACTTGGTCGTTTGGCTAATTCTGCCTTTACATATGAAACAAAAACAAAATTTAGGAATTTGTTTTTGTTTTAAATGAAATTGTTAGAATGAAAACTTTCCTTCGACATCAATAAATAGGGTACTTACTGCCGTATTCAGAAAAAATTATTTTGATTTACGAAAGGTTTACAAAACAAATTTGGTATGAAAATTTGTTTGTTAAACGTTTTTTAAACCGAAATTATTTTTTTCTGAATGTTTAAGCAGACGATGAAAACTTTAAAAAACAACTTAAACATTTTCATCGTGTAAATTTAGTAATGCAATCATTCAAATAGGTTTTTGTAATATACATATACAAAAACATTAAAAGTTTTTAAATGAAAGTGAAACAGGATTATACTTTCTTAAATGAATCAAAATAAATTTGACTCTCACAAAAGTCTATACTCGTATATATATATTAAATAACGTGAACTTTTAATTCTCCGTTTTCCAGGAATAATCTCAAACATTTCCCGAAAATATTAAGCAGACTTTTCCCAAACCCTAGTTATATGGTTAGTGATTTAAATGATTTATTTCTGTGATAATAGGGAAAAAGTGCTCAGACATATTTTTACCATTTTCCAGAAGATTATTTTTAAACTTTCAAGTCGATTTAAAAAATTATATTTATTTTACAATTAAATTGGAAAATTCGGTGTTCACATTTATTTCTTTAACAAAACATCATTTTATGTACTGCAAATTATAAACCAAAAATTTAAATATACGATTACCAAAGCATAAATTAAATTAAGCTATTATTCCATATGAGACTATAAGTAGAAGAAATATGTATAAGCATCATGTTATTGTACTATAACTTCCTTAAAAAGCTCAAAAAATTAATTGAGATTTTACCCAGGGATACCATTGAATATGAATAATCACAGAGTTGACATTATCCCGAAAACAGCTTATCCGTTTCCTTTTTGCCACAGACTTATACATAAGTATGTACGTATCTACATATGTAAAAATACTCAGTCACTAAAGCTTTAATGATCAAAGTCTTCTTTCTTATTTCTTAACACTAATTGAAAATTAATCCATCATAATAACTGTCAAAAATAATTGCCGTGTTTGTCGTTTATTACACGAAAATAAACTTCTGAGCGATAACGATAAGAAATTTATTTATTTCCCTTTTTTTGGGTTAACTTTACTTCTGCTCTTAACTATTGTTAACCATCGCTGTGAGTAAGTAGATATGGTTGTTTTAAACGATTCCAAGAACATTTGCCGGAACTTATCTCTGTTTAATCTTTAATTTTTCGATTAGGACCCTCGCCTACTGTTGAAAATTTTCGACGGACTGCTGAGTGTGGTGCCACTGGGTGTTTATTGTATTTGTTTTTGGTAAATTTATTGCTTAAAATTATGATTTGCTTTTAATTTTTATTTTATAACTATTTATTTGGGGTGATATCAATTGATTAATTTATAATTTCTGATTATGTTGCTTGAATTATTGTTTATTTTGACTATAGTTTATTTAATTAGTTTGGT
The DNA here is from genome assembly GCA_905220375.1 of Tachina fera. Taxonomy (NCBI): domain Eukaryota; kingdom Metazoa; phylum Arthropoda; class Insecta; order Diptera; family Tachinidae; genus Tachina; species Tachina fera. The sequence goes on from LR999964.1 coordinate 65,603,787, forward strand.
TTAAAATTTCTGCTGTTGTACCTTTTTTTCTTTTGTTGGTGGTTTACCAAAGATAAAATATTTTAATTTTATTGATTTTGTGATAATGCATTTTATGAGTAATATTTTTTTTCAGGAAAATCAAGTAATCAATATTGTCGTTTCTAATTTTAAGTCGCAGAAGTTTTAGTTTTTTAACATTGAAAAATTTTAAATTTTATGAAAATACTGGTCAACAAAACGGTAACGTTGGAACAGAACCCTTCATCAAGTTAAAAAAAATACTGTTGTTCTATGTGACCAAGTCAGATTTATTCGTTTTTTTATACCTATACTCGTATATTTTATAATTATTATATTTACTATTATTGATCCTAAATAAGTACCATTTGAAAATTGTTGGGCATGAATTGTCTTGTATTAATTAACACTTTTGCAGATCTGCAAATTGGAAAATCTTTTACAAAGTTTCCAATTTCCAACTTCCAAATGTCAACCCGTTTCAATTAGAATTTCCTAAACCAAGGTTGTCATTCAATGAAAAATGAAAAGAAACTTAATTACCTTTGAACTATTGAATTGTTCGCAACTAAAATTTTATTTGAAAGTGTAATCAATCCTTCCAGACTAGTGGTTATAATTTGATTTCTCTTTCAAGGATGGCCCAACTCTATTGATGATGAGTTGGGCCTTCCGTGGAAGAAAACCTCAATAATAATCTCCCATTTTATTTCACTATGTTTATTAGTTTTTCTTTTTTGCCAAGTTAGCACATTATCTAGAAACTATATAACACCCTTAGGATTACAAATTTATATAATGCATACCATATTGCAGTGATAGGTATTGTACCAAACACGAACTTGGTCAAAATTTTTATCTCACTACTTTCGATGGCCGAAACTTTGGAAAGGAACTTGACCTTTTTTCACATTTATGTTTTTGTGAGGATCTGACTACTTTTTGGAAGGTTTTATTAATAAAGCTTTTTAAACTTTAAATTTCTAGTCTGTTGTAGTTTTATTCATAATGTCTGCGCCAGTTCAAGAGGGCAGAGTTACATAAAATAATGGGTTATAAGGTGATAAGTGCACCATTGTATCATGATAAGGACCGAGTAATTTGCTTAATTTTTTAAGAGTCATCTGAGTGGAAATATTTAAAATATAGTGTAAATTTTAGTGGGAGTGACTCCGCCTATTTTTTTAAAGTCTGCTCAGACGAAGCACTTTTGAAAACGCAAAATTAAATGCTAGCATGAGTGAATTGTGCATGCGAGGTTTCAATACAGTTGCTTGAGTTTTAAATTTATCTAGTTGGTAACTTACTTAAATCTATTTTTTTGCAAAATTTTCTTTCTCTACCGTATAATATTTCGATAAAAATTTCATAAACGTGGCCCTACTTCCCTTATTTAAGAATCTGTGCTTTCAGATTTTTCCTGTTCGTAAATCCTTTAAAATTAGTAAAAACTCATATAACATTGCACTGAAATCCAGATAATTTGTACTTAAGTATTAATACGGCAACACTGTTAGCTAACTTTCCATTTACTTCCTACAAGTTCAACAAGTCACTGTTTTGTAAAATTCTTTGGCAGTTGTTTTGAAAGTAGACTGTACCGAAAGTGTAGATGTGTTAGTAAAATAGTTTGAGTGTATTGAGTTTTTTGAACTTAAACTTGCCCGTGTAAACCATAGGTTATAGATACAAAAAACATTTTATTTAGTAAATAAAAAAAATACATATTTTCTTTTTTTTGTAAAGATTTTTGTTTGAGGCTTTCAAACTTATTATATTTATATATTGTGATTCTCAATATAGTATTAAGAACATACGGAGTTTGTTATCTAAATTCAAAATTTTTTTGGGTTGAAGTGTACTGACGAGTTCCAAAAGAGGGAATGAAATGCTTAACCATAAAAACAAGCTAATTTTTGAAAGTAAAAAAAATTGTTGAACCTTTTATTTGATTCAGTTATTTTTTTCTAAAATACTCAAAGTAATTTTTGCAAAGTTTTTTTGCAATGTCAAATAAAACTTTTACTAATTTTCTTTAGAAAAATTGGTAAGAATTGTTATTGGTTCAGTTAATTTATTTTCTGATAATTAAAAAATTATAAAAAAAAATTGCTGAGTAACACAAAAAAATCTGTAAAACTGTTTTGCTGTTCCTATTTATATATTTGACTGAAAATATTTTGAGTTTCAGTTAACTTTTTTCTCTAATGTCATAATAAGTTAACTAAAAATAAATATTTATTTTCAGTTAAATTTTTACCAAATTGTTAGCAGAATTTACAAATTTCTTTTTAAGTCCGCATTTACACAAAATATTTACTGATTCAATGAATTTGGTTACTGAAAAAAAAATTTAGTTTTTTCAGAATCAGCGGAATTTCAAGTTTATGTTACCAAGATATTCAAAAATTAATATTTTATTTACTTGTAATAAATATATTATCCGACATATTGGCAAAGCTCCAATGAAATTCCTATAGACATGCTTAACCACCAGAAAATAATTTTTATTCAGAATGGACTTATGGCAATATGCAGGATAATAAAATTCTTGAATGTTAAATTTAAATTTTTTTTATTTCGCTTTATAATTACTTTTATTGTTATCCAATAGGTTTCTAATTGTATAAAGGTGTAAAAATAGATTCATATAGAATAAAAATTATTTACTGAGTTTTGTATAAGTTTCTTAGCCTACTACACTTAAGTATTACTGTTTGTGAATTCTCAAATGGTTTTTGCAAGTTTTTGCATAAGATATGAGGTTGTGACTGTTCAAAATATGTAGTTTAAGTCTACTGATGACTTGGCAAAGCACCAATGAAATGCATATGGATATTCTTAACCACCAGCAAATAAATTTAAATTTACTTGGGAGATGACACACTTTTTGCTCTAATGCTGACTCCTTTCTATAATACTATTCTGCGTGTTGGCGTTACCGCTTACGAAACAATTTTTAAATTTTGACGGTTTTGGCTTTCAGGATATCTTCAAGTAAATGTTACTTACATGAATTAAGTGCCACGCAAAATCTTAAGCATTAAAAAATTAATGGCCTATTGTTCCTTCTAGACTATTGAAAATAGTTAGTTATATTTGTATTAAGCATTCTTTAGCCAAACAAACGTTTGTTTGACAACCTTTTTGGGAATAATTTTTTCTGTGCATGCCTGTTAATTTGTTTATATTTGTTGGCTTAATACTTCATCAACAACTATCCGCACAAAAAAAGGGTGGGGGGAACCTATGAAAATTAACAGCAAGATATTAAAAAGTAATTGCAAAGAGAACAAGGTTAAATTATTCTAATATGACGAGACAAAATAAATCTCGTTACCGCATTAAAATTTATATTACAAACACATAAATTAAGCAACTAATTCGTCCCATTTTGCACGTAATAACTTTGATAATTTTATTTCATACCACATTATCAACTAAATAAATTAATTTAAAAACAAAATTACAAGAACTTTTCTCCTATCTTACTTAATTTATAACTAATTGGTTGTCATATGACTAAATTTAAGTAAATATTACGAACTAAGTTAATGACATGGCAAGCACTTATTTAAAGGCCAATTAATACAGTAGCTCACAGTTGAAGTGTGACAACTGAAATTATTTCTTAAGAAGAGCAGGGAAAAAGCTATTTGTGGCTTAAGGTGAACCATTTTGAGTTGTAGATCTTATTATAGCGGAAACGTCTCTTCAAAAGATGTAATATACAAAAAAAAGCTTTAAAGCGGTTTATTCAAACTGTGAAAACTATGCAGGGTTTCAACAGTTTTAGCAAATTATGACTTTAATAAACGTATACAACGAACTGAGAAAGAAAATCGGAATATTTTTTGGAATTTACTTGAAAAAAATCTATATATCTTCAAAAGCTTCTAGCTGCAAAGAAAACTTGACTTTATACGAGGGCGTGTCAATAAGTTCGTGAATTTTTTAATGAAACACAGGCTCTTGAATAAAAACTCATATTTTTTTAACGTCGCCTCCCTTAAGGTCTATAACTTTTCAAAGTTTATCCAATTTTTCGTTTACATTATTTATGATATGATTTCATCGTTGGAGTCAAACCTCTTTCTGTGGGGCCATTTTTCTGGGCTATTTGTTATATAGTGTATTGTGGTGAATCCACATTACGTTCACAGTTACGAAACTAAGCAAAAGCTGGTACATATTGTAGTTTAACAATGCCAAAGACTCCTGTGAAATTGTTATACGATTGTGAGCAAACGCGGCATTCATATTGCCAAAAAGCTTTCTCCATAGCAATTAACCTTTTCAAATTGCAACCAATTAGCATTGTAAGATTCTTATGGCTTCCACAATATCTCTCACTTCCAATCTCTGATGGTTAGAAATCCCCATAGCACTATTATCTATTGGGTCATGTTTTTTTCCACAAAAAATAATGCTTAATGAGCACAAAATAAATTTTTGATTTTTTAGCTAGTGACGCAAAATTAATCTTCATGTCGTTGTTAATATTGTGTAAAAATTGCATAGTCCTAGTTTATACAATGCAAGTCTTATTGCTAAGCTGATTAGTTTGTTGGTGAGTGACGGGGGGAAAAGAAACGAGTTCTCAGCTGCATGTACTGTCAATACGTTTTGCTTTCCCATTGGTAATGTTAAAAAAGCACACATGCATACACAAAGCTATGCATAAAAATATGACCTAAAAAATAAGACTTGAATTGTGTGGACGCCGATGAAAGTTCAAAGAAGAAAAACAGATAAGCTTAGCAATAAGACTTGACTAGTGTGAACTGGGACATACAAATATCTTGTTTACTCAGCTCTTGAGTGAAAAACTAAAGTTGCTTTCTCCTTTAAGTTGTGTGTAAATTGAAAACTTTAAACTCATTTTCTGGCAAACTAGTTTTTTGAGTTATGATGTTCTTTGGGTAAATGAGCGATATGTAAATGACGCAGCTTGTTAAAATTTTAATGCGAGTCCAGTAATAGATAGAGAAGTGTTGCCCTTCCAGTTTAAAGAAGCGAACTTCAAAAAGTCACGGACTTATTGACCCGCCATGAAAACATGTTTAGGCTGATTTTGACTCTTCAGCAATTATTTATTATGTGAAATTATATTGGAAAATGTATGGAAAATTTAGTAAATTTGAGATCAACAATGGAAAATATTTTTTTTCGCAAAACTCCAAATTTTATGGAAAAATTTTACTTTAACGAGCTATTTTATAGTTAATATTTTACTCATCTCAAGTAATAAATGACTTTAACGCTGTACGGCAACCTTTTTACCAAAATTTAGAAATTTATCTCAAGTTTTAATTAATTTTTTTTAATGTATCAGTGGCTTTGAATAAATCAGCTGGCAATTTATATATTGCAAGGCACACCACACATTTTCTTTAAAGTGGAGGTTTATACCTATAAGCATGTAATAGTAAACTTATAAGCCATTCTTAAAGCGAGTTAATCCCAAGCGTATACTAATACCGTATTGTACACATCGTATTCTAATTACGCATTGACAAAGAAATTAACGCTTTTAGTAACAGTGTACACCGTGGCTGCATTCATAGAATTCATCTGTAATTACATGATTCATCATGTCCTTAAAATTTTGGGAAACTGTCTATAATAATTAAAATACAATACAAACAATTTAAAATACCTTATTTCAAAAGTCGGCCACTTTCATTGTGAGTGACTGTATATAAAGAAATTTGTCACTGAATTCATAGTTTCAATGTGAAGTTCACAAAATACTAATTTACTGATAACTCAAATGCTTGTACTTTCAACAATTAAATTCATAGTACAAATAACTAAATTATAAAACATGAAATCAACGCTGTTGAAGAAAACAAATGTAATTTTAATCTATTTAAGTTACTGTTACAAATGAAATTGATAATTTGCTATAAAACACGGCCGTGATATTTAATACACTTTGATTTATCATTTACTAAACACTGAAAAATACTTTTCAGTTTTAATAACAAAAATGCCGGTATTCAACAACTTTTTTTTTAAATTTCCTGTGAAAAAAATTTTTCCAGAATTGATAAATACAATTACAAATAATTTATTGGAGATTTATTTAAAAAATTAGTTATTGAAACAATGAGAATTTTTTTCAAAAAGCAAAGAATTTTCAAATCTTTTTTTTTGTAGAATTTGGTAGGATTTAATGTTGTTGTTGTATATTTTGTTTTCAAATCCGTATATATTTTTTTTTAATGTATGAATATATTTGTTAATATATTTATCAATTAGTTTTTTTTGAGTTGTGCTGCGATAAATATTACCATTGAATTAAAGAATAAAGTTGTCAAAATTAATATCCGTAGGCAACGACACATTGTTATCGAATCTAAATTGTGACCATTTTTTCCTGTGTAACAATAGTTTGTGTAAAATAGTGCGATGTAATTTCATAAGAAAAGTATTAAATAGATTTTCTTATTTTGCCTATATATTCCATTATTAAAATCTAATATTTGTAAGATTATATAATTTTAATTTCCTTGAACAGTCGCCTGCAAATTAATTAATACCTATAAAGAAAAAAATACTACTCGTATTTTAATTAGAAGCAGTATTCATATGTTTCGCTGTTGATAATACGACCCAATAAAATTCTTTGATTGAAATTATCAATCTAATGATAGTCAATGTACAAGTCTTGCACAAGACCATTTATAAGACATTTCAAGACATGCGAGCTTTTTCAAATGTTTTACTACAGCGAAATATTCTATATTTGTTATTTGTTCTATATTTATTGTTTATTCTATATTTGATATTTGTTTCACTTCTTTGTCTTGCCAACAGTGTTGTTTAGCATTTGTTTTAGAATATTTCGCTGTAGTAAGGCATTTGAAAAATCTCTCATGTCTTGAAAGGTCTTATAAATGGTCTTGTGCGTGACACTAATGTACGTAACAAATTTTTAAACACGGTGATAATGTTTATGGTCTTTTGTTGAAATGTTTATAACACTTAAAGCTACTTGCAGTAAGTGTATCAAGGGCCAATTTTGCGTAAGTTCTTACAACACTTCACCATAATTATACTTTTTTGTAAGCTCTTTGCAATGTTTGTAGCTTACTTTCCGAGGTGAGGTATGACTCAATATACTAAAAGTTTACTTGCTTTGAAATAAAGTATAATTCCTTGTTAACCGAAGTCATATATCGGGTTATTTTTGTAAGCAAATGTTTTCGTAGAATACTACACGTTTTTTTTGTCGTCAGCCGACATAACCCATTAGCCGCCGGAATTCCAAAACAAAAATGGAACTGGAGTGGACATACACAGAAAAAATCCTTCACCAATTAATATATTCAATTAAGAATTTAATTGATTTAATAAAACTTTAATTATTTTAATTAATTCGAGTGGGAAAAATCTTTCGGTATTTTCAAATTGCTTGCAGGTGAAAATTTAATTAATTTTTTAATTGATACTAGAAAATTTTTCAAAAACACTCTTTTCTGTATACAATGCGTAAAACACCATTATACACTGCTAGTAAGCTATCGAATGGACGCCACAGGGAAACTACAGACAAGGTCGACCATCCCATAAATGTTAAAGAGAAATTCAGACCAAAGTTACTAAAATGCGAAAAACCTGGCCCGAAATCAAAAGTGTTGCCACGGAGCGACCCGAATATATTGAACTACACTAATTGCCTAACTTGAAACTAATCTTCTGCTTGGCACATGGAAATGCAACCCTGCAGATTAGAGCTTTCGTGTGCAGAAAAGTACACTAAAAAAAGACATAATGTGCTCATAAAAATACACAAAAATGTTCTTACATTTAAGGATATGTTTACTGACTTAAAGGAAATAGTTATAAAAAATAGAAAATTGTATCCTAAGAACTAGTCGATTTCGTTTTAAATCAAGAACTTAATTTAAGGATTCATAAAGTTTAAATTACTTAAAATATGTAAAAAGTATTTTTAATTTTAGACAAATTTTTATCAGTTTTTAGTATGTTTTCTTTGAATTATAGGATATATTATTTATTTGTATTTAGGAAATATTTTCAAATAATATATGAACTTGAAATTATTGTTCTTATAAATAAAATAAAATTTTAAAACTCAATGATTTCTATAGTTAGTCCCAGTTCACACTAGTCAAGTTTTATTGCTAAGCTTATCACTTTTTCTTCTTTGAACTTTCATTGGCCTTCACACAATACAAGTCTTATTGTTCAGCCCATATTTTTTATGCATGCGTGCTTTTTTTAACATTACGAAAAGCGCAGTCAAAGCTAAAGTGAATACCCAAGACTTTAGTTGTCGGTTATACAATTTTATTTTAGTGACTCTATACAACGTGTGCAATTGCTATATCTGTTAATCAAATCGGTTCATCTGATTTATATATAGAAAATAAAAAAATTTTTAATTACCTATCTATTTAATACTCTTAAGGATTTTTTCTTTCTTGGTATTCCATTCGCAGCTGGATTCAAAATTTATAAATTAAATATTTGAAGTGCCTATACATACAATATTATTATATACTATGTTATTGTTCACATCGTTGGGGTTGCGTAAAAGGGCAAATCTCGTACAATTTACTATAGAATGATTGATACAAATGTTTCAAAAAATATGGCGAACAGTAAAAAACTAATACTATATAATTATTGCAAGTATATGGGACACTTAAAAAATAAGAGAAACTAAAAATGTTAACTGATTTTAGCACTTTATTGTGTGTGCTGTAGAACATTTTATTTCTGAAATCTATCACTTTTCCTTTTACATCTTATGGCAACACTGTTAACAGTATATTAAGCTTAGTACTCGTTTCTTTCCTCCTCGCCTCTCTCTCTCTGTCTTTCTCGCCTTCAAACTAATTAGCTTTGCAATAATAATTGCATAGTGTAAACTAGGACTAATTCAAGCTGAACTGTTAAACAATTGGTTAGAGTGCGTGTCTGCCTATCAAAGCTTTGTTGGTTCAATACTTCTCTACTCTCAAGGAGTTATTATATAAATATGATGAATTAGTTAAAAATAAAAAACATAAAAAAATTTGGAATATTTACTAAATTTGAGTAAAATTTTTTTCCCCAAAACTCGCAATTTTATTTAAAAGTTTTATTTACTTTTAGTAAAATTTTACTTAAGTGCATTAATTAACTAGTTGCTAGTAAGTATTTAACTCGTCAGAAGGAAAAAACGGCTTTGGCGCCATACCAAAAACTTTTTTTTTTAATTTTCCAAGATTTTAGTCAATTTGTTTTAGTGTAGTCTCATAAATATGTGTAATAGTTATTCTGGTGTCAGTCTACTCGTAGTAAATTAATACATTGAATTTAACATTAGTGAGAACAGAGTTGCCTGATGTGATAACTACGAGTATCTGAAGGTTTGATATCTAAAACCTGCAAAAATCTCCTCTTGTCACATTCAACCAATTCAAGAATATTGGAACTGGACTTCTTTGAATATTCTTCTATACGAGTATTTATCTTTTGTTTCTTCTTATATTGGGAGTGTCGTATTACGACTTCGACCACGACGATTTTGACCTAGACTAAAGAATATTGCAACATTTTTCTTTAATCTGGTACAAAATAGTCGTAGTCGAAATACGACTTTATTAAAGGTCGATTCAGACTGTAATACAAGTATTAATACTTTTGTGGAAAATGCAGCTCTGACATGATGAGTTGTTATTGTTTTTTTTTAATTTTTGAAACAAATATAAGACCAGGGATGAATTTTCGTCAAAAGTATTAAAACTTGTATTATAGTCTGGAACAGGCTTAATTAGGACCATAACTTTATTTTTGTTTTGTTATAAACAATACTTAATTGCCTTGGTTTATTGATCAAATTAACTGATTTCTTTGTTAATTTTTGGTTCATATTTGAAAGATAATTTTTAATAATAACTATTGTATCCAAATACCAGGATGTGCATACATGTCTACATACTTATGTACATATGTATATACCCAGCTAGTATTTTTTATCATAATCGAATCAGCTTGACGGGAAAAAACCGCATAATTGGTCATTATTCGATCATAAACGATTCTCCGGTTGTGAGAAAATGATACCCTACAGATAAATCATACCAAAGAATCATTTATGATAAGATTTGCTGATTCATTTTTGAGCAATTTTCTGGTAGTATTAAATCATTAAATCACCCTTTTGCTGTTTCTTTGCATTTTGTTCCTTTTTTTTTAAATCATTATTTGATCACATAGATAAATCATAAGTGAATCATTTTTCAATCACCCAAGTGATAAATCAGTTTTTAATCGTGAAAAGTGATCTACGGAGAATCATATAATAGATTTCTGCAAAAAACGATCACCCAAATGCGACCTGGGTATGTATATACTATACATATTATTCAACGCTTACTGACAAACCATAGAAAATTTCTACTTAAAGGCGCAAAACCAGAGAAACCGACAAAAGGAATCGTCATCTAATAAAAGCACACATCTATGTATGTATTTTCTCACTCGTGGCTAATGAAAGATACAACATTTTACGAGAAAACAAATATTATTGGCTTGTTTGCATCGTTTACTATTTGTATACTCTCTACCAAAAAATGGTAAAAGGGTATATATAGGTTTGTCATTGCGTGTGTAATTTCTACAATATTAATAAGCGACATATAAAGTATATATATTCTGAATCCTTATGCATAGGGAAGACGAACAAGCGATGTCTGTCTGTCAGTCTGTCCGTCATTCTGTACGTGAAATCGGTTTTCCGAAGCTCCCAGAACAGCTAGAGACTTCGTTCTTGGACTGGTGTGTCAGAAACTTTGTTATTGAAAATCAGTAAAATCGAGCAGACGGTTTCAGAGCTGGAAAACTCAAACTCTATTTTCCCAGACAAAATAACTACCGACAACTAGATTTTATTACTTTTTTATTAAATTAATTTATTTTATACTTCAGTATGAATAAGATTGGTGTTTCTAATTTAAAAAAAAATAAAAATAAAATAAAAAAATTAAAAATACGTTTCAAGGGTTGGAAAACTTTAACTTTTTTTCTAACAATTAAACATATTTCATGTTTTAGGAAAAATGCTATTTTCTCAGGAACGGTAAGAGCTATGGGTCTGAAATTTGGAGAGAGTATGTAATAGAACTTTGGTCCCTACAACAACAAATATATAAAAGTTAAAAATTAAAGGGTGTACAAAACGAGTGACGAAAAATTTTAAAATCCCATGTAATATATACAATTGTATGTACATATGTGTACAGACACTTGAAAATTGTGAAATTACTGTGTTTTTATAAAGCCTACAACAATTAACACTAAAACTAAAAAAAATATAAATGAAAGGGTTGTCCATCAGTTAATACAATTTTGATCATGTAATTTTGACAACTTCCGTAAGATTTAAACTCTTGAAATTTTCAAAAACGGTAAAACTAAAAAATCCAAAAATTATAAAATCGCCAAAAATTTAAAAAAAAACCCCAAAAACCGAAAAAATCAACAAATTTAAAAAACGCCAAAATGAGAAAAAAATCGAAAAAACCAAAAAAAAAAAATCGGCAATACAAAAAAATCGCCAATATTAAGAAAAACGCCAAAAATCGACAACAACAAAAATCCCCTATATTAAAAAATCGCCAAAATCAAAAAAATCGCCAAAACCAAAAAAATCGCCAAAATTAATTTAAAAAAAACGCCAAAAACCGAAAAAAATCGCCTAAACGAGAAAGTGTTTTAACTAAAAAAAATTTCCACAATGAAAAAAAATAAAAAAAATCGCCAAATTGAGAAAAAATTGCCGAAATTAAAGAAACCCCAAAAATCCACAACAAAAAAAAATCGCCTAAATTAAAAAAAATCGCCAAAATAAAAAAAATTGCCAAACGAAAAAAATCGCCAAAATTAAAAAAAATCGCCAAAATAAAAAAAAATTGCCAAACGAAAAAAATCGCCAAAAATTAAAAACAACGCCAGAAACCGAAAAAAATCGCCTAAACGACAAAAAAGTGTATAAACAAAAAAAAATTGTCGCAATGAAAAAAACGCCAAATACCGACAAAATCGCCATAAACAAAAATAATTTGCCTATATGAAAAAAATCACCTCAATGAAAAAAATCGCCAAAAGCAAAAAAATCTCCAAATCGAAAAAAAATCGCCGAAATTAAAAAAACTCCAAGAACCGAAAAAAGTCGCCAAAACGAGAAAAAAGTGTCAAAACTAAAAAAATTGCCACAGTGATATAAAAACGCCAAAAACCGAAAAAATCGCCAAAACAAAATAAAAATTTCCTATATGAAAAAAAATCGCCAAAATTAAAAAAGCACCAAATTAAAAATAATGCCAAAAATTTTAAAAAATCGCTAAAACGAGAAAAAAAAGCCCAAAAACTAAAAAAAGCACTAAATTAAAACTAATGTCAAATATCTTAAAACGAGAATTAAGCACCAAAACAAAAAAGCTCCAAATTAAAAATACCATAAACCTGAAAAAAATCACAAAACTAAAAAATCCTTTTAAAAAACGCTTAAAACCGAAAAACCTCCAAAAACGAAAAAATGCCAAAATTATATTTTATATAGGCTAAAGTTCATATTGTATTACTACGGAACCCTTTGTGCGCAAGTCAGGGTCGCACTTTACTGAATTTATTTTTAGTAAATGAAGATGGAAATTAAATGTATCGCTAAAGTACACTCCTAACTACAAAATTAATTAAAGAATATGTTCCGTTTTATTTCCCTGAAACCGTCTCTTTTTGCTGAACAAATTGGAAAAAATTCTGTAGGAATACACGTTTACATAATACCACTATATATATATCTTTTCCAATGGGATGTTTAAATTGAAGAAATTAAAAATTTTGCAAAATTAAAGATTACTAAATAAAACAAGTTACATAGTTTACTTGGTATGCAGGTACAATACTAAAACTATTTTCGAAGTTCGAAGCTTTAGCGAACATTAGATCGAATCTCATGTCAAGTGGGATATTAAATATTGTTTTCATTGGATAGTGTTGATATAACAGCATAATTTGTTTGTTTAGATACGAGTGCAACAAACGAGTAACTTATTGAAGATAGTATCAAGAACTAAAATTGCTCTTAATGTACCAAACTCGTATCTCAATAAATAAATATATATAGATGCAATCAATTCCTTAATAATTGCATATGAACTTTTATCCAAACACCGAAGTAGATGAACCGTTTCTTTTTTGCTCTCCTGAAAACTTGGATTTTTTTTTAGAAAGTAAGGCATCGATATTCAATGTATGTGCTTATGTATGTATCTCTATACTATATAAGCACCACTTTGGTAAAGGGTATATAAGATTCGGCAGAGCCGAATATAGCACTCTTACTTGTTTTACATTATTTTTTCTTACTTAAAAACCCCAACTGACAAACACTTAATAATGTGTTTATCCATTAGCGTTTTTAGTTGGTTTTTCTTTTTTGTGTTTTTTTTTTTGGCGGGTAAGTACAGTAGTAAGATACCAGTAGTAATAGTGGCTTAAGTGGTAAAGAATGCCAAATTGTGGTTAAAATACAAACTGATGCTCACAAACAAAAGCAATCAATGAAAACGTAGTAGCTAATCCGCTTTTTCGTCGTTTATTTTTTTTATTTTTACTTTATAACACAAATGTTTACTTCAAAAAACGGTAAGTAAATTGTTAAGTAAGTGGGTGCATAATATTGATTTAGTATTCTAAATAAGTTTATTTTCTTCTACCTTCTTCGAGCTTTCATTATTTGCTTAGTTTTCAATTTAAAGAAAAGAGAAATGTAAAATCAAAATATTTTGATTTAAAATCAGTAATGGGGCTTTTACGAGTGGCGTATTTCGACTACGACAACGACGATTGTGTACTAGATTAAAGCAACAATTTTTTAATATTCTTTAGTCGAAGCCATAATACGACACTCGTAACAAGGCCCAATATTCCTTTGAAAGCAGTTGGCTCAACTTAAAATTGTCATTGGGTGCATCGATAAGACGTAGCAGTTGCGCAACCGTTCAGTGTTTATTTATGCAAGCCACACACCTTGCGACCAGTGTTGTCAGATTTATTTTCATCGTCCTCGCCAAATGACTTGTCGAATATCGGCAAATATCGCCAATATAATAAAACATTAAATTATAGCTACAAAAATATTTTTTTATTTTGTAATTACATACATATGCACACTAGACTGGTAACAATTATTTTTTTTTGGAAAATTGATTGATTGCGCTGCTTAAAATATGAGGTTTGGTGTAAGAAATCATGCCCTAATTGTTCAGTTCAATTCGACGGTTCCTAGTCGTGCCTAGTGGGGCCGAAAGATTCCCATATTATAAAAAACATCTATTCAAAAAGATCTTTACAGTTATACTAGTTGAAATGCCGGTCCCACAGACCAAAAACCAAAAATCTGGCTTTGTTACAATCTTTCGCAGAGAAAATACTTTAAGAGCCATTATTATGACTTAACGATAAAGTTTCGGATAGTTATTCCTAACTTCAGCAAAACTGAACTATAAAGCGATCTTTAAAATTTTCCATTATTACAACTGTCCGATAAAATAAATAATAAAATGTTTGGTTGGTGGCAACATTTCTGTGGATATTGTGGATATTGTTTGTTAAAAATGATTAGTGGCAACTTGCTTTTGTTTATTTGTCAAATTACAAACATAATGAAAATATTTTTGTCAATTCTTTTGTTTTTTTATTATTCTTATGTGTTTTGTGTTGTATTGCTTTTGTTTTATGCCATATTTTGACCAAATAAATTTGATTTTGTTTTATAAAGTAGAAAGTGTGGCAAGTGGCAAAAATGTGGCAAGTTCAAATGACTATACCTCACAATAAAAGTTACAGGTAGGATCAACTTGTCTTTAGTTTATCGCTCACTTTTTGTTAAAATGAAGTTGTAATAATGAAAAAGTGTTTATCCATCCAATAACATCCTACTTTTAGCTAACGTCAAGTTATAATAATGGCCCTAAGTATGCCAAATTTCAGCTTTCTATGTCATGAACATAACAATAAGTATTCAAATCTTAAATCAAAAAAATTATTATTAGGCCCGACCAGTGTCGGACATAAACTAAGTGATAGTTATAAATAATACATAAGTATTGAAAATCAAAAAGGAAGAAAAAATATTTTCAAGCAGTCCTATCTGGGGGGTTGAGTATAAGAGCCCTTGTGTCCCTCTTTTTTAGGCAGATTAGGATGTGACTCGAGTTTTGTTAAATATTTGCCTGTGTATTTTGCAATTTCTTCAGTCACTAGTGGCATATTTAAATCACTATGTATATTTAAATTTTCAATGTACCATGGAGCTGATGTTATTACCCGTAAACTTTTGTTTTGCCTTCGTTGGATTCTCTCGACATTGGAAGCTGAAGCAGTGCCCTATAATTAAATTCCGCAGCATATATGTATATAGCATATAGGTTTCAAAGGCGACCTGTATATCAAAAGTTTGCAATCTAGACTGAGAGTTGAATTTCTACCAATCCACCAATGTACTTGAGTTAACTTTAGTTTCATTTGTGCTAGGTTTGAGTCAATATGTTGTTTCCATGTCAGTCTTCGATCAAGGTGTATACCCAGTTATTTCACATGATTCTAATGAGGAAACAGTTATCTTTTCGTAGGGTAAATGTTACCTGAGCACACTTCTGTTCGTTTACCTTTATTCTCCATAAGTTTAACCAAAGTTTCAACTAGGTAATATGTTCCTGAAGATATCGGGATACCTCGAGACAGTTTTTGTTCATACTAAGGCTGTATCATCGGCAAATGTATTACTGCCCACATGCATATCACAAGTATATATCAAATACAAAACTGGCCCGAATGAGATAGTCACAGGCATACTCATAAAGTCTCCTTACACAATAGTGAACTTCTGGGCAATAATGTAACTTTCCAAAAGATTTAGAATGTTTGTTGGTAGGTAAGTCTTCAATTTTAAAATTAGGCCTTCATGCCATACTTTATCAAATGCCTGAGAAACGTCAATAAACAGTGCAGAGCTATACTACTTTTCTTCAAAAGTTCTTTTTATAAATTGAACCAATCTATGAGTTTGTTCAATGGTGCTATGCTGACTTCTAAAACCAAATTTATGGTCCGGGATGCAACCATTATCAGTTAGAATTGGGGACAATTTTATCATGAGTAAATTTTCAAAGAGCTTTGACATTGTTGAAAGTAAACTTATTGGCTTATATGACTCAGCCTTGGTAATAAGGTCTTTGCTTGGCTTTGGAATAATTTTTATCTTGGCAAGTTTCCAGCTGTGTTGATAATACTCCAATCGTAAAATGGCACTTAAAATGGATAACAGGATCCTAATTGCAATATGAGGCAAGCTCATCAGCATCTGGTTACTAATTTCATCAATACCTGGAGCTTTCTTCGGGTTGAGTTCAGCAATTAGTTTTTAAGCATCACGCATCTTAAATTTTATGGGCAGAGTAGCAAGCCGTACTGGCGTGGCTGGCAGCTAGCCAGTCAGCCGATTTTTTTCGACAAGCCGAGCCGCCGCCGAAGCACTCGGCTTATCGGCGGCTTAGTACTAGCCGTTATTTTGTCTTTTATTTTTTATACTTTTTCAAATTTCGTATTTAATATGATGAAAGATAGTTATTTTTGCTTCCACATAAAAAGAAAATGTTTATGTGAACGGTAACGAAGCTGCGACAACACTTACGTTCTCTTTTGAAGTCCCTTCTTAAATACATTCACGTTTACATAGACTTTTTTGTTTAAGCGACTTTTTGATAATTAATTGTTCAAAGTTTTTTCTTTGTTGATCCGTAGCATTGTTCCAATAAAGTAATTAATTTTTAATTCAATCGGAAAGCTTAAATAAAATTTATGTAAAAGGCATCATGAATAAAATTCCTCGAGAAATTTTTCCCGGGGAAAAATTCCAACTAATAGCAAGTAATAGGGAAAAAAATTCTAATATGAAAAATGAGAAATTTCTCGCGAAATTTTATTCATAATTGCCCTGATAGTCTAGGATATGTTTCTATGGTTTAACAAATAATTTACGAAGCTATTTTTTAGGACATCAATTACTGCAATATTCAAACTATTGAAAAATAAATAATGTTACAACATGGTGATTCAATAATTCACGTATTTTTCTAAAAACAGACTGGGTTAAAACTTTTTTTCAAATGCTTTAAGCAAATCGGCGTTAAGCCGTACAGCCGCCGCCGCCGAAAATATTTGTCTTTCAGCCGCCGCCGAAATTTTTTGCCCGGCCTGCTACTCTGTTTATGGGTCGAGGGGGTAGAGCAACTACACTCGGCAAATTAACAACACCAGTGCATGTGCTTGGGGTAAATACGGATTTTAAATGCTCAGCAAATATATTACCTTTTTCAGTATCGCTTTTGGCCCAGCCTCCGGTAGATGTGCGCAGAGGTGGTTTAAATTCAACGGCTGTTTTAAGCTTTCTAGCAGCGCGCTACAAAGAGTAACTAGATGCTGGTGTGACATCAAGACCTTCCAGATAATTTTTAAGAGATGCAGTTTTTCTAGATGCAAGCAACTCTTGGAGTCGTTTATACCGCTCTTTAAGTCTGATTTTATGTTGGGGAGATCTGCGTTGTTGCCATTACCTTCTATCTATTCTTTTTTCACATACGAGACGTTCAATATCCATAGAGTAAATTCTATTAAAACCAGTCTGCGAATGGAATGTAATAACATTTTCAGTAGCCTGTTTAATATTTTCATTAAGGTTGGCACTATATACAAGTTTTATTTAAGCTGTAGGTCCTTTTGTAAATAATTAATAGCAATATTTATTATGTGATCGATATTTCGCTGCAACTTTGTGAAGCTACACATACACATACAATATCGATAAAATAATAAACATTGTTATCAATTATTTACAAAAGAACCTAAAGCTTAAATAAAACTTGTATATATTAAACTAAAAGGTCGAATAAATTATTATAATATTAAGGTTGGCAATATTAGATTCAATACCAAAAACCAATAAAAAATTTAATTTATATTTAAAGCACATTATTCAACATAACTATAAATATCTGACTGAATAGAATTTTTTTTTATAATAAGGAAAACTTTGTACATACTGGCGTACAAAAAATACTTAAAAATAACTTATTTCAAAAGATTAATCTAAATAGGATACATTGAACTTAAGCACCAAGATAAAAATTATTATTTAAATCCTGTGATAAAACTGAATTAACATTTACTTAAATGTGTATTTATGTAAGTGCACATATCATATCCTTGAAGTGGTAAGTACCAGCAACTTCGTCGTGTTCATACACTCTAGGCTAGAACTCGTGCAGGATTTTTGGTACTTCATTATTAATAAGTTGGTTCTAATTTATAAAAGAAAGTTTTCCCCACTGTGCTTCATAAACACCAATGAGGTTTTGTCGTCCAAATTGAATTTCAGAAAATTTTGCTGGAGATAAGGTCACAACATTAAAATTTTTTTGCACGAAATATTTTGTTTTAGAAAAAATTCCTTAATCAAATTGCATATTCTTAACATTATTCTATTTTATTGGAAACGTAAGGATATAGCCAAAAATATCGCCAAGGAGTTCAAATATCGCCAAGTAAGTCGCCAATCACCATTTCAAAATTTTCATCGCCAAAAACAAATTTTTGTCGCCGCGTTTGGCGAGTTATCGCCATATCTGACAACCCTGCTTGCGATCGTTGGTACAAATTACCAAATTGTGTGTTAGCGTACAACTTAATTTTTTAAATTTTTTGGAGTAAACATGACATCGGGCATAGTACCCGGTTGTTGTGGAATATTTTTTGGTAAAAGAAATAAGAAAAACAACGTAAAAAGGTCAGAAAAAAGAATTTAGTTAAAGGAGCTGTTTATATAAAAAGAAACGTATTCTAACAACAAATTTTTGAAAATATTAAAATAAAGTGAGCCAAAGGACTGTAAAAATTACACGTGGATGACAGACGAAATATTTTATGACCTATTGTTAACAGTTCCGATGCATATACAAAAGCAATTCCTCCCCGCAAACTTGTATACAATTCAATAAAATCACTTATTTCGACATTTTAGACACAAGTTTTAGTTCGTCCGTGACGTTTTTTATATGACCACAACGAAAATAAGAACAAAATGAAAAAAAGTTGTACAACAAACTTCCAAATTTTACTACCTGTCTATAGAACTTGCCAAAAAATCAAATCTTTTTAATATTTCGTATAATCGAGACAAAACTTCTAACGACGACCCCACACACTTTACAATCTCAAACACAACCTAATCATGTTGTACCAACGATCGCAAGGTATGTTGCTTGCTTTAGAAACGCATAGTTGAGTAGTTCCGATCCACTAAACAGTTGAGTAATTGCTATAATTTTTTCCACCATAAAATTCTTTCGCTACCTATAGTCAACATGTTGTGCTCAGCCTTAATAGGTGATGATCGAATAGAGCTAAACCTTTTATATGCTTTGTTATGTGGCAGGAGCAAATATTTGTGAAATTTTACATTTCAAATGCGATAAAGTAACGAAATAAAGATATAAAATTAAATTATATCCATCATGACGTTTCTATGACGTATACTCAGGGAAAAACAGCAACTTAAAAATATGATATATAAATAAATTATTACTGTATATTAATATTTTTCCACATTGAAATAAGAAATTTCAACATGAGTAGACTTTCGTTAATGTTTGTTATTAATTCAATATGGTTTTTTATGATTTTAAGCTGCTTTTTCTCTGGGTGTAACTGTTGGGTCAACAGTAGCCAACAGTTTAACAACTGTTGCGCTCAACAACATCTTATGAATGCGCCCATTGTTTTACATGGTTGTAAAATAGTGTTCTGCACAAGACCAGTTATAAGACCTTTCAGGGCATGGGAGATTTTTCAAATGCTTTGCTACAGCGAAATATTCTAAAACAAACGCTAAACAACACTGTTGGCAAGGCAAACAACTGAAACAAATGTCTTGCTGTTTAGCGTTTGTTTTAGAATATTTCGATGTAGTAAAACATTTAAAAAATCTCTCATGTATTGAAAGGTCTTACAAATGGTCTTGTGCAGGACTTTATTGTAAAAGTTAAAATTGCGAATATAATTTTAAAACTATATGATGTTTATCAAAGCTGTAGAAATTACAATTGAAATAAGATAAATATAGAAAATGTTACTTCCCACGAATTCAGCTTTATTCGAAAGACAATTTTTTTTATTTTAATTTGAATATGATTACTGGCTCTAAATTTTCGATACATTTTTGTTTAAATGTCAGTGATTACATAGTGAATAATGTCTTCCAAAGCGTAAATTACTTCGGCTCATCGGTGTAGACCAGAGACTTAACAAAACCTCACGGAAAAATAGTCCAGCGCATAATCGCATAATATTTGTGATTAATGGCTGCGTTAGTCAAATCACATCGTGCTGTTGCATATCAGCTGACAAAATCCGTGACATTTAATAAACATTTTGATCCTTACTAAAAATGTATTGTACAGAAATTAGATTTTTATGTGACAAATATCAACAGCTGACACAATCACTGGCAGCCTTACGTTTTTAATAACTGATATCGAGACTAAAACGACATGACGACTTAAGAAGTAATAAAATTCTATTTGACTAACGATGCCATAACTCATAAATGTATTATGAGAAAATATATTAGTTCAAGGAATATTTCATTCAATAAATCAATTTTTAAATGCGCTGTGGTATACTACGAGTCTTATTGAAACTTAAACTAGGAAGCCGAAAGCTTCCGACAAAATCTCATATAAAGTCGATGGACGTAGCTGCAATTGTTGAGCGCCATACCAAATACACTCATTTAGATTTTCTTCAAAAGTACGCACTTCAGCAAGAATAATTTCTTCGCTACGCACTGTACGAGGGTGTTTATCAGAACAAGTAATATATGACGGTATATATTGAGGGGAAAAAGACGCAAATCAACAACGCCTGTCGTCAATATGACACTCTACATTATCAACTTGTGCAGGATGTGTATGACCTGACAACGGTACGTTACAAACTTTAACCATCGTTATCAAAGGTTGTCAACTTGTACACATTCCTTGTCAAACAACAAACAACGGTATGTACAATTTTAACATAACGTTGTTGATAAACTTTTGACAACGATTGTGATTAGTTTTAGCACATATGCTGTGATTTTTTCTCTGGGTATAGTTTTTATTTAATATCAGCATGTGCTCTATGAATAGTATATATAAAGCAGTTACATACTTTTTATCCATAAATACAGGGTGTTTTTTTAGAGGTATAGAGCTTCGAATTGAAATAAAACACAAGAAAATCGTTTTAATGTCTATCAATTTGGCTTTATTGGAAGGATAATTTTATGCCATTAATGTTTAAATATGATTTCGGGCATGTGGCCGCCGCGGCTGGCTCGAATAAAGCCAATTCTACAGGTCCAATTATCAACCAGTTTTTCGAGCATATGGGGCCGTATGTTGGCAATAACGCCACGAATGTTGGCTTCCAAGTCCCCTAACGTTTCTGGTTTGTTGACGTAGACGAGCGACTTCACATATCCCCAAAGAAAATAATCCAATGGTGTCAAATCACACGATCTTGGTGGCCAATTGACAGGTCCATTCCGCGAAATTATGCGCTCATCGAATGTTTCCTTCAATAAATCGATTGTGACGTGCGCTGTGTGGCATGTAGCGCCATCTTGTTGGAACCACAACTCATCCACATTCATGCCATCCAATTCGGGAACAAAATAGTCGGTTATCATAGCTCTATACCGGCTCTATACCATTCGGGTCCTCTTCAACACTTTGCTCTACAGCGGCAATTGTTTCTTCGGTGCGCACTGTTCGACGTCTCTGCGGATGCGTATTATCACATAGAGTAAACGTAGTGCGAAAACGATCCATGGTTAACCGAATTAATTGCTCTGATGGACGATTATGTCGACCATAAAATGGACGGAGCTTGCGGTAAACTTCGCGAACTGAACCATTATTTTCAAAATAAATTTGCACGATTTGCAAGCGTTGTTCTTTTGTCAACCTGTTCATGATGAAATGGCAAACCAAACTAAATATTAATCACTTGACAGCTGATAAAATGGCCGCCAGTTAAAAAAGTGATGCCAACTTAAAGTTCTATACCTCAATAAAAAACACCCATTATATAGTGATGGACTTCATCTGTATTTCAAGCAACTCATTGAGGCAATTATCCACACTAACATTATAGATACATATAAGCCGATTTAGGTCATATCTGTTAAAACTTCTCAGTATGAGATGTTCATATATCAGGTTATGAAACAGTGTATTCATTCATTACATATATGTACATACATACATACTATAAATTTGAAATCCTCCAGTTAAAATTGACAGCCTGAACATCATTTCTCATGTTTTATTGCCAAAAAAAATATATAAAATATATTTAAAAAATATTCTTGGTGTTCGTCTGGCTATTATAAACAAACGGCAAATTGGTTTTGTTCTCAATCTATGAATAATTTGTGGTGGCGCCATGATGCCACTGCGCAAAAATCAATAAAAAATAAATTCATAAAAATTCCATTTTAATGGAGATTAATAAGTATTATTTATATTAAATTTAGTTGTGTGCGCTTATGCGAGAGAATGGCTTCTGAAACTTGGCATTTTTAATGTTTTTTTTTGCTACTATTGATATTTTATTTCATCATTTTAGTCCAAATTTATTTGAAAATAAATAAAACAAAATTTTTTTTTCAAGCTATTTATTTGTTCTCCTTTTTACGGTATTTACACATTAAATTAATTTAAGTACGTATTTAAATATTTAGCTGTAAGATGTTTCTTAAATATGTGGGAAAATTATCAAAGTTTTCAAAATAAATAATGATTACAGCATAACAATATTTATTTATTATTGTTTTTTAACATATAAGCTAAAGGTCTTGTATTATATTTTTTTTTATTTGTTGACATTTTTAAAAATAATTAATTATTTCATTAGTAGGAAGTTTATTAAAAATATGTGTATATAAAAGTTTTTAAATTTACAAACTATGCATTAACTAACAAGGAAAAAAAATTTTGAATAATCCATTAGCTTCAATTTTTATTCTAAAATGCCTAGTTGCCATTTAAAAAATAAAATAACCAAGAAAATGTATGGAAGTAAACCGCCTACTTAGCAATAGAGCAGCGATCCCCACACATATACATTCATACTTGTGTTTGTGTTGGTGCTCCGTTTTTGAGCGTAATAGCTTTTGCTCTTTTATAGCAGGGCTGCCAAGATATATTTGTAAAACTATAATTCAATTCAATTTCTCGTGTTCAAAAAGATATTAATGCACATTTGATGTATTTTAAATAGTATATAATAACTTAGTTTCAGATATGATTATTCAAGCTCTGAAAAGTTGAAAACCTTGAAATTAAACTATTTTAAAAGAATCCATTGTTGTCTATTAAAATGCGACTACACAACCGGTACATATGAATAGTCTGAGACTAGAGTGATAACTCTGATTGTACATAGTAACAATTGAGCAGTGTTGCCAAAACGGCGGTTTTACCGCTATATATGACTGTATTTTGTTGTCATTAGCGGCAAGTCTATTTAAAAAACCACTAGCGGGAATTTTAGCGGAAGAATTTCCTAGTTGACGGATTTTCAGCGTTTTTCTGAAACTTATAAAGAAAGGTATTGAATCAAAATTAAGTATTTTAAGGCAGCTCTGCGACACGTACCCTGGTATTTATGTAGAGTTTTTTTTCGATATAAGCACGCACAGAGAAAATAAACTAACGTCACTTTTTTTGCAAATAAAAAATTGACATATTGTGGTCGTGTAGTAGAATGTGAAACGTTAAGAGGTTAAAAATAAAAACATGTAAACGAGTATAAAAGTGAACAAATCTCATTTTTAGTGAATAGAATTTAATTAGAGATTAAAATTATATTACAAACCAACTTAATCATTCTTTTCGTATTAAAAATAATAGTAAACAAATCTTTAAACAAACGGAAAACAATCCGGAAACTGGGTGATTGGACCAGTGAGTATGAGGAAAACATAATATCAACCAAAATGTCTCAAAACAATAACTTTTTCTGAACAATTGGTTTTTGACTAGATTTTTTTAATTAAATTTTCCTTCGAAATTAAACTTCAAGCCAATTTGAATTGAGCCACAGAGTTTATTTTATTAACACTATTTTTTAATTTCAGATAGTCAGAAAGTCAGGAAATTTTAACAATATTTTACAAATACTTCAAGCAAAACGGCAAGATATTATACTACACGTGTAGAATAATTGGGGTCTATCGCAGAAAATATTGAAAAGATACTGATTCAGCTTAAACATTAATATTATAAAATGGAAAAGTCCCTTGGATTCTACTTTTTCCTGCTTCGATGTTCTGTATGGAAACTCTGCAGGAAATAAAATACCTACTTATAGAGTAGGCTGAGTTTTGATTACAAATATTGGGGAAATATGAGATTTCAACATACATACATACATACATATGTATTTATATCTATGAATATGTACATGTACATATTTTATAAAATTTATCTCTTTCTCTTTTTTTTTATCAATAATCCATAAAAAAGACATATTATGTTGGTTATAAAAAATTCAGCGGTTATATTAGCGTTTATTTTTCTTCAGCTAGCGGTTTTTAGCGGGTTTTCAGGGGCTATATGGTGGGAAATGCTTACAACATTTTGGCAACACTGCAATTGAGTACACATTAATTAGAAATAGAAATTATCTCTTACTCAGTGTCCACACTTGCAATTTTGTTGCAGCAATTCTTGGTTGTTTTAGGAGAGAGAGGTAAGAAGCTTGGGGAGGGGTACAGTGTTTCATGTTCTCGGCAATTCTCTTTTGCTTTGCAATTTTCTCTATTCAACTTGAAGTTTGGTAGGGTTGAAGAAGGCATAACAAATACAAGAATTGCAGTACTCGATTTTTCTAATGTGGACACTTACGCAATTCCGCAGCAGAATTGCATGCAACAAAATTGCAAATGTAGACAGGGAATTATTGCTCTCTTCATTATTGTGAGAGCACTCACACGCGTGCGCGGTTTTGAAGATCGCTGCACTAGAGGCTCTGCAACGATGCTATAAAAATTGACAACAAGCATAATAACAACAGAGTCTTAAAAGTATCGGGGTTGTGCTGGAAAACACACGATTTGAAAATGTGCTATGTCCATATTCAAAAGTACTGTCTTATTGATTTGATGATTTGTGGGTGGGAATTTTCAGGTAAAATTAATTTAGACATCCAAGACACAATTAAAACTTTTTTTTAAATTAAACCGACTTCAACAAAAAGCACTAAAAAGCTAAAAATAATATCGATCTAGTTAAATAAAATATTTTTACATATGTTAGTTGAAGTTGGTGCCAGCAATATTGGTGACTAAGCACATAAATGCTTAAATACATATACTTATGTATGTACATAAAAAGTACTTGCAATTTTTTACCGGTCATGTTCTTATGTGTTTAGTACCTGTATTACTGGCACCAATTTCAAACAACACTTTAGATAAAATATGTAAAAATATTTTATTTAACTAGATCTATATTATTTTTAGCTTTTTAGTAGGGAAGTAACGAATATCACTTTAGCGAATGCGAATGCGAATGAGAAGCGAATAACACATTTTAATTTTTGCGAAAGCGAAAGCGAATGCAAATATTGCAAAAGGTTCGAAAATCACATGAAAATAAATTTGTATAAGAACATGAAATTGTGTTGTATACATAGATGTACTACATATAGAATTTTAGTTAGTTAGTTTAGTCTTGAATTGAGGTAATTAATTTATTAAAAATACAAATTTTTAAAACAGAAAGATAAATGAAATTATATTAATATTAGTATGGGTTACAATTAAAAATAAACTTGAAAAATCTTAGGCAATCGTACCTTAAGAAAAATTGGAATGAATTGTTCATGAAAAAATCTTTCAGAAGTAGTAGTCTTCAGAAAAACATATAAAATATCTTCAACATTTTAAGTTGTCATAATATGAGTGGTACTTGTTTCGCATGGAATTTACAACAACAAAACAAGGACTAGTTAATAGCGTTTCCATTTAAAATTTTTTGTACGAAGTAAAGAATGATGCTCAACATTTTTCAAAAGTTTTAACAGAGTTGTCTTAGGTAGAAAATATTTTCGCGTATATCAAACACCGCCTTTTCTTTTTGAAAAACAGAAAAATACTACCACTGTGTTTGGGGTTCGAAACCCAGCTATTTGAAAGTATACATATGTATTTTTTTCATGCTGGCTAAAAAAATTTCGTTACGCGTCGTTAATCGTAAAACTATTTTCGTAAAAGAAGTAAAAATTTTTTTTGTCTTTAATATTCGCTTGAAATATTCGCATTTATTTTAGCGAATACAAAAGCGAATGCAAATAGCAAAAGTAAGCGAATAATTTGCGAGTGCGAAAATTCGTTACATCCTTATTTTGGAAAGTGACTCATGAAAAAATTCAATTGGATGTACCGAATGTTTTTGAGCAAAAAAATTTTTTTGGGTTGACTTTTTTCTGGAATTACCCATAAGTATCTTTTTCATGCTGGCTAAAAAAAAATTCGTCTTTTTGAAGTTAATTAATCGTAAAACTATTTTCGTAAAAGAAGTAAAATTTGTTTTTGTCTTTAATATTCGCTTGAAATATTCGCAATTATTTTAGCGAATGCAAATAGAAAAAAAACGAATAATTTGCGAGTGAGAATTTCAATTTAATTTAATTTTTTAATAATTTTAATTTTTTTTAAGTTTTATTTTAATTTAGAGTTGCACGAGTACTAGTCTCGATTTATATGAAAAAATTTAATATTTTTTAAATATTTATTGAAGTTTTTTAAATATTTATTTGATATTTCGAGGCATAAATAAATGCACACGACTTATTAGACAACTTTCATATTAAAGAACACATATACATAGATATATACACAGAAAAAAGAAATTTGTAAATATACATAATTCGTTTGTTTTTTGATATATAAGAATTGATTTTGAGCCTACGAAATTGTAAGTTAAAGAAAAATGAGAAAAATATTACGAATTAAATTTGATGAAAAAATTTTTTAATAAGCTTTATTTTAGATTTCAAAGTTATTTTAATTAAAGTCCGAAAAAAATTTTATTATAATAGTTGTTACATTAATAATATTTTTTTGTACACAATCACAACCCTCTAAACAATTTTTGCTTGTCTGGAAGAAGCACGAAATGTCTTTGGACGGAATCGAACTGGCAACGTTTGGGCTAATAGACTAATGTACTTACTTGAGATGGGAGCGTGTAGAATTTTTCCAATGCGACACGACGCGAACACGAGTACTAAGATTTCGTCAACACGATACTGCACAACACGCACAAAATATTATTGGTATGGTATTAAAGATCAGAAAATTTAATTGAATTTTTTCAAGAATCAGTTTCCAAAATAGGGCACTGAGTTGGCAAATACCAGTGATACAAAATGTGGCACAATTGGGCCATTTGTGAAACTTTTGGAAGTTTGATGGCCCTATGGAAATTTCTGAGCTTTTTTGGCTCTTTCAAGTCAAAATTCAACTAATTTTACGTCATATATAATAATGGGTCAAGTTAGGAGTTTCGTATTTCGACTAGGTATACGATAATTTTGTACTAGATTGTACAGTTCTCGTGGTACCTTCATAGCGAACAGTCGATTAGCGGAATTTTTTCTTACATACCAAACAAACAAAAAATTATACAAAAAAATATTCGTAGTACATATTATTCGTAATAGGTACATACTGACTTTAATAAATAAGCTTTATTGCTTTGATAATATTTTTTACATAGTGGAAATAACAAATACAAAAAAACAGAAACAAAAAACACATAAACTGTGACATTGAGGAATACTCTATACGAGTACCTCAAAAACAGACAAACAATCATAAATTAGAAAAACAAAAAACCGTAAGCAAAAAAACACAAAAAGTGCCCTTGAGGAATACTCTATATGAGTGCCTCAAATACAAAAAATTATGAAGTGAGTTCTAACGGCAGAAATGCCTATTTTACTGTGAGTTCTGAAGCTCTTAATGAAAAAAATAGAAATAATAAATCTAATGAAAGTGTTTTTTTAACGGCAAAGCCAATTTTTTGTCAGCGATCAACTTCGCTTTGTCCAATGCCAAATAGTAGTGATTCATTAACATTACAATTGTCTAGTACTTCTTCATATAAGTCAGTAATATCATCCCCTTCAGGCTCGTATTCGTCACTTAGCAAAGTTATCACTACAGATAACAGTATTTCAAGACCCAAGGTGCAAGTCGGTATGGAACGATATATAACCGTGGTAAGGCGTAGGCGAAGCCGGAATTCTTCAAAAATTTCATCCGCTCCAAAGATATCTAGGGATAACAGCGCATCCTCAACTAATCGCCAAAACCGTTTTAAAATTTTGCAAGATGAGAACGACAAACCCGATGTATCCTCGAATAAAACATCCAAGCTGCCACCAATTTACTTGAGAGAGAAAAATTCAAATGCCCTTATTAAAAAATTAATTTCGGTCATTGGTGAAAATAAATTCCACATTGTCCCAATAAAACGTGGCAACATCGATGAAACGAAAATTCAAATTTATGACGAAAAGGATTTCCGTAAAATGGTTTCTGAATTGGAAACAAATAAAACAAGCTTCTACACATACCAGCTTAAGATACCTGCAGATCGTATTGAAGGGCATAGATTCTTACGTTGTCACTGAAGAAATAAAAGATGCACTCATCCTCCAGGGATTTAAGGTAAGGAATGTATCTAACATAATGAACAGAGAAAAGGTACCCCAACCCCTATTTCGTGTTGAACTGGAGCCGAATGATATACAGTTGAAAAAAACGAGACTCATCCTATTTATAGCCTAAAATACCTTTTATACAGAAAAATCACAGTTGAAGAGCCACATAAGCGCTCAGGTCCCGTGCAGTGTCATAATTGCCAAGAATATGGCCATACAAAAACATACTGCAATTTACCCCCTGCTTGCGTTGTGTGCGGCGGATTACATGACACTGCTAGTTGCAATAAGCCAAAAGATCTAAGTGATAAAAAAATGCAGTAATTGTGGAGGTAATCACACCGCTAACTACAGAGGTTGTCCTGTATATTCTTTCGTTAAACAGGCTATGGGTCAAAAACCTAAATTAGCTCCAGCTCAACCATTAAACGCGTACTCCGCCACTTTTGCTCAAGTGAGCCAACCAGTTTCTTCACGTGTATCGTATGCCGATGCTGTTAAGGCTAGTTCTATTCCCACACAAAATGTTTCACCGCCAATAATTCAACGAATGCAAATTCAAGCTTTAACTTTAGTCGCCTGGAAGCTACTATTGAGAATCTGGTGGTAACTATAAACAACTTTACAACAAATATGACTACCATGATGCAAGAAATGCTGAGAATGCAGAATACTCTGCTTCAAGCATTAATTAACAAGCCATGAACACGTTAAAAATATGTTTCTGGAACGCAAACGGCATTCGCCAACATAAAAATGAACTTGAGCACTTCCTTACGCAAAAAAATATTGATATAATGTTGGTCTCTGAGACACATTTGACTTCTAGAAGTCTCTTTAAAATGAATGGCTACACTTCATATGATACAAAGGACGATAAAGGGAGAGCATGCGGTGGATGAGCAATTCTAATAAAGTCAAGACTCAAGCACTATATTCTTGACAACATTTGTGAAGAATATCTACAAGCAACAAATATCTGCATTGAAAATTTTTGTACAAATTTCGTGATATCATCAATTTATTCCCCTCCCAGATTTTCAATTACTGAGGACCAATACGAGAAATTCTACAAATCTCTTGGACCTTGTTTCGTAGCAGCTGGCGACTACAATGCTAAGCATACGTTCTGGGGTTCGCGTCTTATTACGCCTAGAGGTAGGGCGTTGTTCAACACAATTTCAAAAATGGGCTTGGATGTTATTGGGGAGTGGGGAGCCTACTTACTGGCCTACTGACGTACGAAAAATTCCGGATGTTATAGACTTCGGCGTCATAAAAAGTATTTCTAGGGAATTAATTCACGTTGAAGCTTCCCTAGATCTCTCGTCCGATCACTCTCCCACGATCGTTACAATCTGTAGCCCACTGAGAAGCGCTTTACCTCACTCATATGTCAAGATGATAAATCGTGTTAATTGGCTGGGATTCAAAAAATATCTTAGTAGTCATTGCACGGAAAATATTACACTAAGAACACCCAATGATATTGAATCGAACATTGCAAATCTTAACGAAAATATTAAACAAGCTTCTGAACATGCCACTACCTCCCATCCGCATACTGGGTTCAATGAAATTTATTCTACAGACGTTGAACATCTCGTACGTGAAAAAAGAAGAGCTAGAAGGGAATGACAACAGCACAGATCACCTCAACACTAAATCAGATTTAAAGAGTGCACTAAACGACTCCAAGAGTTGCTTGCATCTGAAAAAACTGCATCTTTTAAAAATTATCTGGAAGGCCTTGATGTCACACCAGCATCTAATTTCTCTTTGTGGCGCGCTGCTAAAAGGCTTAAAACACCCGTTGAGTTTAAGCCACCTCTGCGCACATCTACCGGAGGTTGGGCAAGAAGCGATACTGAAAAAGGTAACATATTTGCTGAGCATTTAAAATCCGTATTTACACCAAATACATGTACCGGTTTTGCTGACTTGCCAAGTGTCGTTGCTCTACCACCTCGACCCTTAAAATTTACGATATGTGATGTACAAAAACTAATTGCCTAACTCAACCAAAAAAAGCTCCCGGTATGGATGGAATTAGTAACCAGATGCTGATTAAGTTACCTCGTACTGCAATTAGAACCCTGTTATTCATTTCTAATGCCATTTTACGACTGGAGTATTATCCAGACTGCTGGAAGCTTGCCAAGGTTAAAATGATTCCAAAGACAGGTAAAGATCTTACCAAGGCTGAGTCATATAGGCCAATAAGTTTACTGTCACTAATGTCAAAGCTTTTTGAAAAGCTACTCATGACAAAACTGTCTTCAATTTTAACTGATAATGGGTGCATCCCGGACCATCAACTTGGTTTTAGAAGCCAGCATAGCACCATTGAGCCAACGCATAGATTGGTTCAATTTATCAGAAAAACATTTGAGGAAAAGAAGTATTGTTCTGCCCTGTTTATTGATGTTTCTCAGGCATTTGATAAAGTGTGGCATGAAGGCCTGATTTTGAAATTGAAAACATACTTACCAATAAACATTCTAAATCTTTTGGAAAGTTACATTCTTGCACGAAAATTTACAGTGGTGGAAGGACACTTTATGAGTATGCCTGAAACTATCTCATCCGGTGTGCCACAGGGGAGTATATTGGGGCCGTTTTTATATTTGATTTATACTTGTGATATGCCTGTGAGCAGTAGTATCCACACTTCTACATTTGCCGACGATACCGCCTGCCTTAGTATGCACGGAAACCCTGATGAGGCATCGCGAAAACTCCAGGAACACATTAGCCAGATGGAACTATGGTTAAACTTATGGAGAATTTAGGTAAATGAACAAAAGTGTGTCCATATAACATTTACTTTACGAAGAGATACTTGTTCCCCCATTCGGATTAATAATCAAGTTGTTCCTCAACATTCACATGTCAAATATCTTGGTATACACCTCGATCGACGGCTTACATGGAAACATCACATTGACTATAAGTTAATTCAAATGAAACTAAAATTAACTCAGGTACATTGGCTGATTGGCAGAAATTCAACACTCAGCCTAGACTGCAAACTTTTAATATACAAGTCGCTTTTAAAGCCAATATGGTGTTACGGTATCCAGTTATGGGGCACTGATTCTGCTTCCAATGTAGAGAGAATTCAACGAAGACAAAACAAAATTTTAAGGTTTTTCTTATCACTACTTATGTATTATTTACAACTATCACTTAGTTATGTCTGGCATTGGTCGGGCGTATTAATTATATGTTAGATTTAAGATTTGAATACTTATTTTTAGTTCATATATGAAGATACAATAAATAAAAATAACATGCATAAACAAAAAAAACAAGATTGAAAAAGGCATATTTATTAGGTCTATGCAACTCTACAAAAGCACAGAAATACAAAAAAACACCCCATGTTTAAGTTGTCAGAAAGACACACAAACATTAACTAATTTGTATGGTGCAAACAACTTTTGACAGTTTAAACACGAAAACACATATATGATCCGGACGATTGCATTGACCTTATTTTGCTTATCTTTTACGATCATAATATTAATTATTTTTACTTATCCGATGTGCCGTCGGTACATACATGTAAGTATTATAGTAATACTTACTTACATTTCATTCAATAAAAATTGAAAAGTAGAAGAAAAATCATACACAAATTACACTGTACAACAAAATAACATTTTTTGGCTGTCCTTTAGATAAAATTACGCGGACTATATGGATTTCGATGCGTTAAATTCAAATCTGCTTTCAGTTTTTCTCTATCACGTAGAGATTTTTTTTTATGGGCGTGGCTAATTTTGCCCCCTAAATTAGTCGGCCATACTAATATATTTTACTATAACTCGAAACCCGCTATTTCGATTTTAATAAATAATAAACCAAAAGACGCGCCACAAAATTTTGTTAAAAAAAAATTTATAATCATTTTTTACCTATCTTTTATGGTTTCGGAGTTATTCAGAATTTAAAAAGAAAAAAGTTTTTTTTATGCAAAAATCGCGTAATTTTTTTACATGAAAATTGCAATAAAAAAATCAGAAACTCAATAGTTTTATATTTTTTAAATTTTTCTTAAAACCACATATCCTAGGAATAAAACAAGCTATAAAACGTGAAAATCCAGCAATAAATCTTGATTTTATTCGCAATTTAAAGCAGGTACCTAAAAATGGAAAAATGTGTGTAATGCATTAAATGCAGTCACATTTACATCTGTTAATGCTACTGAAAGGGCATTGCGGGCAGGTAACAGAACTAAAAGAAAATATAAAATAAAGAATTTTGGGTATACATAAGTATGTTCACTCATCAGTTGCCATACAATAACTGTTTGTGAAACCGAAAAGTAAATTTTCAACCGCAACAAAATTAAAAAAAAAATAGCTAAAAATTTTAGCATAAGCTGAATTTAAAAAGTGATAATTTCTTCATCTATTTTTTGGTAAGTATTATTATTACTAATTCAAAATGTTGTATTTATGATGCGAAGTAATAGTTTTGTATCAAATTGTTGCAGGTTTCAAAATGCCAAGGCTTTGTAAAAATTCTGCTGATTCATTCTGTTATGTATGTGGTGATTTAACTTTAAAATCGCAACGCCAGACAATAACTTCCCAGGTTAAGAACGCCTATAAGATATGCTTTGGGTTTCCTATCGATGAAAGAGATAAATATTGGCTACCAAAAATATGTTGTAATAGCTGTTCAAGGGCTTTAAGAGGTTTGATCAAAGCAAATCGCAAGTCTATGCCATTTTCGACACCAATGATTTGGAACGAACAAAAAAACCATACAAATGATTGCTACTTTTGTATGACTACAACACGTGGGTTTTCCAGAAAGAACAAAAATAAAGTCATATATCCCAATATTTCATCCGCCAAACGACCAGTTCCTCTAAGAAGTAATGATTTACTTCCAATGTCCCCTACATACGAGGAAGAAGATGTTAAGTCTGCAAGTACTGAATCCAGTTACGACACGATGGCTGCTTCTGCAAGTTCAACATTTACAAGTCCAACGAGCAAACGTTATTTTCCGAAGCAGTGCGACCTGAATGACTTAGTTCGTGATTTAGGACTTTCAAAAACAAAGGCAGAACTTCTTGCATCCAGATTGAAGCAATGGAATCTGGTAGATAAAGACGTGAAAGTCACATACTTTCGAAACAGAGAAGAAGAATATTTGAAATACTTCAGCAAAGACAGGAATTTAATATTTTGTAATAATGCTGATGGTCTTCTGCGAGAACTTTCGTTCAGTGATAAATCTGAAGAATGGCGACTTTTTATTGATTCATCAAAGACGAGTTTGAAAGCAGTTTTGCTTCACAATGGCAACAAATATCCATCAGTCCCACTAGCGTATTCAAGAAACATGAAAGAAAACTATTATAATATGAAAGTGTTACTTAACAAAATTAAATACACACAGTACTCATGGAGCATTTGTGCTGATTTGAAAGTTGTAGCAATGTTAAATGGATTGCAATGTGGATATACCAAATTCTGTTGCTTTTTATGTGAATGGGATAGTCGCTCAAAAGAAAATCACTATAAAATTAAAAGTTGGCCAAAGAGAGTAAATTTTATTCCAGGAGAAAAAAATGTTTCAGAAGAACCTCTAGTTCAGAAGGAAAAAATTATCTTACCACCTCTTCATATAAAGCTAGGCCTAATAAAAAACTTTGTTAAAGCAATGAACAAGGATGGTGATGGCTTTCTATATCTTAAGAGCAAATTTCCTCGAATCAGTGATGCAAAAATAAAAGAAGGAATTTTCGTTGGTCCACAAATACGAGAGCTTATGAAGGACGCAGTCTTTAAGACGAAGTTGAACGGCATGGAAGAAAGAGCATGGACGGCTTTTGTGAATGTGTGTAACAATTTTTTGGGAAATAAAAAAAGTGAAAACTACCATGAAATCATTCAAGAACTGATTTCTGCCTATGAGGCTCTAAAATGCCATATGTCGCTTAAAATTCATTTTTTAAACTCGCACTTGGATTTTTTCCCCGAAAATCTTGGTGCCGTATCAGATGAACATGGTGAAAGGTTTCATCAAGACATGATATATATAGAAAAGCGTTACAATGGAAAATCATTAGAAGTAATGCTTGCAGATTTTTGTTGGTCCATTCGACGAGAAACTTAATTGAAGATATGAATAGGAATAAAAATGTCAATTAGTAAATAACAAGACACTTTTTAATTTTAAAACGTTTTTAAAGTACAAATATTTTTCTTACAAAAATGGTGTTTTATTTCAAATAGTTAAGTGTTGTAGTTCAAGCTAGCACTTTTTCTTAAAACTGAATATACATACTTAGCGCTTCTAGCTTAGTTTATTGACAGCATACATAATAATACATAAAGTGAAAAATATTTGCGACTAAAAGTTTTTCATTATATTTTGAGAGCTAAAAAAAATTAATATTAAACCAAAATTATTTATTTCGCCAATAATTTCTGAATACTCGGAGTTATTGAGAAATTATTAGCAGCTGAAATAAAAACATTGGATCAGCATTTAATGCATTACACACATTTTTCCATTTTTAGGTACCTGCTTTAAATTGCGAATAAAATCAAGATTTATTGCTGAATTTTTACGTTTTATAGCTTGTTTTATTCCTAGGATATGTGGTTCTAAGAAAAATTTAAAAAATATAAAACTATTGAGTTTCTGATTTTTTTATTGCAATTTTCATGTAAAAAAATTACGCGATTTTTGCATAAAAAAAACTTTTTTCTTTTTTAAATTCTGAATAACTCCGAAACCATAAAAGATAGGTAAAAAATGATTATAAATTTTTTTTAACAAAATTTTGTGGCGCGTCTTTTGGTTTATTATTTATTAAAATCAAAATAGCGGGTTTCGAGTTATAGTAAAATATATTAGTATGGCCGACTAATTTAGGGGGCAAAATTAGCCACGCCCATAAAAAAAAATCTCTACGTGATAGAGAAAAACTGAAAGCAGATTTGAATTTAACGCATCGAAATCCATATAGTCCGCATACTTTTATCTAAAGGCTATTTTGGCTGTTGTACAGTGTTACTAGTATTCTTATGGAAATTTTAAGTTATAATGAAAATGTTTTAAGACATATCATGCACAATTTTGTACATATTTGGATTATCAAATACATTAACTGAATATTATAAGTCATTATAACAACAAATGAAAACATTGACCCAGCAACACCATCAAATACATAAATTATAAATGATCGAGTACTTACGTCTGCCTACATAAACAAACAAAAATTGTTAATCAAACCATCATCTTTAGCCAAAACAAATAATGAAAAAAAACTTAATTATTATATAAATATATTCGAAGAAAAACTCTTTTTAAGAAAACACGGAAATGGCAGCACTCCATTATTTTCAAACGACCCCCCACTCCCCTACAAATAAAATCGTTTAAACTACAATATTAATTCATAATGGGCGGTTTCTTTTTATAGCGGCTCATTTTCAAAGGTGATTAACGTAACGGTTGAATTATAATTGGAGTTGACAGCACAAAGTGACAGTCAAACATACGAGTATGTACATAAGTATATTCAGATGCTCATGCCACAAACATACGTACACTCCACGATGCATCTCTTAAATATGATGCTTGCAGGGATTGTGGATTAAAAGTTAATAGAGGTGTATGTCATGCATCTACTTAGTCGCACATACACACACTTCCAGGCGAAGATCAAAGACAACAGGTAGTTATAACCGACTTTGGGGTGACAATAATAAACATTTAAATGCATTATTTGCACTTTAAATCACATCATCAGTATTCTAGTCATTATCGGTAACGCAAACATCATCCCGCCATCATCATTATCATGATTTTCAAAGCAATCACTATCACCTCTTGCTTGTTAATGCATCTGTTCACCTGCTGCTGAAGTATAGTTCGACTTTGTTTAACTGCTTCCGACCGTTTAAGTTAGAAATCTGTTTTGTTATGAAGTTTTATTTATTTTAAATTTAACTGAAGACTAAAATTTTACCAACAAATAAATATTAAAAATACTCTAAATGAAGATAAAAATTTAAGTTTAAATGCTACTGTACATTCATATGTGCTGCATACATTGCAGTCTGAAAGGTAAATGTTTGCATAGTAAAAAAAAATTTAAAGAGAAAAACCTTCGCAAGTGCAATGATTTTTTACATTCAGGTATGTGATGAAAAATCGTTTTGAAAAGTAAAACAATTTTAAAAAAGATTTAGCTGTGATGAATTCTGATCGGTTTCATATTCCATTTTTGTTCCTTTCCAAATCATATATTTTTTAACAAAAAATTGCCCAAAAAGCATCATTGCTTCTGAAAAACAAAATTTTTTAAACTATTAAAGAGATAATCAAGAATACTAATAATGGCGTTTGTGGTGGCTACATCTTTAATTTTATTGGAGGAGGATCATGCAACTGAAATTTTAAGAAGTTGTTAGATAACTCCAATTTGTTGGAACCACCAGACGACATGTACATATGTATGTTTTTCTTTTAAAGTATAGAGAACCCAGGCTTTTTACATGCCGTATACTATAGGCTTTACAAAAACTGCTTGTTGTTTGCAAAAAAAAAATGTTTTTCATAATATTTTCCCATGGTCCTGTTGCATAAATTATTGTTTAACATATTCCATGTTCTGAAGACGAAGACTTTTTAAAGCTCTCGCCATATCATTTTGTTAACACTTACTTAACAAACTGTAGACTAAATTGCGACTGCTACAGCATCTTCGTGTCATTCATATGCACATACCATACCTACATAGTAGAGATGGGCAAAAAATATCGATATATTTAAATATCGATATTTGAGAAACTATATACATATATCACCGATATTTCAAAACCTGATATATC
Source organism: Tachina fera (assembly GCA_905220375.1). NCBI lineage: Eukaryota > Metazoa > Arthropoda > Insecta > Diptera > Tachinidae > Tachina > Tachina fera. The sequence goes on from LR999964.1 coordinate 65,641,520, forward strand.
GATGCATCGATTCTTATTTACGAGTATCGAGCTCTATAAATTTAGCCGTTTTTTAACTGTACGTTATTATCATAACAGCTAGTGATGCGAAAAAAAGATAAACTTCATAATAACACCCAAGGCACATATATGTATAAGGTGACCCCACTCAGCTAGGTGACTTTTACTTATTTTTAACTAAATGTCAAAAGATTTGTGTGGGTACAAGCCTAAAGGCAGACTGACTCCTTTTTGTTTATAGAAATCTTATACAAGCCATTAGTTTTTCTCTTGCGTTCTGTTCTATTTCGGTTCAACCTGTGAAAATCAAAAAAAAACTTTTAAATAATTTTAAGTGACAGCATAAGTAATATAAAAACGAAAATAAACGAAATAAACTGTGATTTTACTTTAAGAATTTATAAAATTTATTTTTTATCGAAGAACATAAAACGATTCCAATCTCATTTCTTTAATCATTTAATCATTTTTATTATATTTTTTTGTAATTGTGTGGAATGAGGCGTGTTGAAAAATTTTTTGAAGCTGGGGTTAGTAGCCAATTCATCGGTTATTTTACTTCTGGGATGATTCTGCTACACAACGAAGGATTGCGCTTTGATGTTACACTAATGCACATCAGAAAAATGCATGGTGTTCTTATTTAATGTTGGATACAGGGATTGAACCCAGTACCTTCGGTTTTGTAGTCAACGTGCTAACTACTTCAGCCAACTCCACCTTCTGCTCAGAAACAGCTGATAATTCATTACAGAAAAATAACTTTTACTGTTTAGAAAGAGAACACACAGCAAAAAAATGTAAAGAGTAAGATCTTTTGTATTAAATTTCCTAAAGTGACCACTTGTGCATTCTAAATTAATGCAATTTTTTAGAAATTATCATATAATAATACAAATTAAACATACATATGTACATATGTATGTATTAGTGATGCACGAATATTCGCATTCGTATTCGAATTGTCGAATATTCGGCCATTTGAATTTGACGAATACGAATGTATTCGTATTCGTCAAATTCAGGCGGATTGGAATACGAATGTATTCGTATTCGCCAAATTCAGTAGAATACGAATACGAATATTTTTCCAAAGAAATTAAATAAATAAATGCATAAATCCTAACTGAAATTTAAATAAATGATTAAAATTTTAGTTTGTACAAATACATTAATTTTTTATAGAAATTTGTGCTATTGCTATGTATCATTTTCAAATATTATTCAATGACGATCATTAAAATTTTGGGTAATTTTTATTAACTTTAATGCCATGCCAACAAGAGTGTGAAGTCCTTTTTCATAAGAATTTTTTAATATATCATATTGCATAAAATATTCACATTCGTAATCGCGAATATCATTTCAAATATTCGTATTCGTATTCGCGAATATCGTTTGATATATTCGTATTCGTATTCGCGAATATCAAAAATTGACATTCGTTACATCACTAGTATGTATGGACAAATTTATTTCCTTTTTCGATACGATTACCAATTTGGGTTTTCTCAAGTCATAGAGTTAATTAAGATTTAAGTTAGTTGTTCGCAATTTCTTTAAATATTAAATTATTGTTTAATGGATGGATGCCCTGTGAATATTTCTTATATTTCGCTACAATAAACTTTGAACTGTCCAACTCTGAGCATTCATTAAACAATGACTATTTAGAATATTTTTGCAACATTTATGGGCAAAAATGTCGATACATCGAAATATCGATGTTTTTTGAAAAAATATATATCGATACTGTGCAAAAATATTGATTCGATACATTTTTTGCAATTTCCCATCTCTAGTACGTAGTATACTCGCATGCGTGTGCATTTGTGTGCAGCTTCCGTTTGTCGATTATGCTGCTACTGCTGCTCGTACTTGTGCATCTTGTCATTGAAATACTGTCAGCCGTAAAAGCCAATTTAAATATTGTGCTAAGTTTTTAAGGAATTTTATGAGGGAACATTCTTTCCTAAATATTTGCTTAAACATGAAGTGTATTTGGAGTCAATATTTGCAATTGACTACTTTATTAAGTGTAAAATATGCGTATGCATATGCATTTGCTACACTCGCAAAAATGTTTAAGACTTAAAAATACTTTCCCTTTAATAAATAATTAAAAAAAAACCTCGACCTATAGATCGGCATCGGTGTAGACAAATAATTGTTAATAAGTTTTCAGAATTTTATTTAAAGTCGAATTTTTATACAGTGGCGTCTCCTACCACCCCAATTAGAATTTTCAAAGCTGGTACTAAGATCTCGCTAAATCTCACGTTCCAATTAGAATTGTGCGTTTGAAATCTTGCCGAAATGTTATTGCTCCGTTTGTTACTAATAGTTGCAATAGAAAAGTACACGTAAATTCTCATATTTATTGTCTATTACGACTATGTAATATGTAGCAACTTAAACTAAAACTAATAATAAGTAAGATTCGTTTTCGGGTTGCTTTCGGCCGAATTTAAAAAAAATTTTATCAATTAATGAAAGCCATAATACGAGTAGTTGCTTAATAATTGAATTTTAAAAATAAATCAATTTAGTTTCAAATAACAAAGTAAGATTCTGCCAAAAATGAAATTTTTAAACTAAGAGAAGATATCGCTCATTTACTCAAAGAACGTCATCACTCGAAAAAGTAATTCGCCAGAAAACGATAGGATATTAAGATATTGTTTTTTTAGCTTCTATGGGTACGGGGAGGTATTTTTCCTGGCAGAACGCCTCTTTAAAAATATTTTTTTTGCTAATTTAATTTTTAATTTAATTTTTTCTTCTCTTTCTTCACTCGGTCAATTTAACGAACGGCTTTTGTAGTCGTTCTGAAAACAAACTGCCAAATACTGGCATTGGCACTGTTCTTTCCAGTCATATGTCATGCATATTTAAAAATCGGTGCTTCTATCTTTGTGCCAATATATTTTGAATTTTTTTTAACTCTTTAAACACTGCTTTACTGCTAATATATCACCATCTCCTTGAAATTTTTAAATTTCGCACAATTTTCTAAGAAAAAATTGCAATTTCTCTTCAACGGGCCTATCATTACACTCCTGTACTATTTGGAATAATTTTAATCTTGTACACACATCTTTTATTTTACTCTCGATGCTTCAAAAGGTTTCTGATAACAATTTTGTGCAATAACTGCAATATATAGTAAAAAAACATGTACATCTATTTTGCTCCATCACATAACGTCATTTAGAATGCAGCTACACAAGAAGATGAAAAAAAATTTTTTACTCATCGCAAGTGAGGAAAAATAAAAAAATATGAAGTTTTTTACAAAATCTAAAATGAGATATTATGAATTTTATTGTGTTGTAAAACATAATTTGTACCGTAGCTACTCGTACCTTCACTTTTAAAAATCTTCTTAATTTTTTTTAAGCGAATAATTTTTTTTTAATTTTTAAACGAATTGTTTCAAAATTAACATTCAAGATATTTTTTTTATATACTGAAAATAGCTTTCGAGTAAATCTTTGATATAAACATGTTGTAACCGGAAGAAAAAACATGAAAAACTAAGCTTTTCTTCACTTTCAGGATTTTAGCAATATCTCAGAGCAAGAAATCAAAACTGAGAGTCGTCAAAATTTACAAATTTAAAAAATTTATAGAGCTGTGAACTTAATTCAGAATATTTCTTTAAACTCATTTTTGCTTTTTTGACCAGTTTTTTGCCTCAAATGCTCCTCTGTGGATCGGAACAATGTAGGAACTGATGTAGAATTTTGTTGCAATTTGAAATTTCTCATCGTTTATATATAATGTAGATATATATGAATTATGCCTATAATTTATACAAGTAGATATCTATATATTTATAAAACTCGCAGGTTAAAGGTTAAATAAATTGTATGTATGTACAAATTGTGGGCATTAACCATCTCATAATTCAAACGAACTTAAACATGTGTGGTTTCAATAAAATTAAATCGAACAACTCATACGCTGCAAGTCCGTAATCTTAAATTATAAAACCGCAGTCGCTTTAATATAAAACTTTCCCAGCAGTCATTTAAATACAAAACTTGTTGCATAGTAAAATGCTTCTTATGTATTTCTCCCAAATTGGCATTAAAATATATTTCATAGTCATTGAGAAAAAATATTAACGAAATACAAAATAAATATATTGCTTTCATACTAGTAACGGCCCACATAATCATACCGCTCTTGAGAAAATGCAACTCTGATATTAGTTGTTGTAGCGTTTTAAAAATTTTCATAAACTCCATCAGATTAGGGTTGAATTTTCACAAAGATCATACGATTATGTAGAATAGTCAATACCAGCTTTAAGTTGTTGCTCAGAGTAATACAAACGGTAAACAGTGCGGATTTGAAAAATATGGCTTAGTTGTAGTTCATTACTAAATGTTTGATGGGTATTTTTACATTAAAAACCTATAAAATGCCATTTACTCATGAATATTCTTAACATTGGATCTTTAACTCCAAAGTATTAGTTTGTTTTAAAAATGAAAGTATTTCAATTATTATTTGTAATGGCTTGTGTTATTGCAGCCGTCACCTGCAATCCTGGAAATGTAATTTAAAAACAAAATCGATTTTTTCTATTTTAATTTTTTTATTTTTTAAACAGAATGAAATAAACGGAAATAGTAATCGCCATAACCATCAAACTAACTCTGATCGAAAAGGAAGTATTTTCTAAAGAGGATTCTCTAAAATATGTGACAAACAGTTGTAAGTGGAGCAAGAAGTGAAAAATTATTTAAATAAAAATGCTGTTCCCTATTCGTGTTTTATATAAAACATTTAAACAGTGTAAATAAAATTAAAATTTTAATGGTTTTTGGAAACAAACTTAGTTTTTATTATGTTTATATTTTAAATATTAAAAAACAGTTTTACAACACTCGTATATTAGCCAAATAGAAAAATACAGTCATTGCCTTTAGGGCTGCCTGATAAAATTATCGAAAAATAATAGTAATTTTATACTCGAAAAATCGTCAGAAAAATTGGCTTAATCAAAATTAATTTTTTAACTTGTATACTAGACCGGGTCGATTTGTAAGGATCAAAAATAAAAATAAAAAATCATATAGTAAAAACAAAATTACATGTAATTCTTAGAAAATTTTGCGAAGGAACCATGTGTCTAAAATCAAACTATGCCTCTCGACATGAACACGTGTTTCCTCTTCTTGAGCTGCTTCTTGTTTAGCTCCTGCCTGTCCTGTTTAAAGATATTGAATTTAAAGATGAAAATGGGGAACCAAATATTAGGGATATAGGGATATAGATGGGAGGAAGAATAATGGGAATAGGGATTGATTTATGACAGGATAGTTTCCACAGAATTTCGCGTAGACTAAGTTTATTGGGAATTTGAAACCATTGTCTTCTTTAAACGCCTCTTAACTTTGCTCCCCGCCCTGGTACAATTATGAAAACTATTGATAAGTTGTGTCCAAGTTTTGCTTTCAGTACTTTCGATGGGCGAAATTAAGTAAGTAAGGGTAAGTAATACATGAATTGTTAACCTTTATTGTAACAACTGGCGTGTATACATATGTATGTGTTCGGCTTGAGGTCCGTTTTAATAAATAAATAAAATTACTTTTTATTAATTTTTGTTTATTTATTTCCGATATTTCGACCAACTTTGTTGGCCATCTTCAGGGTATTATTAAATTTTATTTTGTAAAATTTGATCCTAGCAGTGGATCTATTTCTTAAACTTAACTTAAAAGGAAATAGATCCACTGCTAGGATCAAATTTTACAAAATAAAATTTAATAATACCCTGAAGATGGCCAACAAAGTTGGTCGAAATATCGGAAATAAATAAACAAAAATTAATAAAAAGTAATTTTATTTATTTATTAAAACGGACCTCAAGCCGAACACATACATATGTATACACGCCAGATGAATTGTTATAGTCGAATTTTTCATAAGAAAACTGCCATATTTGGACTTTTAAAAAATCGTCAATTTTAAGGAAAAATCGTCAAATCGTAATTTTGCTATTTTGGACACCAAAAATCGTCAAATCTGGCAGCCGTGATTGCCTCTATCATGACACATTCATATGTACATATGTAGCAGCAGAGTCAAAAACTCAAACAATCGCCCAGTGTAAAATATTTAAGAGTTATGCCCCTGCACATAGTTAAAAACAAACCTATATACACCCTTTACCATTTTTGGTAAAAAAAAAGGGTATAAAAATGGGGTATAAGATGCTAAAATTAGTATGTATATATATATATATATATGTAGGTATGGAAATTGTACGTCCAATAGAAGCCGAGAATATGTATTTATGATGGACTGCAAGGGGTAACAGACACGTAGCAGGACATAGAGATTATAAGTTACTTTTTTCTTTAATTTTTTTTATACAATATAGCAGGTTGCTTATAATAAAATATGTATATAAGAAATCAAAGTGTGAGGTGCTGTATTTGACAAACTCAAGAATATAAACTTTTGTCAGGATCTGAATCCTTTTTTTTAAGTATTTTATAAAAAAAAGTGTGTTATATTGTTATGAACGTTGGGGATGGGGACATTGGTGAGTCTAAACTTTCATAAAAATCATTAAACGGAAATAAAAATCGATTAAATAAAAAGCGCATAGTATGGTAAACTTTAAGTGACATGATCATGCCCACCTTTCAATATGCTCAGTTGTCACACTATTTATGGGTAGGGGGAGGTATCTCTCCTTGTGGAACGCATCTGTAAAAATTTTTTTTTTTGCTAATATAATTTTTAATCTAATTTTTTCTTCTCTTTCTTCATTCGGTCAATTCAACGAACGGCATTTGTAGTCGTTCTCAAAACAAACTCCAAATACAGGCATTGTCACTGTTCTTTCCAGTCTTTGTGATATTTTGAAATTTTTTTTTTTAATTCTTTAAACACTGCTTTACTGCTAATATATCACCATCTCCTTGAAATTTTTAAATATCATAAAATTTTCTAATTAAAAATTGCAATTACTCTTCAACATTATCATTACACTCCTGTATTATTTGAAATGACTATAATCTTGTACTATCAAACAACACTATACGTAACATATGTAAAAATATTTTATTTAACTAGATCTATATTATTTTTAGCTTAGCTTTTTAGTGCTTATTTTTGAAGTCGGTTTTATTTTTACTTTTTTAGTGCATACTTTTGAGTCCAGCCTATGCTCCTAAGATTAATTATTTTATTTACTGTATATGTATACATAGGGCCGAAATCTGCCCTAAAAATTTAACCACCCTATCCTAAATTCTAATGGGCGTTGCGACGACCACTTTTTTAAATACAAAATCGTATAAATTTCCGTGCTCGAGGTATGTCCTATTATATCGTTCTAGGATCCTAAAGTGCTTGCCAAGTTTCATGGGAATCAAATAATTTAATAGTAAACCTACACGAGCTAATCTCCACCTACTTTTTTTCACATGCTTGCGTATTTTTTGAAGCTCAGGGTGGGTCCGAAATTTCGTAAAGATCAATTAAGAAAAAGCACGTGAAATATAGTACTGAATTTCAAACAAGATTATGTATTTTTTAAAGTTCAAAGTGTGGCAGGTTTCGTAAATATTGGTTAAGTACAAGAACGTGAAATATTATACTAAAATTAAATAGGAGTGCCCGCCCACTTTTTTTAACGCAAGATTGTGCCTTTATCTAAGCTTAGGGTGTATGCCAAGTTTCGTAAAAATCAGTGATATAGAAGCTTGTGATATATAATATTAAATTTTAATGGGGGTGACCCCGCCTATTTTTTTGAAAGGAGGATTGTGTCTATTTTAGATCTCAAGGTGTGTGGTAACTTTCGTAACAATCGCTTTTAGTAGAACCACGTGAAATATTATAATAAATTTTAATGGGCGTAATTCCGACCATTTTTTAACTTTCAAACTGTTTAATTACAAGCACCAAAGGTGCTTTATAGGTTTCACAGGAATCAAATAAGTATAATATCATCACTTTTTTTGCAATGGGACCAATGGGAAGCTATACACCCTCAGACAACAAAAAAATACAATCGGTCTAAAATGTACGGAATTATGAAGCTCCACATCTAAAAAAATGAGACGAGTTGTTAACCACCTCCTTTTTTTGAAGTCGGTTAAAAAGGTTTTTTACTCTAAAATAGAAAAAGGGGAATTTTTTTTAAAATAGTTTTCATCGTAAAGTTTTTAAGTTTGTCTTTGTGTGGTGTCTATAAGTTTCATCATCGTATGATTAAGGAAAACAAAATTATGAGCGGGTAAAAATAGAACGAACCGTTTATTGTGTTATGCACATTATGTGCATAGACCGGAACTTGGATTGGAGAGCTACCACACCCTATATGTACTGGTGGAAAATTATCACCCTCACGAAAACATAAATGTCAAAGAAGCCAAGTTTCTTTCCAAAATGTGTGACGTTAAAAAGTTTTAAATCATATCACGACATCGTTCCCCATTCACAGTTACCGTTACTGTCACTTTTAATGGCGACTTCTGAATAATTTGGGGGTTTTCCATTACACAGAACCGACTATTCTGTTTATTGACATATTCATTCAAATGACAATGTGCTTCGCCACTGATTATGATTTTTTCATGAAAACCGGGTTTGTCATGGGCGAGCTGTTTTAACGATTAAAACACGTTGATTTATCGAATATCTTTCCATAATAAATATTCTCCGTGTCTACTTTCCGACGGCCAAATATGAACTGTCAATACTAATGTTTAACAAAATGGCGGCGTATACCTTCCCGTCGCGACGCGTCGTTCACCCTGTATAAACTTGTAATCGTCTGGCCGTCACATCATTTCTAAGAAATCTTCTTGAAAACATTTTTGCACTTATAAAGAGGTGAACAAATATCCGTTATTCTCCCCTTTTTTAACGAAAATTTATAGCCTGGCATTATCACAACGTGTATGCAAAGTTTCAATAAAATTACTTGAGTTAAACGCTTTAGATTTACTTTTTAATTCTGATCTTTATGGGCGTTGCCCCGACTCCTTGTTAAAATTTCCGGATTTTCAGATTTTTCTACGTGGATACTCACCTGGGTCGTCTACTTGTGTATCAAATTGCAGATCTCTAGCTATAGCGAAAGAGCTTCATCAATTTGATGAGTGTGTCAGTGGTCACTGAGTCAGTCAGTCAGTGAGTATGTCTTAAAATATGTACTTTCATTGCAAAACTTTCAAACTTAGCATATGAGGTTACATGAATTAATTTTAATTATGGTTTAAATGTTGAATATTACGATTGAGAGACACAAAGTTATAACGGGGTAAAAACACAACGAATGGCTTCATGTAAATATACACACCATGTACATAGGCCGAAACTTGACCTTGCGCTCTACCGTGCGCCTAGATCAGTGGTGTCAAAAATAAAACTATAGTTGTATGCGTGAGAAAAGCTGTCTCATTCGTCTCTGAAGCACATAGAAAAAAATAAATGTTTGCAACAAATACAGTTTAGTGAAGCAACTCAAAATATACAAAAAGGAGTCTTTATGATTGAAAATTAAAAAATAAGTGATAAAAATTAAGTTTTATACTTGTTGGACTTTTCATAGCAAACTGTAAAGAATCTCCAAAAATAAATTTTTAAATAGCTAATCTGATAGAAACTTGAAAAATAAGAAGAATAAATTATTCATATATTAATTTCTTTCCTTAAAAGTTTTGTAACATAAAACACAAAAAGCATTACTGATCATAGAATATTTTTCGCCCACCATTTTTTTCTTTCACTGTATCCATAAAGAATTGAATATACCGGTACGCATGTGTTATCACTCATGTGACCAGACGTCCATTTTTTAAGAGGACAGTCCTTTTTTTTAACACGATGTCCTTTTAAATTTTTTTCAAAAAAAGTGTCCTCTTTCTTAATCAATTGCCCTCAATTGTTCTTTTATTTTGATTAGCAATTTTTTTCGTTAACCTCCAAAATTATAACTTTAATTTTCTCTAAACCCGAAAATGTCAACAATGTCAAAGTGTCAATACAAAAGAAATTATAATGATCCAAAGCTGGTATTACCTCCCAACACTGAAAAAAGTACATATCCCACACTAAATCATAAACAGACACAATTCAAAAAATCCTAGATGTTGAGGAGTGACAAAAAACTGTTTATATTGTACAATTAACACAATGATATAACATAAAAACAGGTATACCGATATTTTATATTGTTCAGGAGGACTGTGTTGCAAAAGAAATTTTTCAAGTCATTGAAAATTCGTTTAGTGAACTGTTTTATGAAAAATCATAACCATTTTGATAATTTTGAATTGTGACTGTTTGTGATTTAGTGTGCGATAAGTTGATTACTTGTCAACTCAGTGAATGTGATATTTCATACCCAAACAAGGCACATCAATCAGGTACCCATAATTATAAAATAAAACTAGCCAACAAGGTTTTGGGCTGGAGCAACCAAATATCTATGGTAATTTAGAGCGCTGAACTCGAATCTATAACTGGCTTTTCTCTATCACATCAGGTTTTCGAGATAAAAAAATGTTCTTATTCGTTTTATCATGAAAAAATTTGTTAAGTTAAAAATCCATGAATTTTCAACAGTTAATGGCGTTATTTAAACAGCGTTTGTATTTTGTTGGTCCAGCAATAGTCTCCCAGTATGCTTTACTCCCAAAAGCCTTGATAATTTCATTAAATTTCCATTAATTCTTGGTGAGCACGCTCCCCTTCTTCGTCGCTCTGGAAATGACTAATCCGCCGAATGATCCATGAACTGCCTTGGAATTCGATGGGACATTCGCGTATGTAATTTTTTTTTGATTTGTCATATTCAATCAAGCAACTTTTGTAACAATCGGTTTGGTGGATGCTGGACTCTCTCAAAAATACTGGAATTGAATTGAATCGCAAAAGATCTTCTCGCTATTTGACCACTTTTATAAAACAGTTCTACAACTATTGCAAAATATTGTCGGTGTCCACGGTTTGTTCAAATATTTGCCAGCAAAAGTAAAATAATGTTAATAGGCATATTTTAATGATTCTGATATTACATACCCTCTCTTTCCCACCAAATATTCACCACACACAAAGCAAACATAGCTTGAATCAGCAACACAAGATCTCCCTGACATGCTTAAACGCTACTATTATTTAGAAGATTTACGAACCCTTTCACAATGTACAATTAAAACCTAACAGGGACCTTCACGGAAAGTTTTGTGTGAAGAACTGGCAGTTAAAGTTCACGTTAACCCTTAATCATACATTGTGAAAAAAGACGTTAGAATGAATGTGGGCTTCAGTCTAATTAACAATTGGGAAATTGGAGTGTTTCTGCCGTCAATTTTTTTTTTTCAATTTTGTAGACCAGTGTAATTATCACAATAGCAAAAATCACTTGAATTTGATTTGTATAAATTACACTCACTTTTCAATACATAGTAAAATCATCAAAGTACATGTATGTTTCTTGCAGGAAATGTCAAACACCATACAAAACTGAATATAACCCAAATAAAAAAATATTTTTAGGATTATGCTCACACAATCCAACTTTTACCTGTTATGTAAAGATAACAGGAGGGCTATTAAATTAAAATTAGATTTTCTCAACTTAAGCACTTTTTCCATTTTGCTACAGATATATTCGAAAAAGTTCCATGAATTAATCATGATTTGTATTTTAAAATTTGTTAACATTACATTAGTAGAAACGTTATTATATATAAATATATGTATATATATTTTTGGTCCAGTATTTTTTTCTTTTTTTTAGTGCTTAGTTTTAAATTTATTATTTTTAATATAATAAGCGCATAAAACCAAAGACCACACATTCTCTAAAAATAAATATTAATTTTAGAGTACTCGTATGTAGAAAGTTTTATAAATTTATAAACATTCATAAATAAATCATATTAAGGATTTATTTATGTTATGAGCTGTTAGCAATTTTTACCGCAGATTTTAATTTTAACAAGTAAAAGTGCTATTTTCAGCTATGCCGAATCTTATATACCCTTCACCGACGTATATATGGAATATATTGCTCATTTTCTTTAATAATGTCACAACTCAAGAAAAACAGTTTTACAGAAAACGCGTTCAAATTTTTCAATTTACATACATTGAAGACATGAAAAAATATTCTTTCCTCACTAGGTGATAGTAAAAGATATTTATATAAAATTTTTACACAAGATAAAATACGAAATGTAGAGTTATTTTCCATTATTAACTCAAAAACGAGGTTATAAGTTGTGATACTATTGAAGTAAATGAGCGATTTGTTTATAAAATCATATACACATCAGAATTTTCATATCATACCTTAATACAGAAAGACACTCAAAAATTTTTTATAATCGAAAATTTTTGCATTTTTCGATACGTTAGATGTTCTTCAAAAAAAATATATTAAGGCAACGATATATGTATCTCTTTGAAAGAAAAATGTTTTATTTATGTTTTGCTCCATTGCAGTTTAAATTGATACCCATGGATCACTAAATGTTTCAAAGATGTGGAAAGAACAAGAATTGCTATTGCGCTTCCTTAGAATTATAAGAAATTGCCTGTCATTATTTATTCAAAGATTTCTCATGAAAATCACCTGACTGGTGACGCCTTCCACCAGAAAAAAATTCTAGCTACGCCAATGGTATAACGGAACGTTATACTGTTCAAGCAGACTGTGGTGCAAAATAAATATTTGCGATCTTTAGAGATTTGTTCACTGAATTGGTTTACAATAACACCCATTGCAAAAAAATGGAAGTCATTCTAGTGGAACTACATTTTCATTGCTTCCAAAAAATCGATATTTTTAATTTGCCGAGAGTGAGCAATAAGCCAGCTAGAAGCTTATTTTAGTCACACAAAACATTGTAACTCCTCCATAGTGTTAGAAAATACAAACCAGAATTTAAAAAAAAAAATATTTTTTTGAAAGAATTTTATGAACTATTTTTATTCTAAAATTTAAAAGTTATTTGCTTAAATTTACATGAAAGCACTGTTTCCGTCTTAAATTCGTATAAGAAGAAACTAGTTGTTAAAAAATGCAACTATTTACCATTTTTTCTAGATAAAAATATTATTATAGAACACAAAAAAGGGAATTTTTCTTAATATCGCTTCCAATTCAGTGACCAAGCATCGAAAAAGAGATCTTCTTGCAATGACAACCCTATGTAAAAATCATTAGATCGGATCGAAATTTTCACTAGTTCCAGATCGCAAACTATTCATTTTCATGACTTTTTTGGAGTCTCTTATTTTACTGGGCAATAATAATTTTAAGTTTTAACTGTGTATGATCTAATGTTTGAAATATGAACATATATTTTAAAGCTTTTGCAACCGCATAAACTTTATTAATATTGTGGAAATTGCAAACGGAATGACAAACCTATATATGCATACCGTTAAACTTTTTGTTGAAGGGTATGTAAATCATAATTAGATCTTCATATTTATTGTACTAAGGAATATATAAATATTATTTCTATAGAAAAATTCATTAGTTGAACGAAGAGGTCTGCCACCAGAAGTTGATTTCCAAAATGAAATTATTTCAAATCAGTTTTGTTATATCTTGTGTAATTGCATTCGCCATGGCATTTCCTGGTAATGTAAGTTTTTTTACGAAGTGAAACCATTTTTATTTCGAAATAAAATTAAATTTTTCTTACATAGAATATTATAAAAGGAAGCGGCAATTCAGGAAACGTGCAAACAAATGAAGATGCTAAATTTAGTTTATTTGCCATATAATATATAAATAAATATGTACATAATTATGTTAATATTTTTAATTAAATATACACACGGGAATATATAAACTTATTTAATTTATACTGACATTCATTCAAGCTCAAAAAAATCTTAAGAAAATTTCACAATGTTCTCGATATATATACCACACAATCTGTATTTATGTAAGTATATAAGTCACATAATGGATTTGACTTACCAGTTTGGCGATTCATGGTCTATTTGTAAAACAATGTAGCAGTACAATGTGGAAGTACTCGTTTTTTCGCTTAATTGATCTCCGGTTAACTGACATACCCGCCCAATTCCTTGAATCATATTCCAAAAATTCGGTTAATTGACAGCTGTAAAAAATTGCTAAGACTACATTTTTAAAGAAATAATGTAGCTAGCGGTAGAATACACATATCATTTACTCAAACAACGTCATAACTCCAACAACGGAATTTACGGAATTAAAAATATACAGGACAATCCTGAATAAAATTCCGAGTGAAATTTCTGACTTTTCCAATTAGAGTTTTTTGTTTTCCCTATAACTTTCTATTATTTGGAATTTTTCCCCGGAAAAAATTTCACGCGGAATTTTATTCACCCCACGATGTTGACAACATTCGACTTGTAGCAGACTTGAAAAAACAACAAGATATTGAAATTTTTTTTGTTTTGAATGTAAGTCTACGACAAGTCGAACTTTGTCGACATCGTGAGATTGGCCCTGAATCTTTATATCGTTAATCATATTGTGTAAAAATTTCATACAAATATTTTGTATACTCAACTCTTGAGAGAAAAATAAAGTTTTCTTTTTCCATTAAGTTGTGTGTAAATTGAAAGCTTTAAACTTGTTTTGTGCAGAACTAGTTTTTTGCGTTATGGCGTTATTTAAGTAAATGTGATGTAAGTTTTTTAAATCACTAAAAATTTATTTGTTCAATTCAGAAGCTCAATTCAGTATGGTTTATCGTTTAAAATCGTTATTCGTATATCGTTATTTTATCGTAGTGTTATATGTCAGATATGGAAAATCTCAAGTCAATGTAGTCAATTAAGCCAAAATACGAGTTATACTTTCACTATACTAAAAGCGATTTGAAAATTAAATTGACTTGGATTAAATATCAAAATACGCAGGCAAATATTTAACAAAACTCGAGTCACATTCTAATCCGCTTGCTCCTAATATTTTGAACTTTACTGGAAACATCCGCCTAAAAAAGAGGGACACAAAGGTTTTTATACTCAACACTCCAGATAGGACAGCTTAAAAATCCTTTTTTCCCCTCTTTGATTATCACTACTTATGTATTATTAATAATTATCAACAAGTTTATGTCCGACACTGGTCAGGCCTAATAATTATATTTTAGATTTAAGATTTGAATACTTATTGTTAGTTCATATTTGAAGATACAATAAATAAATACATGTATTAAAAAACAGAATTTAATATACATATATTTAGCATTAAGACGATTTTATTCACTGGTTATCACATATTTAAAAGATTTTTAAAAATTAGTAGAATATTCCCATATCTGACCACAAAACAATTGTTTAAAAACATATGAAATTCAATCGTATAATTAAAACTCACTTTTGTATGAAAATTACCAGAAATAGACGTTGTTTAATCGCATAACTAATAGTGTATTGTATAATTATACGATAAGACAATACATACCATGTTAGTAAAAGCTTATGAATATAACAAATAAATCAAAGAGTAGATGAAATTTGTCTATGAAAAGAAGATAGACTGGTGCATGTGCGAAAATATATAGAAACTTTTCGTTGTAGTTTTATCAATAACATGATTTTATGGACACTAGAGGATGTATGTACATTTAAAATATTCATGCAATTATGAGTATTAAGTAAAATAAAAATTTAATCTAAAAAAATAAAGGTTAAGTTAAGTTAAGTCAGGCTACATTTCAGTTTATTGCTCACTCTGCTCAGTAGAACAAAATTGTACTTCTCTTAGTGAATAATTAATTGAATTAGAGAATAAAGGATTTATCCGGTTAATGAGATTAAAAAAACATTATTTTTTAAAAATCACTCAAACAATCCCCTCCCTCTTCGTCGGTTGACAAACCGCCTGATACTGTTCTTACAAGAAGTCAGTGTGTTTGCAAAGTGTCCTTGCAATCGATCACAGAAAAAAGTGTTCACCAATTAATATTTTTAATAAAGAATTTAATTGTATTAATTAAATTTTTAATTGTATTAATTAATTTGACTGGAAAAACTTAATTGATATTATTAAATTGTTTATAGGTGAAAATTTAATTAATTTTTTAATTGATACTACAAATTGTTTAATTAATATTACAAAATCATTCATATTACTTTTTTGTGTGATCAAGTAGAAGTACTCAAAAAATTTTATTGAGGTTTTAGTGGGCGTAGCCACCTACTTTATGCCATAACAAGAGCTCAAGGTGTGTACTAAGTTTCCCAAAACTCCGTTCAACAGAAATACATGAAATATGATATAAGTTGAAATGCACGTTGGCGGTTGAAATTGCAAACGTCAGTTAGTGTCAGCGCATGAGCATATGATATATGCAAAGTGTGATTAGAATAGATTATGTACAAGTATTTGAAATTAAAAATTAAATTTTATCTGGCGTTTAGTGTTTATTTTTTTGAAAATAGTTCCTACAGCCAGCTGTACTCTCTCAGGCAAAAAATAGTATTTAAAATTATATCATATTATTATATATTATTAAGGAATTTTTAATATATCGGATCATAATATAGTTAATCTCTGAGGCCATGAATTCATGATTTCCAGGAGCAGCAGGAACTTTTAGGAAAATTAACACAGTTATCAAAGCCTTAATGGCTGAGAAAGTGACATCTCGAAATGTTCTATAACTTAATAATGAAATATGCTGATGCACCGATTGCAAGGATCAGTATATAATGCATATTTCAAGATGAGATTATCCTTGAATACCAATACATTGCAAAAGCTCACTCCTTTTCAAAACTTTCAAACCGAACTTGAGGCATGGGTAATAAAAGAACACACAAGAGCAACTGAAATTTAAAAGGAAAACCCAAGTCAAGAGAAAACAAGTTATATTCAAAACTTAAAAGGGCAACTTTCAGCAGACTGTTTAACCAGCTACACAGAACTAACAGCTCACATAACAGATATGGCCATATGCAGAGCATTGGAGAAAGAGTATGAAAATTGAAAGTTTACCTCTGTCAATGTCGTATTAAATGAAAAATTGCTCCTATCTTTAGACAGGAGAAACTTAAGATAATGGGTTTTATCGTGGTTGGCCAATTTCGAACTGGACTACGACATTTTGGTTCTAGATTTAAAAAAATAAATATTGTGGTGCTATTTAATCTATACAAAAACGTCGTAGTCATGGTAGAAATACGCCAACCACGGTAAGGAAGAATACTTAATTATGAAATATATGTCAAGATAGATGAAAACCTTGGGAACATCCGCCATTATTTTCTAAGCAATGACCACAATGTGTCAAACAAGAATAATTATACTACCGTTATAAGATAGGTCAACAATATTTTCCTAACTAACATGTGCATAATTAGTAAAGAACAAACGATAATGGCAAGACTGTTAAAACTTTAGAGATGGTAAAATTGTGCTTTCAGCAAATTTAAATATGATGAATTAAAACAATTCACATATTCCATTTGCAACAAAAGTTGCCTATATAAAGCAGAAATCTACATCAACTGACACCACATATAGTGGACCAAAAATAAAGGACGCTGATGATGTAATGGCCAACAAAAACAGCTAGTTGTTCCGTTCTACTACGTGTTTGTCAGAATATTTAGAACTTACTTTGGTGTTATTTGTTCATTAATAATTATCACATTTAATTTTGCTTACAAAGCTATACAAACTTTAGCCTGATCAAATCATATAGATAGAATATTTGCCTATATTTTTCAATCTTACCTAAACTAAGGATTTTAATAACTTATTAATTGTAAACGGCATTATTAGTCACAAAATAAAAAATTGAGCACTCTTCTTACTGCTAATATTATTAGCAAATACGCTGATTTTAATGAAATAATTTGAAGTAACACAATAGTTGGAAATAAAAATATATTTATTTTCCCATGTTTGGATTCAATTCTGAATCATTAGTCAAGAAATTCATCGTTTATAGGGGAAAAACTCATATTAGTGAGTGATTAAAAAGTTTTTTAAGAAAAATATGAAAATGACACCACAAAATCACAACACAGAATATGTCAGATGTAAACCAGGCATTAGAAACTAAAGGGTAATTTGATCAAACACAATAATTACAACTTGATTACCATGTGCATTACCACATCTGCAGAAGAAGAATGTAAAGTTTTTGCTTGTGACGAGTGTTATGAATTAAAGAATTCGTTCCTCGGACGTATTAATAATTCATTACTTTCCTAGGAAATGTTCTGTGTTAACAGTAATGAATTCTGTAATGACGAATCATACATCCTGTGCACTACCTTCTCCTTTACTACCCAGCAAAAAAAGAGACTCCAAAAAACTCATTAAAATGTAAAGTTTGCGATCTGGAAGTAGTGAAAATTTTGATCCGATCTAATGATTTTTACATAGGGCTGTCATTGCAAGAAGTTCTCTTTTTCGATGCCTGGTCACTGAATTGGAAGCGATATTAAGAAAAATTCCCTTTTTTGTGTTCTATGATAATATTTTCAGCTAGGAAAAATGGTAAATAGTTACCCATTTTAACAATCTGTTTCTTTTTATACAAATTTAAGCCCGAAACAGTGTTTTCATGTAAATTTAAGCAAATAACTTTTAAATTTTAGACTAAAATTAGTTCATAAATTTCTTTAAAAAAATAATTTTTTTTTAAATTCTGGTGAGTATTTTCTAACACTATGGAGGAGTTACAAGGTTTTGTATGACTAAAAGAAGCTTCTACTTGTTTTTTTGCTCACTCTCAACAAATTAAAAATATCGTTTTTTTGGAAGCAATGAAAATGTAGTTCCACTAGAATGACTTCCATTTTTTTCACTGGGTATTCATTAGCTTTTCCCACTGGGTTACGTCTTTCTTCTATTTGCAAGTTTATATGTGGTTGCGTTTGAAATTAAAATTGCAAAAACTTTAGTCGTATAAATAAATTTTCGTTTTATAGTCTTCTTTATTAATCACATCTTTCTAACTCAAATAATTTTTATTAATATAGCATTTCAAACTTTAATTTATTTTCAAATTTATGATACACGAATTGCTCGAAAAATTAAAAAAATCACCCTCGACAGTTGCAATGCACCTGGACATTTGATTGGTGATTATTTGATGAGTTATTTCCATAAATAACCTAGATAAATAAAATTTAATTTATAAAAAAAATGCACAAATTTTTTTAATCATAGTTTTTACATTCGCTGGTCGAACTCTCTGCACTTTTTTTATAACACCTTTTGCTGCCGCTAAACAAATGCAAATAATTACTAGTATTAATAAAATTGACTTTAAAAATTTCATTGTCAATTAAATGTGAACTTATTTTAATGAATGATTTATTAAGATTAGATGATGATTTTAATACTGCAAAATTTATATTGCGGTATTTCACTTGATAATGATGATGATGATGAATCTCTTAGTGAAAAGTAAAACCAAGAATCTAGGAGGAAACAAAATAAAGTCAAGAATATTCCCTGTTGGAAATTCCGTTAATCTTAAACTAAACTTTAAGCTAACTGTTTCGCAACTAGTACTAACTGACACTTGGACTGACTACTTTTCAATGTAATCAACTGATTATTTTAACATTGCGATGTCCTAGGTCAATTGCCTTACTCTGCATGACTTTTCTACTAACTTAAGGTTGATTTTTTTAAATCATCTGGTAGTCAGTAAATTGAAAAAAACTTATGCAAATTTATTTTTTATTTATGCAGTATTTTGTTTTGTGTGTGATATTAATTCAAGTTTTTTCTTTGATATTAATTCAAGTTACACTCTTAGAGCGTGGTGGCCTTAAATCAATAGCATACACTGGGGGATTCAAATAGTCTTAGTTTTTTTTCGTTACGGAATTTCCTGATTCGGTCGACACCCTCAAAGCCTGCGATCAAAACTAGGCAATAGCTTAAAAATCCGAGGTTCGAACTATGTATCATCACACTTTTTATAGTCAACGCATCATTACCCAGCTAAGGTATCATCTAAAATAATACCAACAAAATGTTAATATAAAATTGAAATTAGTTTCAAAGTAGCTGAGAGTAATTTTTTTGGCTCTCACCAAATTGGATTGCGTACTTAACTTAAGAATTAATTTTGGATTTGTTCTGGATGACATTGCAGTTAGCTTTTAGTCAGTCTAAGAAAAGTTAACTATAAGTTAATTATTTTTGTAGTCAACCACACATTGTCCGGCAGGGATTGGTTTCCAATAAATACAAAAATATTCATACATATGTATAGCCCAGTACGGAGTTCTTGGGGAATTTCAGGTTTTCATACAAACTGTATGTACAAAAATGTTACGAAAATTCAGGTTGTTAAATTTCATAAAGGAATTTCCATTTGCTAGTACGGAGTTTCAAAAGAAAAATACACGGAATTTTTGAAATTTATTGCCTATCTTAGAGATGTTAGTGGAGACTTTTTTCAGTCAACTGAAACAAAAATTAATGTTCAAACCAGGGACCGTAACGGTTATAATTCTTATTTTAAAAATTACTCTTTAATCGTTATCTCTTGCTTTTTATTTATTCCTCACAAAATAAGAGTTATTTTTTGATTTTTATATATTCCGCACAAAATACGAATTATTTTGTGATTTTTATTTATTCCTCACAAAATAACAGTTGCCTTTTGATTTTTATTTTGTTGATTAATTTTTAAAATTTAGAAAGCGTAATTTTTGCGTTAAAATTAATATCGCCCGTTTTAAAATTGAATTTATCGCCAGAGTCTGAAAAAAATATTATTATATGTTAAATTAAATTTACTTTTTTATAGCTTATTCATTTTAAAAATTTAAATTTTTTTGAGCAAAAAAATAAAAATCAAAAGTAACTGTTATTTTGTGAGGAATAAATAAAAATTAAAAAATAACTCTTATTTTGTGAGGAATAAATAAAAATCAAGAAATAACTGTTATTTTGTGAGGAATAAATAAAAATCAAAAAAATAAAAACCATTGCATCTATAGGTAGTCCATGTAACATGGAGTACATTGGTATATTCCTTTTGTACGTAGGACTTCTCTATTAGTGTGATTTTTTCAGTTTGAATTTGGAAAATAATCGTTATTTGCGATCCCTAGTTCAAAGAATTGTTTGAATTTGACATTTCTAGTTTTCATAAATTTTTTATTAATTTTTAGTGTTTTTGTGTGTTTTAAATTCAAAAATAAATGTGTTTGTACGTATGCAAACCTAATTCTCCAAAAAAGCCTACACGAATATTTTTCCGTGTAGAAATAAATGTAAATTTACAAACGTGAAATTCCGCAAAAACTCCGTACCGGGCTTATGCATGTATCAAGAAAATAGTGTTGTAAAAGTATTGAGTATTTGTGTGTGTTTCCCGGTACTCAATACACAAAAGTAACTACTCAATACTTTCAGGGTTGCATTTTATAAAATTCAACTCAAAGTCTTCCTTTAAAATACATCAAATGTATACAACTCTGTGTGCCATACGAAAACAGCCAATGAAACAAGGACTTCAAAATGCATCATTCAACTAAACAACTTCAATCATTAACATATATTTGACAAAAAGATTTACCCTTTAGAGTTGTGGAAGGGACGTGAGACCAGCAAGTCCGTTTCATACACTTTAATTTTTGTTGATCAACTCGTAATTCAGCTGTAAGAAAGACCGAGAAGGAAATCAAAATATATACATATTTTTTTTCTTCCAGCTGAATTGCGAGTTGATCAAAAAAATTTTAAAGTGTGTGAGCTGGGACTTATAGATATGAAAAATTTCTTAAATTCTGGCAAATTGGATAAAAATTAACGTACAGGATATAGTCTTCAAAGTTTTTTTTAATTTCTTACAAATTAATGTAAATATGTACATATATTTAATTTTTGTTTTTCATATATCGGGAGCCTATATTCAAACCACGTCAACTCAAATTTGGTCAAAATGAGTTTCCGATGGCGAGTAGCTCCCCTATGCAATATTCATCTGTAGTATAAATTTGAATCAAAAATATGATTTTTTCTCGTTTTATATTAATTTTTCTGATTCTGCTATCTCAAAGTATAATTTTTTTGGTGAAAATAAATGCTAACTCTGATGTCAATTTTCTATATTTTTAAAAAATTATTAATTTATCATAAATTTACCTCATCTGTTATTGCATTTGGCATGTTGAACACAAATCTGGTAAGGATTTTGATATCCTACTGCTAGTGTTTGAGATATGGTCACTTTAAACATATCAGTACATAGGGGTTCCGATAAGAAAAAATTGGTAATGTATGTATAACTTTTACACTGTTAATCGAATAGAAACATAATGTATAGGCCAATTATAGTCAATAATATAAGCTTTTGAAATTGATAACTTGGAGTAACCCTGTTAAACCAATGAGTGAGCTAGAGAGTGCTAAAGCTACCTACCTCGAGATGGAAGAGGCTTTCATTCAGGCTTAAGTAATTTTTTTTATTCTATTTGAATTGATTTTTTGCAGTTTTTCAATTCTTATATCTGGTATTTAGT
The DNA here is from genome assembly GCA_905220375.1 of Tachina fera. Classification (NCBI taxonomy): domain Eukaryota; kingdom Metazoa; phylum Arthropoda; class Insecta; order Diptera; family Tachinidae; genus Tachina; species Tachina fera. The sequence goes on from LR999964.1 coordinate 65,664,029, forward strand.
AAAAGATTTCACAAATTGATTAAAAAATAAATATATTAAAAAAAATTTAAATATTTTTCCAACAAAATATGCTAACTCTAAAGAAATATTTGTTTTGTGATCGAGTAAAATATTCTATCTCATAAAAATACGCAAACCAGCGCAAAATTAAATATTTTTTGCATACCTATAAATTAGTAAGCATATCTAACCATATTATGGAAGCCACATCATTAATTTTTACAATGTTATTATTATTATTATTATTATTATTATTATTATTATTATTTATTTATTTGTATGTTCATAGTAAATAATAATTTTTAACCTCTCATACATACATATATGTATGCCACCATTTATCAACCTTTATGTCGATATATATCGCATGAAAAGACATGTATGGATGAACTTGCATCCTGAGAAAACTTTTGGGGAAAAAACTAAAATTTTTTTTCGAATTTTTTGCGTCAATTGTTTGGGGCAATTTTTTTGATTGGAGCAATTTTAAAATTTTTGTTTTTCAATTTTTTTTTTCAATAATGCCTTTAGGGCGCATATTCATCCATAATATGTTCTTTTTATTGATATAAAAATTAATGAACAGTAGAAAACTGGGAAAAATTGTGGTTTTTTAAGTGCTTTTAACCAAGTTTTCAATCTTAAGTATTTTTTAAACAAGAGCTCACCTAAACAAATGGTAAGCACTATTGAATTCAGTGAACTCGCATTAGGCTTACCCACCAGGTCCCCCGCTTGTTACATTTTTGAACTAGCACAGTGTATTTATTTAATACATTTTACTTTCTTTTTTACTAAATCTCTATATTTGGATTCTCCTCATAACCTTATTGAATTAGTTTAAATTAAAATTTTGCTAATAAGTTGAGCTCATCCTTTTAAAATAGGCAGCGATAGACCAATTCCAATATCGGTATTTGACTGGTGATTATTCCTATTATTGTCGCCGATTATAGCATTCTGAAAAACATAGATGTTTACTATTTTTTATAATAAAAAAAACTAAGCACTGATAACTTACATGTCCTGGAGCAGCCATGGCTCCAGCAATTAGGCAACCGATTGCAAAAATTATTTTAAATACTTTCATCTCTTGACACAAATAATCTTTCGCTATGAAAGCTGTATGAATAATATTTTCAATATTTTATTCTTAAGAGTTTTTATATACTTTTATGACTCCTGAATACATTTGCGGTTGTAGACAAAAATAAATTCTTTTTAATACTTTCGTATTGTAAAGAATTGTGATTGTGATGATAAGAAAGAAGTATTTTTAAATTCAAACTGAAGTCCGATATACTCAATTCTGTATGAGTAATGCGATTTTTCTATATATAAGACTCTCCCACATATTTTTTTCGGCAATAAATATAATGAACAGAGAACTTATTTCTCATTGCAGCTTTCAGATAGTTCATATCTCATTAGGGACAAGGACTTCATGCAGTTAAAATTGTGGCTCTCTGGCGACCACTGTTGTACCAATTTTATACTTTGTGTTGATATATTTACGTCTATTAAATTGTACATTCAACATCTTGGACTGTTAAAATCGAGCACACATCCGAATGCGAAAAACATCATGCAGGTAGTGTTTTAACAAAAAGTCTTCTAATAAAATATTTAATAAATCAGTCAAATTCTGAGGAATTTTTTAACCCAAACCTGCGAATTTCTCTTAATTAATTATTTTACGTCTACACCTGAAATATTTTTATCATGACAAATTTAAAACTCAATATAGAAAAAAGAGCTAACATAAAAAAAATATTTTTTAATATAAAGTTTGACTTTTGTTATGATAAAAATATACCAGGTGTAGACGTAGAGTTATATTACATAAGCAAAGTCATAAACAGTATGGTTCCACTACAAAAATACTGCCTAAGAACGAATTTAAAGTAGAAAAGTGACAAAAATAAAACCGAAAAAATTATACTTGGTGAAAAAATACACACATATATCTAAAATTTACTAAAACAAAATATATATGTTTCGAAAGGTATTAGTCTCTTCCTTCTAAATCCTTTTATAAATTTAAGGTCGATTGATATTTAAAATAGTTAGAGGTTGATATGGGTAGGAAAACCCGGATTTTTACCCGTTACTCAAGATTTTGGAAAATTTCAAATGAATTTTGTTGTTATTCTCGACAATACCTACCAGAGAAGTAGTAACACGCCACAGGTACTTTATTTTTGTCACACAGTGTAATTATTTTGCATAGGAGGTGCCCATCTCACCCTCCCGTACCGCCAAGGGTTTGGTTTAACATACAGTCTGTTTTATCAATCCATATACAATTTGTAACCCTCATTATTTTAGTTGTGAAGTTATGAATTGATCCTCGAAAATTAGGGCTTTGGCCCCATTGTGCATCATTTTCAAAGTTCTCATTTGAGGTTTAAGGTAATGACATGCATTTGCATGAAACCCCTATCCCTGTAGCTAATAGTAAGAAATACCTCAATATTATATTTAACCCACGACCAAAAAAGGGGTGTTATAAGTTTGTAGTGTGTGTACATCTCTGTGTCTGTACGAGTCCACGTATTCTTTTCTAAATGTATCCTGTGGAATATGTGTTTCTATGACGCTGTAGCTTCCAAATGGGTTCACCGATTTTACCTTGTATTTTTCGTTTTAAAGATAACTTGATCTAATATCTTCTAGTCTATACTTGAAGGAAATCGGTCCAGTTGTTTGAAAGTTATCATAAGTTTTCTCGTCGGAGGTTTTTAAAATTTTTAATTTTTCTTATTTTTACTATTTAAAAAAAGTCGAACAAAATACATGCGAGTATGTATTTACTATCATGAATGACATTTTTTTTAATATCAGCATAAACTATGGGTCTAATTTATAAAAAAAAATATTTGTTTTCATAAAAAGTTTATTAATCAAATTTCCATAGAAAATTTGTTTAAATAAACCTATTTATAAACCTATTATTAAACAAAAATATTTTTTACGAATGAAGCAGTATATACTCGCATATAGTACACTCAGAAAATAAGATTTTCAATTTTTATTTCACAGCTGTTATTCCTATTAAATGATTTAGATTAGGTTTTCTAATTCTCCTTGAGACATTCTTAATATGTAAATTTTCTTCTTAACTTTATTAAATTACATCGATTTATATTATTGTTAACCTTTTTTAATTTTATAAGTTTATCTTATTATTGATAAATTGAATTCATCCTTTTAAAATAGGGAGAGATAGATCAAGACCAAAATCAGAATTTGTCTGGGTATTACCACGATTATTGTTGCCTTGTATCACATTCTGAAAAACACAATCAGCATAATTAATTGTTTCTCATTTTATTTAAGCAAATTTGAATTAAATGATCACTTACATGTCCAGGAGCAGCCATAGCGCCAGCAACAACACAACCGACCACAAAAAGGATTTGAAATATTTTCATATCTTGACACAACCTTATAAGACTTCCTCCTACCGCTATGAAATTTAAATGAATAATGTTTTCTATAGACTTTTAGTGAAAGCTTTTTATATGCATAATGTTGTGACTAATAGTAGTAATGACTGTGGTTATATTAAACACTCATCAAATCTGTGGCAATAAGGAAAATGTGCTTAAGTCATATCTTACTGTTTTTTAGGAGAGCAATTTTAAAGTTTCAAGTCGATTTTTAGAAATTTACTTCTTTGTTAGTTAGATTCGAACATTCGGTATACATTTTTATTTTGATTGAAATTTATTTGCAAATAAATTTCAATTAAAATAGACTTATGAAAATATGTCGAATAATCAACATCTTAAAAACTTTTATTTTATTTAGGAAAACATCGTTCTACACACTATGACTTTTACATTAAATTTGAAACATTCCAAACTGTGAGCTAAATTAAGCTATTATTACATATTAGACCCCTGCACAAGGCCACTTACAAGATCTTTTAAGACATGAGGGATTTTTCAAATGCTTTACGAAAGCGAAATCTTCTAAAACAAACGCTAAACAACACTATTGGCAAGGTATTTGTTTCAGCTATTGCAGGTATAGGAGTAAAGAAGAAAATAATTGGTGAAGGAAAAATTTGTGATGCTGGCTTCTTCATACGCATGGGCGCGTAAGCAAACGTCATGCATATACACACGCACAAACATTGTGTGCATGATCTTTTATTTTTCTGCGCACATACAAACACACACATGCATATTGACATAAACGTGTGCGCTTACTATAAAAAAAGCAGTCATAAAGACACAAGAGCTTAAAATCTACATCTTACACACAAAATAACAAACATACACGCATCAACATTAATTCTTTTTATTGTTGCCCTGTCGGAGAATGTGTTGTTGACTATAAAAATAGTTAACTTTTCTTAGACTGACTAAAAGCTAACTGCAATGTCATGCAGAAAAAACCCAAAACTAATTCTTAAGCTGAGTGCGTAATCGAATTTGATGAGAGCCAACAAATTTATTCTCAGCTAATATGAAACTCATTTCAGTTTTATATTAACATATGCTAAGATACCATACCTTAGATGAGTGGTAGCGCGTTGAGTACACGTGTGATGATACATGATGACACATGTTCTAACCCCAGAAAAATCTTTTTAATTTACTAACTACCAGGTGATTTAAAAAAAATCAACTTTAAGTTAGCTGAAAGTAATGTAGAGTGAGACAATTTACTACCGCATAGGACATCGCAATGTTAAAATATTCAGTTGCTTACATTGAAACGTAATCCAATTGTCACTCAGTAGTAGATGCGACATAGTTAGCTTAAACTTAGTTTGAAGTTAACGTTATTTCCGAAGGGCTAATAAACGACATCATTTATTATTGGTTTAGTATAATACATGCTACGACAATACATTTAAAGGTCAAGACGTATTTACATTTCAAAGCAGTTTTCGCATCCCTCTATTACATAGAGAATATAATTCGAAAAAAGATAAACAGAAAGTCATTGCGCTATACCTTCTTGAAAGATCGCACAAAATACTGGAGATTTAGATCAAGGTTAGTTTTGAAGATGAGGATTACAGGGGTGCCATTATCTCAAAATTAGCTTATCTCGAGCTAAGCACTTTTTCCTTATTGTCACAGAAATAATAAAGTAATTCTCTCTAATCACAAATAAATTAATTCTTATTAAACTATAGAAGGAGTCGTCGTGATGATACATTAAAGGGCAAACACGTGTTACTCATTTACATATGCTTATCAATAGAAATTAACCAAGGTCTCGCAACGGGAAGGACATTACAGATTTCTTGCAATAAAATTCTAAAATAATAAAAAAATACTAACAAAAAGGCAATACTAAAACTTTTGTGTTGTTTGTGTTTGCATTGCTCTTTTTAACCGACTTCAAAAAAGGAGAAGGTTATCAATTCCTCTGTTTTTTGTTTGTCTGTTACTTCATAGCTCAGTTATTTTTAGACCGATTTCAGAAACTATTTTTTTATCTGAGAGGTATAGCTTTATTCGCATTGTCAAAAAAGTAGCCGGGAACTAGCTCAAATAACAATAATTCCTACGTGTAAAGGATATTTTTGATTCTTCGTTTTTAGGGTTCCGTACACCAAAGGTGAAAAAAGGAACCCTATTGTTGTCGCTACGCTGTCCGTCTGTCCGTCACACGCTACTTTCTCAGGAACAGTAAGAGTATGTAGAACCTTGGCCGCTACAACAACAAATATATGAGAATTAAAAATTAAAGGGTGTTCCAAAACGAGCATCGAAAAATGCTAAAAGCCCATGTAATATACATACATACAATTGTATGTACATATTAGTGATACACGAATATTCGTATTCGTATTCGAATTGTCGAATATTCGGCAATTTTCAGGCGAATACAAATGTATTCGTATTCGCTAAATTCAGGCGGATGCGAATACGAATGTATTCGTATTCGTCAAATTCAGGCGAATACGAATACTAATATTTTTGCAAAGAAATTAAATAAATAAATGTATAAGTCCTAAATAAAATTTAAATAAATGACTAAAAATTTTAGTTTGTACAAATACATTAATTTTTTATAGAAATTTGTGTTTTGTATCATTTTCAAATATTATTCAATGACGATCATTAAAATTTTGGGTACTTTTTATTAGGGTTCCGTACACCAAAGGTGAAAAAAGCAACCCTATTGTTTTCGCTACGCTGTCCGTCTGTCCGTCTGTCCGTCACACGGTGTTTTCTCAGGAACTATAAGTGCTACGGACCTGAAATTTGGACAGAGTATGTAGAACCTTGGCTACTACAACAACAAATACATGAGAATTAAAAATTAAAGGGTGTTCCAAAACGAGCAACGAAAAATGTTAAAGTCCCATGTAATATACATACAATTGTATATACATATGTATATTGACACTTGAAATTTGTAAAATTAGTGTATTTTTATATAGACTACAACAATTAACACTAAAATTTAAAAAAAAATTAATTAAAAGGTTGGTCCATCAGTTAATGTAATTTTGACTATGTAATTTTGACAACTTGCTATATCTTGGAAACCGTAAGAGGTAAAGTAAACTCTTGAAATTTTCAAAAACGGTACAACTAAAAAGTCTGAAAATTATAAAATCGCCAAACCAAAAAAATCGCCAAAAATTAAAAAAAATTCCTAAAACGAAAAAAATCGCCAAAATTAAAAAAAATTCTAGCACTAAAAAAGTGGCAAAATTCGAAAAAATCGTCCAAATGAAAAAAATCTCCAAAACGAAAAAATCGCTAAAAACCGAAATATCGTAAAAAAGGCGCCCATAAAAAATTAATTGTTAATAAAAAAAAATCGCCAAAATTAAAAAAAACGCCAAAATTAAACAAAAATCACCAAATTGAAAAAACGCCAAAAGAAAAAAGTCGCCAAAGTGAAGAAACGCCAAAAACCGAAAATCGCGAAAAGCAACAAAAAATCGCCAACACGAAGCAAAATCGCCAAAAACCGATAAAATCGCCAAAACGAGAAAAAAAGTTTCAAAACTAACGAAATTGCCAAAATAAAAAAAAACTCCAAAAACCGAAAAAATCGCCAAAACAAAAAAAAAATCGCTTATATGAAAAAAATCACCAAAAATTAAAAAAATCGCCAAAATAAAAAAATTTAATAAATTAAAAAAAACTCAAAAACGAAAAAATAATCCAATTTATTATTGAAATACTCCCAGTCAATACACAAAAGATGGTAACAATTCGGCTGATATATTATATAATATAATTCAAGTTGGGATTGTAATTATTTAAAAAATTATTTCAATTAAATTCTTGTACCCAACTTAAAAACAAATAAAAAAAAACCGACTTCAAAAAAAGGAGGTGACCAATTCGTCTCTATTTTTTCTACTAGATAATACTCGTATCTGAAAATTATTTCTCCATATTAAAATATAATAAAGTATTCTTTAAATATATGTATATATTTGTATATGTATACATATGTATATATACATATACATATATAAACATATACATATATGTATGTGTATATGTATATACACATATATATGTATATGTGTATAGTATTAAAATATGACCAAACTTTCACAGTCACAAAATTTATTTTCCTTCCGATTTCAAAATTCAAATAAAAATTATAATGAAAATTTTTCATTTTCAATTTGACATCAAAAAAAAAATTAAAAAAAAGAAATTAAAGTACCTCATTTTAATTTGAAATTTATTTGCTGGTGGTTCAGCTTTGTCTATATGCATTTCATTAATGATTTGTTACAGCAACAATGAAATGCATATAGACAAAGCTTAACCACCAGCAAATAAGTTTCAAATTAAAATATAATTATGACAATATGTCGAATAATAAATTTCTTAAATGTACCTCATTTTATTTTATTTTTTATTTAAGGATTATATTATGGAATCGAATTAAAATTCACAAATTTCACAATTAAAATTCTTTGTTCAAGAGTGTAGCGCGTTCCATGGTTAAAATTAGGGACGTTACGATACACAATTTTACCGATCCGATACCGATACTCGAAAAGAAATATCGCCGATACCGATACGCACATTGAAATTCAACTCAAGTTAAAATTAACAAAACTCAAGTAGGGTAACTCTTTTATTATACAAAATTACAGTGTAAAGGATTATTAATATTTAAAATTGATATTTGAATTCATTCTGAAATTAACAAAAAACAAATAATATTTTTTAACAAAATACATACATGATTTAGCACTGAGAGAACATTTAACTGCTATGGCGCAAAGCTTTTAATATGCTAAATCTCTTAGTTGTTATGCAAAAAAAAATATTGAAAATTTAATTGCTTGTTCAAAGCAGCTCTAAAAAATTTTAGAAGTATCGTCGTATCGACAGTAAAATATCGCCAATATCGATATATCGGTAAATCAGAAGTATCGCCGATATATCGGAATCGGTATGGATTACATCCCTAGTTAAAATTTCCTAACTTTTTACTAAATAAATGTCAAAGGATGACAGCTCAATTCTTAATAGGTGTGTCCACAAGATTTTGTTCAAGTTCGGACTAATGAGAGCAAAAAGAAAATTACTCTCTGTATGTGAGTTATCCAAAAGTGCTGGAACGCAAAAAATCATAACTACACATCTTGAAGTACTAATAATGCTTACTTTTTACATTAAAGTTAATTTAAGTGATTTTAGTCGCTTAACGTTCCTTTTCACAATGTATGATTAAAATTTAACGTGAACTTTAACTAAAAGTTCTTCATACAAAACTTGCCGTTAAAGTCCCTGTTAGCTTTTAATTGTGCATTGTGAAAAAGGCTATAAAACGCATAACGTTATAAAAATAAAAATTTTGCATCATTGGCAACAGCTGTAAAAAGTAAATGAAAATAAGTTCCAAAAAAGTAAAAGCTACGTGAATTATTTAAAAAAACTTTTTTTAACCCCCGACTAAAAAAAGGGGTGTTATAAGTTTGTAGTGTGTGTCTGTGTATCTGTGTGTCTGTCCGTGTCCACATACAGACCAAATGGCTGAACCGATGTTGATTTATTTTTTTTTTGTTTGAAAGGTGAGTTGATCGAGAGGGTTCTTAGCCATGTTTTAAGAAAATCTTTCGAGCCGTTTAGAAGATATCGCATGTTCTCTAGATATATTCCGGGTTTTTAAAATTTTTAATTTGTGTTATTATGTATTAAAGAAATGGAGAAATATGCACAAATGTGCTTAAAACTTCAACTTTTTTCAAAAAACTTACATTCTGCTTTTTAATAAATTTGTATGTAAAAACTTTTTTCCTATATTTGCAAATTTTCTGATTATTTATTTATTTATAAAACATATTATACAAAGTAAATTTGCATAATATGGTGTTGCACAAACATGGGCGGAGTAACTAGACCATATGCCCTAGATGTTATTAACAGTATTTTAAAAAGTTTTGTGACTGACTGTACTGTAGCAACGTTATTGTTAAAGAAATTCCACAAAAGAACCGCAAGATTATACGGTAATCCGTGGCAGATCAGCCAACCAGTGTGAGTGAGACGAAAAATTCTCGAAGGCCAAACAACAAGCACAAGCCTGGGCCTATGTTCTGTAACTTTGGTGAAAACTATTCCAAACGAAAAGTTTGTTGTCATTCTGTGAAACACAAAAAACTTAGTTCCTTGCTCATGTGTCTTGTAAGCTTATTTGAGGTTGTATATGAATCAGCCTGTGAAAAACAGAACAACCAATATAATTGTTTGATTTTTCTAGACGAGAAAACTTCTCGCAAGTTACAGAACACAGGTACTGGCCGCACTTAAGAAATAATTACTATGACGCGAGAGATGTTCCCCAACCCAGAGGTGCTTAACGACTGAAAATTTTCTGATTAATTTTTCATTCTCATATGTCAGTTCTCGTTGTAACTTCATAGTGAACGGTCGATTAGCGTTATTTTACATATTTAAAATACAAACAAAAAATTATACAAAAAAATATTCGTAGTACATATTATTCGTAATAGGTACATACATACTGTCTTTGGTAAATAAGCTAGCTTTATTTGCTTTGCTAATATATTTAACATAGTATAAATAACAAAAACAAAAAAAATAAAACACAAACAAAGTAAGTGCCCTTGAGGAATACTCTACATGAGTACCTCAAAAACAAAAAATTGTGAAGTGAGCTCTAACGTCAGAAATTCCTATTTTACTGTGAGTTGTGAAACTCTTGATGAAAACAATAAAAACAAAACATCTGATTTGAGGCTTACTGTGAGTTCTGAACCTCTTAATGAAGACAATAAAAATAAAAAATCTGAGATGACAATCTTTTTTTAACGGCAAAGCCACTACTTCGTCAGCGATCAACCTCGCTTTGTGCAATGACAACTAGTGATTCGTTAACATTACCGTTGCCTAGTACTTCTAACCGTTTTCAAATATTGCAAGATGACAACGACAAACCAGATGTACCTACGAACAAAACCTCCAAGCCGACACCAAAATATTTGAGAGAAAATAATTCAAACGCTCTTATCAAAAAACCAATCTCGGTCATTGTTGAGAATAAATTTCATATTGTTCCAATAAAACGTGGCAACATCGATGAAACGAAAATTCAAATTTATGATGAAGAAGATTTCGCCAAATGGGTTCTGAATTTGAAAAAAATAAAACAAGTTTCCGCAAATACCAGCTTAAGAGCGCTAAAGGCCTGCAGATCGTATTGAAGGGAATAGATTCTTATGTTGTCCCCGAGGAAATAAAAGATGCACTCGTCCTCCAGGGATTTAAGGTAAAAAATTTATCCAATATAATTTATAAGGAGAAAGTACCCCAAACTCTATTTCGCATTGAACTTGAGCCGAATGATATAAAATTAAAAAAAATGAGAAAAATCACATAAGCATTCAGGTCCTGTACAGTGCCATAATTGCCAAGAATATGGCCATACAAAAACATACTGCAATTTACCCTCTGTTTGCGTTGTGTGCGGCGAATTACACGGCACTGTTAGTTGCAATAAGCCAAAAGATCTAAGTGATAAAAAATGCAGTAATTGTGGAGGTAATCACACCGCTAACTACAGAGGTTGTCCTGTATATTCTTTCGTTAAACAGGCTATGGGTCAAAAACCTAAATTAGCACCAGCTCAACCATTAAACACGTACTCCGCCACTTTTTCTCAAGTGAGCCAACCAGTTACTTCACGTGTATCGTATGCCGATGCTGTTAAGGCTAGTTCTATTCCCACACAAAATATTTCACCGCCAAATAATTCAACGAATGCAAGCTCAAGCTTTAACTTTAGTCGCCTTGAAGCTACTATTGAGAATCTCGTGCTAACTATAAACAACTTTACAACAAATATGACGAGCATGATGCAAGAAATGCTGCGAATGCAGAATACACTACTTCAAGCATTAGTTAACAAACCATGAACACGTTAAAAATATGTTTCTGGAAAGCAAAAGCAAAGGACCCGATTCTAATTAAGTCAAGACTCAAGCACTATATTCTTGACAACGTTAGTGAAGAATATATGCAAGCTACGAATATTTTTGTAGAAAATTTTTTTACAACTTTCGTGATATCATCAATTTACTCCCCTCCCAGATTTTCAATCACTGAGAATCAGTATGAGGATTTCTACAAATCTCTTGGACCTTGCTTTGTAGCAGCTGGCGACTATAATGCAAAACATACGTTCTGGGGTTCGCATCTTATTACACCCAGAGGTCGAGCATTATTCAACACAATTTCAAAAATGGGCTTGGATGTCATTTCGATTGGGGAACCTACTTATTGGCCTACTGACATACAAAAAATTCCGGATGTTATAGATTTTGGCGTCACAAAAAATATCTCTAGGGATTTAATTCAAGTTGAAGCTTCTCTAGATCTCTCGTCCGATCACTCCCCCCACGATGGTTACAATTTGTAGCCCATTAAGAAGTGACTTACCTGACTCATATGTGAAGATGATCAATCGGTTGAACATTGCCAATCTTAACGAAAATATTAAACAGGCTGCTGAACATGCCACTACCCCCATCCGCAGACTGGATTTAACAGAATTTATTCTACAGATATTGAACGTCTCGTAGGTGAAAAAAGAAGAGCTAGAAGAGAATGGCAACAGCACAGATCACCCCAAAATAAAATTAGATTTAAAGAGTGCACTAAACGACACCAAGAGCTGCTTGCATATGTAAAAATTTCATCTCTTAAACATTATTTGGAAAAGCTCGATGTCACACCAGCATCTAATTACTCTTTGTGGCGCGCTGCTAGAAAGCTTAAAACACCCGTTGAGTTTAAGCCACCTCTGCGCACATCTACCGGAGGTTGGGCAAGAAGCGATACGGAAAAATGTAAAATACTTGCTGAGCACTTAAAATCCGTATTTACGCCAAACACATGTACTGGTGTTGCTGATTTGCCGAGTGTAGTTGCTCTACCCCCTCGACCCTTAAAGTTTAAGATGCGTGATGTACAAAAAGTAATTGCTGAACTTAAGCCAAAGAAAGCTACAGGTATCGATGGAATTAGTAACTAGATGCTGATGAACTTGCCGCATATTGAAATAAGAATCCTGCTGTTTATTTTTAATGCCATATTACGACTGGAGTATAATCCGCAACACTGGAAGCTTGCCAAGGTCGAAATGATTCCAAAGCCGGGCAAAAATCTTACCAAAGCTGAGTCATATAGGCCAATAAGTTTGCTGGCAACTATGTCAAAACTCTTCGAAAAGCTTCTCATGAAAAAATTGTCCCCTATTCTAACAGATAATATGTGCATACCGGAGCATCAGTTTGGTTTAAGACCTCAGCATAGCACCATTGAACAAACGCATAGATTGGTTCAATTTATAAGAAAAACATTTGAAGAAAAGAAGTATTGTTCTGCCTTATTTATTGATGTTTTTCAGGCATTTGATAAAGTTTGGCATGATGGCCTAATTTTAAAGTTGAAGACATATCTACCAAATAACATTTTTAAACTTTTTGAAAGTTATATTTTAGGCCGGAAGTTCTCTGTTATGGAAGAAGAATTTATGAGTACGCCCGAAACTATTTTACTCGGTGTACCTAAAGGGAGTGTACTGGGGCCGGTTTTATATTTGATTTATACTTGTGATATGCCTGTGAGCAGTAATATACACACTTCTCCATTTGCAGATGATACAGCCTGCCTTAGTTTGCACGAAAACTCTCATGAGGCATCAAGATATCTTAAGGAGCAGCTTGAGCTATGGTTAAACTTATGGAGAATGAAAGTAAACGAACATAAGTGCGTACAGATAACATTTACCTTGCGAAAAGATACTTGTCGCCCCATTAGAATCAATAGTCAAATTGTTCCTCAACATTCACATGTGAAATATCTTGGTATACACCTCGATCGACGGCTTACATGGAAACATCACATTGACTATAAGTTAACTCAAATGAAACTAAAATTAACTCAGGTACATTGGCTGATTGGCAGAAATTCAACACTCAGCCTAGACTGCAAACTTTTAATATACAAGTCGCTTTTAAAGCCAATATGGTGTTACGGTATCCAGTTATGGGGCACTGCTTCAGCTTCCAATGTATAGAATTCAACGAAGACAAAACATAATAATTAATAATTAATAACATCTGCTCCATGGTACATCAAAAATTCAAATTTTCATCGTGATTTAAATATGCCACAAGTGACTGAAGAAATTGCAAGATACGCAGGCAAATACTTAACTAAACTCGAATCACATCCTAATCCCCTTGCTCGTAAAATCTTGAATTTTACTGGACACATTCGCCTAAAAAAGAGGGTCAAGGGCTCTTTTACTCAATACTCCAGATGGGACTGCTTGAAAATATATTTATTTTACCTTTTTGATTATCACTACTCATGTATTATTTATAACTATCACTAAGTTTATGTCCGACGCTGGTCGGGCCTAATAATTATATTTTAGCTTTAAGATTTGATTACTTATTGTTGGTTCATATTTGAAGATACAATAAATAAATACATGTATAAAAAAAATTTCATATGTAAACAAAAAACCAGCTGATTATTTAATTCTTGTCTGAACTTACCCAAAAGAAAAAGTTGATACAATTTTGTACAGGATATGAAAAAAAAATATTCTCTCATTCGCTCTCAAAATTTAACAAAAATTTTCTATCTGGAACGCTTTTGGGTAACTTTGTACAAGTTCGGACTGTTTTGTTATGCATCTGGAACAGAACTAATATATCATAATTTGACAGCCAATTTACTTCCTTACCTCAAATTTACCCACCCTTTATGAGAGTTTACACAACAATCATTTCTCATATTCCGTTTCATTGAAAATTTAAGCTAAGTAGCTGATTTTAATAAGAATCTCTACACAAGTAGATAGACTAGGGTGCTGATGAAGTGCCTGGCTGCACAGAAAAGTATCGGTATTTCCCCCAGCTAATAAAGTCTAAGTTTAATTTTTCTTCTCTTCTTTAGAAACTTACATTAATTAATATTTCATTTAATAGGAATTAATATTACTGAACTTAAGCCTGACTAAAAATTATTTCTGATTAAAATTCACTACAGTTCAATTAAAAATCTAAAAATGTCTCACGAAAAACGGTTTGATTCAGACAGGTATTTATTAAGTTAAACAGTTTCATGCATAACTAACAGACAATTTTATAGAATGCAACATGATTGGAAACAGTTTAAATCAATAAATACATGTCTGAATCAAACAGTTTTTCATTAAGTCCAGCTCTGAAATGTTGAGTTGTTATTGTTTTTTGGAATTTTTGGAACAAATATAAGACCAGTTATAGTCTGAGTGGCCCTTTAGTAGTTAGTGGTTACGCTTTTTTGGGCACATACATATGTGCCAGATGTGAACTCAGCCTTTATAATATAAATATTTTCCCTAAGAAAAATTTTTAAATGATGTCGTAAAAATCCAGCAAAAAAATAAAAAAGTTATACCACAGCATTGTTTGTTTGTTTAATTTTTTGCACATTACATTAAAAAAAGGTATGTATTAAATTTTACTATTTTATTATTTTCATTAATAATATTTTAATATCGAGGGTTTATATTCAAAAAGTGCTATCTGCAAGGCTCAAAAATTTTAGAAGAGCGCAAAAAGCTGTTATTTTCTCAAATTGCAAGGCTAATAACTAAATTTTGATGAATAGTACCATTTGCAGAAGACATCTTAATGTTATGATTAACTAATGTTAATCAAATATAGTTATTGCTCTTGGACTTAGAGAAAATAACAGTTATATTTTGTCTACTAAAATATTCAAGAAGATAGCACTTTTTGAATATAAACCCTCGATATACTCTTATTTATTTGTATCTTCAAATATATTTGTCATATTTATCCAATTGGGTTGATTTTAGTCTTAACATCTAAATTTTTCTGTGTATTGCCGCTATTGCCACTGCCATTCATTATATTCTGTTAAGAACAATATAAGGATAATAATTTTTAATATTTCTTGCATTAGAAAAGTTTCTTACCTTGACACTGGCGAGAATGCAGCCAATTACAAATATTATATGGAAAACCTTCATTATGTTTTAATACTTTTTCTTCCTCTTCCTGTTAAGCTTTTCACCAACTGATACTATTCTGGAACATTATTGGCTTTATATAGTCTTAAATGATTTATTAAAAAAAATCTGTGCTATAAATCGAGTGGTATTAAGTGGAAGCAGGGATTATTTTTATATTTTTAGTTGTGGTGAAATTTGTATTACCGTAAAGTGGTTTTGTTATTAATAGTTTTTTTATTCTTAAAATTTCATAGAAATTATTAGCTTTTGTGATACGAAAACCAAGTTGAAAGAAAAATTAAACTTTTATTCCAGAATAAGGGCAAATAAATCAGTCAATGATTATATGTATTTTATTTTTAAATCTGGTTTAAACACAAAATTTTGTTTTTCACCACAAAATTAAATGAATCTTAAATAGCCAACATTGTGCATTTAAGCGTTGTTTAAGTTTTACAAATATACCATGTGTTTTGGGCATGTGTGTGTTTTTTGAATGCATGTACATGAACATCATGTGGTCGTATTAAAATAAATTTCGCTTAATTTTCGAAAATATACAACAAATGTAACATATATTTTCATATAATGAAATATATAAGTAAATAGAAAATTGCATTCTGATGCTCTTTTTATATCATAAAATGTGTTCTTTGCTATTTTACTTTTCTGCAAATTTATAAATCAACTTTCATATTTATATTGAACAGCTGTTCTATGGAAAGCTTTCCATAATATTTGGAAATATTGTAGTGCTACCATACTTTCAACGTAATTTGATATTAACTTTAATTAGCCACTGGAAAAATGAAAGTGTATTTAAATCAATTTTAATTTTTTGTGAAAATTAACTTAAACTAAGTTAAACATTCAGTGATTTATTAGCTATTAGAAATTTAAAGTTAATAATAAATCTTACAACTTATTTATTCAAAGCAATAATAATAATAATAATAATCAATATAATCAGGAATAAATAGATAAAGAGTTCTTGCAACAATAATACCATGTGGATAAATCAATAGAATTTGACAGAAGCATACAAATTTATTTCCTTTGATTTTACAATTGTACGTGCGATATTTTTTATTCAGCGATTTTAAGAAATGTAATATTTTTTTTCTATGTCTAAAGAATAGACTCGATGCTTCACTCTTATCTTTTGCCCATCGAAACTCAACAATGCAAAGTAATATTTGCGAATTTTAAACAACAAATATGTTCACAATATTTCGGTTTCAATAATAAACACACAAATCAAGTATCCTTTACGAAAATTTGCAATATAATCTCAAAACGATATAAAATATTATGAAGTTGGTCCTTATCTAAAATCTTTACTATGAAGAGCAACATTTTTGGATTGTGCTCCGCTAAATTTTAAAAAATTAAAAACAAGTCGGAATGTAAAACATACACTGCAAATCATTTAAATAATAAATACATAATATAATTTTTCCAACTCTTAACGAATATTTATTTTTACAATTTAATTTAATTTAATTTAATTTAATTTAATTTAATTTAATTTAATTTAATTTAATTTAATTTAATTTAATTTAATTTAATTTAATTTAATTTAATTTAATTTAATTTAATTTAATTTAATTTAATTTAATTTAATTTAATTTAATATAATTTAATTTAATTTAATTTAATTTAATTTAATTTAATTTAATTTAATTTAATTTAATTTAATTTAATTTAATTTAATTTAATTTAATTTAATTTAATTTAATTTAATTTAATTTAATTTAATTTAATTTAATTTAATTTAATTTAATTTAATTTAATTTAATTTAATTTAATTTAATTTAATTTAATTTAATTTAATTTAATTTAATTTAATTTAATTTAATTTAATTTAATTTAATTTAATTTAATTTAATTTAATTTAATTTAATTTAATTTAATTTAATTTAATTTAATTTAATTTAATTTAATTTAATTTAATTTAATTTAATTTAATTTATTTTAATTTAATTTATATGTCCAATAAGCCCGAAAAATCCTACTGGGATGATAAGATAATTCAAAGACTACGGATAAACTAACAAAGCAAAACAAATAAACTAACAAAACAAAAAAAAACACTATTAAATTATGTGTAATTTTTTAATATATGCAAAAAGATTTTTCATTTGTATCTGTTTCGCTAAAAAAAATGGCCCGAAAGGGTTAAAGGAGGCCATAGCATAGCTTTACATGTCAATTTCTGAAAGAATTAGTGAAGACTTTCGAAAGCTTGCAAGTCCCATTTTTTTTAATTCAAATAAAAATATTAAGTTTTTTGACATTATGGCATTTGTCTATCAGTGTCTCGTTTCTATGAGGAATGTTAGAACTTTTCGAGTCGAAAAAATTTTTATAATCCTGTGAAACACAGGGTGAATAAGGAAAAAACTATCTTCTTTGATACTTTTTGTAAGTTTATATAAATTTTTATGTGAGTAACCCTGTATGAAATAGGACAACCAATATAATTATTTAATTTTTCTCGATGCGAGAACTTCACACAAGTTGCAGAAATGGGCACAGAATTGCAATATTTTTTAAATCTCGGTATAACGAATCTCGCTTTAACGAATATCCGATATAACGAACGTCCAAATTTTTTACATTAACAACCTTATATATAGCGAATACTAGCCCAATTTTATACTAGATATAACGAATGATGAAGAAAAATCCCAAATAAAAAGCATGAACTTGCTAGGAACATATCTCTAAGATGTTGTTCTACTTTGTATAGCGAATCTTTTGATAAATGTTTGCTCTATATAACGAACGGCAAAAATATTAAACAAAATATGCTGTATAGCAATGAAAATGCAAAAAATGCATGTGATTCTTTTAGTTTGTGTTTGGTAGCTTATTTAAAAATAAATTACGCTCATTCTTTTTATGGTATTGTATCATGTCTACAATAATAATAACTAAAATAGCACTTGAAAAAATCTTTGCGATATAACGAATTTTTCTGTATAACGAATGAGTCTGACATTATATCGTTCGTTATACCGGGATTTGCTTGTATGCATAAAAACTCTCAATTTATAAAATCCAAACTATATAAAAATTCTTAAATCACATCACTGATGTCGGTGTGTGAATGTGTGTGTGGCTTAATGAAAAAATTTCGCAATACCAAAACACTCAATTTGTTTTTATTTCCTGTGCTAGTCACAATGGTACTTGTCTTGGCTCTCTAACTTGATTTATTTCTAATAAAGCGGAAGTGTCTTTAAATTGTGTAAAATCGCCCTAGCATTCTTCACACGAAATTTAGTATCAAAAAACCAGATGGCAGCATGAATGGGAAATATTTGTCACGTCAGAGAGAATCAAGCAGAAAACAAAATGTCAAAAATGACACATTGAACACGACACAAAAAGGCCAAAATATTAGCTTTCTTAAAAATATAAGTTTAATTAATTTTCTAACTAAATAAAATATATAGAATGGTTTTTGTGAAGAGTTGGGAAGATTTTGAGATTGCTGCCGAAAATATGTACATGGCGAATCCAATGGCATGTCGCTATACCATGAAATACGTGCACGCAAAAGGTCATATTCTAATGAAAATGACGGACAATGTAAAGGCAAGTGTTGAAAATTGGTAATGAAATATTCATTTAAAAACATGATTTGTTTTAGTGTATTCAATACAAAGCTGAAAATATGCCCGATGTTAAAAAAATTGAAAAATTCACCAGCAATTTAATGGGTCATATGGCGTCTAAAGAGTAACAAGATTTCCCGGTCTACAATACTCCTTGCAAACATATTTATTAAAGTGTTAACTCGTCTCTTCAAGCCAGCGTTAGAGCGCATTTAGTTTTTAAGGTGTTCATTTAAGCCTAAAAAGTGGTTACAGAGTAGTTGTATATAATATTAGTTTAAATAACATTTTCTATAAGCAAACCAAATGTTAGCTTTCGTGACCACTTGAATAATTTGTGCTCTGGAACACTGAAAAGCAAGAAATATAGGAAATCAAAATTACCACCATTTAAATTTACATATAACAAAACATGTTCAGCAACATTGATTAGGAAATGTGCTTATATATTCTCTTTTTTTATTTAACTTAGAAAGTTATATTAATTCTTATTTTAATTTTAATCGTTTTAAATGAAACATTTCCATGAAATGTACTTTTTTTGTATTCAAGTTTAGTTTAAAAGCAAAAATGAAATGTATTAAAATATATTTGTAAAATATGGCTTTTATACACTTTTACAGAAAATACAAATGAAGAATGCATAATTTTTCCACTATTTTATAAGGGTTTTATTATATGTTAATTAAATAATTTTTCGACCAATCTGTCGTTAAAAAATTTTAAAATATTTAATGTATACATGCAGAGCTTTAAGAGTCATTTTCACAGATTGCCCTTAGCTATAGGTAGGATTTTGAATGCCCGACAAATATCTGCATTATTACAACTTGAATTTTTTATTGTTATTATCAATAATAATATATAATGGATAAAAAAGTAATACATGAAGGTTTAATAATGCAAAGATATCTATCGGGCAGAAAAAATCTTGCCGTTAGCTAAAGGCAAGTTGTGAAAATAGCCCTAAACACAGAATTAATTTTACGAATCTAAACAGTTTTGTCAATTTTTGTTGGTAAAATTAATCGGTTTAGTTTTCATGTGTGTGTAGCAGGCCAATAGCGAAGGAATATTAGTAGAAACATGGAAATGTTCCACTAAATATCCATGTTCCATTTTCGATTAACAACTCATACACTATGCCCAATTTTAAATTTTTCTGTTTTGAAACTGGTATCTGTTTGAGCTGCGTTGGCTATGCAAGTGCAAGACAAAATAATAGCAGCTGGTCTTGTATCTTGTAAATGTCAGCTGACTTTACTCCATATAAAATAGCATAGAACTCTTAACCCGAGCAGTTAACACACAACTAAAAATAGTTCTACAACTTGTATGTATGTATGTTGTTGTTATTATAAGGCCACCTGGTACTGATAGCCTTGTGCAAGTGCAAAGGTGATTCACATTTTTGTGTTCCTGTGAAGTTTTAACATATTTTCCATCAAATGTTTTATAATTTTTCTTCATATTTGAAATAAACCCTACAAGAATAGTATCAGTCAATTGACCGGTCATTTGATTTGGTAATGCAGGATACATTCATCATTACGTAGAACAAAGCCTTTATCACTTTAATAAGGGCAAAATGAAAAATGTGATGGGAACTTCTCTCTCTAACTAATGAATATAACATACATATAGTCGAACTGCTCAATCTAGTGATTTTTACTAATCAATGATAGCAAAAATATTACTCAAGTTTGACTGATCATAATTGACTAATATACCCCCTCCGCCAATTGAATAATAATAAATAATTGATATACTGATATATTTTAATTATCTTTTTATAACATTTCTGTAAACTTTAATTTTCTCAGACAGAATGAATTGTATGGAATGTTTACTTGTTTTTCATTGCTGTAGAGTTACATTTCTTGATATAAATAAACTTCAGTTCTCATTGAAAAATATTGTTAATTCTATATTAACGTGGAATGGAGTTTAATTATAATTGTCTACTTTGTGGTTTGATTGGACCTCACAGATACACTACCATTACAAATTCCTTTTAAACATATATATAATATATTTTATTTATGACATTTGTCACACTTAATATATTGTTACGTTTAAATTTTATTAAACGTGTGAGTTCTTTTGATTGCTCAAAAATAAAAATAAATAACAACACGATTTTCTTATTTGCAACTTAACTTCCTTTTATTATTGACTAAACCAATTACAACTTGTCTTTTCTTATTTACTTCTTAACGTTATTATCCACGGCACGATGTCTTTCAACGATGTTCACTCTACTAATTTCCAATTAGCACTGACTTACTTGCTATTGGTTGCTTCGCGCTTTTTATACTGTGCACCAATACCACTAGAAGTTTCAAGCATAGTCCAGACGATCATTATCATCTTAAATGTTGTTTACTAAGTGCCCAATTAAGTTCATGCGGTAACTATGTACATACATGTGTATATGCATACGTGTGTACATCATTAACTAAGCAATGCGTGGTAGTTGTTTACCTTTTGCCTTTCGTTTGAATTAGCATGTATGTATGTGCGTGTGTAAATATGCGAATCTTCTTAATAAGCAGACGCTTTTTGTTGTTGCTTTTGCTTGTTTACGTGTTACGCATGCTTATTTAGTTCTTTGCTACAGTGTTTGCACGCGAATATGTGTGTACGTTTGTTGCTTTAGTTAAATACTTCTAGATAGTTCTTTGCATTAACCCTGTAGGAATCTTTTTACGTAACAATATGTATGGATATTGTAAGTGATTTCCAGGTTGTTAGGATTCACAATATATGGTTCCCGCAATTTTAAGTTATGTGAAAAATTTCAACTCTTAAAAAGATCTCCAAAATATGTTTGTCTTACAAATTGAAAAGCGCTAATTTTTAAAAATTCCCTACACTTTCATCAATATAAAAAATCTGTCCGTTTTTATCTACGCTCAAAATTTAACAGAAAAATCCCTACAAAAAGGGAAAATTACCTACATTTGGCATCACTGCTAATAACAATGGCAGTACATAAACTAAATGCAACTCTACAGCGTAATAATATTTCTCATCCTAAAATTAGAGATGGAATTAAAAAAAATCGCCAATGTTTTGATAAAAGAGTGCATTTTGGTAAAAATAAAACAAATTTAAAAATAAACAAATATATATTTATTCATGAAAGTGATTTACTTCATATAATTTTCAAGAACAAGTTTGTCAGTTTGCTATAAATATTTGTAGGTACAAGTATATAAAATTTTATGGCTTTCAAAACAGAAAACTATTAACAAACAATTTAAACAATAGAAAAGCATGTACCCAGGCTAGCATAATGGGACCTATTAGGACCTAAGTGAGCCAGATCTCGTGTACCTGGTAGCAGCCTGAGTAAATTTTTCGTCAAAGCTCTTCACATATACATATCGAGCCCTAGTTTCGATTTAAACATAAGTTTCATGCATTAAAAAATAAAGTTTTTATTGAAATTAAAATTTGTGGGTCCTACCCAGGCGAATTGATACCAGGTGGTCCCAACTCTCCATATTGCAAGGTCGCAAGGGATCAGGTGACTATTTCCACCGCTTGTAATTTCTCAAAGCGAAATGAGCTGAGTATACCTGATATGAATTTTCCTTGTATGTATGTTAGTGTAAAATTTCCATCTGCCAGTAAGTTTTCGAGCATTTTGCTTTGATTTGACAGCAGAGAAGCTAACAGCTGATCGTCAGCTGTTGAATTGCGATCACCTGGTATGTAATTTCAAATTTGCTTAAAACTTTTCAAATACAAGTACATTTTCAAGTACATTTTTATCGTAGGTGACAATTTACGTATGCAAACATATTTGAATATAATAAAAAAAACCTTCTCGTGAAAACTTTAATTTTTGTTGCAAAGATTAAATCGAAAATAGGCCATGATATGTTGTTCATGAGTAAAGTGCAATAGTCTCTGTAAATAAAACACAGCATCTTTTCCTTTTGACAGTTTACTTTATAATGAATCTTCTTTTCACAGTTTTCAATACATTTCTTAAATATCTGGGCTTATACAATATAATCATACATAGGCCAGGCTTACATCTGTGTGCCAAGTGCCACACAATCGTAAAAAAAGCGTAACCAACTAATTACTAATGAAAAACTATTTGATTCAGACATGTATTAATTAAGTTAAAAAGTTTCATACATAATTAATAGACAATTTTATCGAATCCAACATGATTGCAAATTGTTCAAATAAATAAATATATGTCTGAATCAAACAGTTTTTCATTAGTAATTAGTTGGTTACGTTTTCTTGGGCAAATGACACACAAGAAATGCCAGATGTAAACTCAGCCTTGCTATGTGCACTAAACAATAAGGAAGAAAAAGGCAATTATAGTTACATAGAATAATCTAGAATTTACAAATATATAAGAACGTTATTCCTGAAAATCATAATGGCCGCAAGTACATAATGTAAAATGAAACAAACATTAATATTGACAAAGCAATACGAGAGCTAGATATACGTAAGGGAGACAAACATAATAGCACACACAAACACAGTCTACATAAGTATAAACCTAACACTAATGCAAGCAAAACAAACGTAGCAACACCATTGCTACAGCTCGGCCATCCTGACCATGAGATCACCCGATCTCATGCCGTTCCCCCAGTCCCATACGTCCACCGAACCACGGGCGCATATTGGAGACTGCCCAAACTCCCTTATAAGGCGTGCGAGACTGTTGGAAGCCTTCTACGTCCTCAAGTACATAGCGGTCATTTCTTAAAACCTTAGATATTCTGTATGGACCCTTGTACTTTGGTATCAATTTACGTGATACCCCAGCCGTTGATTCAAAGTTCCTCACCATCACATAATTACCATCCCTATACAGTTTCGGAGCCTTTATTCTTCTATTCACATATCCCTCATTATATTCCTGTAATCTCTTCTGTCTACTAGCCGCCCTAGACCTAACACAGTCAAGATCCTCTCGTCCCCGGTCACTGGCACCAACCAGCTGCTCCCTCAACAGATGCTTTATCTTCCTCCGCTGCCCTACTCCGAATAACATAACACTTGGGTGCTGCCCTGTAGACCTATGTACCGTGCTATTAAGTGTAAACTCAACCTGCCCGAGCACCGTGTCCCAAAAAATGCCCTCCTCCGGACTAACCAACTTCACCGGCATCGGTCCAATCGACCGGTTAACCCGCTCCACCTGCCCGTTAGCCTGAGGCGAACCCGTAGCGACTAATACATGTTTAAAGCCATTGCCAGCCAAGAATTCCTCAAAATCCTTAGAAGTAAAGCATGCCCCACGATCGCTAATAAGGCATTTGGGATTACTGTACGACTTGAGGTAGTCCTCCAGTGCCAATATGGCATCCTTTGCACTAGTCGTCTTCGCCGGATAAAGCCTGAAGAATTTGGTGCAGGCATCAACTATCACCAGCACGTGTTTCATAGATCTACCATTATCCACAGGGCCATAATGGTCGATATGTATGGTATCGAAAGGAAACTCTGGTTTTGATATATTATGTAGATATCTTTCTCCCTTGCCACACTTGGTAGAATACGCAATACACTTTAAACAGTTATCCACGTGACTGGTAATTTTTGCCTTTAAATTTGGAAACCAATAACTTCTAAGAATAAGTTCATTCACCTTGTCAACCCCTACGTGTCCCATTTTATTGTAGTACTTAAACAATGTGTGACCCTCCATTTCCTCCGGGACATAAAACAATAAACCGCCGTTACCGGTCTTCCTATAAATAACTCCATTACTCATCTCATACAAAGAATGCTCCGATTCCTGTAATTTACGCCTTCAACATCTGGGGGCAAATTACGGCACTAGTTAACGAACGAAATTACTAAATATTTCAATAGAGTTTATATGGAAATATTTCAAAATTTCGAACGGTATCGAGTGTCGTAATTTGCCCCCTGGTCCCTATTCTGGCAGATAATCAAATTCTCCTCCAATGTATTAGATTCCACCACAAGTATATTAGTACATCTGCTAAGTGCATCAACATGTTGCATCCTGCTGCCCGACCGATGTTCCAACTCGTATTCAAAATTTTGTAATTTCAAGGCCTACCTTGCAATTCTATGATTCAATTCCTTTTTGTTCAATGTCATTGTCAGGGAATCACAGTCCGTTACGATCTTAACCTTTTTCCTTTGCAAATATATTATAAAACGCTTCAGAGCATAAACTATGGCCAATGTCTCCAGTTCGAAACAATGATATTGCGATTCAGTATCCATGGTCCACTTCGAAAAGTAAAAAATTTAATGGACTTTGCCATCATTTTCCGCTGTAATAAAACAGCTCCAAATCCAATGGATCTTGCATCACAGTGGAGTTCGGTTTCATCCCTAGGATCATACAGCGCCAGTACAGGTGGTTCAACTAATCGCTTCTTAAGTAACTCGAAAGCCTCTAGTTCCGCCATCTCAAAAACAAATTTCCTATCCTTTTTCGCCAAGTCATACAGGGGCCTCGCCAATAATGAAAAATCTTTAACAGATCTTCTAAAATATGAGCACAATCCCAAGAAACTCTGCACCGCATGGCCCGTACCAGGTACAGAAAAATTCCTTATAGTCCTCAGTCCCCTGTTATCAGCCCTTATGCAATTCCCATCGATCGTGTAGCCAAGGTATTTCACCGAGGACTGAAAAAACTTACACTTAATATCGTCCAAATATATTATCACTTTGTAATCCTTAACCATGTCTGCAAAAACCTTATTAACAAATCTCTGAAAAACTGACGGTGCATTTTTCAGACCGAAGGTCATCCTCAAGAATTCAAAAGGTGTCACGAACGACGTATACTTTACCGAGTCGGGTTGAACAAATACATGGAAAAACGATTTTTCAAATCCAGCTTAGTAAAGCATTTACGCCCAGAAAGTCTGTTCAGCAAATCGTCACAGTAACCTCATTCAGTGTCCTGTAATCCACACACATTCTCATGTCACCTGTCTTCTTCCTCACCAAAACTATAGGTGAGGTATACTCTGACTCAGTTGGCCTTATGTACCCTTTTGCTAAATATTCATCCAACAGTCTCTGTACGTTCAGGACGTACATAATAACCATCATACATGGTAGCTAATCTTTTTCTATCTCTATGATCAATGCCACCGCCTATAACAAGGGTACATCAACGACATCCCCCACATCAATCGACAAAATTGCTTTCTGAAAATCTTCAACAAACCCCACATCACCATGACCATTGCTGGATTCCATCATATAGCCAGCCCTTCTTAAAAAATCCCTTCCCAATACACACTCATATACTGTTATCTCATCAGAGACAACAAGCATATCCAAATCAATGACTCTATTCCCTACATCCACGAAACACACAAATCTACCCAATACATTTAACTTAGATCCATTTATTCCATGGAAAAAATATTATAACATAAAAGATTATGCAGGTCGATAAACTCAAAAATACTTCTTCTTCCTACGAAGCTCACGGCACTACCAGAATCCATCAACCATTCTAAAGAAAATTTACAATTAAAACTAGTATCTAATAGTTCATGCATTTTAATTACATACATACATACTTAATTTTATTCCTTCAGATATAAAAGCTAATTCAAATACATAAAGCACCCCATACAGTATTCAATTCAATTTTCAATTTGTCGGTTGTTGTCCAAACCAAAGCGTGTGGTGCCTTGTTAATTGATTAGTTTGACAGTTTTCGAGTTGTTTGAAGAAATATCAAAAGATTTTGATTTTTCATGTTGATTAGTAAATCTTTCAATTCGATTGTGCTGTGTTTGCTCGCGTCTCTTGATAAGCTGTCAAAATTAATGCTTGTAGCTTTATTTTGTATAGAAAAAATTATGTATTTTTAAAACTGGTTTTAATTTCATTGAATTTTAAATAAAAAATATGAAAATGAATGAATGAATGCAGTTGAAGTTTTTCATTTATAAATTTGTAATTGTGAAAAAAATATAAATAAGGCTTGCGGCCTTGATAATAAAATCAAATTTATATCGAAAATTCGTATAACCAAAACACAAAAAAGCATAATGGAAACACTTCGAAGTGTTTTGAGAAAAACAACTAGTTTTGCTCATAGTGGAAAAGTACTATAAGCACGACGATTTTGAGATGCTTTATACCATGTTCACACTTATGGTCTTAAACGTGTTTAAAAAAAGCAAGTGTTTTAAAAAACTAAACACAACCCTTCACATTACATTTGAGATGTTTAAGGTTGACGTTTTGTCAGTAAATTATTGTATTTGTAAAATTTTATGAACGATAATGCTTCTTAATTGGTTTATTATTTTTAATCAACAAATGTTTATTTAAATAATTGAGTATTTTTTAACTAATTGCTTGTATACGAAATAATTTTTCACGTGCCGCATTTAATAACAGCACAAAGTTGCCAGATCTATCAAAAAACGGACTGAACATACCCCATTAGCGTGTTTAAGGACGTATTTTAATCTTAAACACTTCATTTGAGATGTTTAACAAAACAAGTCAATGTATGGTAAAACATCTCAAAATCGTCGTGTTTAAGCTCTCAAACACGAATGACGGCACGTGAAAAAAATTATTTAATACACAACAATTACTCGAAAAAAATTAAATCATTTACGAAAAAGTTGTTGTTTAAAAATAAAAAGCAAATATAAAACATAATTGTTCGAAATTTATTAGAAACACAATAATTTATTGACGTAACGTCAACCTTAAACATCTCAAATATAATGTGAACGGTTGTGTTTAGTTTTTACAAAACTCGTCTTAAACATGTTTCAAAACATAAGTGTGAATATAATATATCGCAATCCATTTTAATTGATTGATGGATCACGAGCGTATGCTACACTTTCAATATTTATCGCGTCAGTATTTACGTTATTTTTGTGCTGTGCGGATCGTTTATTAAAAAAATTTTGCGAGGAAACCAAAAAAAAAAAAGCTTTAGCCGACGAGTCCCATAACTACGGCAATGCCTCCAAATTAAATATAGTCTTTCAAAATAATTTTTTCGGTAGTTAATTTCGATTCCACCGGCAGAACCCACTCGCTTTCATTATCTTCTGCCATTACCCTTTATTAAAACAAATTTTACACAAATGTAATAAACTTTTTTATTTTCTATTTGTTAAATTTTTCACTGCGACTTTTATTTTATTTGTTTTATTTCACTTTTTATGAACGTATCGCGGTCTAATACCATGAAAATGCTACACGTTCAATATTTATCACGCGATCTGGATTCCAAAATTTAGGCCTTTCTGCGATATGGATCGCGATCCATCAATACTGCATGCTACACGTTCAATAAATATCGCGATACTTGATCGTGTTCAATATATATTGAACGTGTAGCAGTGCCCTAAGTGTGAACATGGTATTACTCAATCTAATATCAACTAGGGATTGGTAAATGTCTTCAAAAATCGATTTTCGATTTTTCGATCAACTTTTTTAATATCGATTTTTGAAATCGATTAATCGTACATGAGTTCGAATAGAATTTAAAATCGATTTTAAAACAAACGCGGGCGTTTCTTGGCACAATTGTGCTAAGCGCAACCACACGTATTCTTATGCTCTTTAATTTAGTCGTCGATGAGACCACAGAAGTTATTATATAACTACTTAGTAGTTATATAATAACTACTACTTGTTGACATCAATGTCATTTTTGTTCAGAAATTGATTATTTTTAACAGCCTCATGCTGTTTTATAGTTTTCATAGAAATTCAGTGTCATATTTTTGATATTGTCTTGACGTTGATGTCGACAAAAATTACGGAATGAGGATGAATAATTTTAATTGCCAAACCTATCTTGTTCACTGAGATTTGCCAAAATTTTGATAATAATAAAACTCGATTTAAATAGCCCAATTGTCGATTTCAACATAAAATCGCCGACATAAAATCGAAATCGATTTACCATTCCCTAATTTCAACAAAAGTCAAGTGTACTTCAACAAAGTTCAATATTGAGGTTTGTTGAAATTTCACATTCGGGAAAACGGCAAATCATTATCGTAATAACATATATGGCAGCCTTATACTCACGTCAACGAAAACTTGCTCTCTTTTATTTCTTCCATTTCTTCATCGTATTTTTTCATTCATTACACACCATAGTAGAAAATTTCACGTCATACACAATTTGCAGAAACGAAATATTTGTAATGCTAAAATAATAAATATATTAAAGAAATTTCATTCAATGAGCTAATAAAAATTAAATTTTAAAGTCACAGTGTAAAGTGCAATAACATTTTTTATGAAATATTAATAATTTAAATGGAAATTAGAGCGAACAAAATCTAGTCAAAATAGTTTTTACCCTTATTAGAATATACAACCAGAGTAATAGCAGTTGGAAAAAATCTATCTTTAACTACCTTGAGATTGACAACAACACTAAACTTCATGGAAAAAGATTCGTCAGCAATTAAATTTGCATACAAATTAAAATATACAGTGTTAAAACTCTTAAAAAGCAGGAAAAATGCCTAAAAGTTAAAACAAAATAAATAAAAAAATTTTTGTTAGAATTGTATACGCGACGTAAAAATTACAACTGCAATGTGTTTGTTCATATAATACAACAAAGAGCATAAAAAACAAATTAGGAAGTTTTTCTCAAAGGGGTTGTTTGTAAAATTTTATTTTTGCACTTGTTCAAGTTATATCTTAAAAAAATGTGTACTAACGTCTGTTGTTTTTACTGGTAACTTAACTTCCTACTATTTTCCTAGACTCCTTGATTAAAAGAAGTGCACATTGCCAAAGTGAATAATTGATTGTGTGTGGCTTGTATGTTTTATAAAGAACAAAAGTGATTTTACGAAAATATAAACAGAAATAATAAAAAGTATAAACATCAAAATGGATAACGACGACACTTTATTAAACAACCGCGGTCCCCAGCCTGGAGCTGAGACCGTATATGGTACCGATGATAACAATATGGTCATGTCGGAAAAGGTTTGTAAAATTTTTTACTCTTATTGTGCTTCTTAACATCTATTATGTAGGTAGGTATTTATCTAGAGAGCAAAAAAATACATTAGATTGACCCTTATAAGCATATTTTCAAGTATTTAAAATGAATTAAGCAGATTCTAATTCCATCAATGCAATTATTTTCCATTATACTACTTCAAATTCAAATCTACCGGTTTCGGCTATGCACCATCCTTAGTGTTCTGACCACTAGAAGATGTGCCATGACGAAAAATCATTTAAAGATAAAATGATTGGTCGTCGTATTTGCAAAATATATAAAACTTAAATATTATATTCGTGCCAATTTAAAAAACATCTAAGGATTTAATGACGTCCCTATAGGGAATTAAACATCACATTGTCATTTCTTTTGATCTAGACATCAATACAATGCAACAACCTCAAGGCTTAGTGGCCTGGATAGGTCATATGCCTGTCAAATCACCGAGGGATAAATGTCTACTCGGAAAGAACAGGAATTTGCTTGCTCACAAAAAATGAAAGATTCTTGTATATAAATTAAATCACTAAAAGCAACATACATTACTAAAATACCAGATATTCTGGATTTTTTTTTTTATAAAGGAATACCACGACCTTTCTTAGAAATAAAAGAGAGTGTAGTCTTAAGCTCTGATTATATCCCTGTAATCTTAACCCTAAGCACAGTTCTTCAAACAGTGGCAAAGAAATTCAGAGTTGTTACATCTAAAACAAATAAGCAACAATTTGGTTTCTGGATAGAACAAAATTTGAATTTGAATATACCAATAGTAGACGGCTGCGCCTTAGAAGACGCGGTTGAATCATTTGCTCATTTAATTCATGAAGCGGCATATGTATCAACACCACAACAACATCAAAATAATGGTAATAATGTTCAAATATCAGTTGAAATAAGGGAGCTCATTGCAAATAAAAGAAGACTGCGAAGAATCTATCAAAGTACTAGAAGTCCATTGGATAAAGCAAACTTAAACAGAGCGACACAGTATTTAAAAATACTTTTAAAAGATTACAAAAACGATTTGTTAAATAATTATTTGGGAAAATTGCAAATTGGAGCAAAAAACAGTGAACATAA
Source organism: Tachina fera (assembly GCA_905220375.1). Lineage (NCBI taxonomy): Eukaryota > Metazoa > Arthropoda > Insecta > Diptera > Tachinidae > Tachina > Tachina fera. The sequence goes on from LR999964.1 coordinate 65,695,259, forward strand.
CCTGTAGAATGGAACAAAATATTTAAAGCATCCATTAAAAACAGAAGTGGAGAATGGTGCAGATCTGACAGCAGCAAAGCAAACGAGTTTAAAATACACTTAGAATCAACTTTCACCCCATTCAATTTGAACTCCCCCCAAGTGAGTGCTGAAATTTAAAACTTTTTAGATGTCCCTTGTCAAATGGACCGCCCTTTACGACCTATAACTTCAGCAGAAGTATGGAATACAATTAATAAATTAAATAACGCCAAAACACCAGGATACGACAATATTGACGCGAAAGTTGTTAAGTATTTGCCGAAAGAAGGTATAATATTTCTCACAGCTATATTTAATTCCATATTAAGGTTGAATCATTTTCCACCGCAATGGATATGTGCCAAAATTATCATGATATTGAAACCCAACAAATCCGAAAATGCAGTTGCTTCATACAGGCCAATTAGCTTATTATCCAGCTTTTCAAAGATTTTTGAAAGAATCTTTCTTAAAAGATTATTGCCAGAACATTTTAGAACAACAAAATACTATTCCAGATCATCAGTTTGGGTTTAGGTATAAACATGGTACACCAGAACAATGCCATATGATTGTCAATGAAATTTCGGATGCTCTAGATAGAAAACTTTATTATTCTGCAGTGTTTTTAGACGTTGAACCAGGATTTGATAGGGTATGGCACATTGGACTTCTACATAAGTTGAAAAAGTTTATACCGGCTCCATTTTACTTTGTGTTAAAAACATATCTTCAAAATAGGCACTTCTTTGTAAGTGAAAGAAAAATATTCAGATTTTGGTATCATTGATGCAGGCATTCCACAATGCACTGTATTAGGTCCTGTACTGTATACCATTTACACAGCAGATATGTCAATAATGAACAATGTAACTACAGCTACTTATGCAGATGACAGTGCTATATTAGCTTCAAATGATTCACCAACAGTAGCTTCTGAGTTAATACAAACAACAATTAAATCTTATTCATGATTGGCTACAAAAATGGAACATTAAAGTAAATACTGGAAAATCTGTTCATTCAACGTTTACATTAAGAAAAAATTACTGCTCCCCAGTGTATTTAAATGGAATTATTATACCAACAAATAATACGGCCAAATATTTAGGTCTCAATGTTTATCGACACATAAATAAAAAAACGTGAGCAATTAAATATTAAAACAAGAAAAATGTTCTGGCTATTAGGCTCTGGTTTAAGCTTGGAAAATAAAGTTATGCTATATAAAGCAATCCTCAAACCGATATGGACATGTGGTATACAGCTTTGGTGCAAAACCAGCAATTCTAACATTGAAATTTTACAAAGATTCCAATTTAAGACTTAAGATTATCAACGAATGCATCTTGGTTTGTCAACAATAATAACATCCACAGAGATCTTGGAATTAAAAAAGTAAGAGGAAATGATTAACTACAGTAATAGGTACCTTAATAGACGTGCCAACCATTCAAATGTATTGGTGATAAACTTGTTAGATGATAGTAATGAAATTCAAAGATTAAAAAGGTATCATGTACTTGACCTACCCTTTAGAAAATAATAAAAAAAAGGTTAACATATTAAATAATATTAGCACTACAATTTGTATTTTTTTTGGTTCATTTTAACTAAATATATGTTATTTTTAATAATTATGTATTTTGCTTATTATTTTATTCTCTGTAAAATTGATTGCAAATAAAAACGAATTAAAAAAACATATGTATGTCTAGAGGTTATATTTCATTGGAAATACCATATGGAGAATAGAGTAACAAAAGCTCAAAGGCTTTGGGTCATTTCCAGAAGAGCCTTTGTTCCGATATAGTGTATCAGCTCGAAGATGGCACACTGACTCCATACAAGCGTATTAATAAGAACAATTCTTACATACCCATCGTTAGTGTGGTATCGTTGAAGAATAGTCTTGTGTAGCACAGAGGATATTTTGTTAACATCTTAATAACAAATATACTACAGTTGTCCCTTTCTCGCAGTGACTGCACCACAAATGATTTTAGCTTTTTTCATACGTCAGTTTTTACAACTCTGGTCTACTTTGTGTTGTGTAGTTTATGAACGTATAAGTTCAAATGAACGATTCAATACTTTGAACTAACTAAGTAAACTAGATCAATTCGCATAGGCTCGCTAGTTCACTAGATCAATTTTTGAACTAACAACTAAGACACAAAATGAACTAACTTAGAGTCAATAAATAAGAAAAGCATGTCAACACTTAATATTGTCTGAATCAAACAGTTTATGATTTACTGGTTACGCTTTTTTTGGCTCATGATACACAGATGCAAACTCGGCCTAAGCCTGAAGGTCCATACCACCCGTTCCTTGCGTTGTTGCGTTTTTGTTAGGATTCCTTCGTTGTGGGAAATTTTACGATGCGAGGAATACAGAAACGATTTACAGAACTAAGCAAATCGTAAATCGCTTAATTTTTTTTTTTATTAACATGCATACTTACATATGTATATAAATGTATATTTTAAATAATTTTTCTTTCTTTCTTAATTTTTGAGTTTTATAAAGCGTAATTTTTGCGTTAAAATGCGTTTGCGTTTTAAAATGGAATTTATCGCCAGAGTCTGTAAAAAATTCTTATATCGTCGGTTGGTTTCTGGTTTGCTGCAGACATAACGTATTTTGAATATACTGTGCCGCAAACCAGAAAACAACCGACGATATGTTAAATTAAATTTACTTTTTTGAGCAAAAAAAAAAAAAAATTGAGAAAGTAACTGTTATTTGGTGAGGAATAAATAAAAGTCACAAAATAACTTTTATTTTGTGAAGAATGAATAAAAATCCACTAATAACTGTTATTTTGTGAGGAATAAATATAAATTTAAAAAATAAAAATCATTGAATCTACCGGTAGTTCATGTAACATGGAGTGCCTTGGTATATCTCTTGTGTACGTATGACTTCTCTATTAGTGTGATTTTTTTGGTTTAAATTTGGTAAATAATCGTTATCTGAGATTCCTGATTAAAATAATTAAAATGTTATAACCCCATATGTAACCCGTGGTGTTTAACAGAGCTCTGTTAAATATTAAAAATTACTGTTTTCCCACGTAATTGTCTTGAAACCTTATTTTCTAAACACAGGATCTTCATTTTACATATTTAAAATTTGCTCAACTCTAAATGGAGAGCTTCAATTTGAAATTCTCTCAACTTTATAAATATCTAATTTTTAAACTTGAAATTCAGAATTACATTTTTATTTCTTTCAAATCTCAGCTTTCGATATTAATGCATACTTTTGACGAATTTGCAGCTTAGAGCCTAAAACTCTATAATTATATACTAGGTGAAATGAGTAATAATATCTATTTTTTTCAAAGCTACGAAATTGTCCGTGATTTATTTATTAAATAAATAGGCTTTGTTTATATTAATATACAAAAATGGATATTGAGATGTGTATAATAATAATATGCTTGTATGTATGTACATATATAACATTATTCATTTTTGTAATGATTATGAAATTTTACAAACTTATTTTTTATGCTGTCTTGTTAAATATGCTGGGCAATCATTTTAAAGAACAGGAAGGAAATTGCAATGCAAACTGCACATAACGTTAAAAATGATTGCCAAAACAATTCCCATTTTGGATTATTTTTTTTTTTAATTATTTTAAGAACTATCAAATGTACATAATTTTTGGTCATTGACATTAACATTGGGGAAAAAATTAAGATAAAAAACAAAATAATAAAAAAAGAAGTAATTTTTGACAATTGTTTGTAATAATATTTAAAAAAATAAATATCTATTCGTATGTTTATTAGTCTTAACTTAGCATCAGCTATGACAAATTTTTGAGAACAAAAACCATACCAGATATAAGAAAAGATACGGAATAACATTAATGCAATCTCCGAACAAAAGCACCATACTATTTGTAATTGAAATACAACTCCGATCAAAAACAAATACAAATTAATATTTTAACCAGAAATTAAAAATGAAGACTTTTGGAAAAACACGCGGACTGGATAGTATACTCAGTTTAGTGATTTTGGTGACCAATTTTTTTTATGGGCATCCAAAGGTTTCAAAAACCAGTAGTTTCATCAGCTAATTGAGACTTGATGTTACCATTTAACTATTTCACAGAACAAATATTTAAGTCTGCTGTTTTTTTGCAAACCAAAGGAACATTTTTTTGTTGCTTTTTTTGTAGCTAAATAAAGTTGAACGACTTTTGTGAATATATCAATATAATCTGAATTGTGTCTGGACACTGTAATAGCGCATATATATTGGGTGTTTTTTATTGAGGTATAGAACTTTAAGTTGGCATCACTTTTTTAACTGGCGGCCATTTTGTCAGCTGTCAAGTGATTAATATTTAGTTTGGTTTGCCATTTCATCATGAACAGGTTGACAGAAGAACATCGCTTGCAAATCGTGCAAATTTATTTCGAAAATAATGGTTCAGTTCGCGAAGTTTACCGCAAGCTCCGTCCATTTTATGGTCGACATAATCGTCCATCAGAGCAATTAATTCGGTTAACCATGGATCGTTTTCGCACTACGTTTACTCTATGTGATAATACGCATCCGCAGAGACGTCGAACAGTGCGCACCGAAGAAACAATTGCCGCTGTAGAGCAAAGTGTTGAAGAGGACCCGAATGAATCGATTCGCCACCGGAGACCGGTATAGAGCCATGATAACCGACTATTTTGTTCCCGAATTGGATGGCATGAATGTGGATGAGATGTGGTTCCAACAAGACGGCGCTACATGCCACACAGCGCACGTCACAATCGATTTATTGAAGGAAACATTCGATGAGCGCAATTGGCCACCAAGATCGTGTGATTGGACACCATTGGATTATTTTCTTTGGGGATATGTGAAGTCGCTCGTCTACGCCAACAAACCAGAAACGTTAGGGGACTTGGAAGCCAACATTCGTGGCGTTATTGCCAACATACGGTCCCATATGCTCGAAAAAGTGGTTGAAAATTGGACCTGTAGAATTGGCTTTATTCGAGCCAGCCGCGGCGGCCACATGCCCGAAATCATATTTAAACATTAATGGCATAAAATTATCCTTCCAATAAAGCCAAATTGATGGACATTAAAACGATTTTCTTGTGTTTTATTTCAATTCGAAGTTCTATACCTCTAAAAACACACCCTGTACTAATATGAGTTTTTAATTTGAAATGGGACTTCATTTGCACTTTAACAAGCCTTCATGAGCACCATTTCTATATAGTGGGATATATGTACTATTATCCTTTTCCCACAATGATCACTAATCTTCTCCAGAAATTTTGTTTATACCCTTTACCAAAAAATGGTAAAAGGGTATATATAGGTTTGTCATTCCGTTTGTAATTTCTAGAATATTAATAAGCGACACATAAAGTATATATATTCTGGATCCTTATGCATAGGGAAGACGAACAAGCGATGTCCGTCTGTCCGTCTGTCTGTACGTGAAATCGGTTTTCCCAAGCTCCCAGAAGAGCTAGAGACTTCGTTCTTGGACTGGTGTGTCAGAAATTTTCCTAAAAATTTTGCTATTGAAAATCAGCAAAATCGAGCAGACGGTTTCAGAGCTGGAAAACTCAAACTCCATTTTCCCATAGAAAATAACTACCGAAAACAAGTTTTTATTACTTTTTTATTAAATTAACTTATTTTATACTTCGGTATGAATAAAATTGGTATTTATAATTAAAAAAAAATTTAATAATCTAAAAAATTAAAAAAACGTTTCCGAAAATTATAAAATCGCCAAAAATTTTAAAAAATTGCCAAAACGAGAAAAACGTGTCAAAACTAAAAATAAATTTCCACAATGACAAAAAAACGCTAAAAACCGCAAAAATCGCCAAAACAAACAAAAATGCTTATATGAACAAAAATCGCGAAAAATTAAAAAAAAATCGCCTAAATGAAAAAAAATCGCCAATTTAAAAAAATTGTCAAAACGAAAATAAATAGCCGAAATGAAAAAAAACGCCAAAAACCGACAAAAATCGCCAAAACAAAAAAAAATTGCCTATATAAAAAAAATCCCCAAAAATTAAAAAAATCGCTTATATGAAAAAAATTGGCAAAATCAAAAAAATCGCCAAAACGAAAAAAAATCGCCAAAATTAAAAAAACCGAAAAAATCGCCAAAACGAGAAAAAAGTGTCAAAACAAAAAAAAAATTCCCACAATGACAAAAATCCGCAAAAATCGCAAAAAAAATGCTTATATGAACAAAAATCGCCAAAATCAAAAAAATTGCCTAAGCGAAAATAAATTGCCAAAATTAAAAAAAACGCCAAAAAACCAAAAAAAAAATCGCCAAAACAAAAAAAATTGCCTATATGAAAAAAATCGCTATAAATTAAAAAAATCGTCAAAATCAAAAAAATCCACCCAAACGAAAAAAATCGCCAAAATCAAAAAATCGCCAAAACGAAAATAAAACGCCAAAATTAAAAAAACGCCCAAAAACCGAAAAAAATCGCCAAAACAAAAAAAAAAATTGCCTATATGAAAAAACGCCAAAAATTAAAAAAATCGCTTAAATGAAAAAAAATCGTCAAAATCAAAAAAATCCGCCAAAACGAATAAAAATCGCCAAAATTAAAAAAACGCCAAAAACCGAAAAAAATCGCCAAAACGAGAAAAAAGTGTCAAAACTAAAAAACAACAAACAAAATCTCCAAAAAATAAAAAAATCGCCTAAATGAAAAAAATTTTCAAAATCAAAAAAATTGCCAGAGGGAAAAAAGTCACCAAAATTAAAAAACGCCAAAAACCGAAAAAAATGTCCAAGGCCAAAAAAAATTTGCCTTTATGAAAAAAATTCGCCAAAACTAAAAAAAGCAGCAAAACAAAATAGATCCCCAAAATTTGAAAACCACCAAATTAAACATAATGCCAAAAACCTAAAAATTGCACTAGAGAAAAAAGTATGAATTTTTTCACAAAATTAATACCTATGTACCTGCATATCTCTGTGCTTATGTATGTATCTCTATACTACATAAACGCACTTTGGTAAATGGTATATAAGATTCGGCACAGCCGAATATAGCACTCTTACTTGTTTTAAATATAACTTTTCAAATTAATTTTTCGAAAGCCCCAAAATTATTTCAGAAATTTGGCTTCATTTACTCTTTAAAGAGGCATCAGGAGCACATTTTCTATATAGTGGGATATACGTATGTACTGTTCACCTATTTAAGTTTCTCTATTATTTATATATCTGTTGTATATAGGGATGAAACGATACCACTAAGTTATCGATACTTTTACTTGATAAGGTATCGATTCAAAAGTATTGATACATACTCAGTATCGAATAAAAAGCATCGATACTTACTTGTATCGGTCAAGTTCTTTATATGATTTTAAACAGTGAAAACAAAAACAAATACACAATATACACACATGTATGTACAAAAGACGGGCAAAAATTTGGTTTTGGTTTCAGCACATTAAAATCACATAGCCAAGTTCTTATCCTCGAATTTTTTTTTAATTTTTTCGACATCTGTTTTCGGAAAGAAATATTTTGATGAAAACAAAAAAAACTTGATTTTTAGAAATTATTAAAAACACAAATTTGTGTACATATTTTCATCTTCTTACATAGAATATGTAAGAGCTTTAATTAAAATTTTTAAAACAAAACAAACAAAAAATAACATAAGTTTAATCTGGGTATACAAATCTAAAAAATTAAGGTAAAAACATCGTTTTCATAGAACACAGCAATAAAATTCATATTATGAGATCGTCGTAATAAAGTACATATATAACAGATTTAAGAAAAAAAATTAATTTTAGATGTAGTTCCCAAAAATAATAATTTGTCGAGATGTTTTCAAGACAGACGGTTTCTTGAGACTGTGATTGTTGCACCAGCTTTCGACAACAATCTTTCACATGGCACGGAGGTGCCAACAATGTGTAAATACAAACGTGCCTGCTTATATAACATTGGAAAAACAGATTTTAAATCTTCCCATTATTCTAGAGGATTGGCTTTTAATGTGCAAACAGGACTAGACAAGTATATTGACACCTCATCTGTTTTTGGATTAGCGTGATTCCGCTTTTGGCCAGTTGCAAGATTTTTGTGGTGTACCCAAAAATCAATCTTCGTTAGGTGCTTCTTCTTCTGATTCACTGGCTGACAATGAAGTGTCTTCCCTAATAATATTTTTCAATTTTTTGCTCTCCCACACGCATTTGGATCCCGAAAGTGGAGATTTTTAAAGCGGACATCTAAAATGGTTGCAAACGCTGCGTAGATATTGTATTCTATCATACCAAAACTTCTGCTGCATTCACTCAAAAGTTTATTTTGTAACTGTGTGGCACATTCTATCGATGAAGAAAAATTTTGTAGCTTTGATGTGAGACAATTTATCATTGGTATAATCTTCGATAAAGTCACATAATTCTGGCCTGAAGACTCCTTAGTGACATACTCAAATGGTTTTAACAACTGTATTATTTGTTTTAGTTTTTCGAGCTCGTGGTCAGTCACCATTTCAGGACTACCTATGCTAGCTTCCAGCAGAAGCTCGGAACCAATTTTCGACATTTCTATAAATATATCTAACATGTAATATACGGAGTTCCAGCGGGTCTTAACATCCAAAATGAATTTTTTTGTGCATCCTTCTGGTACCCCCATATCTATCTGAATTTTTCTAAGCTTGTCCGATTGAATTACACTGTTTTTAATCCATTTCACAATTTCTCTAACTTTTTTAATAACATCAGTAACTGGAGACGAAGAATTAATTATTGTTGATTCAACTATTAAATTGATAGTGTGAGCAAAAAAAGGTAAATGCTTTGTGTCTCCTAGAATTTTCTTTACCGCGGCAACTATATTAGCGCCGTTGTCTGTCACAGCACATGTAACTGCATTCAATGGGATTCCCCAATCTTCTAAAATACCAGCAAATATAGTGTAAACGTACTCGGCCTTATGATTAGATGCCAGTTCTCTTATTGTGCCTTATGGCGCCTGTAAATGTTGTTTTTTTTTTAAATGTATTGTAACAGTAGGGACTTTATAACAGGGTGCTAGCTTCTTCATCAGTTTTAAAAAACCTTCTCCTTCAACGACATTAAATGGCCTCATGTCTCTGCAAATAAAATATAAAATACACATATTTATGTTATTACATATTATGCCACCTTCTGAAACAATGAAAATGATTATATATGTAGAAAATAGTATTTGTAAGGTATTGTGGTACTTACCCTTCTGTGAAGATATTTTTGGAAGGCCGATTTTATTGTAGTAGACGGGCTACCTGTTGCGACATTGGAATCATTTTGTTTTTGCTTTCTTCTTAAATTGAGAATCCATTCAGATTCTTAGAAGTATACGTACAATAATTTTTATATGTATTAGTACTTACTTTGAAATATTTTCATCGCCAGGAGCGGTATAGTCGGGATGGCATTTTAAATTAAATATAAGTTCTTTAATACGAAGAAATTTAATTTTGTTACATAGCGTAATGTTGAATATTGTTGCGGCCAAAAAGAAATGAGTATTTTTGACCGATACGAGTAATTTTTACCGATACCTACTTGGTACTCGGTAGCTTAGTATCGATACCAAAAGTACTTGGTTTTTAAGAAAAAGTATCGAGTACTTACATGTATTTACTCGTATCGTTTCATCCCTAGTTGTATATCCAAGTGGTATAATATCATTAATCAGATCTTGGACCATATTTACCATTAACTGTTGATTATAGTAGTTCCTGGATTTCGTCATCGAAATAATATTCACCCTTATTACAGTTGTCGATACCGAGGTTACTTTAACACAATACTAAAAAATTTAAGCCCAAATTTTTGTGTACCCGTTGTCGAAAACAACTGACTCCTCCTGTTGGCAGTTTTTTGCTATTTTCTAGACCTTAGAGAACGGAAATAGATCAGTAACACAAAACTGTTCCAGAGCGAGTAATTAACTAAAACTTTACTAGGAACTGCAAAATGGGTTCTCTAAAGTTTTTTATTTTTGTCTCTGCTAGTTAAATTTAAATTTATCTTCACACATATAAAATTATATAATATACAAAATACCATACAAATTCATTTTAATATCACCACTTTTCTATAACTTATTTTATAGAGTTATTGTAAGAGCAAGTAATTGAATATGATGAATCTATGGTAGATAAGGTTAGGTTAGGAAGGGAAGTGCTATAACGTACCTTCACTCGGAGACCCAGTTGGGTAAAAGTAATATCAATCCCCAATTTGTACCCAGAAGCGCTCCTATTATGTCATTAAGCCACTGAATTCCCATGATGAAGCCAATGATATCTTCTAGTTTACATTTCCCGATATCAGTAATGACTTCATTGAAACGTTTGCTCAGCCATCTAAACCTGTGACGTTGCAGCTTCGGGCAGTGATAGATAATATGTTCAATGGTTTCTGGTTCCTCACATCCTACAGAAATCTGGAGTGCCATTTTCCCAAATGCTGGTTCTTGCTCTGACCGAGCACTGCCCTTTCTCGATTCGCCTTTATATTCATATCCAGTAGCAGTTTGGATCTTCCTGAGTCCAATTTTGTGCACATAGCTATCGAGACTTCTCAGTCCTACCAGCTTCACCATAAAGTGTTGGTCCTGCTCACCCACTTGCTTACACACATTCCCTCATCTAACTCCGACTCTATTCTTGCCAGCTCATAGGCAATTTTATTTCCCTCAACACTGGGATAGCCAGGAACTCAACATAGTCTAATACTATATTTGTCCATAAGCAAGTTGAGGGCTCTCCTACAGTCATTATAAAGATTCGATTTGACATTGTGTCCCTTCAAAGCTTTTAGCGCTGCCTGGCTGTCGACGTAGAAGGGTACCTCCTCACCTTCAGGTACATTCCTGGCCTCCAGTTCCGTGGGATTAAGGAGTGCCAAAATTCATTCGGCAGTCTGAAAGAACTACTAATGTTCGTTCCCAAGATATAGACACCAGCCTATATGCCTTCCGTGTGTAACGATCGTACTACCCTCATATATCTTGTCGGATTTGACCGAATAGTCCCTATCCGGTATTACCGGGCTGTTCTAGTAAAATCAATTTCAAAGACCTTATAGTCCGTGAAACCAGGGGTTATGGATCTCTTATCACTAAAACTGATCTAACTTTTGATGTGTGAACTGTCCTCACCTGTCCTCACCTCTTAGACATTGAGAGAGCCTTTCGGTATAAACCTCCTGATCAAGCATATCTTAAAGATACTCACCAGAGACAGTGAGCTGGACATTCTGTAACATGGCCGGAAATTTATACGGTTCAAAGGTATTTATTGCTCATGTTGCTTTTTCCAATGCCACTATGTCGTCCACTGCTCCTCGTAATTCTGGTTCCGATAAATAGTTAAAATTAACCTCTGCCGATGCCTTTTCATTTACTTCTCTACAGCCAGGAAAGTGAGTATCCATCAGAAGAGGAAGTTTCTCAGAGCTGGATTCCGTCCATGATCTATCCATTCTTTGAATATTCCCAGGATCCGTGGATCTTTTGAAAATATTCGCCAAAAACCTCGTTAACTCATTTAGTGAATCAATCTCCATCAAACCCTATATAACAATTTATAATTGGTTCAATCTTCAATCCTTCCTGTGAGTTTTGCCCTATTGAACAATCTTCTTACCGAGGACCTCTTTGGTCCACCACGAAGGCTGCTCTCTTTAGCGTGGAAAAATCAATGGACAGGATTGTTCAAAATATTCCCTAAAAGTACTAGTGATATATTCAACCTCCTCTTCCACTCCTCTTTGTATGTCCACACCTTGCGGAGTGACCCTTGCTCTAATGCAGTGATCCGCAAAATAAAATATTTTTATATTGGTGAGAAATATGAGAGTAAAATACATTTACACTTGAAGAAAACTTTTGTAATTTAAAATACATTATTATTAAATACATTATTATTATTATTTGAATATTATTTGTAAATAAGCAAATTAAAAAAAACTAAAGTAAACATTCAACAATGCAGTATATAAATTAGAAATTAAATTTATTCAGAGCGCTGTGAAAACTATCTTTCCCATTATTTTTAAATGTTTTATAGCACAAAATGCCGAAATAATTTTTTAATAATAGCGTGTTAAGCACATAACAGAGCACTTTTAGCTATTTAACAGTAGCCGCTAAATGGATTATAATTCCAAATCCTTGGAAATTGCTCCAAAATGTTGTTTATGAAATTATAAAAGTATTATGGTGAAAATATGTCCGGTAGAATCAATAAATCAGATTTAAGAAAACACTACTTTCTTGAGAAGATTAGTGCACATTTGGATGAAATATGGGAGAGCACACGTACTACACCATATAGTTGTGATACTCTGGAGGGTCCTAAATGCAATCCAAGTGTTCACGTTTCTCAAATAATGTTGGGAATTGAAATAATCGATTTTGAAAAAAATGCATTTTAGTGAAATTTCTTGAGAAGATAAGGGAAAAATATGGAAGAGCACACGTTCTACACCATATAGGTGTGGTACTCTGAAAGGTCTTAAATGTGATCCAAGTGTTCACGTTTCTCAAATAATTTTGGGAATTGAAATAATCGATTTTGAAAATTTTTAGTGAAGTTTCTTGAGAAGATTAGGAGCCATTTGGATAAAATATGGAAGAGCACACGTACTACACCATATAGGTGGGGTAGTCGGCAGGGTCGTAAATGCGACCCAATTGTTCACGTTTCTCAAATAATTTTTGGAATTGAAATAATCGATTTTGAAAAAATGCTTTTAGTAAAATAAATTTACACTTGAAGAAAACTTTTGTAATTTAAAATACATGCTGTTGTTATTAATTATTTGAATATTTTTTTTTTGTAAATAAGCAATTTAATAAAAACTAAAGTAAAAAATCCAATAATCCATTTAACAATGATGTAAGTATATAAATTAAAAATTTAATTTATTCAGAGCACTGTGAAAACTATTAAAATGCCTTTTTAAACTATCTTCCTCATTATTTAAATGTTTCATAGCACAAAATGCATTGTATATTGCCGAAATAATTTTTTATCACAAAATATTTCTTAGCTTCCGTAATTTTTTTTATTAAATTTTAACTTTAATTGAAAAACATATCATTGCAATAGTGCTAAATTTGCTCAATTTTAATAAACAGTTCTCAAGATTTTTGGAAATATCTTTGTAAACTGCAAAAAAACACATTTTTCGCGAATATCTTGAAAACGCTTCTTAAGAAAAATAAATAAATGCCATATTCGTGTTCAGTGACCCTAAATTAGCTAAGAAATAATCTAATTTTTGAGGTTATGGCAAAAAAATAAAAATTTGTTGCATAGTGTTATCAATCAAATGTACGATTTTTTCATATTTATAATATAAACAAAATACCATAATTACAATGCAAACATAATTTTTACAATAGTTTTGTTAATAATAACAACTGATTCCGTTCATTTCTAATAACCATTTTAGAGTGTTGGTACACACAACTGAATTAAATATAAATTAGAAAGTAACGTGACTTAATGTTGGATTTTGAAATTCAAAAAAATATTCTTATAAACAATATTCAATTTGAAATTTGCTTATGGTAACTAACTAATCATTTGCCACCATACTGAAATTCTATTGTAATAAAAGAAAAGAAACTAAATTACTTTATTGATATTTCTAACCGGATAAAGAATTAGCTCAAACAATTTTTTATTCTGAATACAAAAGGAAAAAACATGTGTTTGCTTATTCCTCATTTGTGGAAAACATTTTATTATAAGAAACAAAAAACACGGGGTACCAACGTACTTTTAAGGTTTGAATTGTATCAAAAAAGTACAATTGTACCAACTTTATCATCCCTGTTCCTCATTATTATCAGCAGCAGTAGCAGCAGTAGCTACAGGAGCTGCAGTAGCAGCAGTAGCTGCAGTAGCTACAGTAGCTACAGAAGCTGCAGTAGCTACAGGAGCTGCAGTAGCTACAGGAGCTGCAGTGGATACAGGAGCTGCAGTAGCTACAGTGGAATAAATTGCAGAGGGGACTTCAGTAGCTGCAGTAGTTTCAGTAGCTGCAGCAGTAGCTTCGGTAGCAGCAGTTGCAGCGGTAGCAGCGGTAGCTACAGGAGCTGCAGTAGCTACAGGAGCTGCAGTATCTTCAGTAGCAGCAGTAGAAGCACTAGCTGCAGAAAGATCAGTATCTACAGTAGAATAAATTGCAGCAGTAGCAGCAGTAGGTACAGGAGCTGTAGTAGTAGTTCCAGTAGCTGCAGCAGTAGCTTCAGTAGCAGCAGTTGCAGCGGTAGCAGCAGTAGCAGCGGTGGCTACAGGAGCTGCAGAAAGGCCAATGTCTACAGTAGCATCAATGTTGGCAGCAGCTTCAGTAGCAGTAGCAGAAAGATCAGTAGCTACAGTAGAATAAATTACAGCGGTGGGTACAGCAGTAGCAGCGGTAGCTACAGGAGCTGCAGTTGCTACAGGAGCTGCAGTAGCTACAGGAGCAGCAGTGGCTACAGGAGCTGCAGTAGCTACAGTGGAATAAATTGCAGCGGGGACTTCAGTAGCTGCAGTAGTTTCAGTAGCTTCAGCAGTAGCTTCGGTAGCAGCAGTTGCAGCGGTAGCAGCAGTAGCAGCGGTAGCTACAGGAGCTGCAGTAGCTACAGGAGCTGCAGTAGCTACAGGAGCTGCAGTGGCTACTGGAGCTGCAGTAGCTACAGTGGAATAAATTGCAGCGGGGACTTCAGTAGCTGCAGTAGTTTCAGTAGCTGCAGCAGTAGCTTCGGTAGCAGCAGTTGCAGCGGTAGCAGCAGTAGCAGCGGTAGCTACAGGAGCTGCAGTAGCTACAGGAGCTGCAGTATCTTCAGTAGCAGCAGTAGAAGCACTAGCTGCAGAAAGATCAGTATCTACAGTAGAATAAATTGCAGCAGTAGATGCAGTAGCAGCAGTAGTTACAGGAGCTGCAGAAAGACCAATGTCTACAGCAGCATCAATTGCGGAAGCAGCTTCTATACTAGCAGAAAGATCAGTATATACAGTAGAATAAATCGCAGCGGTAGCTGCAGTAGCTTCAGTAGCAGCGGTAGCTACAGGAGGTACAGTGGCTGCTGTAGCAGCAGAAGCAGCAGTGTTTACAGTAGCATCAACAGTTGGTTTAGGAACAGCAGCAGCAAACAGTGAGCCAAGTATTGATGGGCGGAAGTTGGAAATGTAAAAGGGATATATGACAAATTTATATGTACGACTCGTATCTTGATCCAAGTCATTATTAAATTCTTCTACATCAAGGTGTTTGATAAATGCCGATGATACCGTTGGATAAACAGAAATCGAGATGGCAAATATGCAAATTATTTGCGAAACTTTGACTGAAACAATAAGTTAAATAGAAAAAATTATTTAATTTAAAAATTTAGTAATTGTAAAAATATAGGCTGAATTTCAAGTCTTGCTGTTGTAAGGTGAGACCACATCAAAACGACAGAACGAAATATTTCCACTAATTCTTATGGAGCATGACAGCTGAAATACACAATATGTCACCAGTAGTTGTTGTCTCTTAAGGCGATATATATGTAATATGTATTGTAAATAATAAGTGTATGATATAAAAATTTTGTACCAAAGTATCGCGTCGATAATCATGTTTACTTTTAGGTCATTTGTTTAAAAGGGAAGAGGCAAGCAGATATACAAGAAACATCATCCCTGAGGTACCACTAAACAAATGTCACATTTCAATATTTTTTAACGACAGATGGGTAATGGCAGAGAAGGTGTACAACGCTTTCAACGGGTCACCGAATTCTAGTCGCACGTCTCTCTGAAGAAGGCAAATTTCATGCAACGCAATATGGTTTCAGTAAACTTTTCTATGTCGTATATTTTTATTTTTAGGGTATTTTTTTACGTTAGTTAAGCTTTCGTTGCGATAAAAAATATTTGATAAGAAAACTTGTGAAAAAATTTAGTTGATGATCGTTAATATTCAAAATTTGAATACAAAAAACGTCTAAACAAATTTAAGAAGTCAATTATGTCATCGTTACTTAAATAATTTGAAATATTTTGTGTTCAGAAGAAATACAAAAAATACAAAAAAATGTTCTCATATTTAAAGGAATATATATATATATTTTCATGAAATAAATTTTTATGTTCCTCTGCAATTGTAAGTTTAGTGTATAACACTCCTTGCAGAGTATCAGTAAACACTTTTCAAAAAACTAAATTGTAACATTCAAACTATGTATGCATGTAGAAGAATGAAAAATTTTCTCACAAACTGGTCCAGTAAAGGAAATATTTGGGCATTGTAGCATTGCTGAAAATATATTTCAGTTGAATTATCTTTATTATTGAAAAACTAAAAAAGTGGTAGATTTTTCTCTGAAAGTTGAAGAGTTGAGTGAGATACCCAAAAGAGTGAGATCGCTGAATGTAATGTTACACAAGCGGGAGATGAACTGTTTTCTCTGTTGAAAGCGGAAGATAAATTCGGTATTTTCTGTAATGCTATTTAAGTGTCTCAACATATTGTTGAGGTCATAACAGATTGACGGATCAGCCGATAATTGCAGCATCAACATATTATTAGGAACAGTGGTTTTTTATTCGCAAGGATATAAGCAGTTCATAAAAGACTTTTTCCCAAACTTAATTTTAATTATGTAAAACATTCCAAAAAATTTATTTATTTTAAAACTAGAATATATCGTACTAACTTTTGAACATCATTTTAATTTTCACCAATAAATTTTTACTGAAATCACTTAGTACACGTACACTGCCTAATGCTAGCTAAAGTTATTTAAAACTGATATTTTAGTTGAAATTAATGGATCTTATATAGTTGTCGAACAATACAAAAAATAAGATAATATAATAATTAGGTCTTAAGATGAAATGTTTACGTCTAAAATAGGTTTTTTAGAGATAATGCCCTGATAAAAAAACTCATTTATGATTGAAAGCAAATGTTTATAACAAACAACTCGGCGCAAAGCGCAAAATAAATAGTTAAAAAATATAGTATGTATACGACTTTAAAGCACATTTTGTTTATTAATGTATAAGTATTTATAGTTATGGAAAAGTTTGGTACTTTGCTACTTTCGTAAATTTCTTAAATTATTATGATTTGCGTCATACCAGTAAATCATTTGCTGCTTTCTTAGTGTTTGTTTCGCCTGTCTAAGAAAGTATTATTTCCAGAAGAACAGATTTTAATTGAGTGTATTAAAAAAGTACTTATAAAATAAACATTTGCAAAGAATTTTCTTTATAGAAACACTATATCTCCTTGTAACTTAAAAATAGAGTTACTTTTTCAAAAAGTACCAATAATTAAATTTTCATTAAACTATAATTTTCAAAATGTAACTTATCCAATCGAATCATTCCAAAGGGCTCCCTTCGAAATTCATCTTTTCCAAAATTATCTTTCCAAAAAGTGGCTTTTACAAATACGACTAGTATCAATCTTAAAAAATACTTTTGCTCAGAAAATACGTTTTTAAAATATTACTCTTCCCAAAAATAAATTTTTTCATAAAGTAATCATTTTTATGAGAAACTGTTTTATCCTTTCACAAATTCCTTCCAAAAAGTATTTTTTAGAACCGTTTTCTAAAAAAAAGTATCTTTTAATAGAAAATTACCTTTTTAAAGTACTTTTTTGGCTGTTTTCTAAAGTAGCTACTTTGTTTTAAAAGGTTACTTTTTTTGTCAGAGAGTATAGCGCCAATTTGGTACCATTTTCAAAAAAGAAGGGCGTAGATACTCCCACTAGTTTTTCTTTGATTTGTTATACATAAGGCTTTCGTAATGACACATTCTCTAAGTTGAAAAAATAGCGGAACATTGCTTATACTTGACCGATTTTGAATACGCCCTCAGCTTTAAGAAAGACACAATATTGCTTTTGAAAAAGTGGGCTCGGCCATGCCCATTAAAATTTAATATTGTATTTCAAATGCTTCTACTGAACCGATTGTTGCGAAACTTCAGATACACTCTGAGATCTGAAAAAGATCCCGTCTTGCATTTAAAAAGTGGGTGGATCCGCGCCCATATAATGTTAGTTTTCAATTATAAAGCATGCTTTTTTAACAACACTGATTCGGTATTTGGAATATTGTGATTAAATTTCGCACCAAGATTACATTATTGAGTATTAAACCACCAACACGCATACGTAGAGTGCGGTTATAACAAAATATCGCAGATTTATCCGCCAGTGTTATTGATGACCGTGAATTATCGATTCGACGCTATTCGCAGTAGTTTTGGGCCTAGATCGTGCGATTTAACGCCTTTAGTATATTTTTTGGGGCTATGTTGAGGCTCATGTCTATAGGCACAAACACGCAAAGCTTACCGCACTGGAAGACAGTTTGGACGAATTTATTCTTGAGATACCGACGATGTGATGGAGAAATTATGCCAGCGTGTGAACCATTTCAGACATACCCGCAGTGTCGGATTTATGTTTAATGTCGTCCTAGGCCCCGTGAGATATGCCGCCTTTTTTGCTCAATGAAGAAAAGATTTTTAAAATTAAATATGCAATTTATAAATAGTTAAATTACACTGTTCAACAGTAAAAAATCCCCATGGTCCTGACAGCACAGGTTCGATAGTACTACCAATGGCAAATAAACCCCTATAGACAGTTTAGCGATTTTGGTGACCAATTAATTTTTATGAATCTCCAAAGATTTCCAAAATTACTTCGCCCTAAAAAAAATGGTGTTATAATTTTTTGATCAACAGCTAATTCAAACTTAGTGATGGCGCTTTAATCTATATGGAAATAATGTAGCTAAGAGTTCACTTAATAAATCTCATTAACAAACAAATTACGCAAAAAAAAAAAATAATTCTTCATGCACTTTTTTTGCAAAAGTATTTTTTTTTTTCATTTCTTTTAGTATAACTAACAGTGACTCCTAATTTTTTGCTAACAATATTTGGCAATATAATCTGAACGTGGCACTGTAATAGGTCATACAAACCACTTTTTAACTCAAAAATGTTAATTTTTCACAATTTGTTTAGGTTAAACTTTTTTTTTCCAAAATCATACACATACTAAATTAATACTTTTCTGTTGAGTTTCACTAACACTTTTTGCAACAAAAAAAAGTATATATAAACGAAAATTTAACATACGCATTTATTTAATTAGCAGTCGGTCAAACCGACAACTGTTTGAACATGTCAAATGCTGAAACTCTCCCTTGTGTATAACTTTTCGTTGTATGCGTTCACTTTGACTGCGACTGTTTACATTTTCAGAAGCAGAAGCAAAAGCAATTTCACAAATCAGAAGTTCTTAAACGCTGCTTCTCAATATCTCCTAATTTGAGTACGCTCTGGTTGCGTAAATAACTATGTAAAATACACTTACCCGAACTGTCGTTAAATCTTAAAAATGCACTTTAGAATACTATCATATAAATCTAAAACATTACATTGCACCGATAAATTAACGGTTAAGTTCAGAATTATATTTTAAATTTTTTATGGATAAGTAATTCACTAAAATGATCAATTTCATTCAAACTATATAAAATGTTAATTTTTAGGGCTCTTAAAATTTTGCCGCCCCTAAAATCATGCCGCCCTAAGCTCGGGCCTCAACGTGAATCCAGCACTGCATACCTGCGGTCAAAATTTATATGAACTCATCTCTAAGCTCAAATAAATATTTCAAACATTTCTTTAAATTTTAAGTGCTTTTTTTAATCAAATCTGAAAGCTCTTAAAAAATCACCCCTTATATACTTCTAGTCATCTGATTCCCACAAAACTTGGTGAACATTTTCGGCTCTTAGAGTGAAATAATTTTTCACTTAGTGGGCGGGACCATGCCCATTAAAGCTATATATAATATATATAATATTATTTTGGCCGATTTTTACAACAACAATGGTAACTAAACGCATAAATAAATAAATATACAGGTATGTTCTGACACTCGCATCGTTTTCAAATCGCATGTGAGTTGCAAATCGCCAAACTTGTTTCTACATGTTCTGTAACTCATGCGTTTTGCTTGCGACTTGTCATATTGATTTAGGTCAGCTGTATAATGAAACCGTCAACAATCGTGTATAAGTAAACAATTCAAAGGCAAAATTAACAAAACAAAACGACATTTGAATAAATTTCCATTTTATAATAAAGATTTTACAAAACTATTAATATTTTTGATTAAAATCAAAAGAAACATATTTAATTTTATATATTAACCATTTTAGTGCTTCTTTAAAGTTTTGTTTAGGTTAAATTCATCAGTTCACTTCAGTATACGCTTGTGATTTGAACTCGCCAAGAGTCTTGCGATTGCGATTTTCAGTACACCTCTCTTGCGAGTTAAAGTCACAATCGCAAATGTTGTGCGATACGCGAGTGTCAGAACACGCCCGATATAATTTCCCAACCTGATTGGCACCGACTCCGAATAGGATTATAGGTAATAGATATAAAAATGTTTTATTTAGTTGAATCGAAATTATTTCTAACAATTTTAGTACTTTTTCTTTGAAGTCGGTTAATTTTGTTTAAGTTTTATAAAATGCATATTAGCTAAGCCCGGCAAATGTTGTCTTACAATTATTTGTTTTAACTACAAATTACTCCACACATTGGTCACTTGATGGGTCGTAAAACTAAACAAAAACTTACCGGGTATTTACCAAAACCTGTGTTGAAAATTTCAGCTCCACAGCTCTTATAGTTTCAGAGATCATGCACTGCGAAAAAACACACTACGATTTTACAAGAACATTTACTAGGGGTGCCAATATTGCTGGCACCAACTTCAAACAACACTATAAGTAACATATGTAAAAGTATTTTATTTAACTAGATTAATATTATTTTTAGCTTTTTAGTGCTTATTTTTGAAGTCGGTTTAATTTTTTTTAGTTTTATTTTTAGCTTTTTAGTGAAATATATTACTAAATTTCATAGGGTGTGGCTACGCCCACTTTTTTAAAACAAGATTGTGTATTTTCAAGAGCTCAAGGTATGTGCTAAGTTTCGTAAATATTGGTTCGGTACAAGCACGTGAAGTATTATACTAAAATTTAATAGGCGTGCCCCGCTCACTTTTTTGACCGCAAGATTGTGCCTTTATTTAAGCTTAGGCTGTGTGCCAAGTTTCAGAAAAATCGGTGAAATAGAAGCTTGTCAAATATTATATTAAATTTTAATGGGCGTGACCCCGCCCATTTTTTTTTAAAGAATGTGTATATTTTAGAGTTCAAGGTGTGTGGTAAGTTTCGTAGAAATCGGTTAAGCAGAACCACGTGAAATGTTATAATACATTTTAATGGGCATTTTTAAATTTAAATTAATTGTGTAATTACAAGAACCAAAGGTGTTTGCTAGGCTTCGCAGCAATCAAATAAGTAAAAGATCGTAAAATCAAGTTTAAAAAATTATGGGCGTGTCCCCGCCCACTTTTTAGAATGGGACCAATGGGAAGCAAAACCCTCGCAGACAACAACAAAATTTTTACATCGGTCACAAATGTACCGAGTTATGAAGCTACACACATACGAATTGTTAACCTTCTCCTTTTATTTTTGTGATCGGTTAAATTTTGAATAGGAACTTGGCCTTTTTCACATTTATATTTTTGTGAAGATCTAACTACTTTTTGTTTTCCTTAATGACACTTTGCAAATTTAATATTTCTAGTCTGTTATATCTCTATTAATAACACAGGTCAACAAAATGAAATTTATTGTGTAAGGTCAAAGGTTTCGTAGTCAATTTGTATACACTAAGTACTGTGTATCAATCCCTTTAAATCAGTTTTTTTGAACTGACTGTATCTCGAGATTTTCCGTTATTAAGAAAAAAGAGGATGCTGAATAATTTGCATTTACTTGAGAACTACATAGTTCTTTGATTAAATAAAAAATGCTTAGAAGGCTAGGAAACAAATTGCTTAGAAGGCTAGAAAACAAATTTTTTAACAGTCTTATACAGGGTGGCCCAGAAAGACCGAAGTGGTGTGAATTCCTTATAACTTTTTATTTAAGACATATTTTTTTAATTTTTTGTTTTTTAAATACAGTAAATTTATAGGGAATATTTTTAGATTAGTTATTAAAAATTGTATCCCGCAAGTGGTGGCCATTTTCTGCTTCGCACAAATGTGCTCTTTCCATTTCCATTATTCATAACTTATTTATGAGTGACGAAGCCCATTTCCAATTAAATGGGTTTGTTAATAAGCAAAACTTTAGGATATGGGCTAAGGAAAACCCGAGAGTACTTCATCAACGACAATTACACCCAGTTAAGTGTACTGTTTGGTGCGGTGTTTCTTCAGAAAGGATCATTGGTCCATATTTTTTGGAAAATGAAAGAGATGTCGCCATTTCCATCAATGGTGATCGATATCGGGCCATGTTGGAAAATTTTGTAAGGCCAGCCGTGGAATACCATCCGCAAATATGGTTCCAACAGGATGGAGCCACAGCGCACACTCCGAGGGCCACAATGGCTATTTTACGCGACATCTTTGGGGAAAGAATAAATTCGCGTAGAAGCAATTTTAATTGGCCTCCGCGTTCCCCGGATTTAACCGCTCCAGACTGTTTCCTTTGGAGTTATTTAAAAGGGAAAGTTCATGTTAATAAGCCTAGGACTATTGAGGAATTAAAAACCAATATTCCAGACGAAATTAACAACATAACACCGGAAGTTTTGCGAAAGGTCATGGAAAATGTGTTGAAAAGAGATCATTTGTGCGATGCAGAAAATGGCCTCCACTTGCGGGATATCATTTTTAACAACTAATCTAAAAATATTCCCTATAAATTTACTGTATTTAAAAAACAAAAAATTAAAAAAATATGTCTTAAATAAAAAGTTATAAGGAATTTACACCACTTCGGTCTTTCTGGGCCACCCTGTAGTTTCGGAGATATTCATAAAGGTTTAATCAAAAAAATAAATTTAAAAAAAATTAAAAAATCGTTTTTAAAAGACTCATTAAAATTTTAAACTGAAGAAAATTTTATATTTTATTATTAATTGTGATACTTTCATATGTTATAAATAAAATGTGCCACATTTATTTAAAATCATTCCATTAATTCTGAATTTATTCACAATTAAGTGGTAGCATATATACTCGTATTACAGCTTTTTTTAATATTTATTTATTTTAAATTGAAAAAAAAATTAAAAAAAGCTGTAATACGAGTATATATGATATGCAATATTGAGGATCTTGTTCTGAATTGAACAAGTTTACGTGGACAACCAGTGTTGCCGTATACGTTTGAGGGAAAAACTGCCCAAAAAGTTTCCACCAGTATTATATCTTGGGATAAGGTTTCGTTATTTTTAGCACCTCCAATAATTTGCTGTAAAATGTTGCCTCACGTTTATAAATTTTACTTAGGGATATGGATTAAATTAAATAAGTGTTTAATTTAAATACATCTATTTACAAAATGGCGTCTGTTGGCCGAAGTATTGAAGTTTTACTACTGTCATATCCTTACTGACACTTCCGGGATTAAGACAAATCGATTGACGATCATTAAAATCGGTCCACGCGTTCGGTTTATATAAGGCCTCAAAGGAACACATACATGTTTACATACATAGGCTGATAAACACGTTCCAAAACTTTTAAAAATTTTTCCTTTAATTTAATAATAATTTTTTTTAATATATTTTACTTTTTTGGCTCCCTATTAAATACGAGTATGTATCACTTTGATAAGGTGTTTGTCAGTGTTATGAACGTGTTCAGAAAAACAAAATAATAATGACTGATGGTCCGAAATATTTATAGGTATTGAAAAATTTGAAAATTTAAAAGTAAAAATAACAAACAAAAAATAACTGTAAAAGTGATTATTAAAAGAACTGATTTTTTAAACAAAAAAACTGGAAGACTACTCAAGAGCTAAAAAAAACTGCGAAATACAGATAAGTCTGCACATTTGGCAACGCTGTGAACAACGTAAAAATATCGTCGGCGTCATGGCAAAGAAATTATTGAATATTTCGAGGTAATTTTTTTTTTTATTTTGGCGAAGTTATAAGTTTTTCTTTGAGCTTAAGGTTTTTATATCCCTGAAACATTTGTTTTGCATTCGAACGGAAAGATACTTCCCGCAATTACCGAAAAAGATAAATTTGATCGCTTGGCTATTGTGCCCACGTCGGAGAACGTTGAAAAATGTATAGCTATCCCCATCATTGAAGGTGGAACTGGTACTGCAGTCGCTCAATCAGTCAACGATTATTTGCTCAAAGTAAATATTTTGAATTCATTATAAATGATAGGTGTTTATACAACTTCTGCAAATATTGGCCCTCATAGTGGTGCTGGAACTTTATTGGAACTCAAACTGGAACTTTTAAGACATGAGGAATTTCTAAAATGTTTTACTACAGCGAAATGTTCTAAAACGAACGCTAAACAACACTGTTGGCAACACATTTGTGTAACTTATTGCAGGTATAGGAGTAAAGAAGAAAATAGTTCGTGACTGAACAATTGGTGTGCGCTTGCTTTAAAAAAAACCTCGCTTAAATGTGCTTAATAGCCTACCATCTACATCTTACACACACACTAAGACGTACAATATGCAAAATAACAAGCATACACGTATCAACACTACTTTTGATTGTTTGTTATGAACAAGAAATCTTCCCGACATCGCTTGCCAACACTCACATACACGAACACCAATGCATCCATCGTGCTTCGCTTATAATACGACAGCATTTATTATTGGTTTAGTATAATACATGCTTCGATGATAAATACATTTAAAAAACAAAACGTATTTACTTTTGAAGACTATTTACGCAGGCCTCTAGTAGTATTTATCAGAGGAAGCAGATGAACTTGCTTGAAAATATGGTTTTAGCGTTGCAAATAGAGTCCGATAAAGACAAACATATCGGTGATAATGTTGATATTTTCCCTTCTAAAAATGTGTGATGAATTACAATTATTCATTTTATGTGACTACCAAAAGGAAATTTTCTTTCTCGTTTGGAAATTTCTATACATTTCTTACGCTTTGATTCGTACAATTCGCTGAGAACGAAGCATTTTGTAAAGGGGAACAGATCGTCAAATGACGCCTACAGACGGCCACCTTTGATGACTACATAAAGTATTCAGTCAGTAGTTCATAATCTGCTCATCAACGATTTAATAAGAATTATATATATATAAATAAAATGAAAAACAATTTTGTTCGTACCCAAAATCTTTTTATTCATTTGTTAATTGTAAGAGAAGATCTAGCGGTTATCCATCAATAATGAAATTTTGTAACCAAAAATCCAGTAGCGTTGATGTCATATGTGATATGTTTGCCGATTTTTTCGCCAGTACTTATTCTGATGTTGTTTATGATGACAGAAATGGATCCTCTTACGTGGTTGCATCAAATCAAGCAATCTCTTTTCCTATACTCAATAGTAATGAAATCTTGTTTAACTTAAAAATCATCAAAATGTCAATTAGTCATGGTCATGATGGATTCAAGGTGCGTTTTAATTCAATGTGCAGAATCATTAGGTACACCTTTAACTTTATTATTTAACACCTCGATAAAATATGGCTATTTTCCTGATTTTTGGAGATACTCGTATATAATACCTCCATATAAGTCTGGTAACAAATCTGATATTACAAACTACAGAGGTATTGCTAAATAAAGCGCGATTCCGAAACTGTTTGAAAAATTCATTGCTGGTTTCCTCTGTCACCAGACAGCATCGTTAATGTCACCTTACCAACATGATTTTAGAAAGGGCTGCTCAACTACGACTAATCTTCTCCATTTAACATCTTTATTCAATTCTGCTTTTACACAAAGGAAACAAACTGTTTTCATTTATACGAATTTTAGCAAAGCACATTTGATAAAGTCAACTATCGTCTTCTTCATGCTAAATTGGATCAATTAGGAGTAACTCGTCGGAGCTTAAACTGGTTAAGTTCATATTTGATTGACAGAAAGCAAACCATTCATTTTAATAATAGTACTTCTAATTCTAGTGTTCCCCCACGGTAGCCATTTCGGGCCTATTCTGTTTTCTTTGTTTACAAATGATCTACCAAACATCAAAAACTTTGCTTATATACTGATGTATGCTGACGATGTAAAAATTTTTTACTTCTTTAATAATTTTTTTATAGATCACATTAATCTTCAAAGTGACCTTAACAACATTTTTAATATGGTGCAAACTTAACATGAGGAGCTCAATTTAAAAAAAATGTAAATGTATGTGTTTTTCCAGAAGTATTGCTGTTAACTACTATCTGGGAGGTCATCAGCTGGAGTTGATTCATTTCTTGATCTTGGAATAATACTGGATCCAAAATTTTGTTGTTTCCTCACATTACGGCGACTGTGAATAAAGCTAGAAGTGTTCTTGCCTTCACAACGAGATGGACTAAAGAGTTTTCTGACCCCTACATTACGAAGCAGCTGTAGGTGTCTCTAGTTAGGCCTATTTTGTAATAAGGGCCATTAATATGGGACACATATTACAACATTAATAATATTCGTATTTAATCTGTCCAAAAACAATTCTTATTCTGTTTACGTGGCCTTCAGTAGAGTTTCACAACAAATTAGCCTTCTTATACCAGCAGGCTGGCTCTAATAAAACTACCTACTCTAAAGAGTCGTCATACAATGTTAAATGTATCTTTTGTGATTAACCTCATTAATGGTAATATTTGATCTGAATTTCTTTTAAATTCTATTAAATTTAATATTCATTGTCTTAGTACTCGACATAATAATCCTCTTGTTATCAAGCTTTGTAGACCTAATTATGCAATTGCTAATACTTTTACGAGATTATGCCATCAATACAGTTATTTGTTACAGTTATTGAGCATAAAATTATTGTTTTTCTTAATTCATAAGTTATAATGTAACTCATGTTAATTATTTAACCCCCTTATGCAAAAAAATATTTTACTTTAGCTTTAAAGTTCATACTAGTTGACAAACACTTTAAGGCTAACATTGGTTTGTTAAGAAATTGTGTGCAAAACACAACATTAATTATTTAGTTATTTAATAACAAATTCTGGTAACACCACCTTGTTCAACAACCACTTCACAGCTTATGATGTACAAAATTTAATAAAATTTCATTCGGGTATTCAAATATTTTTTTATTTTATTAAATAAATTTTTATTTTCTTGAAGTAAAGCAACCTAATTTAAACAATATGAGGTTCTGATATGGAAAGGAAAATAGATAAATATTTCTATGAAGTAAAAGTAAAAAAATATGAAGAACAAATAATATTTATCGCAATTTCTTTTATTCGAATGAAATGAGTATTTGAATATCAAGCTTTTTCGATTTGTTTTGATTGTATGTACATCACTAAAACATTTTCGTACAATTGTATTTATTTTAATATTTTTTTATGGATTTTACGATGTGTGTGAAGATAAATATGCCGAGTTAAATATGTTTCGACGTAAGACAACATATTTAGGTGCGAAGGTAAATATGCTATGACGTAACGAAATGGAGTTAATTAACTAGTTATATGAAGAAAAACACATTCAAAAGGTTTTTGCTCATTTTTATATTCAATTCTGTCGGAAAATAATTATATTTAATATACCTACAAATTTAAAAGTGATTTTCTGAAAAGTTTAGCAAAAGTCGTCTTTGGCTATACAAATGATCGGTAAGGGATTTTCGCCAAAGTGGGCAAATGAAGGGTTGGTATACAATGCCACCTAATGAAGATTAACTACTAGGACACATACTACAAAAGGTAATTATTAGAATTTCTGAATTGAGTTTGTGAAAAAAGTTACAGCTCATATTAAGTCGATTTTGGCCCAAAATTCCGCTGAGGGATTTTGGTCAAAGTGGCCAAATGAAAGGTTGGCAGGCAATGCCGCCTAATGCGGAGTTACTCCTAGGATACTAACTACAAAACGTAATAATTAAAATTTCTGAATTGAGTTTGTGAAAAAAGTTACAGCTCATACCAAGTCGCTTAAGATATGTTTAAATGACATAGAAGATTGCGCAGAAAATGACGTTCAATCCGAATTTAAAAAAAATGTTGGTAAACGGGCTAAATTTTTGAACTATTAATGAATTCCGGACATGGTTTCAAGACTTGTATGTAATATTCAGGGGTGTCACTTATGTATTTATGTATTGTAAAAATAGTCCCCTGATCTGCATTTATATTTGATGTCCGACTTATATCGTTGCCGGCTGATATTTGATAAGATCCTTCCGATAAAAGCCGGAACGAAGCCATTTGTTTCAAAACCGGAATATTTTAGACTATCGGTATCATAGCAAATGCTTCCTAGTTTAAACGATAATTCGCTTCAAATCTGCAAAGCAGCTTTTAACATACATAAGCGCAAAAGAAAATATACGTACACTTTCTTGGGCAGCTCAGGTGAATTGATGCAATTCATATGTAGCTGGATAGTGCCACTAGAGTGCCGAACTGCAATCGGTTTCTTGTGAAAATAAATGGATATACATACATAAATGTATTTCTCTCGGTAGCCAGCAGTTATGCAATCCCTCAGACTTTGTCCCACCAGTTTTTCTAAGCACTCTTCTTCTAATAACAAAACTGCTACAACTGCTGATGTCACTTTAATTTATTTATGACCACTTATTTTTTATTATGTAAAGAAATATAATTCAATTTATTGATATTTTAATGAAAACAATATTTTTTTCTTCTATTTTTTGCAAAACAAGTAAAATTAAAATTTAAACCAAGAGACTTCTCTATGCCTCCTTTATATAGATATAACATTTCATAATACCAACAACACAAAAAATCCATATTTTCACCCACAGTCATAAATTGGTTTTTACTAATTTTTTTTTCAAAAACCGTAAAATAATGTTGGTAATTTTTTTCAAAAACCGTAGGAGATGGGGTAAAAAAGAATATTGGAGGAGGCTCCTGGACGCCTCTAGATCAATGTCCAATAGTCAAAAGTCTTAACAGCCTGTTTTTGTAAAAATTACAACACAATTTCAACAAATAAAATTTGAAATTTTAAAAATAATGTTGGTCATTTTTTTCAAAAATCGTAGGAGATGGGGTAAAACAGAATATTGGGGGAGACTCCTGGACGCCTTTGGATCAATGTCCAATAGTCAAAAGTCTTAACAGCCTGTTTTTGTAAAATTGGGTATTAAATCCATTTTGTGGGAAAAAAACTAATTATTATTAGTTAACAGAGCTCTGTTAAAGAAGACTGTTTGTGTCTAGGGTTATACATTTTAAAATTTATTTTCACGCACATCTTCAGATTCCATATTTTGTAGACTAATCATACGTTTAAGGCGTTCTTTTCCATTCATCTAATATTAATTCTTCAGAATTTCTTTTCATTGATTCGCTGCATTTATTATTTTGTATGTCAAGCATGCAATCTACAATTTTCGCTTGTATATATTTTTTGGACGAACGTATGTAAAAAGTTGGTCTCACGTATCTTCTGCCCTCAAGTTTTATATTTTTATCTATATAATTAATAGGCAAACATGTTTTTTGTAATCCCTTTTAAAGATGGTACTACGGCATGCACACATATTACACACGCATTTATTAGCTTACAAGTAAACAACCCTGAAGGAAACGTGGGGTTAAGTGTCCCCAAGTCACCAAGTTTGTCGACTATTTTGGTGACATTGTCAACAGAGCGTCTATTAGTTTTGTTCTTAATGCGCAGAAAATATTTTTTTGATATAGACACAACTATGCGTCTTCTTGTTTTATTGGTTTGTTGAAAACAAAAGTGACGTAGAGCAAAATTTAAGTGTTTATAAAAATTAGTTGTTTCAGAAATCAAATTAAAAGGTGAATTTAAATGTATTGAACAATAATTTAAAAAATTACACAAAAAGAATTTGCAGACAAGATATAAAATAACAATCCATATTGTAAATAGAATATGTTAAAATTAAAAAATTTTAAGCGAAAGTGCCAATTATGGAAATTGGTTTATCCTGTGGAAGATTTTGTGCCATCAGTTAAAGATTTGTCATACCTGCAGATTCATTCGTAAGTGTTTGACTCTACTAATTCAGCGAAACATAAAATTGTTGATTAACATACACATGTATGTATGTGTATTTATTTAATAGAAATGGCAATTAAAATCCCTAGTTGCTGGTGATATGCTGAACGAATAAATGAATTAATCCCGGTTGTTGTATGTTTTTTAATTATTAGTTCCATTTTTTATATATTTGTTTAATAAAATACCAAAATGTGAACAAAATAGGCAATTTCATTATCAAAGGAGTATACTAGAATAACTAAAATGTGCTAGTGACTATCTGTTTCCAATGTCTTCATATGGTTCCTAAAGAACTATCTAATCTGTAGTTCCAATGTCAGTAGTTGCTTTTCAATGACACGCACATGTTAAATGTCTATAGCAAAAAGCATTGAGTGGGGTATAATTAGTCAGTAGTACTGGCGACAAAGTCAATAGTGAATCAGTACTGATTCACTAGTGACATTTCCTGCAGGGAAGAAACAAAACATGAGATTGTGTGTGTTTTTGTATTTCTCTTGATCTAAATATTTTTTCTCTTAATTGTTATTGTATGAAAGCCATAAGAGAGTTCAATACTATTTAATTACCTTACTTAAAGGGATTTGGTTTGTGTTTTTAAGTAAGTAAGTAAGTGTAAGTGTAAGTATGTGGGTGGCTGTGTTTTAATGCATTTTCTAAATTTTCTTTGAATATTAATAAAATTATTTACATTTACATTCTAGAATACGGACGATTGCGTCGTACGGTGGTATATCTAGTTTATATTAAAATATCGTTCAACAGGGGTATTAGCGATACGTGTTGCTGTTGAATCAATAAGAAACCATTATATTTGACCAAAAGGCAGGGTAAGGTACATATTTTTTTAAAACCAGGTTAAAATATTTTGTATTTGCAATAAATTGGCAGCAGAAACATTTTGAACGTCTTCATTTGGATTCAGGGAGTCAATAATATTCAAAGCTTTTTTATGGAAAGGGCTATTTTGGTACTGTGGAGCACTCTCCATATAAAACCCTTTAGACATCGACATAGAATTAACATTAATTGTATCATTGGTCATTGCATATGACGTAAAATACATTTTCGCGCTGTTATATCGCTTATTTTCACTGGACGACATCAATATTACATACAAGTTTTGAAATCATGTCCAGAATTCATTAATAGTGCAAATATTTATCCCATTTACCAATATTTTTTTTATAAAATTCGGATTGAACGTCATTTTCTGCGCAATCTTCTATGTCGTTTAAATATTTAAGCGACTTGGTATGAGCTGTATCTTTTTTCACAAACTCAATTCAGAAATTCTAATTATTACGTTTTGTAGTTAGTGTCCTAGTAGTTACTCCGCATTAGTTGGCATTGCATACAAACCCTTCATTTGGCCACTTTGGCCAAAATCCCTTAGAGGAATTTTGGGCCAAAAGCGACTTTATATGGCCTGTAACTTTTTTTCACAAACTCAATTCAGAAATTCTAATTATTACGTTTCGTAGTATGTGTCCTAGTAGTTAATCTTCATTAGGTGGCATTGCATGCCAACCCTTCATTTGGCCACTTTAGCGAATCATTTTTATAGCCAAAGACGACTTTTGCTAAAACTTTTCAGAAAATCACTTTTAGAATTGTAGGTATATTAAATATAATTTCATATATTCCGACAGAATTGAATATAAAAATGAGCAAAAACCTTGTGAATGTGTTTTTTTATATAACTAGTTAATTAACTCCATGTCGTTACGTCATAGCATATTTATCTTCACACCTAAATAAGTTGTCTTACGTCGAAACATATTTAACTCGGCATATTTATCTTCACACACATGATTTTACGATGCATTTTGAATCAGTTGGATAATTTGATAAGGTTTTCCATTACATGACAGAAATAGTAAATCTAAGCTAAGAGCTAACAATTCTAGCTTCATTTTCAAATGTAACATGAAGCAATATGTGTTATATTAACAAAAATATTTTAGGTACAAATTACACATTTTGAAAATATCAACTTAAAGTAGTCTTAACAAACGTGAGGACCTACTTAAGAAATTTGATATAATAATTTTTTTTAGAATACAACTTTACTTAACATTGCTTTACAAAGCTTTGTTAAGTTTTTTGCATAAGACCCTAAGTATTTTATTATTAGTCTGTAAGTATTATATCCATTGACTAAATCACTAAATAAATAAATTAAAAAAGAAATGTCAAACTAATAACTGACTTTAGCAGATGCTTAACACACAACGAAGCCGATAAAATGTACTTGTTACAAATTGTAGAGGACTACCGTAAGGACTTCAAAGCCTGTACATAATCCTAATTGATTTAAAATAAAAATAAAAAGCCTATTAAATAAAAATAGAGTAAAATAGTCCAACCCTAAGCCTTTTATGTTTTCTTTTTTTTTTTATTAAAAATTATACACACATTACAAATTGTAATTGGCACTACAAGTAGCCAAATTTCTTATTTTACGTTAATAATGCTAATAACAACAAAATTCTTTATTAAAAGTATAATATAATATAATATTTAGTTGCTTAAAAATTTAGATTTTATACTTCCTTTGAATATCTGCACATTCTTCTCATTTTTTATAATAAAATGAAAAGGTCTATTGACGATAAATTTCTTGGGTGGCCCGGTATAGATTGATCCCATTCTCATTTCCATCATTGCGCCTGCGAATAGAAAAATGCAAAGAATGAAACCAACGTTTTACTTGTACTTTTATATATATTGCATAAGAAATGAAAAATATTTATGAAACTTTTCACTATTATTAAAAGATAACATAAACTCCGAAACTGATAGTCAATCGCCAAACAGAAAATCAGTCAAATGTGATGAATTAAATAATGAACTAAAATAATTAGAAGCAAAAATAA
This sequence comes from Tachina fera, assembly GCA_905220375.1. NCBI lineage: Eukaryota > Metazoa > Arthropoda > Insecta > Diptera > Tachinidae > Tachina > Tachina fera. Next base: position 65,728,297 of record LR999964.1, read on the forward strand.
TTATAATAAATGAAATGTTTTAATGGGAAACTTCATGCCCACCAGGCTAATAGTGTTGTTTTGGATAGCAAATCATCCTGGAACCACAATATACAGGTTATATTGCACAATACAACAACTTGTACCATGTCAGTTTGTCCCACAGAAATCATGTGGATTCCTCAATCATATTTTTTTTTCAAGGTATTAGTTTGGAGGGATTAATTAAGACAGGGTTCGAAGTGCAGAGCACTAAAAAAGGTTTTTAGACAAATGGCGATTGCGGTTACAAGAACGCTTAAACCTATCCAAAGAAACCACTATTCACCAATTGGAACTTAATCATAAAATTGGCTTTCAACTCTGACATTAGATCAAACGCAATTTGGTCATGGCAAGATGATAATGGTTCCATTACAATTCTTAAAGTACTAAATTGGTATCTATGACAAAATTGATTGATTTTTTCAACAGATTGAAAGAAAAGTAACGAAGAAAGAAAATTAAGGTTGAACTTCTGTATTTTCTATATATATAAAGTCAACAAGTTGTCTTTAATGAAAACTTAAGCCATGTCATGTCAGTTCCCAATTAAAAATTACATTATTCGCCCAAAAAAAAAAAATTATTTCATATCTTTTTTTGCTGTTTTTGCAATAAGCAAAATTATAATAAAAATAATTTAGGACAGAATAACTTACCGGTTGCAGCAGCAGCCTTAGTACCGTTTTCATCGACCGTAATAACAGCCTTGTGAACGACCGCAGACACACTCAAAGACTGACCGTCCTTTAACATTTGACCAAACTCAGCATTGTCTGCAAACATGCGTTTCATACCCATCTATGCAACAAATGTAAAATAGATAATAATTTAAAAATTTTATATACTTTATCCAATTCGCTTACATTCTTCAAAGGATTCTTTAGTTCGAATTCAGTATCATATCTGAATTTTGGTAAATGCACCTCAACTCGTTCATACTGCATGTCCTTGGTTAATTTCGTTAATAAATTTCCGTGTAATATCTCCTCGACATTATATAAAGTGGTATTTGAATTGGGTAATATAATCAACATTGAAATATCTGTGTCTTGGTAAAGCATTTCCAAAATAGTTGCATCCAACTCAGGAATTTCACCATAATTGAAAGAATCCACTGTGCGCATCATGTTCACTTTAAATTTATTTTTCTCGTTCAGATGAAAGTCCGTTTCATAGGTACCGTACTTATTAAATTCCTTAACCCAATTGGCTTTTAAGCTTAAGGCATTTACCAGCACCAAACGAGTACTCTGGTCTAAGTTATCCGGCTTTATCAACTCTTTTATTAAATTATGGGTCTTATTTTCTACCCAAGAGTTTATTGTTTGGGCAGCTACCTCACTATTGGCGAAGTTAATAGCGTCAATGGATGAGAAGAATTGTTCGGTCATCGAATTGTTGAATTCTTCCTTAATTTCATAGCCTTGTTGGACATAAATCTTATTGGCAATACTAAGTACCGAACTATTCTGGTACGGTTCCAATACAGAGTGAAAATTGTTAGCCAATTGTGTGCGATTTTGGGAAGGCAAAGCTAATCCATGGTCCATTTCATCAGCAGTCGTACCTTCGGCTCCCACACGTAGCATTGCCAGACATGCTTCTATGGATAATTGAGAAAAGAAAATATTCTTCTCAGAATTCATTTCTCTCAATTTTGAGTAAAGTTTAGCCCCAAAATTGTCTAAACCATTGTAGAATTGTTCCTCATTATTAGCAGCAGCGGGAGCAGTAGTAGCAGCAATAGCTTCAGGAACTGCAGTAGCAGCGGTAGCCGCAGTAGCTATAGGAGCTTCAGTAGCAGCATTAGCTACAGGAGCTGCAGTAGCTGCATAAGCTACAGCAGCAGCAGTTGGTTCAGGAGCAACAGCATCATCGTAGGCTGAGCCAATTATAATTAAGTTCCACCTGCGTAAGTAAAAGGGATATATGACAAACGTAGTTTTATATATATGACTTGTGTCTAAGTCATTGTTAAATTCTTCTACATTAGGGTCTTTGGAAAATGCGGATAACACCGTTGGAGAAATAGAAAGTGAGATGGCAAATATGCAAAGTATTTGCGTAACTTTGACTGTAAGAAAAAAGAAAAAATTTAATAGAGTAAATAATTTTATATAAGACTACCGAAGTATATTTATTTCTGATTTAGGATTTAATGTATAAGGAATTTATGCAAGTTTTTTTTGGTTTAGTAATGTACATATGCAGTAACGAAATGCATATGGATGTTGCTTAATCAAAACTACAAGCAAAAATTCCTAATAAATCATTTTATTTAAGAATCTAATAATTAATTTTAATTTCAAGCTTTGGTGCTGTAAGGTTTGCTCTAATTCTTATTGAGTATATCACACTAAATGACAGCTGAACTACAGGATGTGGCACGAGCAGTGTTGTCAGATTTATTTTTACCCTCGTCGCCAAATGACTTGTTGAATATCGCCAAATATCGCCAATATAATAAAACATTAAATTATAGCTACAAAAATAATTTTTATTTTGTATTTACATTACAAATACGAGTATTGTTAAATTTTAAATTCAGTAGATAACGTCTATCGTAAAACATAAAAAATACATTATTTTAGGAAAATTAAGAAAGGTGTTTACCTTAACATACAAATACTACCAAGATAAAAATTATTATTTAAATCTTGTGATAAAACTGAATTAACATTTACTTACATGTGTATTTAAGTACACATATCATATCCTTGAAGTGGAAAATACGAGCAGCATCTTCGTATTTATACGCTCTAGATGAGAACTCGTGCAGGCTTTTTGGTACTTCATTATCAAAATGTTGTTTCTAACTTATAAAAGAAAATTTTCGCCACTGTGTTTCATAAACACCAAATGAGATTTTGTAGTCCAAATTGAATTTCGGAAAAAAATTTTGAGATAAAGAGTCACAAATATTTAGAATTTTTGCACAAAATATTTAAAAAAAAATATTTCATTAAAAAATTTCATATTATTAACATAACAACATTTATTTTATTGAAATCGTAAAATATAGCCAAAAACCCAAAGAGTTCAAATATCTCCAAGAAAGTCGCCAATCGCCATTTCAAAATTTTCATCGCCAAAAACAAATTTTTGTCACCACGTTTGGCGAGATATCGCCATATCTGACAACACTGGGCACGAGTAGTTTAGTTGCCTCTTAGTACGATATACTCCATAATACTCGTAATATACGCAGATAATGTGTTTTTCGTGTGGAGTTTTTCACTTGCCGCTTAGGGCGGTATGCTCCATAACAATTATTGATAATAATCAGTGTATAAAATAAAAATTTTGTAGCAAAGTATCGCGTCGATAACCATATTGACTATGTAGTGTGGTCTTACCTTTTTAATAAAAATGTATACCGATTGTTTTGTAAAACATTTTTATCTTTTCGAAAGGGACAAGAAAAAACACACTTGGTAAGAGTTCGAGGGTTGAAGTGTTGCAGAAAAATTTTCATCGTAAGATTTTTTAAAAATGTTGAACTCTTCCTTTTTAAGCTGTGTTCACATAATATATATGCATATATATACAGTTGCGAACGGGAAAATAGCAGTACCACTAGTATATTTTTTGAAACTTTGTACTGCATTCTTAAAAAAGGTTTAAATAAAATTGTATTCGCCATAGCAATCTGGCAAGTATGTTTATTGTGTGTAATAAATTATAAGTTTTGTATACCTGAAAATAACGGTAAATTACATATATTTTTAAAGCTTATTTTGTTGTTAACATTGGGTGCATTCAAAAGACGTAGCTGTTGCGCAACCGTTGAGTGTTTGTCTTAGAAACGTGTAGTTGAGTAGTTCTGCTCCACTCAACAGTTGAGTAATTTTCTATCATAAACATTTTTCGCTACCTATAGTCAACACGTTGTGCTCAGCCTGAACAGCTGGTCAAATAGAGCTATTTCTTTTATATGCTTTGTTAGGTGGCAGCAACAAATATTTGTTAAGTTTTACATTACAAATGCGATGAAGTGACGAAATAAAGATATACAACTACATTATATACATCAAGCCGTTTCTAAGAAGTAGCTGTTGGGGCCAACAGTTGCCAGCAGTTTCACAACTGTTGAGCTCAACAGCTACTTCTTATGAATGAGCCCATTGGGTGCATTCAAAAGACGTAGCTGTTGCGCAACCGTTAAGTGTTTGTCTTAGAAACGTATAGTTGAGTAGTTCTGCTCCACTCAACAGATGTTGGGTAATTTTCCATCATACATTTGTGCTTACCCTGAAAGCAGTTGATCCAGCTAATGAAATAGAGTTTGCAGTAGCAAATATTTGTTAAATTTTACATTACAAATGCGATGAAGTAACGAAATAAAGATATAAAATTAAATTATATCCATCAAGCCGTTTCTAAGACGTAACTGTTGGGGCCAACAGTTTCACAACTGTTGAGCTCAACAGCTACGTCTTATGACTGTGCCAATTGTATAGCAGTGAGAAACGACTGAGTTATTTTTCTTTTAATCTTTATGGCAAAAAGTAAATATTTTTAAAGAATACAGTGAAAGTAAGTTAAATAATATTAATTTACGGTACATTGAATGTTAAATATATAAATTAAATAAATTTAATAATTAAGCAAAGAGTTAATATCTTCTTTCTCTAATGATGTGCAAAAATAATATCAAATGCCATAAAATATAAAAATAAAGCAGAAAGTACAGATGTAAAAGAAAAAGTTCACCCAAGGCCAGCCAAGAGTAATGCTTTTAAATCAGCCAGGGAAATAAAAATCAAACTAAATTTAGAACTTGGCGAGAAGTCAGAATAAGACTTCTGGATACATAATTAATTGTGTGATATCCAAGAAAAACCAAACTGCTAAAAAACCACACAAGGATAACCGTTTAGAGTTAGCAGGAAATCAAGTCCATTGGCCTGCAAGCAAGTGACGCAATATTTTGTTGAATGATAAGCCTATAGTTGCTCTGTATGAAAATTCTGACTGTGGACAATAAGTTCGGCATCCACCATCTTCTGCAGGTCTACCATTGTATACTGTGAAAACAGTTATGTACGGTTGGTCAAAAATTATGACATTTTGTTGTTTTTCATACTATGGTCTAGGGACCCTTACATAAAAATTGCTGGTGCATAAACATTGAGTCTATGCACTGGCCAGCGTAAATTTTAGACCTCACTATAATAGAGCATATTTGGGGAGATATTAAATAAGCTATACACGACTTAAACCCATCTAGCAGTTTTGGAAAGTTGATGAAATAGCCTGTCCGATGTCAAGATTAAGTCTACTCGATGGCATATCATTTTGTTGCAGTTGTAAAAAATAAAGGATTTACGACTTAGTACTAGGCTATACTAAATATTAAATTTAAGTTTAAAATGTTTTTAACTGCCTTATTCATAAAAAATATTTCTGTTTAATAAGAGGTTTGTGAAATAAATTTTCTATGGAAATTTGATTAATAAACCTTTTATAAAATCAAAATATTTTCTATGAATTAGGCCCTAAATATTAAAATCTAAATTTTAAGCAACCAGAATTGAACTTTCTTACTCGTATATTTTATTTCCCTGTTATAACATGTATTTAATATTGCAATATAAATTAAAAATAGGAACTTTTGTTCTGAGAAATTTTTTTGAAAATGTGGTGGTATTGCTATTTCTATGTTCGTAACTGTATGTATGTATATATTTATTTGTCTTGAGGATTGTAAATTTTTTATACACATGATATTTTATGTGTACGTCAAAATCTACGTTTTGTATACGGTTTATAATTTTTTGTGTTCACACGTTGGTACACTTGACATAACCTACAAAAAGTTAACAAAAGCTTACTTTTGTTAATGCCTTATGCATTTTTCCCTTAATTTATATTTTTTAACCTATTACATAAATTTTAATTTAATCTGTCACATGCTTTGGAACTTGGAAATAGAACACGCTCTAAATAAAAATTTGTCGTATATGCTGCACACAGAAAAATAACACATGATATTGTTTAAAGGTGTTCAGACTATGTGTACAAAATTTACCGTGTTAAAAAGTGACATTTCACATGACAAATACATATAATGTGAATGTAACTTTAATAGGTTCAGACATAACGTAAGTATATTTCGCTTTGTCTTTTCTGCCATAATCAGTCCTTGAATTTTTTTAACATTAAAAAAAGTACATGTTCCATTAAAACGAGTAAAATATACAAAAACACGTACAATATAAGTATCTTAAATATAAATGAAGGATTTAGTATAGACTAACATATGACTGAATTGATTTTTCAATTTATTTTCAAAATTTAATTTAATGAGAACCTCATATGTGATTAGACCAAACAGCACAAAAGAATGGCTCTTTAAAACTGCTCTAAGTTTTACGTATAAATTGTACGTGAAATAAGAAACCTGTTAAAAGAGTGATAGATGTTTTAGTGATCCTGGTTGAGACACATTTTTCTGTAATATGTGTCTCAATTACAAGTTTTATCAATATATCGTCGATTTGATTTGAAACTTTTTTATCTATTCTTTCTTTATGCTTTGATTAAGCAGATATTGTGAAAGTTTCCGATTTACCTAGAAACTACCTCAGTTTAGGTCAGGTTCAAGTTAGTATCCAGCTGTGCTGATGTACCATTAAACAAATGTCACATTTCGACATATCTCGGGTACCTATGGGAACCGATATTTTTCAGCAACATGTGGGTATTGGAAGAGAATGTATACAGCACTTCCAGCGGGATAGCAACTACTAGTCCCACCTCCCAATGAGAAAAGCAAGTTTCAGGCATGGCAAACCTATCAGCAATATTATTTCAGTAAGCTTTTACATGTCCCGCTATACAAAGAAGCTTTATGTTGGAATGTATGTATTTGTATAAGATTGGTTGTCATATAGACAGCAGACAGATGAACTCTGCTGGAAGCGGAGGATAAAGCCGATATATCCTGTAATCTTTTTTAGGTGTCTCAATATTTTCGTATAGACAGTAGCCGCCGTTTTCCATGTTGTTAATAGGCGCCTGTAGTCTGATTGCTGAGTTTATAGTAGATTGCCTGAACGGCAGATAATTTGGCAGTCAAGTACACTTAACGTGACCATTTTTTTTGTAACTCAAACCGGGACACCGCAAAATAATTTTTACCCAGTTTTTTTACACTACCAGTTTTGAAATATTCAAGTGACGAACAAGATATATAAATTTTAGACAAGTTGCATTTATTAAATTAAACGCATTTCACAGTATTGGAAGAAAAAAGTTGTTGTTAAAACAAATTTATTTAAATTTAAATCTTATTTTAATCTCAAACATTTGTTACTTTTTAAAGAATTAAAAAACCTTTTTCATAGCATACATGTTAAAAAAACTTAACAAAAAAAATTAATTCAAGTTTAAATTATACAAATTTTCCTACTTTCAATTTTGTACCTTCTATTAATTTTTTTGCTAAAATAAAAATTAGTCCATTTAATTTGTACTTTGTTTTTTTTAAGGAAACAAATTTTTTTTCTTCATATATACATATATTGCAAATTGAGTTAAAATTATTTTATAAAGAGTAATGCAACAGAAAAGTTGTTATTAATATAAAATTTTCAAATTTGTTTATTATGCTACAGGAAACCGGGACAAATTCCCATTTTAAAGCTACCTTCCGGGACACCGGGACGGTGAACTGGAAATCGGGACTGTCCCGCCGAAATCGGGACGGATGGTCACATTAAGTACACTATTAGGAAAAGTTCTTTTGAAGTCAAAAGTAATCCAACTTCTGTCGAATGATTTTTTTTAAATACTTTTGCGCGCAACTTTTTTTGAATTATGTATGTTCCAGAAAAACTTATTTATGATAAAACTTAAATATACCGTACTAACCTTCAAAAATCATTTTAATTTTCAAGAATAAATGTTTACTAATATCACTTAATACACTGTCTAAAGTTAGCTGCGAATATTTAAAACTACTTTCTTAGTTGCGATAAATGGATCTTATATAGTAGTAGTCAACCAAAAACATAAAAATAAGATAATATAATAATTAAGTTTTAGCATGAAATATTTGCTTTTAAAAATAAGTTTCTTTAAGATAATTTCCTGATAAAAAAAAACTCATTTATGATTTAAGCAAATGCTTACATTAAGCAATGGGGCAGAGCGCAAAATAAATGCTAAAACATATAAGATTTTAAAGCTAATGTTGTTTATTAATGTAGAAGTATTTATAGTTATAAAATAAAAGTCTTCTGGAACTTTGCTGCTTTCGGAAATGCTTGAATTCTTATAGTATGTTTCCACTGACTTTAAATCAAGTAGGTTTAAGTAAATCACTTCAAAGTGTTTCCACCGAGTTTGTGAGTGATTTGTTGTTCGAATTTTCGCATTCAATCTATGCACACACATTATAAAGTGGGTGCAGCAGCTGTAATGTGAATTTGATCGACAAGAAGTTGACATTTAAAATAGATTGAATATTTTTTAATGTAATTTTTTTCGAAATTGTCAATCTCTATTGATGGATGACCCAGGGATAGAGCCCGTAATTTTATAATGCATAAATTAACATGATTTGTCGAAATCAGCCCGGTGGAAACATACTATTATTCTTATGGCATGTTCCGATTTATCAAAAAAATATATTTTAAGATTTAGTGCATATAAAAAAATACTTATGAAAATACTTTTTTATAGAATAAACATTTCTAAAGAATTATCTTTACAGAAAGACCATGAAAGAGTACCTTTTTTAAAGAGTACTTTTTTAAATACCTGCCTTTCGCACTTGTAGTACTTTTTATAAAAGTTGCTTTCCCAAAGAGAACCTTAAAGAAAGGGGCTTCTCTCACAGTTTCTTTGTACACATAAAAAGCAAATTTAATTTCCATAAAGAAAAACATATTTCAAAAGAAGTAGGCACCTTTCCAAAAGATACCAAGAAGTAGATTTTCATTGAACGATACGAACGATTGATTCCAAAGAATTTCCCTTAAAAAATCAACTTTTCAAAACTTATCTTTCCAAAAAGTATTAATCTCAAAAAGTACTTTTTTCAAAAAAGTAATCTCCATACATTGTTTTTTTTCATAAAGCAGTTATTTTAATAAAAAACTTTCCAAAAAGTATTTTTCGAAATTTATACTTTTCACAAGATAACTTTATTCTTTAACGTCTTTGCTAAAAAGTATTTTTTAGAATACTTCTTTTTATTATTTTTTATAGTACCTTTTGTATAGTACCTTTGGTACCTTTTTTAAAGTACTTTATTTTAAAATGTACCTTTTCAGAGGTACGTAAAGCTATCTTTTATATAAAATATAAATATAAATAAATATACATATATATATATATATATATATATATATATTTGTAAGCATTATTTTTTAAAAATTAATTTTTTAAAGAGCTTCTTATTAAAGATGCCTTTTTGAAAGTAACTCTTTTCTTTAAAGTTTCGTTCTCAAGAAGTAAATTTTTTAAAGTACCTTTATTAAAAGATCTCGTTTCAAAAGAATTTTTAAACCAGCTTTTTTAAAGATAGCGGGGCAAAGTCATAGTCTAAACAAAGTATACTTTAAGAGTTTAGAACCAGTATTTTTATGGGAATATTAATTAATATTATTAATTAATATTCCTATAAATATTAATTAATATTATTAATATTAATATTATTGCGGCAACAATCGTATTCGTATTGGGGAAGATTCTCCCTTCGGGAGAGTTTGTGCGGGCAGGGCAATACTTCTAGAAGATGAAACTGTGATATTGCTATATATACATTTAATAGAATTACTTATGATATTGCCATATTATCTTTAGGAAGATAAATTATTTATAACGACAGACTATCTCCCAAAGCACAATTTTAAAATTTTGCTAAATTATCTGAAGGAAGAAAAATATATACATATTTATTTATGTATGTTCATATGTATGTATATATAAAACTACCATTAATTTAAATGTAAAGCAATGTTTTATGGTCAACTAAATTCAATCTATCATCGCAGGAATCATCATATGTTTATTTTAAAAAGAAACTTCCTATGTTTATAATGTTTTGAAAATTTTCTGACTGTTTTTATTTTAAATCAAGTATTTTTTTATCTCCTAGTTTAAAACATATTGGCGCATATTCAGAAATTATTACTAAGTGTTAACTTTTTTAAGTACCTATTTAAGTTATTCATAATTGATTACTTTCAGCAGCAAAAGTTTACATTCAATTATGGGTAAACCTAAATGACCTAATGTCAACTAACTAATACATTCAAAGAACCGCTGATTGATTTCATTTACAATTTATTTGAAAAGTAAAATGATTTTGTTGACCTCTAAAATGCACAAAAAAATAAATACTTTTTATTTCCTAACAATTTCCTATATAATATGCTTACCTTATTATCTTAATTTTTTGCATTCATTTTTAATACGTTCAAAAAAACATCCATATAAAGCAATACAAATGTTTTAAAGATGTGTTTTTGGTCAACAAAATTTTATTGAATAACTTTATTTTTATAGGCCCTTATTTTAATTGATTTATATACATACTATAGACAAAAAATTACTGTGTAATGGAATTTTATTATTATAAATTTCAGTCCAAAATAAATGATGTTATAATTTGATTTTGTTATTCACGAAAATTTATATTGCTGCAATATTAGGTGTGTTCTACAAGATTTCGAACTAATGAGAGAAAAAAGAAAGTTACTCTGTGAATATGCAAAGGTATCCAAAATTGCTGGAACGCAAAAAAACCCAATTGCACATCCTGAAATACTAATGTTGCTTACTTTTTACATTAAATTAAATTTAAATGATTTTAGTTGCTTAAAACGCATAACGTTATAAAAACAAAAATTTTGCATCATTGGCAACAGCTGTAAAAAGTAAATGAAAATAAGTTGAAGAAATGGAGAAATATGCACAAACGTGCTCACAACTTCAACTTTGTTCGAAAAACCACCCATTTTGCTTTCTAATAAATTTGTATCCTAAAAACTTTTTTCCTATATTTGCAAATTTTCTGATTAATTTTTTAGTTTCATATGTAAACAAAAAACAGCTGATTATTTACGGCCTGGCCCACGATGTCGACAAGAAATTATCTGTCGCTTAGTTGTATTGAAAACAAAAACAAATTTTCTTATCGTGGGCCAGGCTGTTAATTCTTGTCTGAACTTACCCAGAAGAAAAAGTTCGGACTAGTTTGAAAAAAAATACTCTCTCACTCGCTCTCAAAATTGTCTAAAATTGCTATCTGGAACGCTTTTTCAGAACTTTGCACAAATTCGGACTGTTTTGTTATGCATCTGGAACAGAACTATTGTTTGATGTAAAATTCAATGATTTTTTTTTAATTATACGATTTTTGTTTCCTCAAAAAGAACAAAATCCAGGGAGTAAAGAAAGCGCTGAGCTGACATGGCTTGTCAAGTGCTGACAACACAGTAATAATATGTTCACACTTATGTTTTTAAACGTGTTTAACGCCTCATTCGTGTTTAAGAGCTTAAACACGACGATTTTGAGATGTTTTACCATACATTGACTTGTTTTGTTAAACATCTCCAATTAAGTGTTTAAGATTTAAACACGCTAATGGAGTATGTTCAGTCCGTTTTTTGATAGATCTGGCAACTCTTTGTTGTTATTAAATGGCGGCACATGAAAAATTATTTCGTATACAAGCAATTAGTTAAAAAATACTAAATTATTTAAATAAACATTTTTTGTTTAAAAATAATAAACCAATTAAGAAGGATTATCGTTCATAAAATTTTACAAATACAATAATTTTCTGACAAAACAAACGTCAACCTTAAACATCTCAAATCTAATGTCAACGGTTGTGCTTAGTTTTTTAAAACACTTGCCTCAAACACGTTTAAGACCGTAAGTGTGAACATGGTATTATGCAATATACATACATATATTACGACCAACACCAATTCGCTCTAAAACTTTATAGTCTTATTTTTACCATACGAGTGTATTCGTATTAGTAATAAAATTTAAAATGGGGTCAAATTCCATTGTTAATGTTTGGATGTTAAAAAGTGGCGATTTAGACAAAATATGGTGTGCAAAATGTGGTGTGAGAAATTGTGTAGTTTTAGTTAAGATATGAAAATTTTTTACTTTACGTTCATAGAAATTTTAACTATGTACTTTAATAATTTGAATATTTTTGAATACTTAAATATATTTGCATACCTTATCTTACATGTCGTTGGGCTCAAGAAGAAACGTCCAACTCAAATAATTGTAACTTTACACGAAAAAGTAAAAACATAATGGAAACTGTAATATTTAAAATGTAAAATTTTTTTATATACAGGTTTTAATGAAAATCAAAGACTATGTTTTACACTATTTCAATAAACTTTGTGTATTTGTGTGAAATGTATTGGAATCACTGAAGAACTCAATTTCGTAAAAAATTCTAATTAGGGCCTTTCTACTTGAGACCACCGATATCTCTGTTGATATTTCGTGGTTGACGCAAATGAAACCGATAACTTAGATGCTGTATTATACACACACATCGCTCATTTACTCAAACAACGTCTTAACTCAAAATAAAAATAGTTTGCCAGAAAATGACTGAAGTTTTCATTTTACACACAACTTAATGAAAAAAGAAAATTTTATTTTCCTCTCAAGAGTTGAGTAAAGAAGATATTTGTATGAAATTTTCAAACAATACGAGTATGAAGAACGCCATGGGGATTATTTATGCATTATAAACTCAAAAAAATCAATTTTTTTAGTTATGACGTTCTTTGAGTAAACTAGCGATACGTATGTATGTACACATGTACGTAATAAAGTCCTGCATAAGAACTTTTAAGACATGAGGGATTTTTCAAATGCTTTACTACAGCAAAATCTTCTAAAAGAAACGCTAAACAACACCGTTGGCAATATATTTGTTTCAGTTATTACATGTATAGGAGTAAAGAAGAAAATACTTCGTGCCGGAAGAACTTGCTTGCTTGATGCTTGCTTCGTCATATGCATGGGCGCGTATACAAAGTCTTGCATCTACATACATACTGCACTGCACTTAATACTCGAGCAATGCTCATGAGTAATATACTCTCAGTAATTTTCTCTTTTGCCTATATGAAATTTACTTTAGTAAATTTCATATAGGCATGCTCATGGTGTTGCTCGTGCAACGCTGTAATACATACATACCTACATAAGTTGTGTGTATGCTCTTTAATTTTTCAGCGCACGTACAAATGCACACGTGAATTGAAATTAGTTGTGTGCGCTTGCTTTAAAAAACCTCCATAAAAGACATAATAGCATACCATATACATCTTACACACACTCAAACGTACAATACGTAAAATACCAAGCATACCATCATCCACACTACTTCTTTTGATTGTTTGTTATGAACAAGAAATCTTCCCGACATCGCTTGTTAACACTCACATACACGAACACCAATGCATCCATCGTGCCTCGCTTATAATACGACAGTAATTATTATTTATTTAGTATAATACATGCCACGAGAATACATTTAAAAAACAAGACGTATTTACGTTTCAAGACTTTACGCAGTCCTCTAGTACGTATTACTTATTTTACGATCATTATAATTTGTAGTGTTAGAAAAGCTGACACATTTTTGTAATAAAAAATATTTATGTTTCGCGAAAGATATGATAAATTTAATCATGCTCTCATAAATCTCTGCCATATCCCATAAACTCTCGCGGTATTTTGTACGAGTTTCTGTACACGTTTTCGATGGTTTTCTACGAAATATGACAATCTGTTTAAATTTTGTTTTTCTTAAAATCGTAAAAAATATCTTTAGTTGGAATACGATAAGCTCTGAACAAAAAAAATCGCATTAATTTAGCTCTATTGAATGTGGCACGAATTTCTGGGTGAATGATTGTTATAATTTAACAAGAAATTGTGTTAGTAAATGCAATAGCTTAATCCTAAACTTATTGTCGGAGTCTTAGGTCGTACATGAATTGCTGGCAAATTAAAAAAAACATTTCCCCTTATCGTGGTTGGCATATTTCGACTTCCACTACTACAAAAAAAATTAAGCTAGATTTAGACTGGGAAAAATGCCGTAGTTTTCTGTACCTCCACACCGCGTATATCTACTTGGGCAGAGCTTTGTTGTTAACATCAGCTATTTAGCATGAATTTTTAATGAAACGGATTATGATGGTGGAATTAGTTGAATCGTATCGTGTTACTTTTGAAGTGGTCGTATCGCTAAATTCTGGATGTTAAGTATTAAAAACGTGAGGTTGCGAGCGAACTTGACCTCTGTTATTGTATTTCTCTTCGCTTTATACAGGTGTGTGAATGTGTGTAAGAGATAAGTTGATAGAAATATATTTTCTGTAGATTTCTACCGCACATGCAATCACGATACATGTTAAATAAACAGCAACATGTTATATAAATGTTACAGATTTTACTGGCTGATCCGTCAACTCACGATACGATTCTACTAATTCTAGCATGAGAAATTATTATTTTATCTATTCGTATATCTTTACTTAATATTATAAAGCTGAAAAGATTGTGTTTCTATGTTTGTATGTTTATATGATTGTAAGAGGTAATCTCCGGAACTGCAAGAGATTACAAAATGAAGAATGGAACCTCATAACGAACATAGGCTAATTAAGGTTCCGCTCAAGTGCTTAGGAAAGGATCCAGGGGCGCTAAACCTTATAAATTCAGAAAATATTAATTATTTCGTCTTGATGTGACGTCGACGACGCCTTTCCCAATACTGGGTATTGATTTAGAAGATACATATATATTAAAGCAATAGTTTCCGTACTCAAAAGAAAAACACAGCCATATTAACGTGAGTACTCTGTTCTCCCTTTATTCCGCCTCCAGTCTAGCTGACCACTGGGCATATCGAGAATTTCTGTCTCTCGGAAAATATATAACTCCGAATATATATAAAACAAAACACATAGGATAAAAAATTAATTAATTGACGGGTTCAGCTAGTTGTATATACAATTATTGATTAACCGGTAAATGCATTTATAAGTCAGTCAGATGATTTCAAATCACAAGCCGTTTCAAAATAACACGTGTGAATTTGTGCTGTAAATCACCGTCGATTACTCTCAACTAGTGATGTAACGCATGTCAATTTTTGATATTCGCGAATACGAATACGAATATTTGAAACGATATTCGCAAATACGAATATTATATGTGAAATCTATAGACATTAAATTGGGGTTCTATTTACGCCTGCAATATGAAATATTAAAAAAATTTTATGAAAAAGGACTTCACACTTTTGTTGGCGTTAATAAAAAGTACCCAAAATTTTTATGATCGTGATTAAATAATATTTGAAAATGATACAAAGCACAAATTTCTATAAAAAAATTAATGTATTTGTACAAACTAAAATTTTTAGTAATTTATTTCGTTTAGGATTTATGCATTTATTTATTTAATTTCTTTGGAATATTCGTGCATCATTACTCTCAACAGATGGTTTTCCTTTAGGTATATTAAACTGTGATTGCCAAGTGAACATATTTTTGTCACATGCCCATCATGACTTATGTGATACATATTTAAGGCCTTATTCCGAAAAAAAATAGTTTTGGTTTACAAAACGTTAAACTAAAAAAAATTTCATTAAACCAAATTTGTTTTGTAAACCTTTTGTAAACGAAAATTATTTTTTCTGAATACGGCAGTTATTATATAATTGAACCAGAATGAATTTTAATACGGAATAATTTCTTAATCAAACTCAAGTTCAGTATTTTCAATTATAATTATAAAATTAAATGGTTTTATTATTTAATCACCCTTATTCCAGTTGTCAACAGTGATGTCACGTGAATACAATACCAAAAAATTTAATTCCCGGGATTTTCCGTCCCTATTGGCGATGCATATGACACCTTAACAAAATTATATTATCAGTGTACTACGTACGCTGCCAGCTGTCACTCATATAATGGTGCAAATAACACATTATTACCCGACTGCCAAGAAGGGTTATTTTCACAATTCAACTATACATATATAAAAAAAATATTAACTTTCATCTGTTATTACATATTGACTATTTACAAAAATATATTTTGGTGAAACATTTTGTAAATTTTTAATTGAACTTTTAGTGATTTTTAATCAGAAATAATTTTTAGTCAGGCTTAAGTTCAGTAATTTCAATTCTTATTGAATGAAATATTTTTATTAATTAATGTGAGTATCTAAAGAAGAGAAGAAAAATTAAACTTAGACTTTAAGCTGGGGGAAATACCGATACTTTTCTGTGCAGCCACGCACTTCATCAGCACCCTAGTCTATCTACTTGGGTAGAGATTCTTATTAACATCAGCTATTTAACTTAAATTTACAATGAAACGGAATATGAGAAACGATTGTTGTGTATACAATTGATTTACCTTTGGTAAACACATTTATAAGTATCACTATTAATTTTCTGTTTTTCCATTTTTTTTTTCATTTTTCTATTTAGGTTAGCACGAAATTATATTACTCTACCTCAGTATGTTTAGTCATTCTTGCTTATCTTTTACGATCATCACATTAATTATTTTTACTTATTCGATGTACCATCGGTACATGCATGTAAGTATAATTGTAGTGGCTTAATGTTACTTGTTGTTGCATTCTACAGTTTTTTCTTGGATTTCCAACATTCTGAAACTGTGATGGCCAAGTAAACAGTGATTGCCAAGTGAACATATTTTCACGTGCCCATGATTATTTAAGTGAAACATTTTCTAAATTTGTAATTGAACTTTTAGTGATTTTTAATCAGAAATAATTTTTAGTCAGGCTTAAGTTCAGTAATTTCAATTCTTATTGAATGAAAAATTCATGATGAAGTGCGTGGCTGCACAGAAAAGTATCGGTATTTCCCCCAGCTTAAAGTCTAAGTTTAATTTTTCTTCTCTTCTTTAGATACTCACATTAATTAATAAAAATATTTCATTCAATAAGAATTGAAATTACTGAACTTAAGCCTGACTAAAAATTATTTCTGATTAAAAATATATTTTGTATTTTTTTGGCGGCACTCAATATTTTAAAGTTCAAGTTCTTTTCATTAAGGTTGGTAATGTTACTCGTAGATTCAATATCATCGGGTGTTATTAGCGTAATATTTTTCGTGCAAGGACTACTAAGATATTTTTTGAACACCAGCCAATTAACAAGATTGATCATCTTCACATATGTATGGGTGAGATAAGTCACTTCTTAGTGGTCTACAGATTGTAACGATTGTGGGAGAGTCACCGAAGTGACCCACAATCGAAGGAGGGAATTAAATCCCTAGAGATATTTTTCATGACGCCAAAATCTATAACATACGGAATTTTGTGCATGTCTGTAGGCCAGTATGTAGGCTCCCCACTCGAAATGATGTCCAAGCCCATTTTTAAATTGCGTTGAACAACGCCCGACCTCTAGGTGTAATAAGACGAGAAAACCTCGTATTGATCCTCAGTGATTGAAAATCTGAGATTGACGATATCACGACCATAGACCTAATAAATAGGCCTTGGACATGTCATTTCTGTAGTACAGAGTTGCGATCATTTAGTAAAATTAAAAGCTGTTGACAGTGTTGTAAAAGAAAAGTATTATAAACAAAAGAGTAGCAATCAAGTCGAATTCATAACAGGTGGCTGCACTAGCGATTTTAGTCACAGCTGTTTTATTATCAGTTGCCTTGGCAACAATATTAAAAATTGAAGAACGGCCGACTTCCTAAACGCAAGTTGCAATGCCCAATTTAATAAAATGCGTGTGCAATGCTAAGCATGTATTAAGAGCAAACTTGCGCTGCGTAGACATTTTTTGCATTTTATCGGCATTTATGAACGTCGCTATGCAACTCATACATATGTTTGCCTACAAAATAAAAATGATGCACGATTTTGACAACTGATACTCATTAAATTGTGTTGCCAAACGATTAGGAGCATTGGACATTGCCAGAAAGTTTACATATGCGTTTACGAAGTGTATACATTGTAAATATGAATTGCAACTTGCGTTTAGGAAGTCAGCCAACATAAAAGCTTAAAAAGTATGTACATGTGTATCATTATTTTGGGGAAAAAATAACCAAAATGAGAAAAATATTCACATCTCCACATTAAAGAAAAAAACCCCACGGCAGCCCTGGTCGTAATACTTAAAGGAAGAGAGTTCAATAAATTGAATTAGCTTAGTTAAATTCATTTCGTTAGTGTTTTTAATTTCATGTATTATTTAATTATGCATATCAACGATGCCAACGCTACCACTTTTGTGGTAGATCTACCTCTTTTGGGTATCTTACCCAACTCTACCACTTTCCGAAAAAAATCTACCACTTTTTTAGTTTTTCAATAATAATGCTAAAGTATAGTTACAAGAGTATTTTTATCTAATCCAAGCTAGAAGTTCAACTGAAATATATTTTAGCAATGCATGTAAATAACGCTGCGTTGATTTCACTACTTAAAACCTGCTACAAGCCCAAACATTTCCTTTACTGGGCCAGTTTGTGAGAAAATTGCATACATATGTAGTTCGATTGTTAAAAAGTATTTGTAGAAACAATCTTTATTGATACTCTACAAATAAATCTACACGATATATCAGCGCTAGCGCTGGGCAACCTACGACTGCAGAGGAGCATTCGAAATGATTTAATGATAATATTCATTCCTCTAAGTATGAGAATTATAAAAATTAATTTAAATCATAAAATTCCTTATAAAATATTTCTTATCGAAACGAAAGGTTAATTGACGTATATTTTTTTTTTCTAAGGTGTTTAAAATATCCTAAAACATAAGTGTTGTAGATCTACCTCTTTTTACGTAAGATTTGTTAG
Organism: Tachina fera; assembly: GCA_905220375.1. NCBI lineage: Eukaryota > Metazoa > Arthropoda > Insecta > Diptera > Tachinidae > Tachina > Tachina fera. Next base: position 65,747,222 of record LR999964.1, read on the forward strand.
AAACTACCTCTTTTCCACATTAAATCTACCTCTAAGAAAGATTTTGGGTTGACATCACTGATGCATATATATGTATGTAAGAATGTGGGTGGCTGTGTTTTAATGCATTTTTTATGACGTTTAGATAAATTTTCTTTGAATCTTAATAAAATTATTTACATTTAGATTCTAGAATACGGACGATTGTGTCGTCCGTTGGTATATCTAGTACATACTTAATTTTTTAATCAGCTATAGCTATAGCTACTTAATAAGTTTATACACACTTAAATTATATAAAGTTCAAATAAAACACCTATTATATCAATATTTTTTTTAGTGATGAAGTTCATTTAATTTTTAAAACTACCGGCATATATATATATATATATATATATATATGTATGTATGTATGCGTACATATGTACATAAGTACATACGGACACATAATTATAGATTGCAGAATTATTGTTAATGAATAAGTATAGAGAGTACAATCATTTAGTAATTCCATGCCTTTCAAAATGTATCACAAAGTCAAGGTTATAAAAGAAAGTGTGTCATAAACAAATACATAGTTGAATTCCAGCTGAATTACCTGAATTATTATTATACTAGTCGCTTAGCAAATTATTATTTAATATTAATTTTTTTCTTTATTTACTTGCTGAAGTTTATTGTTATGTATGTTATTGATAAATATTTGTTTTTTTATTAATCATACTATTTATTTATTTGTTTTTTATTTATTATTTGTATATTTTTATTTTTCTTTCCTCTTTTTTTCAGAATGAACAGGTTGTCAGCATCGTGAGTTTTAATATTGGTTCAAGATTTAAAAAAAAACAAACTGTTGTAATTTCGGTATACGTTTCTTAAATGAAAACTAACTCTATTTGGGTCTTTTAAGTTGTTTGGTAATGTATGTATGTATGTGAAACGTTTACTTTTTGCTTGCACTGTCTTGTGTTATGTTGTTACCTGTTAATAATTATGTGAACAAAATTCGAAGCTAATCTTTGAATGTTTTATTTTGCATGTACATATGTACATATATTTAAAAAATTTCTAGATGATATAATATACTTAAATTTTTTCGAGCTTTTCTAATGACTGATAAAAACTCGAAACCCGTTCTTACAATAAATAGTAAAAAATCAAAATTTTCTCGTCTGAAACTCTGTCGATCCGTCAGCTACAGAAGGACGTCTTCCATAGTAGGGGGACACTTAAATATTAATTTTATTACAAAATAAGAAAGACATAGTTTAAACATTTTACTTGAATGCTAAATATTTACTGAAATTAAAAAAATTTACTTAATTTAAGAAAATATATGCTAACTGCCTCTTCCACTATGTTGAAAGAAAAGTGCTGTGAGAGAAAACTAGTTGTTCGAATTCTAATAAATGTTCATTCCAACATGTCGTCAGCCTTATTTCGCTTATGATTACGTAAGTACGAGGGCGTATCAATAAGTCCGTGACTTTTCGAACTTCCCTCGTAGTTACATGAAATGCAACATCAAGTACCAGCTGCTAATGGACTACAGTCAAATTTTGAGCAAGCGTCGTCATTTACTTTGTTTTTAACATCTTTTCAAAACATACAACCTCGTGTATTTTTCTAAAAATTTAAATAGTGAATTTCTAGTGCTCATTAAACATTATTTTTTGCGAAAAAACCCGTCAATCAAACCAAGGAAAAGCTCGATAAATACTATGGGGACTCTGCACCATCGATTTCAATGGTACAAAAAGTGGTTTCATGCCTTTCGTTGTGGTCGCACAAGTACAAATGACGCTGAACGTTCTGGACGGCCAATTGAGGTCAGTACTTCCCTAAAATGCCGAAAAAATATACATATGGTGTTGGCCGATCGAACAGTAAAAGTGCGTGAGATTGTTGATGCCACATGACTCAGTGGTTTTTATTTTGAAGGATTACTTGGGTATGATAAAGCTTTCCGCAAGATGGGTGCCGCGTTTGCTCACAATCGCCCACAAACACATTTGCAGTTTCCATTTCAAAAATCCATGAATTGGGCTTCAAATTGCCCCTAGTGATTGCGCCCGACCCCTTCCAATTCGAACCAAACTCGATATGGTAGTAAAATTTTGCACAACTAAAATTTTTACCAAAAATTTTTAATAATATTGCCAGTGGTTCCCAAATTATGATGCATACAACGTACGAAAAAATACAAAATTTTCTTAAAACTGCCTTGAGATAAATTGTTATAACTTTTTTAATATCTAGGTTAACCGAATGATTTATGCCTTGTTTTAAAGGTATTATAATATTGATTCAACGGATATAAAAATCAAAAAGGTCATCACAATTATGGATGTAATTTTTTTTTCAATTCACAATTCATGAAGCTGTAACTAAAAAAATGGTACTTTTAAAATGTTTAAAAAAATATTTTCGATATGGAAGAGTTCGGTCCTAAAATATTAATTTTTTGGTTGGTTTTATATGGAATAAGTCACCAAACCAATGCCTATTTTAAGGACCTCCAAAAATCCTATTTTTGGGAAGGTATAAAAAAACTAGGGATATAACGAATACCGATACCAATTCCGATATATCGGCGGTATTTCTGATTTGCCGATATATTGATATCGGCGATTATTTACTGTCGATACGACGATACTTCTTAAATTTTTTTAGAGTTGTTTTGAACAAACAATTCAATTTTCAACAATTTTTTTTCCATAAAAACGTAGAGAAATAACATTAAAAGCAGAACATAAAGTCTAAACAGAAAAATTAAACGTTTCTTTTGTTTTGTTTTGCACCATAGTAGTGAAGTGTTCTCTCAATGCTAAATCACGTATGTATTAAAAAATAATAATTTGTTTTTGGTTAATTTCAGAATGAATTCAAATATCAATTTTAAATATTAATAATCTCTTACACTAAGGTTTTGTTAATTTTAACTTGAGTTCAGTTTATTATTATTATAAAAAAAGTGCACGAAGAAATAATTTTTTTGCTATCAGATGTTAGCAAGATTTTCTGGGTAGGATCATAGCTACATTATTGCTATATGTAGCTAACTGCTATCACTAAGTCTCAATTAGTTGTTGGCCAAAAACTGAGGACACCATTTTTTGCGGTACACTGATTTTCTAAATCTTTGGAGGCCCATAAAAAATTGGTCACCAAAATCGCCAAACTTGGTATAGGGGTTTACTACCCTTTAGTAGTACTATCGAACCTATACTGTCAGGACCGTGCAGATTTTTCACTGTTGCACAGTGTAATCAATTAAAAATAAAATTTCTTACCCTTAAAAAACTTAAATGAATTTCAAATTCTTAATACAATTTCTTTTTTACATTTCAAATACACTCAAACCTTTTTTATGCGGTAGATGTGTTCCAAGCGAAACCGCATTAAAAAATCTGCATAAAAAATGGTACTACTTCTATATAAAACGGATAGATACGTTCATAACTTCAAATCACACTTTCAAAATTCAAGCAAAACCACATAAAAAAACTTATGTAGCAAATATATATGTACATGTAGTTATTTTATGTCAAAAAGCAAACTTTAATGATTAAAAAGAACTCCGTCATAAACACATTTTTCATAAAAATTTACACAAAAAAGCAGACCCTGAAAGCAGCCGAAAGATAGAATTTATTTTATTTTGACAGCGTTTTTTCTTATGTTTTCACATATAAATACTAGTTCTCTCAACAATACTACCATACTTTCAATAAATTTCATACATTAGGTGCGTTTGAGTAATTTTCCAGTAAAATCCAGTAACTGAGTAAATACTGAGTAATTTAAAGTTTGCATACGGAAGAATTATAAAATCCAGTAAGATATACACAACAGCTGATTGACAATTTTGGCGCTAAAAATTATAGATATGTGTATGCAAAAAAATATATAACATACATACATAAATATGTATAAATATATACATATCGTCAGGTAATTACCCAGCAAAAAAAATTCTGATGTGGAACACAAAGTACTTTGTGTTTGGAAGCACTACCAACTCAGGGAAGCAATGTATTGCTTACTTGATAACAAAAGCTTCGAAAAATGCTTCTGAAAAGCACTAACGTAAGGCGGGCTCTCACAACAAAAAAAAACAGTAATTTTTGCTGGGTACTGGCCAGCCGTATGGAACAAATATATGTTTTCGAGAAAATCGATTTTATTGTCGACATCGCTGGTCAGCCTGCTAAAGTTTTTAAGCTTTTCACCCTCGACGTGAAGAGTTATTAGCACGTACAGAATAAGACAAAAATCTCTGTTGTCACATTTGCCAATCATGACAACAATGTTCTTCACTTCCTTTCAAGTAAGTCCAATGAGTGTGAGTGAGTGAGTGAGGGGAAAATTTACGAAAAGTACACATTAATCATATATAATCGATCAATAACTAAATTTTTTAAATGTTACATGCGGGAAAACAGTAACCGTCCGACGATATGTATAAGCAAAAATTTAACTATTATAATCAGGGTAACAAGAAATATGCTCTAAAAAAAGGTTTTTATGCGCTAAAAACTTGAAAATATGCCTTAAAAAGTAAAAAAATATGCTCTTAAAAATAAACTAAATTGGCTTATTTGTAAATGAAAATATATTTCTAATTCAAAAATTCAACAACATTTGCATTTAAAATAAGAAAAAAAAATAAACAAAAAATTAAAAATTTAGAAATAACTGGGTTTAAAGTGCAGGTTAAAACAAAATTACCATACAAATTTTGACTAAAAGAAATACAGGGCAATTATGTAAAAAATTCCGCGAGGAATTTCTCCCTTTTCTAATTAGAATTTTTTGTTTTCCCTATCACTTGCTACAAGTTGGAAGTGTTCCCTGGGAGAAATTCCTCGCAGAATTTTTTACATAATTGCCCTGATAATAAAAACTAATTTTTAGTGTATGCTCTCAAAAAAATTTAACTTCTATTTCAAAAGATCACGATATCAAAATTCAAATTTAGGAACTGTAATTTGGATAATAAGATAAGATTTTTATTTATAATTTTTATTGCAATAAAGAACAAAATATTGACATAGAATTTCACAAAAAAAATCGTTTGTCTCATCTAAATAAACTTTTATACATTGACAATTTTCCTTCAATGTCTAATCGGCGCAGAGTCCGTCAAATATAGCAAAACTGAATTTGTATTGAAACTAACGTCCGTAAAACTGAGCAGTAAATAAGAAAAATGTATACACTACATGGAACATTGGAACAGAGATTTAGACGGTGAAAAATAAAAATGTTGATCAACTCCTTAACTTGTGAGCATATTAAAATAAAATAAATCTATATTATGCTCTAAAAATTCGAAAATATGCTAAAAATATGCGTGTTAGACTGATATATGCAAAAACATGCTTTAAAGGATAAAGTATGCACTAACAAATCGCTGCCAAAATTCATAAAAAGTTCTGAAACAGATAAATAAGTTATCCCCGCATAACTACGTCACGCAAGAAAAAACATGCAATTCCATATTTGCGGTTTCCCTGATAATAATCTATTAATTTTATTCTCGTTTAAAAACAATCGGCTATGTTCTACATTCCCCGTGAAATTTTTTTAAGCAATAGGGCAATAAAGCGCATCATAGTTCGCTTTAAAATACAGTGAACGTGTATGAAGCAAACTACAGGAAAAAATCGATTTAATAATGAGCAAAAATGTAGGGCTCCAAACCGAGAACTCGCCATACAAAAATCAGCAGCGATATCAGCAAATTTGTCAGCGCTACTTTTATTTTATAATAGTAAAAACCTGCTTTTTTGAAGCAAAATTTTTGCTGGGTACATATTTCCAACAATTCTATGAAAATTCCACACTAGGGTGGTTTTATCCCATAAGGAAAAAAATTTCAGAATTTGTTTGGCACCCCCTGTCAGATTTTAGGATTGCCAAAGTTTGAGCACGATTGAAAGATGTTAACACGTGCAACTGAGGCCTCAAAGTTTTGAAAACCTCGATTTTTTGGCAGTTTGCCGAATTTGCCGACCCATAATTCTAGAACGGTTTAATATATTTGCCCGTGTTACACATCAAATTGAAGGCGGTACTATTTATAATATTTTATATGCAATAAAAAATACGTAAGTAGTACAGAATTCGAGATAATGAAGTCAATGTACCTAAAAACGTGACTAGGTACTCCTAAGAACGAACCTATTGTGAAAAAAACTATTTTCGATCCTATATTATCAATTTTTGGAATGAAAAAAAATCATATTTTTAAAAAGTCAAGTATAATAATTAGCTTTTTAATTTTATTTTTATTTAAATTTATTCAAGGGACTGACATAATGTGGTTTTGGAGCTATCGGGATACAGCTGACGGCACCTGCTGACTACTTAGAGAACGTATTGTTTTTGTTGCTCGTCCTTTGTTAGTAATTGGTTGTAATCTGTGATGAGCTTGACTCCTCGCTCTGCCATGTCGTTCACAACTTTCAAGTTGTTTACCATCCTTTGCCCCTCCTGGTAGTTGATGTTCTGCGGCCAAGTTGCAGGATCTTTTTCCAAAAATTCGTTGTTTATGTTTAATTTCTTGAAGAACAGGTAAGTCTCACTTGTCATTAGGGCTGGGAAACCTTTTTCTAGGAATTTCGGCAGTTGTTCTTCTGTTCTTCTCATTTTCTTCTGTTTTATTTGTTAAATTTTTTTTCGCCATTCGGCTCTTTACGGTGTTTTGCACTGTCGGGTCAAACAATGCCAGGGCAACAAGTTCAGGACTAAGATACCACAGGCGATTCATCATTTTGTTAATTCCTTTTTATGATACTTTTTTGTCAATGTTTTTGTATTTCAATAGATTTCCAATAAGGTCTAGGACTTGTTTTGGTGCTAAACACGCTCTGGGGGCGTTAAACCAGGCTTTAAAGTAGACTCAAACTATGAAAACACAAACTGCTTCTAGGGCCTCTTGTTCTTGGGAAGTCAGCTTAAACTGGTCACGAAAGAGTTGTATTTTCAGACAGCAAATAGCTTTTGCCATCCACCGGGCATGGTGTACTTGACCTGGAGACCTGAAGCGCACATCTTTCCCGTCAATATAGCCAAGATATATCAATGCCAACTGTAACAGCTCTTTGTAGTCGTATCTTGGCTGGCATTAAATTAATTTTCTTCTTTGATATTATCTACTTCTTCTTTGGGCAGTAGTTTCAAAACATTCTCGCCTACATCGAACTTGGATTTATCAATCGCCGACCATTATTTTTGAAATCTCTTGAATATGTCTGGTTGAGGTCTTAATGTGCTTCCAAACTTGCGGTCAAAATCCCTCTCAACAAGACTTCTAAAACATGGTGTCGGCATGCTAGATACAGGAGCTGTCGACCTAACATCTGCTCCAGGAGATTGAACGGTCCATTGAGTCTCCCAATATTTGATGCTGTTGCATCGAAGCACATAGCCACGACCAAGCTGGCGAGACCCAAATCCTCTAGACAATCGTACACTGCTAGGGCTTGTTCCTCCCCTGAGCTACTGTCAGTTTCACGAACGAAGTTGTTCTTTAGTCCCATGTGATACCAGAACAGCAACCCGTTCTTTCTGCTTGTTTTGAGGATACCTGGTAGTAGTTTTCCATCACAGTTCACGCAAACAGCCGCGTTTTGTGGTATCTTAAGTCTGTCTTGAATTTGTTCCGTGTATTTTTCACGGTTTGTTCTCCGCTGTTCACGGATAACGCTTCTGGAGATCTTATATTCTTTGGGATCCTCTCCGAGAGCTTCCACTGTAGCCAAAATGATACGAGTAGCGTTCCTATCGGACACCTTACAGCGGTCCAGCAACAATGACAATTTCATGGTTAGGACCTCTTTGAACCCACGCTTGAGTCTCTTGGGGGCAGATGGTCCTTCAGATTCTACGTTCATCTCGACCTCTTCATACGGCGTTTCACGTCGTTCTGACTCTTCTGTTGTCTCGTCGTCCGTGAGATCCACATTCTCTGTGAACAATGAGATAAGACAATAATTATAAAGTTAATATTGAAGGAAATTTCAGCTAGTCATCTAGATCTTATAAAGTTTCGCTACAAGGAAAATATTTTTTTTAAATGCTTACCCAAATTTTCCGCCAAATTGTCCAAGACCTTCCGTTGTTGCTGTACTAGTCTTTCTTCAGCTTGAGCCAACTTCAGGTCAACTCCGAGCATGTAGCCTAGTCTTCCTTTCTGACTTTGTTTCACTAGGAACTCCTTGTCTTCTTCTAAAGTCATCATCGTCAGGGCATGTTGGTGGTCAATATCAAAGAGATCATCCAACTTTAGAGTAAACTCTTTTATAGCATTTCGTGCACTTTCCGTTTTTCTATTCTTGCACTTTTGCATTTTTCTCCAATCTTCGTACAGTTTTTCCAGCTTTACTATGACATTTTTCTTTTGTTTTGTAGGAATTCGAGCTTGTATCCAAAAAACGAAAACCTCGTCAACAGTAGTTGTGGCAGAGTTTCTCACACTTAACTTCACAGTACGCAAATTGTAGAACATAGTAGTTAGAACTTGTCGATTGGAGGGCAGCTTACATCCAGTTATCTGATGAGCTGGATAGTAAATTAGAACAATTTTGTCTCTACCTCTACTTCTCATGCCAGATGTAGAAGCCATCACTTTTACGAGAAATAAAAATGTTCACTAGAAGAAAGAATAAATGACACAGAATAACACTAACTAAAAAAACAAACAGTTCGTGTTAATAAAACCTAATTAAAATAAAAATGTCTTTTGTAGTTAATATTTAGTGGGTTTTTTTAAACTCTTCTTTTTTTAATAGCAGACTCTGAACCCCTGTACTTCTTCTTAAAATATAACAATAGGTAGTAGGGTAACCCAATACATTTTTAACTTAGTTTGGTTTTACCTGCTTGGGGTCGCCAGTGATACAGTATGAGGAAAAAATAGATACATACCTTACATAAAAAAACATTGTTGTGAGTCTAAAATTAACGGTATACCATAGAAAACATATTTTAATGAAATAGGATTCCAAAGTTCAAGTATTTGTCCATAATTAGCAATAATAATAATACAAATAACGCATCTTCGCTCCCAGGGGTACCTAGCCACGTTTTTAGGGACATTGGCTCTATTTTTTCGGTTTCAGTACTAGTTGCATATTTATTGTGTATAATATTAAATTTTAAAAACAGTATGGCCTTTAATTTGATGTATGACACGGGCAAATAGCTTTAGCCATTCCAGAGATATGGGTAGCCAAAGTCGCCAAACTACCAGAAAATCGAGATTTTCGAAACTTTGAGACCCCAGTTGCACGTGTTAACATCTTCCAATTGTGCTCAAACTTTGGCAATCTTAACATCTAAAAAAATGAAACATTTTAGGGGGGAGCTCCAACAAAAAATCCGACATCGATTTTTTAAAACCACCCTATTCCACACGTTTTAATTTGCCGTGAAATATATAACACGTCCTAATACTTTTCTGGCATCGAACTTAAATAAATATAATATTATTTATAACTACTAAGGTATTACTAGGGTACTAGCCAATTAACTGATCGGTTAATTTAAAATTGACTTTTTTGGATTAACGGTTAAACCGGATAATTTCAGTCGATTAACCGACGTAACAATTTTTTCATATTTTGTAGTATTAAAACAAAGAAGTATGTTCAGTTATCCTAAATTAAGTAAAACTTCAAAGTCTTTGGACATGGCTATTAAAGAGTTTATTAGAGACTCTGGTACTCCAACAAGAGGGAATTACTAATCTTTTATTTAATACCTAATTTAATATAAGCCAATAGTACTGAGAGACAGTAAAAAAACGAAAGCTAAGAAATTCAGAATTTAAGTTTTTTGCAGAATATTCGTCGCTGAGCTCTGTCATTATGAGTCAGGTGATGATCCGCCATCAGAAGAAACTCTCGATAGTAAAACAATAAATGTTGTAACAAAATTAACCGAATTAGTTTAAGAATTATTATGTGTGTTTTTCGTTTTACTAATAAAATTAAATAAATAAATAGTACATGCAATTTCATTTCTAGAAAACACTTTAATATGTAAAAACATTATTAATCGGTTAACCGGTTAATACCGAAATTAACCGATTAAGCAAAAACCTTGATTAATTAATTGAGCGATTAACCGATTAAAGCAAAACCCCGATTAATTGAATACCCTAATAACTAGGGAAAGGATTTTCATGCATTTAAAATCACGTTTATGTACATAATATATGCAGTAAAAATATAAAAATATGTATTTAAAACTAATAAAATATGCATTTATCAACTTTTTTAACATTTAATAACATTAAAAACCTAAAAAAATCACCTTCATTGCTTTTTTTCAAATATTTTGTCATTAAAAACTTAAAAACATCAAAAGCTCAGCTACAAGGCTTTCTCAATAAACATTTTGTCAAATCATACTGAATACAAAATGAAGTTAAGCCGTTTATTTATTTATGTACATACGTAAATGAAAAAGAATTTTTGTAAATTGTCAAAGGTAATTCTTTGGCGATTTTTTCTGAAAAAGCTTTTATGAAATAAAATTAAAATTTCCGTCAGCAGAAATTATTGGTGAACATTTAAATACTGCTACACAATTCGTTTGTGGAATATTCAGTTTAAAGTTTCGTTGTTAAAACTATAAACTATTGATTAAATTTTTGAATTTTTTAACTCCAATTTTTTTTATATTTTTAATCTCTTCACTTATTCTGCCTTTCAGAGCACACTAGTGTCAACAAGAAAGCCATAATAAAGGTATTCACGTCAATTCTTGCAACTGTGCAAAAAATCATAATTGCACTTTCTGACGTGAGCAACCCATTTTGTTTAGTTGTCTATCAAGCAACACAATATGTGCAATGATATATTGTACTCGTATGTTTCTTAATTGTTAAAAGAGTTTGTTTAAATGCTGAATTATTCTGTAATTAATTCACTAATACAAATATCAATATTATTAGTATTGGTATTATTTAACAAAATTGTAATAACGATTTAAGCCGTAGGTCGTTTGAAAATAACAAAATTATGTACTTGTTATTTTAAAATTAAATTTGAAGATTTCTTTATAATTTCTAGCTAAGAATTTTTATTTCATAATTTTTTAATTAATTAATTTGGTCCGAAAATATCTTCCACTTGTTTTTCATTTAAAAGAAAAACATTTACATAGGTATTTCTGTGTTGTAATTTGTTGGTTGGTTGATTTTTTAAGTACTTTTTGTAATTTTTTTTTTGGATTGGCAATGCCATAAAAAGTTGCACAACTTTGAAAAATTTACCCTGATAATCTTGCAATTACTCAGACTCTGACAATTTAGCATAATTTGTGCAAAATAATTTTCTGTGTGGTTGTTGTTATATTTTTGGAAAATTTTGCAATTTTGCTTTTTCGCACCAGTGCAACTTTTGACGTGAATACCTTTAATATGTGTTCAAAAATATCAATTCTTTTCAACTTTATTAATGGAAATATACTATCCAACAACCTTCTGCCACATCCCCCATCCGTATCGTATCACTAGATATTATTTATTATACGCTGCAACACGCAAAGGAGCTTTCAAAAGCACTTTATATACACATCGAATTAATCCGGAGTCCTAAAATAAACTTGCACAAAAATTTTTGAGGGCTATTATCCCATGCTCTTGTTTTTTTCAATGGTATTGGTATTCTTGACTTAAGCCAAGGCATTGCATTTTTGAAATGAGTTGAAATTGTAAATTTGTTGTAAATTTTTCTCATTTTCAAATTTTTTGTTCTTCCACAGTAGTAAAAACTGCAGCTTTTAAATACTTTGCAGTAGGGAATAGTAAATCGATTTTGATTCCAATCGAAAATCGATTTTCTGTTTAAAAACATCGATTTTTTGCAATCGATTTTATGTCGGCGGTCTTATACTGAAATCGATTATTGGGCTATTTGAATCTATTTTTTTATATTATTAACACTTTGGCAATTTAATATTTAATAAAACGAGGTTCTAATAAATCCAAACATGTACGAAATCAGAAGAAAATATTTGTTAATCCCTGAGACATCAGTGCTTTATGAAAGATTATTTTCTAAGGCTGGCTTAAAAGCTTAGCAAAGCAGTCATCACTCAAACCAACAACTTTTTTTTACAAAATCTTAGTGAACAAGATAGTTTTGATAACTAAAGTTATTCATCCTTATTCCGTAACTTTTTGTCGACATCAATTTTAAGACAATATCAAAAAGGGGACACTTACTCTCCCTGAAGACTTGAAAACAACAAAAGACTGTTAAAAATACTCAATTTGTGAACAAAAATAGTACATAAGTGTATTGATATTCTCTTGACGTTGATGCCAACAAGTAGTTATATAACAAAGGTGGGTAGTAAAACAACATTTAAACTAATAATCCTTAGAAATAATTTGTGTGTAACCTTCCCTAAAATTTGTACACTCTTAGTTTGCTCAGTTTTGCTGTTTACTTTACTACAAAAAATTTCTGCAGTAAAAATTTTTCAAATACTGTCATGAACTGTCACTTTAGTATCTCAACAAATTTGTCTTAAACGGTTTTAAAATCATCGATTTTAAAATCGATTTTCATGTACGATTAACCGATTTCAAAAATCGAAATTAAAAAAGTTGATCGAAAAATCGAAAATCGATTTTTGAAGATATTTGCCAATCCCTTTGCAACTAATCAAAAAACCAAAATATATTTATAGATGAAAAAACTAAAAAATGTATTAAAATAATACATTTATAATGAAATATGCAAAAATATGCACTAACAAATCGATGCCATTTTGTCGCAAATTTGTTGATTCACAAAGATATTTTGTTTACGTTGATCTACGACCAACGACAGAAAACATGTATTTACATGAAAATCCTTTCCCTATTTATAACTAACTAGACATACCAACGGACGACACAATCGTCCGTATTCTGGAATCTAAATGTAAATAATTTTGTTAATAGTCAAAGAAAATATATCTAAACGTCATAAGAAATGCATTAAACACAGCCACCCGCATACTTACATACATATTCGTAATTAAATAATACATGAAATTAAAAATATAACGAAATCCCTTTAATTAAGCTAATTAAATTTATTGAACTCTCTTCCTTTGAGTATTATGGCTTTCATACAATAACAAATAAGAAAAAAACATTTTTAGATCAAGACAAATACTACAAACACACACACACAATCCCATGTTTTGTTTCTTGTTTACTTGCCCTACTAGCATTTGGAAGATTGTTTTATCAAAAATCACCTAACTAAGTCTTCCTCGAGTACTTTTGACGATTAAAAACTGATTAAACACTTGCGCGCTTGAAAAAAGATGATGTAGTAGTATCAACTTTAAACGCTTATAGCTCCCAAAATAATAAACCGATTTCAATAAAATATAGATTCCAAAAAACCTTTAAAACCATATAAAGTAGTACCAGCGTAAAAGGGATTACAAAAAACGTGTTTGCCTATATAATCAATAGATTACATTTGTTTTTTGATATTGTTTGTTTATATTTACAAACATATGTTTTCATTTTACTGGATTTTACTGGCAAAAATTTGTCCAGTAAAAATTTGCATTTACTCAGTAAATGAACTCTCTCTCAATTCGCCCTCTCATTTACTGGATTTTGTGTATGCGAACGCAATCCAGTAAAAAAATTTACACATTTTTGAGTTCTCGAACGCACTTATTTTCTGAACAAAACTACAACGAAAAATAAGCACAAAAGAAATTTGACAGCGATTTTTCCTGAAGTTGCGGACTCATTCTGTTTCATCATTTGAACGTTATTGTTTATAAAGGAAACATAAAATCGAAAGGGCTTATATTTTACAAAACAATTTTACAAGAGTTGTTCTTTTTTAAACGTTGAGGATATAGGTAATGGGTGTTTTTTATTGAGGTATAGAACTTTAAGTTGGCATCACTTTTTTAACTGGCGGCCATTTTGTCAGCTGTCAAGTGATTAATATTTAGTTTGGTTTGCCATTTCATCATGAACAGGTTGACAAAAGAACAACGCTTTCAAATCGTGCAAATTTATTTCGAAAATAATGGTTCAGTTCGCGATGTTTACCGCAAGCTCCGTCCATTTTATGGTCGACATAATCGTCCATCAGAGCAATTAATTCGATTAACCATGGATCGTTTTCGCACTACGTTTACTCTATGTGATACGGAGAGACGTCGAACAGTGCGCACCGAAGAAACAATTGCCGCTGTAGAGCAAAGTGTTGAAGAGGACCCGAATGAATCGATTCGCCACCGTGCACAGCAATTGGAGCTTTGATCATCAACTTTATGGAAGATTTTGCGCAAAGATCTTGGCTTGCGACCTTACAAGATCCAGCTTGTGCAAGAATTAAAGCCGCGAGACCATGCAATGCGTCGTGATTTTGGTGTATGGGCCGAAAATGAGATTGATCTCGATGCTGATTTTCATCGCAAAATTTTGTTCAGTGATGAGGCTCATTTTTGGTTGAATGGCTACGTCAACAAGCAAAATTGCCGCATTTGGAGTGAAGAGAATCCATATGAGACCCTTGAGACGCCATTACATCCACAAAAACTGACTGTTTGGTGTGCTCTATGGGCTGGTGGAGTCATTGGGCCATACTTCTTCCGAAATAATGCTGGACAGTCAGTTACCGTTAATGGAGACCGGTATAGAGCCATGATAACCGACTATTTTGTTCCCGAATTGGATGGCATGAATGTGGATGAGTTGTGGTTCCAACAAGACGGCGCTACATGCCACACAGCGCACGTCACAATCGATTTATTGAAGGAAACATTCGATGAGCGCATAATTTCGCGGAATGGACCTGTCAATTGGCCACCAAGATCGTGTGATTTCACACCATTGGATAATTTTCTTTGGGGATATGTGAAGTCGCTCGTCTACGCCAACAAACCAGAAACGTTAGGGGACTTGGAAGCCAACATTCGTGGCGTTATTGCCAACATACGGCCCCATATGCTCGAAAAAGTGGTTGAAAATTGGACCTGTAGAATTGGCTTTATTCGAGCCAGCCGCGGCGGCCACATGCCCGAAATCATATTTAAACATTAATGGCATAAATTATCCTTCCAATAAAGCCAAATTGATGGACATTAAAACGATTTTCTTGTGTTTTATTTCAATTCGAAGTTCTATACCTTTAAAAAAACGCCCTGTACATAATCGTACATATATAAACTTTGCATAAGCTATAAGTAGTAAGCAAGCGTCATAATAATTGCATAGTTATGTTTTCATATTATGAGCTCATATATTATAGTATATTCATAAATATTTATTTGTACACATTGATTATTAAAAATACATATGTATATATATGGACCATATATGTATACTTTTTTTAACTGGAAAAAATTTTATTCAGCCTTTGGCCTCGGTCTTTAATTACAACTCAGTTATAACTTCAAGTTACGACAAAATTTCATATCAGGTGAAGACTTAGAGTTAGGATTTAAAAAATATCAAGTGCACAATAAAAGCTGAAATGTGCAATCAAAATTAATAATCTTAATTAAATGAAATAAAGAAATTTGTAATTGCATATCATTAGCATTCAGAATTTATGTCAAACAATATTTTTTATTTGCTAAAACATGAATGAATTCGTCTTATTTAAATCTAAATAAAAAAATTATTAAATACATCTTAATAAAATTGCTTCACAGCTTAGCAGACATATCGAGCTATAAAAATGGAATGAACTTGGATTTTTAAATTGTGCAAACACAAATATTCCACTCATAAACCCAAAATATTGTATTTCAACCAATAACGAAAATATTTAGTGATAATGCTACTAGCAGTTGATAAAGTAGGGAATCGCACTAGAATTAGTTATAACGATTATAACGATTCATGACTAAAAACAGAAAATATTTGATTTAAATAAAAAAAATTGACATATTGATTATTTTATCAGGTGCAACAATTGGCTGGTAGTATTTACCAGGAATTCGAACGCATGATAAATCGTTATGACGAAGATGTTGTGAAGAACTTAATGCCGTTGTTAGTAAATGTTTTGGAATGTTTGGATGCCTCCTATCGCATTAATCAGGAGCAAGATGTTGAAGTGGAATTGTTAAGGGAAGACAATGAGCAATTGGTGACACAATATGAACGTGAAAAAAGTGCCAGAAAACTGGCAGAACAGAAGGTAAATAAAGATCATACATGCAAGTCAAAATAAGAAATGTACTTAAGAGTCCTTATGATTTTAAAGTTATTGGAGTCTGAGGACTTGGCAGAGCAGGAAAATAAAGAACTAGCCAGCCGTTTAGAGTCATTAGAAAGTATTGTACGTATGCTAGAGTTAAAGCATAAAAATAGTCTCGAGCACGCCAGCCGTTTGGAAGAAAGAGAATCCGAATTGAAAAAGGTAAGTCCACAAAACAAAATGAAAATAAATACTCGTATATTTGTGAAAATGTCTCCTAATTTTGTTCTCTAAGGAATATAACAAACTGCACGAGCGTTACACAGAGTTGTTTAAAAATCACGTAGATTATATGGAACGCACCAAGATGTTAATGGGCTCTACCCATTCACAAATGAGCACAGCTTCGGACCGTATGGAATTAAGTCGTGCTAGACTTAATCCGGTGGCCAGGTAAAGTTTTCATTTAAATATTCAACTTGTCCACGCTATAATTTAATTTCTTCACATTTGTATCATTGATATAGATCTTCTGGTCCCGTTTCCTATGGCTTTGCCTCATTGGAAAACTCTGCCATGTTAGATACAGAGACAATCTGTAGCGTTGGCACCAATTCCGATGATTCTGGCCCACCTTCACTGCAAAATGAGTTTGAAAGTCTGCATACTGTTGAAAAGTCAGCTGAAACAGATACCTTGCAACAACAAAATCAAGCTACATCGCCCCAAAGTGATAGCAGCCCCATAGTGCCAAATGCTCCATCAAACGGTTTGTTTCATAGTTTATTTACTTATTTTCAAACAGAGCTCTATGCATTTTATCGAAAATTTCGCTTTCTTAACCAACGAAAAAATTTACGGGCTTTTAAAATTATAGATTTTTAATGTTAATTTAATGCTGATTATTTGAGAAATTACTTCCAATTATTATGCTTTCCAAGAAATTTTGTGATCAAACAGAATATTAGACAAGGAACTGTTAAGTATTAATTAAACCCTGATTTAATGACTTGTTATTGTCTTTCGAAAATTTTCATTCGATCAGGGTCGCATTTTCTCAAACGTTGAAGGATTATGTATGATATTGTGTAACTTAAAGCTATTGATTTTTAACAATGACGTGTACGTGGAAATGCAAAATATCGTAGCTAGGTTTAAGGTTAAAAAATTTGAAGTATGCCAGGAACAAGGTTATCTGACAATGTAATTCAACTGATTACCTACAATTATGAATTGCAAAAAGTATTATCGTGTTATTTAAATACATACATACTTGACTGGTGGGATTTTATTGTGTAAAACAGCATTTAGTCACTTATTCAATATTTTTTGTAGTTTGCACGATAATTTTCTCCCATATATCTAACAGAACCCGTTTTACTCAGCGACCGCCACGGTTATAAGTTTTATTTTCTAAATTACTTTGGAATCATTATTTCCTGGGTTTTATTTTTTAGAAAATAACAGTTATTTTCTAAGTTTTATTTATTCCTCAGAAAATAAAAGTTATTTCTTGATTTTTATATATTTCTCAGAAAATAAAAGCTATGCTCTAAGTTTTATTTTTTGCTTAGAAAAGTTTTATTAATTCCTCAAGAAAAAAAAAATAAATTTTTGATTTTTATTTTTTGCTTAGGAGAAATAAAAGTCATTTGTTGAGTTTTATTTTTAATTAAACAATAAAAGTTATTTATTTTTTTTATTTTTTGCTTAGTAAATAACAATTACTTTGAATTTTATTTTTCTGCTTAGAAAAAAAACTAATTTTCAAACTGTAGAAGGAGCATTTTCTGCGTTAAAATTAATATTAACCTAGAGTCCATGCAAAACCTCTTATTTGTTAAATTTAACTATTTATTTTAATAAATGAAATTTTTTTAATAAAAAAAAAATTAATTTAAAAAGTAACTGTTATTTTCTAATCAAAAAATATAATTCAAAAAATAGCTTTTATTATTTAATTAAAACATAAAACTCAAAAATAACTTCTATTTTCTAAGCAAAAAATCAAAACTTTTATATTTTCTGAGGAATAATTAAAAATCAAAAAATAACATCTGACGAATATCAATATAAAACTCAAGAAATAACTTTTATTTTCTGAGGAATAAATAAAACCAAGAAAATAATCAGTAAAGCTGAGTTTTTTAATAAAACTTAAAAAAATAAATGTAGGAAGGATTATCTTGGTGTATTCCTTGTGCACGTAGCACTTTTCTTTTAGTTTGATTTTTTTAGTATAAATTTGGAAAATAATCGTTATTTGCGGTATCTGGTTTTACTTAAGATTTGTTTCTTAGTTTTGTTACGATCTGTTAATAGTGGGAGGGGGTTGTTAGAAATCGGAAATGTGTGAAAATCGGTTATATGTATGTGAATCTGTAAGCAGCAATTTTTCTATAATCGAAATTTTTCTAAAATTATAGAGCTTATGTTTGAAAAAAGTCAACGTAATATTTTTGTTAATATTTATACAATTATTACTTATTTCTTTTATCTTTTTTATGCATTATCCTTTAACATCCCCATATGTTCGTTCAATCAACACCAAATATGTGTATCTAAACATTTGTTCAATTTGTTACCTTAATACAAACAACTCTCATTAACCATCAAACAATATGAATGACGTTTGTATCCTTAACATGTCCCACGTTATAACTTTACATTGTTCCATTAAAAAATATTTACTAAAAATGTTATCACAACCATTAAATAAAAATTAAATGGGCATTCTACATAACGATAACGAATCTAGTTGGTCGTACAACTACGAAAAAGGAACAGCGTTCTGCAAATACATTATATCAAGAATTATCCTTTCAAGACAATGAGGAAAGTGAAGAAAACGAGATTGTTACAGGTATGTATGACTACTTTATTTTTATTGAAATCATCATATGTTTGAAAAAGGTGTTTGATTGATTGCATATACATATGTATGTTTGTAAGTGCAAACATGCATTTAAAAAAAAATAAAAAATATACGTACATGTGTAAATATTGAAAATTTTTGATAAACATTGTTTTTTTCGATTGTGTTTCTTTTTATGTATTTCTGTTACTTAACGCTCAACTATTTGCACACAAATATCCGTTTTTTAAACAAACGTAACCTATTGAACAACACCATATTCGACACACATCCTCACTTATCTACTATATGAATAACATACAATCAATACAACATAAATGCCCATTTCAGGGAGTTGGGTACATCCTGGGGAATATGCTTCTTCAGGTAGGTATCGAACATATTGTTATGTACTATCTTTATATACATAAATATGTATAATACTTGTAAATATTTGAAACATCAAATGCCAAGACGAAAGATATAATTTAAATGTGTACATAAAATCAAATCAGAAACATTGTACTTAAAAGCCAATATTCATAATATTTTTCATGTCCTGTTTGTTACCTTCTTTTTCCTGAATACGCTGTCAAACAACAAAATTTTCCATTAAACAAATGCAATCATATGGATTTCTGTTAAATATTACACAGCTAATGACAACTACTTTGGTAAGTTCCATTCAATTTCATATTATTTTTTATTACGAGTATATGTACGTATGTATTTTCGTTCTAGTAGTTTTCGCTGTATTATTCCTTATGTTAAAATTATACAATTATTTTCTTATTTTTTAAAACTACACATTAATTTATATATCGCTCCTTTACTAAAGCAACGTCATAACTCAAAAAGAAACAGTTTGCCAGTTTGAACTTGTCTTTAATTAAAGTTTGCAATTTGCACACAACTTATGCGAAATAGAAATATTTTTCTCTCTCAAGAGTTGAGTAAACAACATACAGTAATGCCTCGATTATCCGTAATACGATTAACCGGCAACGTCGATTATCCGGGAAAGAAATTTTGTAATTGTTTAATTTTTTTTGCATCGAGCAACGGTGATTACGTCTATTATCTATTATTTTTTGATTAAACCCAAGCATAAAATCCATAAATTTTTCTTTTTTATTATATGCGGTATATACAAAGATATTTAAATAAATACAAATATATAAACAAAATATGTGAATTAAAAACAATAAAACTTTTACCCAATTAACCGGGAAAACCGATTATCCAGAATACTGCCGGTCCCGACCATTACGGAAATTCGAGGCCCAACTGTATTTGTTTCACAATACATATCGCTGGCTTATCATGCAAACGCACTATATGTATTTTAAAATAAATAAATAAATAAAAGTACTAACAAGTTGATATTAAAAAAATTTAGCGCACATTAATTATTATAAAACAGCTATCCGATATTTTAATACATGTGATTGAACAATTTGACAGAAATGGTTAAACTATTATTTTTATATGAACTTAAAGCTTTATTTATCTCGTGATAAATAGGACTAAGCGGCTTTGCTCACACTACAAAACAAAAAACGAAGTAGCTGTTACTGTTACTGCATTAAAATCTCAATTTCTAAAAAAGTGGACTCAAATGCTGTTCTTAATAAATAATTAATTAAATTACTTAATTTAAAAACTAGTGTTACATAATAAAGACACAACAGTTTGGCGACGAGGATAAAGCAAAGCGTAATTTGTTGCATCTTATATCTAGTGTTTGAAACATGAATTCAAAACAATTTGTAGAATTTATGCAAATGCAGCAGACAATGGTGTCTAACATTTTACAAATGGGGACATCGACGTCGAGTTCAATGTGGCATCCTAATATTAACACAACCTTAGGTCCAAATATTGAGTACTTCGATGAAATAAAGAAACTTTACAAAAAATACATACAACGTTTTAAAAATTATATCGCAATGAAGAATATAACTTCAAATCAGGATTACTGTGCAAAATTACTACTGAATTCGATTGGTGCTAGCAAATGTAGTATGATTTCAGCATTGGCCGTACCTAAGACTCCCAATGAACTGAAGTACGAAGAGTTGCTAACAGGTTGGAAACACATTTATCTCCAAAAAGAAATGTATTAGTCGCTCAACATCAATTTCTTTCGAAGTATCCGACTAACAGTCAGTCCATAGCAGAATATGTTGCAGTTTTACGTACAGATATAAACGAATGTGAATTTGTATCATCGTATGAGTGTAGTTCTTAAGTTGCTCATCTGTTTTTGAGAGCACAATTCATTAGAGGTATAAATGACAGTTATATCCGAGAGAAACTGTTCACAAACAGTAAGTCAAATCGTTTCAATAAAAATTTTCAGAATGCAAGATCACAAAATAAAAATGTAAATTAAAAACAACTGGTAATAGCGGGCCTATGTCTCCGATGTGGAAGAAATAATCATTTCGCAAAAGATTGTCGAACAGATAAATCAACTTAAAAGTGCTGGGGGCAAACCAGGGCATTCGATACGACTCGTAATTTAAAAATATATCCATATAAACTCTATTGAAATATTTTTAAATTACGAGTCGTATGGGATGCCGTAATTTTCCCCCAGCTCTTGCAATAAAAATGGACATATGATAAAAGTTTGTATTTCAACACTGTTAGCAAACATTACCAACGTTATTTCTGAAGTCTTGGAGGAACAAAATTAACAACCAGAATATGGTGTCTACAATGTTGTGAACGTTTACCGAAACAGTAGGCATTCCGACTGTGATCGCTTTTATTTTTTTTTTTTTTTAATACATTTATTTATTTATTGTATCTTCAATTATGAACTAACAATAAGTATTCAAATCTTAAATCTAAAATATAATTATTAGGCCCGACCAGTATCGGACATAAACTTTGTTGATAGTTATTAATAATACATAAGTAGTGATAATCAAAAAAAAAGAGAAAAAAATATTTTCAAGCAATCCCATCTGGAGTGTTGAGTAAAATAGCCCTTGTGTCCTTCTTTTTCAAGCGAATGTGGCCAGTAAAATTCAAGATGTTACGAGCAAGCGGATTAGGATGTGACTCGAGTTTTGTTAAATATTTGCCTGCGTATTTTGCTATTTCTTCAATCACTAGTGGCATATTCAAATCACGATGTATATTTGAGTTTTTTATGTACCATGGAGCCGATGTTATCAAACGTAAAATTTTGTTTTGCCTTCGTTGGATTCTCTCGACGTTAGAAGCTGAAGCAGTGCCCCATAACTGAATTCCGTAGCACCATATTGGCTTCAAGAGCGACTTGTATAATAAAAGTTTGGAGTCTAGGCTGAGTGTTGAGTTTCTACCAATCAGCCAATATATCTGAGTTAGTTTAAGTTTCACTTGTATTAGCTTTGAGTCAATATGGTGTTTCCATGTAAGTCGTCGATCAAGGTGTATACCAAGGTATTTTACATGTGAATGCTGAGGAACAACTTGATTGTTGATTCGAATTGGGGAACAAGTATCTCTTCGCAGGGTAAATGTTACCTGAACACACTTTTGCTCGTTTACCTTAATTCTCCATAATTTTAACCATAGTTCCAGTTGTGTAGTATATTCTTGTAGATATCGGGAAGCCTCATGAGGATTTTCGTGCATACTTAGGCAGGCTGTATCATCGGCAAACGTAGATGTATGGATATTGCTGCTCAAAGGCATATCACAAGTATAAATTAAATACAAAACTGGCCCCAGTATGCTCCCCTGTGGCACACCGGATGATATAGTTTCGGGCACACTCATGAATTCTCCTTCCACAACCGTGAACTTCCGGGTAGTAATGTAACTTTCTAATAAATTCACCAAATTTATTGGTAGATATGATTTTAATTTTAAAATTAGGCCTTCATGCCACACTTTATCAAATGCCTGAGAAACGTCAATAAATAGTGCAGAACAGTACTTCTTTTCTTCAAATGTTCTTCTTATACATTGAACCAATCTATGCGTTTGTTCAATAGTGCTATGCTGACTTCTAAAACCAAACTGATGGTCTGGGATACACCCACTACCAATTAGAATTGGGGACAATTTTGACATGAGCAGTTTTTCGAAAAGTTTTGACATTGTTGATAGCAGACTTATTGGCCTGTATGATTCTGCCTTGGTAAGATCTTTGCCCGGCTTTGGAATCATTTTAACTTTGGCAAGCTTCCAGCTGTGGGGATAATACTCTAGTCGTAAAATGGCATTAAAAATGAATAACATGATTCTAATTACAATACGAGGCAATTTTATTAGCATTTCGTTACTAATTCCATCAATACCCGGTGCTTTCTTCGGGTTGAGTTCAGCAATTAGATTTTGTACATCACACATTTTAAATTTTATAGGTCGAGGGGGTAGCGCAACTACACTCGGGAAATCAACAACACCAGTACATGTGTTTGGGGTAAATACGGATTTTAAATGCTTTGCAAACAAGTTACCTTTTTCGATATCACTCCTGGCCCAAACTCCGGTAGTGCGCAGAGGTGGTTTAAACTCAACGGGTGTTTTTATTTTTTTCGCAGCGCGCCACAAAGAATAATTAGATGCTGGTGTGACATCGAGATTTTCCAGATAGTTTTTAAGAGAAGCAGTTTTTTCATATGCAAGCAGTTCTTGGAGTCTTTTGGTGCACTCTTTTAATCTAATTTTATTTTGGGGTGATCTGTGCTGTTGCCATTCTCTTCTAGCTCTTCTTTTTGCACATACGAGAAGTTCAATATCTGTAGAATATATTCTGTTAAACCCAGTCTGCGGATGGGAGGAAGTGGCATGTTCAGCTGCCTGCTTAATATTTTCGTTAAGATTAGCAATATTAGATTCAATATCGTCATGAGTTCTTAGCTTAATGTTTTCAGTGCAATGACTACTAAGATATTTCTTGAATCGAAGCCAATTAACACGACTGATCATTTTCACATATGGGTGAGGTAGAGCACTTCTCAGTGGGCTACAGATTGTAACGATCGTGGGAGAGTGATCGGACGATAGATCTAGGGAAGCTTCGACGTGAATTAATTCCCTAGAAATATTTTTCATGACGCCAAAAACTATAATATCCGGAATTTTATGTATGTCAGTAGGCCAGTAAGTGGGCTCCCCACTCGAAATGACGTCCAAGCCCATTTTTGAAATTGTGTTGAACAACGCTCGTCCTCTAGGTGTGATAAGACGCGAACCCCAGAAAGTATGTTTTGCATTATAGTCTCCAGCTGCTACGAAAAAAGGGCCAAGAGATTTGTAGAAATCCTCGTATTGATCCTCAGTAATTGCGAATCTAGGAGGGGAGTAAATTGATGATATGACAAAATTTGTGCAAAAATTTTCGATACAAATATTCGTTGCTTGTAGATGTTCTTCACAAATGTTGTCAAGAATATAATGCTTATCGCTTTTATGTAAACGTGCAAATAGAGGGGAAGTCGATACCGGCTCTAAATATACCTTGATACCCCAGAGAAAATTCAATGAATTACAACTGTGTAATAAATTGTCACCGTCTCATTTAACATTTAGTACATACCTACATGAAAAATTTGTAAATATCAGATGGAAGAGTAAAATACAACAGCATATCGATTAAAGATGATATCGCTCATTTACTTCAATAGTGGCACAACTCAAAAAAATCAGTTTTGCAGAAAACGCGTTTTAAATTTTCAATTTGCATACAACTCGATGGAAAAATGAAAAAAATTCTTCTTTCACGAGGCGATGGTACAAGCTATTTATATGAAATTTTTACACAAGATAAAATACGAAATTCCGCATCTTTCTGCATTATTAACTCAAGAAACTCATTTTTTGAGTTATGCCACTATTGAAGTAAATGAGCGATATGTATATTGTTCCTGATAGGAAGGTCCTGGATTCGTTGTCTTAAAATGAATTTAACAGATTTAGATAAAATAAACTCGACAGTGATTTCTAAAATTTTTTAAACAAATCACACGAAATCTATCGCCTAAAATCAGAATATACTTTGTTTGAGGAGAAAATTGGATGTATTCCAGGCTAAATTTTTATTCACTAAATTTACGTAAAAATGCAATTCCGGTTTATACAAAAGAACGTTCAATTCCTTATGCTTTAACTGAGCGAGTTAATAAGGATGTGAAAACATTAGAAAACGCAGGTATCATCACGAAAACGTCACATAGTGACGGGTTCACCACTAGTTGTCATTCCAAAAGCTGATGGTGGCGTACGTCTATGTGTAGACTATAAGGTAAGGGTTAACCAACGTCTGATGGTTTAAAACTACCCTATAAGAAAAATACATCACATATTTAATAATCTTAGCGGCTCGAGATATTTTTGCCGATTAGATCTGTATAAGGCGTACTTACATGTACCTGTGGACGAGAATTCAAGCATTGTTCAGATAATTTCAACGCATAAGGGAACATATCGTATGAACAAGTTGTCATTTGGCATCAAGACGGCTCCAGCTGAAATTAAGAGGATAATAGATCAAATTTTACGCGATGTTTTAAAAACTGAACCTTATTTCGACGATATTGTCATACATGGAGAATCGATGGCCGAATGCAAAGAAAATTTGAGAAAATGTTTATTACAACTAAACAAATTTGATCTACACCTAAATGTTTCTAAGTGTTAATTTTTTGAAGAAAGAACCGAATTCTTGGGCCACACAATCGAATATAATAGTGGAAAGAAATCCAGTTCGTTTAGACTAACAAACACAGCACATTTTTTCTTTAATCAGTGTTGCCAGTTTTTTTCTGGAGCTTATCCCCAATTTTTGATTTGCCATCCCCAAAAATCCGCAAATTGAGTTTTTTTTATTAAATTTTTTTTTGTAAAAAAATAATTTTTTTTCTTTATTTGAGAAATTTTTAGATTCTTTAATTGAACTGTAGTGAATGTGATGATCGTAGAAAGATAAGTAAGAATAGTTAAACATACTGAGGTAGAGTAATATAATTTCGTGCTAACCTAAATAGAAAAATTTGAAATTTATTTGCTTGTGGTTTAGCTTGGTCTATATACGTATTTCATTGGCGCTTACACCAAATCATCAGTAGACTTCAACCACAAATTTTGAACAGTCACAAACCTCTTACTTTATGCACAGACTTTCAAAAACTATATGAGAATTCATAGAATAATAATATTTTTGAAAATCACAAAGACAAAATAAGCTTAGTAGGCTTTGAAACTCATACAAAACCCAGCAAATAATTTATATTCGATGTGAATCTATTTTATTTTTCTACACCTTCATACAATTAGAAATCCATTGGATAACAATAAAAGTAATTACAAGGCAAAATTAAAAATAAAATCTAAAATTTAACATTTAAGAAGTTTATTATTCGACATATTGTCATAATTATATTTTAATTTGAAATTTAAAAATTAAAATATAATTATGACAATATGTCGAATAATAAACTTCTTAAATGTTAAATAGAAAAATGAAAAAATGGAAAAAACAGAAAATTAATAGTGATACTTATAAATATAAATGTGTTTACCAAAGGTAAATCAATTGTATACACAACAATCGTTTCTCATATTCCGTTTCATTGTAAATTTAAGTTAAATAGCTGATGTTAATAAGAATCTCTACCCAAGTAGATAGACTAGGGTGCTGATGAAGTGCGTGGCTGCACAGAAAAGTATCGGTATTTCCCCCAGCTTAAAGTCTAAGTTTAATTTTTCTTCTCTTCTTTAGAAACTCACATTAATTAATAAAAATATTTCATTCAATAAGAATTGAAATTACTGAACTTGAGCCTAACTATGAATTATTTCTGATTAAAATTTTTTTTTATTTAAAAAATAATGACAAAAATAATATATTTATTCAATAAAATTCATTTATATCGATTACAATATCTATATATTTATATAGATTATTAATTAGTTATAATTATATTTATAATTATTTAATTTGTACTTATAAAACTTGTAAAAAATTACACATTGTTTAATATAGAAAAGTATAAAAAAATTTTAACAAAAGTTTACCTTTTCAAAAACTTCAGAATCGAAATCTTCTGATTTATCAGCCTCCGAAGCTTTGTTGTACGTAGTACTTGTATTAAAAAAAGGTTTAGCATTTCAGGAGAAGGATTAAATTTATCAGAACAAATTGAATTATTTTTAAAGTGTGTGTTTATTCTAAGAAGTGCTCCCAACAAATCATATTGCAATTTCTTACGTATTTTTGTTTTGGAAGTGTTCATCTGGTGGTTAATATGCCTTGATAACTCTTCTTTATTAGAAACCATTCACTATGAATAGTAAAACCCATTTTTAGACTTGCCAGACGCATATTTCTTAGTTCAAAAATAATTCTTATTATCATCACTTAGAAAAAAAATTCCCAAAAAATCCCGTAAAATTTGGTTATCATCCCCAACAAATCCCCAGATCCCCAATACGAAATTTCCATCCCCAATTGCGAAAAAAAAATCCCCAGTTTGGGGACAAATCCCCTAAACTGACAGCACTGTCTTTAATCTAGGACCAAAATGTAGTAGTCGAAGTCGAAATACGCCAACGACGATAATGTATTTATCTATAGAACAGCACCTAAAAAACAACTGTGGGTTACACCACTTCTGCGCAGGTAGCTTAATTTTTCCATTGAGCTGTGTGAAAATTACAATTTTTAAAATTATTTTCTGTAAAACTAGTTTTTTTGAGTTATGACGTTGTTGAAGTAAGTGAGCAATATAAATACATATGTACATATGTACCCTATAGGAACTCAAACTAATTTGTAAGTACCTTCAAACTGGTTTTTTAATAATCACAACTGGTTGATTAAGTGACTTTTTTCCTTGTCGCCGACTCACTATTTTAACATAGGCATGTCTTAGGCAGTAGTCAATTGGCCATCTCTGCATGAATTTTAAATTGACTACTAACTACTTATTTTTCAACCACTCTGAAGTCACTTAAAATCTATTATAGTTAAATAAATATTTATGTAAATCTTCATACACATTTGTATATCAGATACATACATACATACATATGTATATACTATATATAATGAATATATGTATATATTGATATATAGAAATAATTAGTATTTTTATATTTAAAACAAAAATACATACATTCATACGAAAGGTTTTAGTGCTCATAGAAAATATTATACATATTAAGTATTGAAATTATTATTTTTTTTTCAACACAAACATTTGGCATTTGATTCATGGCATGCTTCTTTTGATTTTTTTTATTTTCTTTTCATTTACTTATTTTGCTTTTAATTATTTCTTACGTGTGCTTCTATTCAATATGTTTGGTTGATATCTGCATGAGATTTAAACCAATTTGTAGTCACTTGCAAAATAATTAATTTATAGCTAGTGTTTTTTGTCAATCGACTATTTTATTTACTACAGGGTATTTTATTTTATAAATACATATGTATGTATTTTTTTTAAATTTTCAATATTTTTTGTTTAATTATTTAAATATGTGCCCATATGCAATTTTTATCCACATTCTTCAAATTTAGTAGTTAAAAAAACGTAATACGTACATATAAGATGCTGGTCAAATACATGGAACTGGATAATATAATTTGTTTTTTATTTAATCTTCTTATAGGAATGGGGAAAGAAGTGGAAAATCTCATTATGGAGAACAATGAACTTTTGGCTACTAAGTACGAATATGTCCATACATACTTACATAATATGCGTATCTATATATTATGATTTTTTATTTTTTTGCTAATGTAAAATGTATATCCATCTTAATCCTTAAAGAAATGCTCTTAATATTGTCAAAGATGATTTGATAGCCCGAGTGGATGAACTGACTGGTGAAATTGAAATATTACGTGAAGAACTTAATGCCATGCAACAATCACGCAACAAACTGCGTACCAAGGTCCAAGAATTAGAGGATGAATTAAAGAAAACCAAAGAACAAGTCAAACAACAGAGTGAGTTAGTTAAAGAAATTGTTAATTTGCAAAGCAAATAAAATATAGTATATTTTAAAAAATTAGATGACAATGATCAAGATGAAAATGATGTGCCTTTGGCGCAACGTAAACGTTTCACACGTGTTGAAATGGCTATGGTTCTTATGGAACGTAATCAATATAAAGAGCGTTTAATGGAACTGCAAGAAGCGGTACGTTTGACTGAAATCCTTAGAGCCACACGTACCGTAGATAATTTAGATAAGAAATCTAAACAAAGCATATGGAAATATTTTAGTAACTTATTTACGTAAGTCTTTAATATTGTTTCGTGTTTTATGACTGAACACATATTTTCTTCTTTAGCCCCTCCAATCGCCCACAAGAGCGCGTCGCTGATGGGCAGGGAGGGGGTCCTATGTTTCGCTACTCAAGCCCATCTCACTCTCATGGATCCCCCAGTAGAAATAGCGACAGTCGCCTTGCCATAACTAGTGGAGGAGCACCACATCCTGCCAGTGCTGGCCTAGCAAACGCATTGGCAAACAAAGATTATGCAGAAGAAGGCACCTCTGAAAGGGCACGTGCCAGACGTCATGAACAGTATCGCCAATTAAGAGCTCATGTTCAGAAGGAAGATGGTCGTTTGTGCGCTTATGGATGGAGCTTGCCAGGTAATAAAGCTGAAAAGGAGGAAAAAAGTCGTCATTCTGGCGGTGTTCCTGTGCCAGTCTATTGCAATCCTTTGGCAGAGTCCTCACCACATATGAAAGTTTTTTGTGCAGCTGGAGTTAATCTAAATGGTGGCTTTACAAAGCATGGTCAATCTATAATACCCTCTACTTCGCCATATGCTCCTCGTTCAACTGCAAAAATTACGGAAATAACTAGTCCCACAGCTGAGCATTCGGCCGAAGAACTAGATCGTCAAATAACACGTTGCAGTCTTGAAAATCTAGAGCCCGAGACTCAACTAACACCCTATGTATGGATATGCACAAGTACCCATGCAGCCAGTACTGTCACTGTGGTGGATGCCAATCAGTCGGCCACAGTATTAGATGTTTTCCCAATTTGTGCCTCCCATTTGTTGTGTATTACCTCCGTACCAGGTGCCATGGAAAAAGATTATGCTCTTCTCGAAAACTCCGAGGTAATAAAGGCTGGCGAAATGCTTGAACGTCCAGGAGAAGGCAGCGAAGATTATGGCAAGGTAGAGTTTATAAGGGTTAAACCCAAAATAGATCGAAATAGCAATACCAAAGATGCAGATACAGATCAGAATGAACAAGCTTTAGAGGTGAATGCTGAAACTCCAGTAGAAGAAAAAGCTAAAGAAGCTACAGAAAAATCAAATGAACAAAATGGTTCGACACCAATAGAACCATTAGGAAATATTAATGAGATAAAAATACGACAACCACTTCCGGGTATACCACAGCGTATTCATAACGATGCTACCGATACTACAAGCACCAATTCAAAGTCTATAACGAACAATTCTGCAGATAAAACAATCAACAATACTGCAACGCAATTTAGTAATAACAACAATACATCTATGAATCAAAAAATGACATTTTCAAAACCCTTAAATCCCATATTGGGAACTAAAGATCGAGAGGAGCCTATAATGAGCTCTATAGGGCCCACGATGTGGATGGGTGCGCAGGATAATTGGTTATATGTACACAGTGCTGTCGGTCGTTGGCATGAATGTTTGCATAAGGTTCTTTTGCCCGATGCCGTCCTAGCGATAGTTCATGTTGAGTCGAGGGTTGTGGTGGCCCTTGCAAATGCCCAATTAGCCGTGTTCCGCCGTCAAACAGATGGCCAATGGGATCTGAATAGTTATCATTTAGTGACACTAGGTGATCGCAATCATTCGATACGTTGCCTCTGTGTGGCTGGCGAACGCATATGGGCCGCTCACCGCAATAAGATAATTGTTGTGGATCCGGTCTCGTTAGCCATTATCCATTCGCTGGACGCTCATCCGCGCAAAGAGAGCCAAGTGCGACAAATGGCTGCAACAGGAGCTGGTGTTTGGGTTTCAATCAGGTAAAAAAAATATAATGATTAAATTGTCGGATATTTTTTGTATTCCACGTGAAATTAAATCGTTCGGAATTGCCATAGCATTGTTTGTATAAATACATGTTTCCAACAACAATTATATGGCAATTCTGCACGTGAAATACATAACATAACGTATATAAATTTAAAATAAGATTTAAAATACTCGCAAAAATAATGAATACGTGAAATGATAATCTCACTCATTGAATCGCAACAGTAAGACAAGACTACGTCCCGGAGTGGGGACTTTTGCAAAATAAATAGTAATAAATCTGGAACTGCTAAACTACTGATTGGATTTATATGAAATTTCGAACATCAGTAGAGGAGGACTTAGGCCTAAAAAAAATCAGCATTTTTGCAGCTAAATTTAGCATTTTTTAATACCCTTTACCAAAAAATTGTAAAAGGGTATATATAGGTTTGTCATCCCGTTTGTAATATTAATAAGCGACACATAAAGTATACATATATATTCTGGATCCTTATGCATAGGGAAGACGAACAAGCGATGTCCGTCATTCTGTACGTGAAATCGGTTTTCCGAAGCTCCCAGATGGGATAGAGACTTCGTTCTTGGACTGGTGTATCAGAAATGGTCCGAAAAATTTTGGTATTGAA
Source organism: Tachina fera (assembly GCA_905220375.1). Taxonomy (NCBI): domain Eukaryota; kingdom Metazoa; phylum Arthropoda; class Insecta; order Diptera; family Tachinidae; genus Tachina; species Tachina fera. The sequence continues at coordinate 65,778,891 of LR999964.1, forward strand.
TCAGCAAAATCGAGTAGACTGTTTCAGAGCATCAAAACTGAAACTTTATTTTTTTTATTAAATAAACGTATTTTATACTTCAGTATGAATAAAATTGGCATTTCTAATATAAAAGAAAACAAAAAAAATCAAAAAGACGTTTCCAGGGTTTGAAAACTTAAAATTTTTTTCTTATACAAAAGTAACTTACCCAGCTAAAAAAATTATATATGGTCCATATATTTTTAATATATGAATGTATATAACTATATATGAATATGTATGAATTCATGTATGGAAATATATGGGATTATACATGGCAAAACTATTATATATGAACTAATATATGGAATGTATTATAACATATGAGCTCATATATGAAAATTTAATTATGAAGCTCTTCATATGTGGATCCATATATAAATATAAGATTTTATATATGGAGCTATATAAGAATGTATGCATAAATGATATCTCACATAAGATCGTTTTTACAATCAAAAAAGCTTGGAATTTTATCACTGCTGAATTGGAAATCCATTAGAAAATACATGCGGTATGCAAAGTTTATATGCGTACCCTCAACGTTTAAAAAAGAAAAACTTTTTGTTACAAAAAACCATTCTTGTATGATTTTATACATTGTGGCCACATTTAATATATCAAATAATCAAAAGGATAATCCAGTCATTAATTTTATAGAAAATACCAAAATTTTCTAGATAAGAAACAAAGTTCATATTACTGTATTGAAAACTATTGTTAGACGGATTATTTTTTCTTTTATAATTAATTGCATTAGTTTTTAATCTGATTTCTTAATCTAAATGTTATGTACGAATATGGTTTATGTGTTTTTTAAATAATTGATTCACCTTTTGATGAATGAAATGACTTTTAGTTTGTTTTGAATTATTTGTCCAAACAAATGTTTCATTAAGTGCAACCTCTCTTTCAAGTCTAAAAAAATTTAATTTTAGTAATTTAGTGTATGAATGTGTATGAATATGAACTTTGCATACTGTGGAGGGAATTTACACATTCATGTATGAAAATCTTTGAATATATATAATCATATATGCCCATATACCCTCATTTTTCGGATCCGAACCATATATGGGATATCATATATGATCCATACATATTTTTTTAGCTGGGCAGTATCATATCGTGTAGACACAAAATTTTTTGAATATACGTATGTTTAACTACATATGAAGGACATTTGTTAAAGTTGCAAACAAACTTTTGTTCAAGATTTTAGCATATCGTGTGTAGAGCATATTTTTACTTTGTAACAAATTTGCTATGTATGCTGTCATTTATGTTATTTGCCTATTTAAACTTTTCAGCATACGGCAAATTTGATAGCAAATAGAATTGATATTTTAACTCTGCTCATGTAGTGTTGCCTGATTTGCAATTTTTTCTCCTAAATTCGGCAATTTACTGCATATTAAACCTATGGTACCATTGATTAAAACGAAACGGTAAATGTGAAAAATATACTGCAGAAATGTTAGTGGTGTATTTGGGTGAGTAAAAAATAAGGGAAATTACAATTTCATAAAAAAAAAATTGAGGCGATTCTGAAGAATATAATCACTCTTATTCCAGCTTCCTTCCGATTTTGCAACTTCTCGCGAATTTTTGCAAACTTTGCAACATCTCTAAACAACAACATAATCGCATTTTAAGACTATTTTCTAGGGTTACATCTTGAGTGTCAGTGAAAAAGCACCGATTTTTTGGTATTGTATATGACGTGAAGTTTTTTTTGACAACTGGAAAAAGCTTGAATGCAACATATTTTTTAAATACAGAACGTAAAATAAAATATTGAAGTTGTTGCTAATATCGAAAAATACCGAGAGGTCACTTACTAAAAATTGCACTTGAGCAAAAAATTATACATTTTTTCACAAATCAATATGTACCTCTATATCTATGTATGTATGTATGTATCTCTATACTACATAAATGCACGCGTAAAGGGTATCTAAGATTCGGCACAACCGAATATAGCACTTTACCTTGTTTTTTTTGTTAATTTAGCTGCAAAATTTTAGATTTAGCAGTTAGCATTTTTTTAGCATTTTTAAATTATTTATTTAGTATTTTCTAGTATTTTTTCATAATATCCGGCCTGTTGCACGATATCACCAGAAATCGTTCGATCGACAACTTGCAAACAGCAATAAAATTAGAAATTTTTTTATTTTTTTCAATTTAATTATTCGATCGAACGATTTCTGGTGACATCGTGGGACAGGCCGATAATCTACAAAACTTTTAAAAACATCGGTTATACGTAAAAAAGGCGGACTTCGAAAACGTCAACTGTCTTTCCTTCCAAAAAAGTGTAGTGCTTCATAATACCGCAGAACAAAACATTGACAATGCATACCCTTTCAAGACGTCGTTGACAAGTATTAAGGACGCCGCAAACAATCAATCAGTGCATCGGTTGCAAAGTTGGTGCTCATGTTTACAATGTTTCACAACTTTGGATCTGTGCACTTAATAAATACCGTATCCGAATACTGTACAAACTTTGTACTTTTTACGTAAAAATTCAATGGACAAAATCTTAAGAGTAATAAAAAAAAATTATTAAACGTAAGTGAGAAAAATCTTCTTCTCGAAAAACCATCTGTGAATTAATATTTTTGGTTTGCTTTAAATACTTTTTTGGCATTATGTATAGTGAAAAACTGGTATGCAGTTAGCATAACCCAGCACTGTTACAGAATCACTTGCTGTTGCACAGGAATAAGGCATTTTTTGATCGAAATGAGCCAGTTAGCTTTTCGAAGCTTCCAAATAAGTTTTTTTTTTGCTGGGAAGTGACGAAAACGAGTTCCTCCATACAATTTGTCATTAAAAATCGGCGCATTATGTAGTTTTCATCCATTATTAAATCCCAGCGTGATTTTTAATGTAATAAAACCATAGGCCAAAAATCTTTAAGCGTGTGCTTCATTTGGCTTATGTTCAAGAAAAAATTTGCAATTAAAAAAAATCCTTAAAAAAACAATTTGATTTAATTTTTAGCATTATATTTTAGCACTATTTTTTAGCATTTTTTAGCTTTATTTTGAAGTCAATTTAGCCGCAAAAATGTTTAGGATCTAGTCACACTGATACGAATACATTTCTCTCGGTGGCCAGCACTGCTGTATTGTCATGATAGGGCTGTCATGTGAACTCGCTTTCATGAGACTGTGTGACATTACTGTCCAGCAACCACGGAAATTTCTGTCGTAGTGTGAACGAGATTTTACAACCTACCTGTTGTATTGTCTAATTAAGAATTAATTAAAGTAAATCACTTATGTCTGTTCAAATAGGTTGGACTCCACTTTACGTTTATACAACACAAACACATTTGAGCACAAGCAGGATGTGGATATAGAGCCATACGTATCGAAAATGTTAGGTACTGGAAAATTAGGCTTCTCATTTGTTCGCATTACAGCTCTAATGGTATCCTGCAATCGTCTATGGATTGGTACCAGCAACGGTGTTATCATCTCAGTACCACTATCGGAAGGTCAAGGAAAACTAAGTAAGATGAAAAATTGTTATTGAAAAATTCCCGGATTATTATTAAGTTCATACTAAATTCAGATGATCCAAGTAGTCAACTACCGCTATGCTGTATGGCCAATGCTCAACTATCTTTTCATGGACATCGTGATGCTGTTAAATTTTTTGTGTCAGTACCACTACGACAAAATAATAGCGCTCAATTACAATTCACAAACAAACGTCCTGATATGCTGGTGATGTGCGGTGGTGAAGGTTATATTGATTTTCGCATGAGTAAGTTGAAGTTAAATGATATTAGTAAATTATTTTATACATATGTATGTACCAGAGAACGACAAAAGTATAGTTTTAAGTACAGTTAAAAATTAAACCCATACTCATATTCATCAAGTTTAAACTGAATACGTATAACTATAAACAACCAACTACATAGTTCCTACACATTCTTTAGATTATGCAGCACAAACGACTATAAATGAAATTCGCATAGCTACAATCATACACATAAATATAAAAATAATCTGATTATTTATTCGGCTACAAATGAGTATATACAGGAGTATTTTTATTGCACACACTTCAAGCATCACTGCTTCCACAAAAGTGAATGGTAAAATGCTAAAATGCCATTTTCAACATATTGCGTTACAGAAGTGAAAAATGCGATTTACTAATTTTCGACTGTACTGAAACCATTTCTACCTTAGCATGTACTATATATACATATAAAGATTATTAAAAGAAAAAAGAAACAAAAAAAGATATATCCGTGGCGGCCAAATCGCGGTACGCTATGAAGGATCCAATTTATTGTTGATCTGGGTTCATATTTTTCAAAAATTGTTTAGTCCTTTTTAAAAATCATTTAAAATATAACAATTTGACATCATAAACTCGAAATATATAACATACATAGGTCGTTATTCATGAAAACCACAGATTTATCACTTTACAAATTATAAAATATTAATTCATTAACGAGTTTTGTTTAAAAATTTTACGAAAAGTAATAATATGAGTTGTTTAAAAGCTAACATTTATTCTAAATTTTATTTCCTAATTATCTAATTTATGATTTTACACAACGAAAGCAAATTTTACAATTAATTTCATGCACACGAGGGTGCATGATGACTAAATATTCTGAGTATTGTATTTCTTTTGTCCGAATAAATATCCATACTATGAGTATACGTATACTCCGACTATAAGTATGGCAGACACTCAATACGCAGAATACACATATGCCTTATTATTTATAATTGTAGCGTATTTAACTTTTTCGCATAAAAAAAGTAGAGATACTCTTTTATGTTGGAATCACCTATAGTCATAGTTGTTGAAAGCAAATGTGTAAGCATACAAATTTTTTGTGATACAATACTCCTTTAAAAAATTAACGGCCTGTCCCACGATGTCACTAGAAATCGTTCGATCGAATACTTACATATGTATATTGAAAAAAAAATTGTCTAATATTACTATTGTTTGCAATAAAAGTTGTGCAAGCATACAATTTTTTTGTGATACAATCAGTGTTGCCAGAATTTCAAGGTTAAAATCTGCAAAATTTAACAATTTTTCACGAAAAAATCTGCAAAATTTGCATTTTATTTTTAAAATCTTCAAAAAAAATCTTCAAAGCTATTTTTAAAACAACTTTTTTATATATTATTAAAAAAAATTTACATAAATATGGATGTACATGTGTAATATAAATATTTTTTCATTAACAAATATTCATAAAATTTAACCTCCGCTTAAAATGTATTTTATTTAAATTTTTTCGAATTTTTTTTTAAATAACTTTCAATCACATTTTTTTATGAATAGAAGAATGTGCATTTCGTTTCTGCTTAAGAAACTTATCAGCAGACTTCAACCAAAAAATTTTTGAAATAAGGCAAAAAACTTCATACGTTTATGGAACGACTATCAATGTGTTATTAAGAATTACGTACCCAAACATAAAAGGGAATATTTATTCACAAAAATTGTTTTGGGTTACAAGACGTTTAATAAACAAATTTCCATACAAAGTTTGTTTTGTAAACTTTTTGTAAACCAAAACTATTTTTTCTTCATACTTGTGTACAAACAATATAAAATGAATGAGAAAAGAAATCGGATATATAAAAAATTATACAGTGATTTAATTTGTTGCATAAATATCCAAAGGACTTCGAAGTTTTGTTTTATTCAAGTTCACTTGACTTAAAATTTATTCGACATTTGCAAATGAATGTGGTAAAGACATTTCATTTTAATTTAACTTAGGGCTGCTAAATCACAGTCAGAATAAGCTGGTTTTATATCAGATTATCTATTCCAGAAGCTTGCCAGTTAAAGTAATAGCAAAAAATTTAAAAAAAAAATCACTATAATAGGAGTTGAAAAATCTGCGTTTTTAGGCCAAAAATCTTCAAATCTGGATTTCGTCTTTTTGGAGAGTAAAAATCTGCATTTCTGGCAACCGTGGATACAATACTCCTTTACTAAAATTAAAAGTAAATATTTAACATTATTTTTTTGAGTACTTATTGTCGTTCTTTGAAACATACTACATACGTACATATACATATATGTATGTATGTATGTAGTACTTAGTTTTAGGTATTATTTCTCTTATTTGGCTGTGTTATTCAATTCATATTTTGTTCTCATCGCAGGACAAGAGAGAACTATAACTGATGCTAGTGATAATGCTGCGCATTTGATAGTTTGGAAAGTTGATTCGTAAGAATAACATTATAATTTTATGTTTTGTTTTAATTTTTTTTAATTCTTTTATAGTTTTGTTGTTGCAATTTGCGTTACATGTATTAATGTATTAACGTTAATTTTAATTAATGTTTTTCTCTGTTCTGTTTTATTTTAATTTATAGTACATTTAATTTATAGTTTTATCAACTGGAATTTTATAAATTAACGTTATACGTTTACCAATCGTATAAATGCGTTACGAATTCGTTAAAACGTTTGCTTAGTTTTTTTTTCGAAACAACGAAAAAGGAGTTTTGTGACCTGAATTAAAAACAAGGTTTATATTTTTTTATACAATATTTTGTTGCTTTTGTTCTTTTAAATTTAAAATTGGTGTTTTTGCTCAATAAAAATATATAAATAACTAGTCACAATATTATGCACTCCTTTTAACACAAAAACATAACAAGAGGTCACAAATTGGCTTCACAAATTTTTTTATTTTTGCACATTTTACTTTGAAGTTTGCTTTGATAAAAAGAAGTTTCTCAAATAATTCTTAAATGTTGTTTTTTTTTTGGTTTTTGGTCTTTAATTTTTTTCTTTGCAATTTTTACTAAAACTATTAATAAATTTTAAAACTGGAAAAAAGCCTAAAGAGCTATTTGGCATTAAAATTTATTTACAATTTTATTTAATGCAATTAACCCCACATCTATGCCTGTTATATTTTTATCATGACAAAAGTCAAACTTTATATTGAAAAATATTTTTTATTAGCTGTTTTTTCTATATGGCATTTGACATTAGTCATGATAAAAATAGGTTTGTTCATTTACTAAATATTGTTACGAATTTGTAACAATTGTTACTGGAAAGTGTTCATTAACTCAAAAAGTTTGCAAGGAGAGAGCGCCAAAAGAAAGAAAAAAATCCTATAAATTATTACCACATAGTAAAATTTTTCCCCCTCTTGTGTGTTTTGTTGGCAAATTAATTATTTAAAAAAGATCTGAAAAAAGAAAACTGGAAAATGTGCATTTCTTTGTAAAAAAAAAACATGCATACATGTGTGTATGTAAAAAGAAATCGTGTTTTCTTAATTTATTTGTTTTTCTTTCATTAGGCCACATAAATTCAATTTTAATGTCAAAGAATTTTGTTTGTTTCTCATATATGATCAGAGATAGAAAGTGGAATTTTTGTATTTGTTAATGAATAAAATTAAAAAATTATGAAAAATGCATACAAATAGTAATAATGCATGAAATGTGTAAAGAATTTCTTATTAAATGACAATTTAAAAAAAAAATTGCAATTTAAAATATTACCAAACAAAATACATCAGAAAATTTATCATTGTATATATATATATATGTGTAATTATATATATATGTAATTGTATCATGATTTCCAGCCATGGTTCTGATATGAATAAAATTTTCTTGCAAGTTGTTACAATTAAAATTCGTTTACTTTTTCATATTTAGGAGAGTAATTTTGTAAATTTCTGCCTTAATCTCTCGTTGCTACTTTCTGCTCGAAAAGTAAATGAACAGACCTAATATATAAGGTATAGACGTAGAGGAATTAATAAAGAATCAATAACTTTACTGAACAAACTACCAAATATGCGCAGTGGTGTGTAAATATACATGTATATAACTTTTTACACATGCAGCATAACCTGTAAATAAATTAATAAATAATTTGAAATCACTCCCAAGCTAAATAAGAAAGTTTTTCCTCAAATTGTATGTAACAATATTTTATAAAAGTTATCTAATTACACACATATACCTACTTTAATGTATAAAACCCCAAATTGCTTATACGGTCGCGATGAAACTTGATAAAAAAATATTATAGGAATTTTTTTGAAAATTAGTTGTTTTTAATTTTTTTATTATAACTCTTACATTTTTCTCAATTATTCATAAACTATTGCGAGCTCAAAATTTAAAGATAAAGAAGTTATTTATCAACATATATTTTTTAAGAATTTTAAAACACCTTTTTTTGAGAAAATTTCACGCTAACATAAGGTCAGTAAAGTTTGAACTCTGAAGATCGGAAACCAAACTCATAACACATATCATTTAAAACGCAATTTTCTGTTCTTTACCATAACAACTAAATGGAACATCTAAGATAAGTAGTTTGAAATATATACATAATTTGGAAAAGTCGGATTTTGCAAAATGTTCCAATTTTGAAGTCGCTATATTTTGCAAACTGGACCGTTATGCCAGAGGCATCATTCATACAACATTTCATCAAAATCGGAAGCGAAAATTTTCAAAATGTAACTTTTGTCATTTTGGCCCAACGAAAAGCTTGAATTTTCATGCCTCTCAGCAGGAGACAACTTTTGATTTTAGATCCCTAGTTTCTTCGAGCCACACAAGCGTAAAAAAGCGTAACCAACTAATTACTAATGAAAAACTATTTGATTCAGACATGTATTTATTAAGTTAAACAGTTTCATACATAATTACCCAGGCAGAATGCTGATTGTCTTAGCATGACGGTGCTACGATTGTCTGCGGGTACAAGTAACGCCAGTACAACATTCGTTTACAAAAATATTAATGTACTCATAACATTAAAATGATAACCCCGAATGGTCTTCCGACTCTTGTTTTCAATGTTGTCACAATACTCTAAATACAAATTTTTAAGGTCGTCACAATGTAAATTTCCCAACTTAAATCAAATTTTTGTATTTACGGTGTTGAAGCGTTAAAGAATTATTGTAAACGGCGTATTTGGGGAACTAAAGTAAAATTTTTGTATTTACGGTGTTGAAGAGGTAAAGAATTATTGTAAACGGCGTATTTGGGGAACTAAAGTAAAATTTTTGTATTTACGGTGTTGTAGCGGTATGGAATTATTAACGGGGTGATGGGAAACTAACGTCGGATTTTTGTAAATACAGTGTTGAAGTTGTATATCATTACTAAGAACGCGGTATTTGTAAACGCTAAGTCATATTTTTGTTTTTACAGTACTGTGGTGGTACAAAAATTTTGGAAGAGTCGTAATTTTGTATTTACAGTGTTGTGGTGGTACATATTTTTTGGGCAAAGTCGCAATTTCTGCCTGGGTAATAGACAATTTTATAGAATCCAAAATGATTGTAAACTGTTTAAATCAATAAATATAAGTATGTCTGAATCAAACAGTTTTTCATTAGTAATTAATTGGTTACGTTTTTTTTGGGCAAATGACACACAATAAATGCCAGATGTAAACTCAGCCTTAGAATTTTGTGTAGATATCATTTTTTCTAGACGCCTGTTAACAAAAAAATCGAGCCACTCTAATGTATGTATATACATATATCAGAGCTCTGTATGATCACGAATCAAATTGAGCTAGCACTTAACATTAAAAAAAATTAATAATGTTATTGCCTAATTCATATCAATGAGACTCTTGTTAATAAATGCATGTCACTGCTTGCAATTTCTATTTATTCATTCATTTAGTGAATCACTAAAGCAATGAATCAGTATGGTTTTTGTTGAATACTTCTTAAAACCAATTCTGATAAATATAGTTTTATTTTATAAATTGTTTTAATACGAGAAAAACTATTAATAAATAAGCAGATTTTGTAAAAAATTTTGTTTCTAAACGTTTCAAATGTGTATGAAAAATAACGAAAATTCGTTTCAAAAATATTTTTTCAATACAAATTTCAAAAAGAAAAAAAACGTCTCTATTTACAAAATTTGGCCTTAATACGCAACCCTACAAGAAATGAATGATTGAAACTAACACAAACAAATTTTTTCACTAACATATTTAAAAAAATTTTACATTGAATTCAATAATGACAGTCAATTGACTAGTAATTTGATCGGAAGTGAGATGCACCTTCACACGTACACAAAAGTTTCCATCACATTTTTCATTTTGCCTTTAATAATGTGATAGAAACTTTGTTCTACGCAATGATGAATATATCCTGCATGACTATCCATCAAATGAGCAGTCAATTGACTGGTAGTGTTCTTGTAGGGAATGTTTTATTAACTTGTAGGAAATGTTTTATTGACTTCAGCTGGGAGTTATTTGATTACTATACAAAACAATCAAACAACATTACGAATGTTTTATTCACCTTTACTAACAACACTTAAAAAAAGAGAGTGTGTTGATTACAGTCAGTTGTTAGAGAGGCAACACTGCAAATATTATCATTAGTACATACTGATGTTAAAAAACAAAACAAACGCATTGTAAAAGTGAATGGAGAGCAAAAGTGAATCAACTCATACAGTTCTCTGATATACATATGTACGGAATACTAATAACATTTCGAGAGTTTTTGTTCTATAAACATGGATGTTTATAAATTATAAAATTATAAATAACTCACACATAATAAGGTTCACATAACATGACTGAGTACTCCACCCAAATTTAATATACAAGTGTGTTACAAATTCAATATACGAGTGTACGAAATTGAAAATTTTAAAATTTTTCAATCCGTACCATTTTTGTTTTGCTTCTTCAGCTTTCATACGTTTTCATAAATCCGAAAAAAATCAAAGCGTTTAAAAACTGAAACCGAAATCGAAACTGGTCGGTTTAAGCAAATTTTAAACCAAAATCGCGGTTTATAATTTTATCGGTTTTTAGCACACTCTATTTTCTATGACATACATGCATATAATAAATGTATATAATACTTCATTTTGAAATCTTTATATTAATTGTTTTATATACAATTATATTTATTGGTAACAAACATATCTCATTTACTTCAATAGTGGCACAACTCAAAAAAACTAGTTTTGCAGAAAACGCGTTCTAAGTTTTCAATTTGCATACAAGTCAATAGAGAAATGAAAAACAAATCTTATCTGACAAGCTATTCATATGAAATTTTTACACAAGATAAAATACGAAGTGCCGCATCTTTTTGCATGAGTTTCTTTAGTTATGCCACTATTGAAATAATGAGCGATATGTATTTATATATGTATGTATGTATATTATAGTGGCCGTTAATTGTATGGAGACTTTTTTATTTCTTCTACTCAGTTCAGTTTTATGTAAACAAAATACAAAAAAATTTCATACCGATAAGTTGAGTTTTAGGGGGTGCGTCCGGCTCTCAAAGTTGGCCTTCAAGCCCATTTTTCAATGTAATTTTTTGCATATGACTATCTTTTTAAAAACCCATTTTACATAAATATGACATATGGCAATATTTTAGCTCTTCAAGTCAACAACATTAGTCTCAAAGAAAGTTTTTTGCTAAAACTAATATTTTAGCAAATAATGAGGAAAATAACCAACAAAATACCAACAATTTTATGTAACAAAATTATATTTATATGGAAATTTTTTATTTTAAGCATTTTCAATAATAGCTTATATGTGCCCTTAATTATGAAAGTGGTCTAAGTCATGTGCATTTTTGCTTCGAAATATCAAATAAATCTTTGAAAAACTTCAATAAATATTTAAACATTATTAAATAAATTTATATAAATCTAGACTAGTACATCTCTAAATTAAAATATGGTGCATTATATAAAACCACTTTTTGATTTGTTCAAATGTAATCTACTAAATATCTCGACCAAAGCAATATATGACTTAGACCACTTTCATAATTAAGGGCACATATATATTAAATTATTTCATACATATACATACATTACCGATTTGGGGGGTGAGAATAAAAGAAATCAACAAAAAAATGTTCCATACAACTAACGGTCACTCTAATATATGTACATATAGTCAAGATAAAACTACACCAAAAAAAAATTACATTGAATACATGGGCTTGAGGGCCGGACGCACCTCCTAAAACGCCACTTATCGATATGAATTTTTTTTGTATTTTTTTTACAGAAAACTGAACCGATTTGGGGGGTGAGAGTAGAAGAAATCAAAAAAAAAATAACGGCCACCCTAATGTATATAGTATATTTCACGTGTATATATATTTATAAATATACATATCTCTCATTTACTCAAAGAACGTCATAACTCAAAAAAAAAACTAGTTAGTCAGTTTACAATTTACACACAACTTCATGGAAAAAGAAAATTTTATTTTGTTTTCAAGAATCAAATAAACAAAATATGTTTATGAAATTTTTACACAATATAAAAAACGATTTGAGGATTAATTCTGCATCATTAACTCAAAAATTCCATTTGTTTGAGTTATGACGTTGTTTGAGTAAATGGGCAATATGTGCATACATAACGTTAATTTAATATAGAAAAGTTTTAACTCATTTTTTTAAAGCGAAATTTTTGCAATTTTTTATACATTAGATGTTATTCTATGGAAATATGCAAATAACTCGATTTCAAACAAATAATCAGTTAGTACCTTTCGATATTAATGTAACGATATGTATGTAGGCACACAATTTTTAATTGAGAGCTAAAGGTAAATAAAATTCTCTTAAACTTATTTACAGATGACAATGACATGGAAAAGAGTATTAACCTGGAACAAAACCAAACCATTGAAAATCGTGGAGATAAGAGTTTTTTAATTGTGTGGAATGTTAGTCAACGTTAACTGTTTTTTATTTATTTAAAATATCCCACAAAATTTTGAAGATTTTTGGTACATATTTTTGTTTTTTTTACACAAGGTAAATATTAGCAACATAAAAGTTATTTATTTTATTTAGTTTTAAATTTGTTTTATAAGCTTTTCGAAACAAAAGATGAAGCAGAGTATATTAATAAATATAATGTATTACTTATAAATTGATTTATGTAGCATTATAGTTTACCAAAATCATAAAACACCACCAAATAGTTTTAAAAATATTTAAAATTGGCAATAACAAAGATTTTGAAAATGGACAAGCTTTTTACTACATACATAATTACATACATACTTAACAAATTAAATAAGGTAGTGATATTTCAGTTAAATTTTATACATAATATGAATGTTTTATAACATTTCCACTTATGACAGTGTCTTTTTATTTTTCTAAAAACGTAACTTTGACTCTGTCCTTCATGGAACTGTGTTTCTTTTGCTTTCATTATATTTAAAAAGATATAAGCTTTATAATTACGTTATTATATACATGTATTAAATAATACATAAAGAAATTATAATATAAACAAGTGATATCGTATTCCTTAATAACAATTAACCAAATTAATTTAACCTCTCAAAAGACCCATTATTAAATAACTTAGTATAACATAAAGTTTACGTCAGTTGACACAAGCTCATTTATAGTTTTTTAAATTACAATTAATCGAATCTATATTTAACACGTATTTTTTATGATTATCTCAATAACAAAACCAAAAAAAGGCTTCAAATAATTATTACAGACATCACCCCTATAAAATCTCTTTAATAGTTTACCCCATTTTTCTGTAGCTTTAATTTGTAAATAAATTTACTTATATGTATATTTTATATTTTATGTTTTACATATTTATATTTTAATTTTACATATTAGTTTGTATCCCAAGGCTAAATTAAATTTTTGTTTAAGATCGTTTGTTAAATTTGTTTGTAAGATTTTAATAGAATTGAAAAAGAAAAGTTTAGAAAAAATATAAATTTCAATTTCTACAAATTTTAGTTTTTTATTTCCGCGCGAAAAAAAGAAGTGCTTTAATTCAATTAATTTATGAGTAAAAACTGAATAACAAAACATTTTTTCAATAAAATATGACAGTATGACAGAATTATAATTTTTGCACTTACATTTTGTGTTGTTCTGGTTTAATTATGATTTGATTTTACCTGGCCCAACAAAAATAAATAATTTTTAGGATACAAGATTTTATTTTATTGCGCAGACTGAAAATATTATATAACATTCAGCTTTTAAATAATATATGCAAAAATATAATTTTTGTAAATAATATACATACATACATATAATAAAACAATCACAAATTACATTTTACAAAGAAATAATAACTTTCATAAGAAGCAATAACATGTTCAAGAAATATTAAATAAAACCAATTCCACTTCTTAAAAGCCATTTGTTAGAAATGGGGCATTTTGGATTTATAATTTTGAAACAATGACCGGTTAAACTTTAAATATAAGAAATCCCCCCACCGGCAATTTCAATTGCTTATATTTAAAAATTCATTGCTGATTAACTGATTTTTTAACTTTTCGTCTTTGAAACCGCGCTGAAGCATGCTTTGTTATTTACTTTCTACTTTATCAAGCGAAAATTTTAAAACATTGTCTGGCTTTTGCGACCATTGCTTAAAATAATACATTTTAATATCACACCATGCATTTTGATAATCTTTTGCCAGGAATTTGCATTCACAATATGGTTTATGTTCCGCTCTTTCTACGTTGGATAACAAATCAGGTTTCAGCTTAATTACATTTATAAATTCTTTAAATAAGAATAATTTTGAAATCTTTAAAGCGGCCTGAGGAGTTTGAAGTTTTTTAGTTGTTATACCTTGCCTCTTTCCATTTACCGATATTTCGTAAGGCCTAGACAATAAAGAATTGTTAAAAAATATGTTTTAATTGTGCCATAAAAGCTTACTTCATATTGTTTGGCATATCACACCAAACTAAACTGTTGGGAGAAGGTTGTTTCATATCGCTTTGAGCGTATAGAAAATCTGGATTGTTACATAATCTAATTACAGGTATATTAAGTCTATATTTAGAATGATCAAATTGCTTATGGTCGAAACGTTTCCAAATAGCTCTTTCTAAAGAGTCAAGACTGCTTTCTCCCCAAAAATTAAGAGTATCAAAATAAATAGGTTTCGTTAGCATAAAATCTAATAAAGCTCCTTGCACGCCCATTATTTGCCATTTAGCTAGTTTGTCACTGCAACTCATAGATAACGTACGTTCACCTCTGCCTGGTTTTGTTCTAACAGCTCCTTCAATTTGTTCCATTGCATCACTGCACTGATTACCTAGAAGCTTCGCACCAGTATATACAAAACCTATTATAGATCCTAAATTTGCATCCTCACATTTTACATCGTCCATTTTCCTCTTCTTGACTACTTGTTCCTTTAAAAATTCATCAGATTTATTAGTCGCTATTATACAAGCATCGCCACAAGGAGTTTGTGTACTCAGAAAGTGTAATGATATTTCATCCTTTAGTTGGAATTTATTTTTCTCTGCCACCCACTCAAAAATCCCTTGCTGTTCAGTTATAGCTTTATTTAATTGATAATACATATACCGCAGGAGTCCTCTTCTGGCCATTACTTCAGCGTGTGAGTCGTTCAGTATTAACCCCAGAGGACATAGCTTAGTTTTTCCAATGCATTTAGTGCCTGATCCTAAGGAAACTACCTGGCTAATACCAGTTCGTCTATTGTGGCTTATAACGCCGGCCAATACAGTCCATTCTGCGCCACTAGGTTTTCCAGTTTTTGGTAGTGATTCAAACTTATCAAAACACATTTTGAAAACATTTTCCGCAGATATTCCTGCAAAAGATGAAAAACTTGCTGGATCAAGCATTTACCTTGAGAAACTTAAAATCATGTAAATTGTAAACAAATTGTTTATCACAGGTGATATTTGTTATTTTGAACAACTCATTAAATGATGACATTTACATAACCAAAGTTGCCAGATTATAGTTGTACACACATGCGTTTTTGCAATGGTTTCTATATAAAACACTACGTCAGAAACATACACATATTATCAAGGCGAATGCAGTATCAGATGAACTTCGCCGTACAACAATTTTGCAACACAATAAACAACATGTAGTTTGGTGTGCTACAAAACCAATCTGTCAGATGTCCAAGCAAATTTTGAATTTTGTTTCAAACTGCTCACCTGATACTGAACACGCCCCGCATACTATTTTATTGTTGTTTTCAAAACAAGTCGTTTTTTTCAACATCATGGGTCACACCATTATACACAGGCTGTTAAATTTAGTTTTTTTCGCAAAAAATAAAGGCGGCGTGTTAGAAATAAGTTGATTAAAACAAAAATTAAGTCATATTTTAGAGTGGGCGGTTTTTCTTGAAGCAGTTCTCTTCTTCTCTTAAAACTGCTCGACTCTTTACACACCGATGGTTTATTGTTCAATTTTCCTATTGTTTTAATGCAGCGAATGAAATAACATAAGAAAATTGAAGTAACTTTCTGTGCAAGCAAGTCCGTACCCCTCTTCTTTCCCCTCTCTACAACAGAGAAAGCAGAAGCAAATGATATGCTATATGGCAGAGGTACGAAGAAAGTTTTTTTGTTTTAACAGTACACGTCTTGGTACCCCTTAAAATAAGTTTCATGATTAGTCCCAGTACAAACTTTTGTTGCTCCACTCTTAATTCATCTGTAAGAAAAAACGAGATAATTGTATTTCCGTCTCCGTCTTACAGCTGAACTACGAGTGGAGCAACAAAAGTTGAAACGTGTGAGCCGGGACAAATAAATGTTCCCAATACCAAACATTCAACCTGATTCGATAACACATTCTATTATAATGCAACAGCTGACCACTAAAAAAAGTATGCAGTGTTAAATTGGAAAATTGTTAAAAATTTTTGGAATTTTGCCTATTAAATATTAAAGTTTAAAGTTAAATGCTTTCATTTTAATTAAAACGCAATTATTATAATGTAATAACAATGACATTACTCGAGGCATATCGATCATGTTGGCTTATAGCAACATTTGGTCTGCTGTTGTTTATTGGGGGAGCTGGAGTTTTGTTTTGGAATGAGGTAAGAATAGCACATTTTTTAATTCGTAACAAAGAAAAGATATGCTCAATAGGGCAGAGCAGTTCATACCATAATGTCATTGGATGAAGCCTTGGACGATGCTGTAACACTAGATCCCACTCTTGAAGATATCGACCCTATATACAATGGTAGAATTGTTCATATATCTGGGCCGATTGCAATTGGTGAACCGCTAACTGAACCTGATTATAATATACAAGTCTTGGCTGTAAAATTAAAAAGACGTGTTCAAATGTATCAGTGGGTAGAAGAGACAGTGTAGGTCCAATAATTATTATTAAGTCAATCAAAGATCCAACTATCTTTGTTGATATTTTAGCGAACATAATTACGGTGAAAGTGTAGCTTCCTTCCAGATGGAGGATCGTACTTATTATTACAGCCGTGATTGGCGTGATAAAGTTATTGATTCCCGATCATTTTATATACAAACTGGTCATCAGAATCCCAATAAATTTCCAATTGAATCTCAAACACAAGTTGCTGATGCCGTCTATATAGGCCGTTTGGAATTGGGTAGTGTTATTAAAAACAAATTTAACAGTTATGTAGAATTAACTTCAGATACCAGGCCGGATGATCCCACAATAAAACTACATTTAGGTCTATATTATCATACTAGTGATATATTTAATCCAGAAATAGGAGATATCCGCATCTTATTCTCATTTGCGGGCATGGAAGGTGATATGGTAAAAAAAATCAAATTGCTTATTACAAAATAATAAAATTGTTTCATATATTTCAGTATACTATTGTAGGCAAGCTCGTGAAAAATAAAATTGAACCCTATAAGACAACTCGTGGGGTTGAAATACTTTTAGTATATCCAGGAGAATTATCATTAATTGAGGTGTTTGAAAAAGAACATCACGCTCAACGTTTAACAACGTGGGGATATCGCTTTATGGGCTGGATTTTAGTATTTTTTGGAGTTACTTGTACTTCAACTTTACTGCATATTATATGTAAGTACAAATTATGCAAACAATTTTTGTCAAAATTTAGAAATCTAACAATATTTGGTGTAATTGCTTTATATAAATATTTTTTTTTAACTTAAAAAAATTTATTTGTTGATGGGTTACGCTTGTCTAGATGCATTTCCTTGCAGCTAAGCAGCACCACATTTTTATACGCATTACATAAAATTATAATATTTATATAAGTATTTTTTAACTGTAAAAAATGTAATTATTACGGATTATTAACTATTTTTCTCTCTGCGGTCTTTAGTGTCGCGTGTACAATTTCTCTCAACTTTAGCACCAGATCCACGTTTTCCTGTCGGTACTAATATATTACTTTCATTTTCGATGTCCCTTCTAATAGCCGCTGTGGCTTGGATTCTACATCGGCCAATGGTGGGGGCTGGTTTAATGTTTGCTGCTGCTTCGCCGTTTGTTTGGTTTGCTCGCGGTGTAACAAACTACCAACGAGTTGATTAAAAAACTTAAGAATATCTTAATCGTGTATTAAACAAAATAAGACATCTTTTTTTCTTTCTTGTATAACAAAACTAAACCGTTATATGTGGATTCCGGATAGAAAAGAGCATAATATTTTTCTCAAATAAGAATTTCGGAACAAATATCACAACCAATGTAAGAGTGATTAAAAGTTTTTTTAATATCAAAGAATTCAATTGAATTAGGTCAATGAAAATACCAAAAAACGTTAGATCAAGCTCTTAATTTTATTTTGTGTACGTACATTTTACCTGTCATGATAACGTAAGGGACGCAAATGTACCTGTTATTGAAACTTTCCATTCTAAGCAACCTTATGTATTTCTAAAATTATGCTGCCAACTCCAATGGCTTTGTAATCCAGCCTTATATAATTCTACATAAACTGTTGCTTTCATTTGGAAATAGAACAGAGGCTAATGCCTCTTAAAGTTTGTTATATTAAATTATTTTTGCTTTATTTTTAAAATCACGAGGAGAAAAAAATACTTTAAAAGTTTGTTATTAAATTGTTTAAATATTTTCCCAAAACGCAAATGAAAATTTTATTTATGAGCATTTGTCGACGTGGGATATATGTAACATATTCTCTAAAATTAATGTCTTATTAATAAAAAATATTTTTGTGTTTTTTTATGAAAATTTGATTTATTGACCGTTTGTATTGTATATAATAAGGTAATGTTTCATTCAAGTTTTTTTATATTTTCGTCTTTCGATCTGTGTGTATGATCTACAATTAAAAAATTATTTATTTACTTGATTACTTAAAAATAATGAATTATTAATAAATTTCAAAAATTTAGCATTACTCAACTTTGTTTAAATCAGTTGTATGCAACAAAAGCAGAAATACTATTCTATCATTTATTAGTATACTTTTTACATCAGATGATAAATTACATATATGGTGCATGACGTTGGTTTAGTGCTAAGGATTGTGTAAGATTTGCATTGATTCTGCACAAATTTGTATTAATTGGACTCTGTGGCCTCTGTTGTGATTTCATCGTCTTCGTCGTTTTGTATCTCTTCAAACCGTACGTAAGGTTCTAATGCATTCAATTGCATAGAGCCCCGATGTAAACTGCCCGATTCAGCTTCGAAGAGTATGTCGTTTATAAATTTTTCTGCAATTATGCGCTGTTCTCTTGGGAGACGTTTCAATTTGTGAGTCCATGTGCGTGCAATGAATTCCTCTTCAGGATATGTGGAGGATAAATAGTCGCAGGCCATATTTAGCATTTCATTAGAAGAGGAAGCAGTGTCCTGCGTGGTGGGAGTTGCTGGCTTATGCCATGTGTTGACATGCGTCGTTACGGTGGAACATTGTGTTGCATTAGCTTGTATGTTTCCTGTCGGCCCTAAAGGTGGAGCGTTTCGATTTGATATTTCTTCTAGTCTAGACTGTTGGTTGGCATTGTCAGTTTGATTGCTAAATGACTTATGAAGCACGTCCGTTATACTCATTGACGAAGTGTTACCTTTAATATTCATTAAATAATCATAAGACTCATTATCTAGGTAATTTCCCGCATCGTCAGACTCACTAAAGCCGTTAGAGACAGGTGCCTGTGCGGGCTTAAGTTTTTTTTTTTTACTATCAGCACGCCGAAGTTTTTCAACATTTTGCAAAAAATTTAATTCCTCAAATGTCCAACCACTAGAATAATATTGGTTTCCCTGTTTACGGGCTTCTTCAGCTGCTTTTAAGTCCTTACGGTAATTCGTTCGTAAAGTATTAATCTTTTTCTTCACATCCTCCAAAGTGGCGTCTCGTTTCAAATACCTATAAATGGGCACCAACTGTTGGTAAGCTTCAATTCTTTTATCACGAATAGTATAGTCTTTCAAAGAGGTATCCCATAAAGTTGGCAAATTACGATATGTTTGAATGAATAGTTTCAAGTAATGGCGATGTTCCTCTGAAGCACTGGATGATTTCGAGGACTGCACTGCTTGTGAATGTTGCTGCGTGCTAACAGCATCTACTTGTTTAAATTTCTCCATAATTTTGTCTTCGATTTCAGTATTGTATGACCGTTATTTGGTTATATTTGAATAATATATTGAACAAACTACGAATTATTTATATACATATGTATATCTAATATATTGATGAAATTACACATGTACATATGTATATTGATAAATAGATACGTTTTTAGAAGCATTGTTATTGATAAACTGTCAGTATTTTGTTTGACAAATTGCCACATTGAAGGTTTTCATTTTCTTCAATTCTTAAAAAATACGTGATTTGGTGAGTAGTGTTAAATTTCTTACTGCTCAAGAGATGTCAGTAGGGTATAAGCTTTCATCAACTTGTGTTCCACAGCAATGGTGAATATATTTTAGTTGAACTAATAAAAAGTTTTGTTACAAAACGATTTTGTTAAAACAATGATGCAATTATACAAGAAGACTGCATAAGGAACTATTGTACAACAATGCAACAACCATAACTGTGTAAAAAAAGTATGTTGGTATATTATCTCTTAAATATATTCACCCCTGTTAAGTCATCCAGTGTTGCAATTTTTGTTCACCATCCCTGCAGTCAAACAGCTGTCATTACAAAAACATAGCATTCGTTGACAGCATAAAACAAACAAAAAAACATCGCAAACGATCGTTGGAAAATTCAATTTTTCGATGTCCGCGCTCTAGTTTATTATTCACCGCCGCCAACGCCGCTGTTTATATTGACATGAAGTTCGTGAAAAAAGGAAGATTCCAATTAAGCAAAATAATTATTTGTTAAACGAATTTTAAAAAAGGTGTTCAATACAACGAAAATCATATAAAATTGAATAATTTATGAAAATGTTTTAGTGTCTAATAAAAATTTATTACCAGAATGTTCATATACGTACATACGTCAATACAAAAACCAGTGTCCTTGAAATTTCGTGAAAAACAAAAATTTACAATATTGAAAGAAAATGTTTGTTAAATCTTAAAACAATAAAATTTAAAAGAACTTATGTACATTAGCTTGTGTTTATTTAAAAGCTTTGTCGTACCGCTTACCTGTCCTTTAAATGGTTTGTTAAAGCGACAGCCAACGTGGTGGCAAAAAATGCAAAAAAAAAATTATTTGTGTATATGTGAAAAGGTGTAATGCATCATTAAATATAATTAATGAGTTTGAGTGCCTTTTTTAATTATAAAATGATAAAAACGGCGTTGGTAAGAAATGAATAAATAAAGAGGAATTTCTTGACGATCATAAACTTATGTGTGCAATTTCTCCAAACAAATCAAAATGATGACAAAGTATTTATGTATACATAAATAAAATCCAATTGCATGCTTAATTATGTATGCGGATGTATTAATTTTGAACTTCATTAAAAGTTTTTTCTAATTTCATTAAATACATATGTCTTATCTTTGAGACGTTTATGAATTGAATTTTTGTTGTGGATTATTTATTTTTAAAAACAAAAATATACACACATTTTAAATTTTGTGCAAAGGAGAATTGGAAATTAAAATGGAAACAATAGAGGAACAATCCAAGAGTGGTAAGTTAAAATGTCTTTAATATCCCAGTTGGCCACGGCATTCAGATATATTGTAAGACCGATGCACGACAATATTAAGGAATGGAGGACCTGTTGGTGACAGCCGCTAATTTCAAACATGATCGCTAAGTTCTAACATGACAACAAAAGCGACACTTTGGCTCATATTTGCCTGGTACCTGTAGAACTTACAATTTCTATGTACAGATAGCATTTTCATTAATGAAACTAGGTATAGACAATTTTACATTGAACGTTGCAAGACTAGCTTGTGTACAATATCCACCATTTAGTTTGTTGAATGACCAATGGCCCGTTACACAATTCAACAAATTACAAATCTACAAGTAAAAACAACATGAAATAACAAGTTTATAAATTTTATTGTTGTTTTGTGTGTATTTTAGTTGTTGGTTTGTAAATTGTAGTTTTGAGAAATGGATCCCAGGTCAGCAGGTTTTCTCTTACCGAGGTTAGGTGTACGTACGGTTTTTTGTTATATTGTCTTAAAATAATCTGTAAACGAAAAATATCGCGCATGACAAATGTCGAAACTGCCCTAAGCAGTCCTTGATGAAAGTTGGCCAACTGGGATTATTACTCATATGTATATAAATAAATATTCCAAGCGGTAGCAAGAAGAAGTAAGCATGCATTCTTTGAATGTACAAGGCCTGCTCGCTCCATTCTATACTCATATCTTCTATTACACGTGTTGATATTGCGGGGCAGGCCTTCTGTTCTTGCTTCTTTTGCTAGAGATTCTGGAAGGCCTTAAAATTAATGGATTTTGCTTTTGCTTTGGTAAAAAAAACAAAAAACATGTTACTCCTTCTCTTCTCCCTTCTATACAAGGGTGTTTGGAATGTGTATTTTATCTTTTATGCGGAAGAGTCAAGGCATTCTATGAGGCATTCTTTAGCAGTTGGATAAGAATAGTAATTGAATCAAAAAACTCTTATGCAGGTCTTTAACAAGGTCTGCACCAAGAAGGTCTGCTGAGTTTTACCGCTGGGATATAATGAAAAAGATATGTATGCATTTGATGAATTCTGTTTTTGTTTTATAAACTATGAAATTATTTTTACTGCTTACACAGCTGTTTCCGGATTTAGTTGTTTTATTTTTCTATATAAATTCCATAGTGCAAACAGGAAGAAAATAAGGAGCAATTTAATGCATGTATGTAAACATTGCATTTTATAGGTACCTACTAGTGATGTTACGAATGTCAATTTTGGTATTCGCGAATACGAATATTTGAAACGATATTCGCGAAAACGAATATTATATGCAATATGAAATATTAAAAACTTGCTATGAAAAAGGACTTCACACTCTTGTTGGCGTACTTTAAAGTTAAAAAAAGTACCCAAAGTTTTAATGATCGTCATTAAATAATATTAAAAAATGATAGAAAGCACAAATTTCTATAAAAAATTAATGTGTTGTAAACGGTGTCTCAGTAAGAGTGCACGTTTTAAAATTGGAATATTTTTTTCATGTAAGTGGCAATTATGACATTTGACAGCTGTCACCTCTGTTTATTCCTATTATTAAAAATGGAGTGCTTTTCGAAAGAACAACGTGTTATAATTTTGAAAATGAGGTCGAAATTGCAGTGACTGTAAACGGCATTGGTTACAGGAATATGATAACGGACTTCTTGTGGCTTCAACTGGACGGCATGAATCTGTACAACATGTGATTTCAGCAGGACGGCACAACCTGCCACACCGCGCATGAAACAATCAGCTTATTGTAGCAATGGTTTCCAGAACACATTATCTTACGAAATTCTAATGTCAACTGGCCACCAAGATCGTGCGATTTAACGCCGAGCGAGTTTTTTCTTTGGGGTTTTGTGAAATCTCGGACTTATACTGATCTCAAATCTTAAATCCAACGCGTCATCGGTGAGATACAGCCACATCAGTGACCTGCGCCGAGCAATTTTGTCGGCAGCGGCGGCTCATGAAAAATTGTTTGGCGGCGGCTAAAAATCAGCTGAAATTTGGCTGGGTCGGCTTCACATTTTTAGAATTGTGTCAAAGTAAATTCAAAACATTTTTTAAATGTTAAGGATTTGTTCATTTCGAAACAGAAGAGGCAGCATATATACATACGTGTTAGGCTGGAACAGATAATGTAAATATCACTTAATACAAAAATTATTGGCAACATTTTACACCTCAAATAGTGTGTTATTGTACACAATTACAAATAAATGTTGCATATTTTGACACATACACTGCAACCTACCTACAATGCAACCTAAAAACATCAAAACATTTTAATATTTTCTAAACTTCGAACGCAACGATACTCACTATGCGACCGACTATCTGCGTGATTGCATAAGCATGTCACAATTTCTGTGGCTACCAAACAGTTTTCGTTAGGTATCAACTTGCAGTAAAAAAGCAATACGGCAGCTTTCCATTTTTATTTTTAAATAAGAAGTGCGTGCCAATTGGAAAGAAAATTTTAAAGCAAATTTGCACCAACACTTAAAATGTGAAGGTATTGGTGAAAAAGCCTGAAAACCTCCAGTAATATATAAACAAATTAATCAATCGGCGGCTGATCTTAGCCGATTTTAAGCCGAGAAAAAATCGGCGGCGGCGGCCAACATAAGGCCTTCGGTGGCTCGGCTTAGCCGGCTGTCAGCCGGTCGGCGCAGATCTCTGAGCCACATATCTGTGCAAAAGACATGGAAAATTTCATGAAAAGAGTAATGGCCGGTCATCGGAGCCGTGGTGGACTTGAGCCGGATATTTTATTCCATACTTAATCGGAACATGTCTTCTTTACAATACAATAAAAATATCACAACTCTGTCATAAAATACTTGTTTTTATTTTAAAATGAAAAAGTGCACTCTTACTGCGACACCCTTTACAAACTAAAAATTCTAGTCATTTATTTAACATTCGTTTAAGATTTATGCATTTATTTATTTAATTTCTTTGGAAAAATAATCGTATTTCCCTAATTGAGGCGAATACGAATATTTTTCAAAAAAAAAATTAAATAAATAAATGCGTAAATCCTAACAGGAATTTAAATAAATGACATTCAAATATTGTTTGCAAATGTGCGTGAAGATGAATTTTAAAATTTATAACCCTAGACACAAACCGTCTTCTTTAACAGACGTCTGTTAACAAAAAAACAGAGCTCTGTTAACTAATAATAATTAGTTTTTTCCCACAAAATGGACTTAATACCCAATTTTTCAAGCAAAATAAACCAGAAAATTTAAACCAAGAGACTTCTCTATGCCTCCTTTATATAGATATAACATTTCATAATACCAAAAACACAAAAAATCCATATCTTCACCCACAGTCATAAATTGGTTTTTAGTAATTTTTTTCAAAAACCGTAGGAGATGGGGTAAAAAAGAATATTGGAGGAGACTCCTGGACGCCTCTGGATCACTGTCCAATAGTCAAAAGTTTTAAAAGCCTGTTTTTGTCCAGGAGTCTCCTCCAATATTCTTTTTCACCCCATCTCCTACGGTTTTTGAAAACAGTGACCAACATTATTTTTCAAATTTAAAATTTTATTTTTTGAAATTGTGCTGTAATTTTTACAAAAACAGGCTTTTAAGACTTTTGACTATTGGACATTGATCCAGAGGCGTCCAGGAGTCTCCTCCAATATTCTTGTTTACACATCTCCTACGGTTTTTGAAAAAAATTACTAAAAACCAATTTATGACTGTGGGTGAAGATATGGATTTTTTGTGTTTTTGGTATTATGAAATGTTATATCTATATAAAGGAGGCATAGAGTCCATAAGTCCATTTTGTGGGAAAAAACTAATTATTATTAATTAAGAGAGCTCTGTTTCTTTTGTTAACAGAGCTCTGTTTGTGTCTAGGGTTATAATAATAAATTAATAATAAATTTTATATCATTTCTAAAAAATTAATTAAATTAAACTAAATTAAATTTTCTTTAATAACTAATTATTTTTGGAAGAGCATTCTATAATTCAATTATTTAAATCAAGATGAATAAAAACAGTGAGAATTGGAAACGATACAGAGAAAAATTTAAAGAAAATGAAATTAAATTCCGAGAATGATCGCGTAACGCTAGGAAAAAGTCAAAAGCTTTAACTGAAGCAAATTCAGAAGTTTTTGAAGAGAAAAATCGGTATGAAAAAACGAAACCAAAAACATTATTATACCCGATGCATTAATTGCGTTCGCGTACTCGAAAAGTTTTTACAAATTTTTACTGAACTTTACTGCTTTTTACTACTGTTGCAGTTAATTTACATTACGGTCGGCTAACTGAGCCTTGAGTGTTTTACAAATTTTTATTGCAGAAATTTGTCGTAGAAAGTTTAGTAAGATAAAAACATGATTCAAAATGTAAACAAATGAAAAGTAAGCAAACGAAAAGTGAAAAATTTTGAGAAAAGGTTAAACAAAAATTTTGAAACTCTAAAAAATAATTAATTTACAAAGCATAACATGAATAAATTTTAATATACATATTTTGCTGTTTATTTTATTGATCCTTTTGTTTTGCAAATTGTTCTAATTACTCAGAGTTGTAAAACTGTAAAATATCTGGTTACTTAGTATTGCACTTGCTTTTAAGGTAATCAGTAACATTAACAAATAGTCATGTAATTTTTTTTAATTTAACCAACAAAAAAACAAAGAAATCAAAAATCAATTAATTACAAATATTACACGAAATAAATAACAAAATTTTTTCTTAAATTGTTCGTGTTATAAAAAATATTGCCACGAGTACCAATAAGAAAAAGAGTTGAATAGTCAAAAGTTTATATATTTTTCAACACTATGTGGAGTTGGAGTCAGCTGTTTCTTTAATCTTAATAAATTTTTACTATTTTTCCGTTCCCGTACTTTTTTCAGTAACAGCTCTTTTTTAAAAGTAAATTTTAAAATTTTTGCAGCAACTACTCATTTACTGCATTTTTCTACAAAAGTAAAAAGCACACCTATTTTCTTTTTATCAATGTGCACAGCTAAACATAAAAGAAATTAAAATGTATTTTATACAATCCAATGATATTGAGAAGTATTCTTCGTTGTATAATTTGGACCACAAGTGGAAAAACGTAAAAATTATGCCACAAATATCTCAATTACACTTCTTCAGTTGCAAAGATCAGGAAGTGACCGCAGCTAAAACTGCATATGTATTACTATTTGTATTTAATTTTGCATATTTTTTGAAAAAATATATTTCCTTTTTTATCTCATTTTAGTAAAATCTAGCCCATTTTAAGAATCATTGACTCACCTCATTCTAAAATTAGTCACATTAATTAATTGCTTCAGGTTTAGCTGAAATAAGTATTTTAATTGTTTGCTACATGATGTACCTCTTTTTTTTTGTCTCGTACGACATTCTTAGTTTTTTGCAATTATCTTTAAAACTAAAAATTGCTTATAATTAGATTTAGCACCATCAATAGAGTTAATCAGGGACTGTAACTTAGGCTAATAATCAAAAAAAATCTATTTTATTTCGACTGTCCCGTACGACAGTATGGATGATGCCATATGATGTATGAAATTTCAACACAATATGAATAACGATATAAGGAGTAATTCTGCATCATTACCTCAAAAATTCCGTTTTTGAGTTATGACGTTGTTTGAGTAAACGAGCGATATGTACATGTGTATTTATTTTTAACCACCGAATGTCTGTACTAATACACTTACTGACCAAGCGGCTGGACCAATTTTGATTTAGCTTTTTCTGTTTGAAAGGTGACTTAATCGAGATGGTTCTTAGATATGTTTTAAGAAAATCGGTCTAGCCGTTTAGAAGATATCACATATTCTCTAAATATATTTGGGGGTTTTTAAAATTTTAAATTTTTGTTATCAATAGTTTATTTTGATTCCAAAAACACTTCTCAATATATTAATTCATATTGCCACAACGACAAGGTATAAACAAATATTAAATTTTGAGTTCCAATTTCTCATACAAATAAGAATTTATTTTTAAAATATTGGGTATGTATTTTCATTCACTTGTAGGTAGAGTCAGTCCTATCATCATCAGATATGTACATATGTATTTGTTTCTGAAATGAAAAATGTTGATAAATACTGATAAATACTCTTTTCGTGATCCCTATCCAAAAGTTTATAAATAAAGAGAAGAAAAAATCTTGCTAAAGTGTCGTCAAGTGTTGATAAATAATAAAAAAAAAATAAAGAAAAAAGAATTTGTGCAAATAAAACAATTGTTTGAAAATTTAAAAATAAATATGTATATATACATATGTATGTACGTCATTTAAAATATTAAAATAATCTTATATTTTCCACATTTTAATTTTTAAAGATACCTACTTAATTTTGGCGTAATTATGTATTTCCAAAGCTCTTGTTAAAATATATTACATACTGTATGTACATATTTACATGTGCAATGCACATGTGTGCATATACATACATATGTATGTATGTATATCAAACCCTATTTTCGATTTAGTCGTGATTGACATGTTGTAAAAAATATTAATATAAAATAAAATAAAAATATTAATGTAGAACGTGGTCTTAATTTTAAGATTATATTCTTCAATTTTTAAGAATATGATCATAATTTAAGATTTTTATTAAAAACAACATCTTGATTTCGATCTTAAAATGAGATTTTATTCAATATTACAATCTAAAATGCGATCTTAAAAAGAATTAAGATTTTATTCTTGAAACAAGATTTTCGCATTTACCAGACTATTGAAATGATTTGATTTCGAATGTAAGATCTTGATTTTAGCACGTTTTTTTCCCTGAGTGTATTATTTTTGATGCTAATATGTTCTGATTTACGAACTTCATCTTACGTGCTTTACAATTTTCTCAAAATAAAAATACAATTTAATTGAAAAATTAAATTAAAACGCGAACTCAAGACAAAATAAATACATTTTTTTGGCTAAACCCATACAGCTCTACTAAAACTCATGACGCAATTTATTTTGGTCTTAGAAAAAATTATAATAGAATTTTTTCTTCATTAATCGCGTTTAATCGATAATCGCGATTAACCGCATATTTTTTAATCGTAATCGCGATTATTTGCAAACCCTAATGTCCACAGACTTTGAAGTTTTACTTAAGTTAGGATCACTGAACATACTTCATTGTGTGTATGAAAAATAATGTCTAAACACTCAATTTTTGTAAATTAGACGAAACAATCGGTTAATCGACTTAAATTAACCGGTTTAACCGTTAATCGAAAAAAGCCAATTTTAAATTAACCGATCAGTTAATCGGGTAGTAATTAATTGAATACCCTACTATCCACCTTTGGAGATCTCTGTCCTCGAAAAAAATTACCATCCGGGAAAGTCCTACTTTTTAAGGAATTTTTTTTTGTTGTTTTTGGTTTTATTTTTATTTTAGAGAAGTAACACTCAGGCAATGAATGCCTGCTACTACTTACAGGTGTTACCTTCTTTAGGAAAGGGATAGCGATCTCTAGTATCCAATCGACTCCCTTAGGATTTATTCCCCATGTGGGACCGATTGCATTCCTACAGACGTACATTGCCGTTGTGGCTTTCATTATCCTTGCCTGAAGATTTTCTTGCCAGGTAAGTTTACTATCGAGGACAACACCCAGATATTTGGCTTTATCCGACAGGGTGAAGGTAATGCCATTTAGCTTTGGGTGGTTGAAGTTGGGAATTTTGTATCTCCTGGAAAAGAGACCTAGTTCGGTTTTTTCCGGGTTGACACTGAGGCCGCTCCGTGAGTGGCAAGCAGTAACATCTTTTAGTGTATTTTCTAGTCTCTGTGATATAGTATCTAGGTTTAACCCTGATAATGCAATCGCCACATCATCCGCGTATGCAACTGTTTTAATATTCATGGATTCCAATTTATTTAGCAGATTATTTACTGTCACATTCCACAGCAAGGGTGACAGCACACCACCCTGAGTTGTGCCCCTGTGGGCCTGCCTTGTGATGGTAGCTGCTCCCATGTTGGAAGTGATTATTCTCCGTAGTAGAAGATTTTCAATAACCTGATAAGTCCCCCGACGGGTCAATATTATTAAAGGCACCTTCGATATCCATGAAGGCCACCATTGTATAATTTTTATGCTCGAGTGATTTTTCTATGCAACCTACAAGCGAGTTTAAGGCGGTCTCAACCGATTTGCCCTTTTTTTATGCATGTTGAGAAGCCGAAAGTTGAGATTTATCAATGATTGTTCTAATATGGACATCCATTATTCTCTCAAGGGGTTTCAGAGGAAAACAAGTTAAGCTAATAGGTCTAAAATCCTTCGCCTTGGTATGTGAGGCCTTAACTCCTTTGGGTATAAAGATCACATTACATTTAGTCCATGCACTTGGAATTTATGACCATGTAGTGCATGCCTTGAATATTAAAAGTAACCATGGGATTACAAGATCGGCATTACGTTGCAGATCCGCGGGAATGATACCATCCGGACCTGGAGATTTAAATGGATGGAAGCTTTTCAGAGCCCATTCCACTTTTTCCATAGTAATGTCTATGGATATTTGTGTCTTGGCATGGGAGGGGTAAGTTCGTCGACTATCACCACAGGGTTGACAGCCCGGAAAATGGGTGTTCATTAGGACCTCTAGAGATCCATTACTACTCTTTGTCCAGTTTCCATCGCTATCCTGGATGTAGCTGGGCATTGTCGGTTTCTTTGCTAGGAGTTAACGCAGTCTACAAGTCTCGGAGTAGGATTCCACTTTATTACAGAAATCTCCAAGTTTTGCGTTTAGCGTTCCTGACTTCATTTTTAAATTTGTTTAATGAGGCTTTATAAAGTGCCCAGTTACCTGTCCTTTTCGCTGCATTGAATAATTATCTGCAGTTTTTACGAGTTTCTGCAATACTATCAGACCACCAGGGTGGTCTCCTATTTTTGCGTTGTACAGATGCCTTGCAGGATAAACCAGTAGCTTCTTTGAACGCATTTGTTAGTGTGTCTACGGCTAAGTCAATATCCGCTGCCTCCTCTATATTAGGAGGTTGCGCAATCAACTTTGTTTTGCGTCTGTTAACGTACAATTTTGTATTCCTATTCGAAATGGTAATCGAGAATGTTATATAGCGATGGTCCGAGAATGAGCAGTCCGAGGAGACCATCCATTTCCGAAACAAGTGAGCGTGCCTCGAGTTGACTAGAGTTGTGTCTCATTCGTATCTGAGCTGCCCCATATCTGATGATGCGCGTTTACGTCAGCGCCTATTATAATAGGAATACCGTACGTCTTCGCTTCTTTCGCTGCTTTGGGACCAGTTCGCTTGATGGGGGTCCGAATGATCATGGGCCATGTAGCATGAGAGTAGCCACCATACTGTGGATTCTTCTGTCTCCCATGCCACAGCTTTTGTGTCTTCATCACTGAAATTAGATAGAATGAAGACATTTAAGCTGGGTTTCACCATGATACAGGATCAAATGTTCTTATCATTGTTACCTGATTTATGTAAATACAGTAATCTTTATAATTTTGCGCTAAGTCCAAGAATTTTGCCATTGTGAGTCCATGGTTCTTGGACAAGCGCAATATCCACACCTCCTAGGATTCGGCTGATTAATGCCGCTGAGGCTGCTTTTGAATGGTGAAGGTTGATTTGAGTTCTCTTCGCCATCCTCAAATATCAGGATCGTAGTTGACGACGATGTCTGCGTCTGCTGGATTTGGGTCCAGAAGAGCGTTTTCATCGTCTGCGAAGTCAAGTATATCCAGGGGGTCCTCAATCAGACAAGAGTCTGCTTGAGAACATCCCGAAGCGACTGAATCTGCAAGTTCAACTACGGCCTCCGTGTTGGCCTTGGCCTTGGGTTCAGTGTTGACTGTTTCAATCCCTTGCGACACCTCTGTAGCAACAGGGTTTTCAGGATCGGGTTTGTCATCACCCCGGTATATGCGAAGTCTGATGCCCATAAACCCGTAGTACACCAGACCTTGTCTATACCGGAGTAATGCCAACGTTTCCTTGTTAAGGACCACGATCACCTTCCTACGAGCACCCACCGGTTCGAAAACCTTTACTACCTTCCAGTCATTGGTCGGTAGGTCCGGGTTACCTTTCCGGAAGATGTCCAGGATCTTTGCTGGATCGCGTGATTCCGCTGGAATGACAGCAATTGCTCTCGGCCTGCGAGATATTTCGCTGACCGTGACCAATTCCAGTCTCGCACGGGGCCACACTTCCCCTAGGGATTGAATTATTACCTTTAGTTTGGACGCCGGTAGCTCGTCCATGCAGGAGACTAGTTTTACATGCCCTGGAACCAGCCTGCGTCCAAAAATTTAAGCGAATGCCCTTGATTCTTTTCACTATCTTGCAGGTAGATGTCTAGTAACTTCTGACAGATCAATCTCCACTTGTCGTGATCAATTGCTCCGTCGCAGTTACTGTGTTACCCCCTTACCAGCGGGTTTCGTGCTACCTCACTGTAAGGTTTGTTTATGTCCTTAGAGTCTACCTGCTTTTGCCGCTTGCTAGATGATTGTGCCCTTATCTGCGACGAAGGTTCCTCCCCTGAGCGTTGCCTTTTAGGCACGGTGGCTGCTGGTGTTTTTGTAGCTACTACAGCGTTGGAGCTATCGTGTGCGGCCAAGTGAGCCTTTGCCTATGCTAGCGAGGATTTTTCTTTACCAGTTAGCTCCTTAGACGGCTTATTGCCCAACTGCTCGATATAGCGTCGATTCACCGTTGGCTTTGCGCGTCAAGAAGCTTCTTTCACGTGTTTCTTGTGCGTTCGATCCAGATGCAGTTGGCACTGTCCGCTTAACGCTGACTGGCACATCCTTCTCGAGCACTATCGCATTATTTGGTGCAGTTGGCACGGCTGGTATTTCTCCAGCTGGCACACCTTTCTTTTTCTGTTTAGGTGTAGTTGGCACTACCGAGGGTTTCACGGTTGGCACACCCAGACTTGTTTTGGCTAATTTCTCAGCACTTAATTTGGCTGCAGCAGGTGTGCTTGGACTGAAGTCCAAGGACGTGCTACGAGTTAACCTTGCCTTTCCTGATGGAATGGCAAGGTTTGTTTTTTGTTTTTTTTAATGTTTTTATTATTTTATTGTTAAGTGTAATATATTCTTAATACTTCAAGCAATTACTTCAAAAGCCAATCGTAAAGAATTCAATGTCTTATATTCACACGAAAATGTATCAGCGCTTCAACAAAACCTACTAATGGTATCTACAAATTTACGTTTTGAGTTTCAAAGAAAATCATACGACTTAATGAATTCAGCTAACTGCAAAGCTACACAATTCCGTTTCTTCTTGTTATACGCTGGCGCAATTACTTTAAGAAATGTCTTAGATGTTGAAATGTACAAAAATTTTTTAATTTTATTAACTTGTCGTCAAGCAAGTTAGCCACGTTAATTTCAAAATACGTTCAAGAATTGTTAAAACATTTGTTGAACTTATGCCTCGATATTAAGGCACTTATTCGCAAACTATAAATATACATAATCTAATCCATATACTAGATACGCAATTATCGCAATTTTCAGCTTGAACATATTTTGGGGTATTTAAAGTAAATTGTTAAATCAACTACAAATCCAATAGCGCAAATTCACAAATTGCACATTTTCCATACTAACAGTTTCTCAAATAATATACCATTAGTATTTCCTCTTGTTAAAAATAGAAAATATTTACTGGTAAAATTGCAACCGTTCCTCCTGATAATATCTGTTTACTAAGTAATGGAAATGTCATGGTTGTATCAGAAATTTTTAGTAGCAAACTTTCTAATACAAATGTGATAATAGGATAGGGACGTAGGATTATAGGTCGTTAAAGATTTACACCCATATGCAAACAAATTATCGTGTGCTTGAAGTGTACGTTAGAAGAAACTTTTCATACAAAAACTGGTTTTAACGTACAATTGAAGCACACGTTCATGTTTTTGCATATGGGGGTTAAACCAGAAAAAAATTTAAATGGATCTAAGAATGGTAAATGTTATGTGTATTATTAGCAAATGACAAAATGAAACAATTGCTATCACTCTTTTACATAAAGAACTTAATGTACATTAATATAAAAATAAATAAAAACGAAAATAAATAAAAAATAAGAATTTATTAATTGTAAGATTGTAGCCCGTAACGTTGGCAAACCGTTAGGGTTTCTTGAGTAAAAGTGCTCTCCCAGAGCTACAATTTTTGTACGGTTGGCAATTTCTGCCTGGGTGGGTATCGATCCATTCGAATGAAAATATGCCTTGTCACTCATTATGAATTTTTCATGAAAATCGGGGTTGTCATGGGCCAGCTTTTTTACGATTAAAACACTTGGTTTATCGACTACCAAACATGAACTGTCAAGACTAATGTTTACCAAAATTGCAGCAAAAAGAAAGTCCCGTCGGACACCCTGTACATTTGTGCATATTTCTCCATTTCTTTAATATAAAAAAAACGTTTTTAAATAATTCACGTAGCTTTTACTTTTTTGGAACTTTTTTCATTTAACTTTTACACCTGTTGCCAATGATGCAACATTTTTCTTTGTGTAATGTTATGCGTTTTAAGCGACTAAAATCACTTAAATTAAATTTAATGAAAAAAAAGTAACCAACATTAGTATGTATTTCAAGATGTGCAATTAACGTGGATTCACCCATTGTTTCGGAACAAAATTTTGGTCCGGAGAAAAATTTTTTTATGGAGTTTTACGTTTCTTTTTTTGAGAAAAAAAAGAAGAGAACAAATTTTGTTCGGAACATCCCAGTGGTAAAAATATACATTACGTAATCGATGATATCAGTAATACTTAGTAGCAGTCAGTGGTGATTCGTTCACTTATTTTGCTATTTAGATTTAACATAAAAGTGTTATAGGACGCCTAAGTGGTGTGCTCTCGCTTAAAAAGTAAGCTACGATGTCAGTACGTACAGCTATCATTGCACTTACATTGACAGCGGAATTGTAAGCGGGCATGATAATAAATTTACCCTAAAAGTAGGCCAGTATTTTATTTTAGAACAACTACTTTTTTAAACAATAACTGAATCCCTGCTTGCATTGTAATCGAAGTTATCAGTAACACATGATATATCAGATTACACGTACATTACAATTCAAGTACTTAGATTGCTCGCTTACGATGTCATACTGACGTCAGTAATTATTATCGAAGTACTTTGCTTAATTTACCGCTGGGATTATCTGCTTGAATTGGTTTAATTTTAATTTTAATTTTTGTCCGGACAAAATCGAACTGAGCTACCAACTATTTTAATTTTTCAGCCAAAGTTGAACTGAGCTGCCACATCATGTTTTATGAATAATAAAAGCACAGGGTATACTTGCATTTATTATAAGAGAAATAAGGGGAAAAAACATATATGTACATGAATGCAACAATTACATTAAACAATTAAAAAAAATATGTGCGATACAGCAAATTGTAATAATTTGCCGCTGTGCTGCCACTTATAAAATTAATACGCATCGTTTACACACATATTTCATTTGGTAGATTTGATTTTTTTGACCAAATAAATTTTGCTGTAATTTATAAAGTAGAAAGTGTTGCAACTGGTGAAAATGTGGCAACTTCAAATGACTATGCCTCACGATAAAAGTTACAGTTAGGATGAACTTGTCTTTAAGTTATCGCTCGCTTTTGGTTAAGTCATAATAATGGCCCTCAGGGACTTAAGGATAAAGTTTCGGATAGTTATTCCTAACTTTAGCAAAACTGAACTATAAAGTGACCTTTAAAATTTTCCATTATTACAACTGTCCGATAAAAGAAATAATAAAATGTTTGGTTGGTGGCAACATTTCTGTGGATATTGTTTGTTAAAAATTATTAGTGGCAACTTGCTTTTGTTTATTTGTCAAATTACAAACATAATGAAAATATTTTTGTCAATTCTTTTGCTTTTTTATTATTTTAATGTGATTTGTGTTGTATTGTTTTTGTTTTATGCCATGTTTTGACCAAATAAATTTGAGTTTGTTTTATAAAGTAGAAAGTGTGGCAAGTGTCGAAAATGTGGCAAGTTTAAATGACTATACCTCACAATAAAAGTTACAGGTAGGATGAAGTTGCCTTTAGCTTATCGCTCACTTTTTGTTAAAATGAATTTATAATAATGATTCATCTTAAATTATTTTTATTTTACATTTTTACATTTTCTTTATTCTGTTTTCTTTTTTTTCTTGTACCGTTTCACCTTTTTGGGATTCTGTTTTCTTTTTCCAAATTATTTCTAAGTTGATTTTTTCTGTCTGGGGAGCCACTGCTGCAACTTTCTTCTTTTTCTTTTTTTCGAATATTTCTCATGCTTTTTTTCATTTTTGTTTGATTTTATTATTATAAAATTTTATTATTATAAAATTAAATTTAAATTAAATTTTTTTTATTATTATTAAGTATAGCTTAATTATATTGGGTCTTATGCAAAAAAACTTAATAAAGCTTTGCAAAGCAATGTTAAGTAAAGTTGTATTCTAAAAAAATTATTATATCAAATTTCTAAAGTAGGTCCCCACGTTTGTTAAGACTACTTTAAGTTGATACTTTCAAAATGTATATTTTGTACCTCAAATATTTTTGTTAATATAACACATATTGATTCATGTTACATCTGAAAATAAAGCTAAAAGTGCTAGCTCTTATCTTAAATATATTATTACTGTAATGTGATGGAAAACATCACCAAATTATCCAACTGATTCAAAATACATCGCAAAATCCATAAAAAATATTAAAATAAATACAATTGTACAAAAATGTTTTAGTGATGTACATACAATCAAAACAAATCGAAAAAAGCTGGATATTCAAGTACTCATTTCATTCGAATAAAATAAATTGTGATAATTCTTCTTTGTTTCTCATATTTTATTTACTTTTACTTCATAAAAATGTTTATCTGGTTTCCTTCCATGTCAGAAGCTCATATTGTTTAAATTAGGTTGCTTTACTTCAAGAAAATAAAAATTTATTTAATAAAATAAAAAAATATTTGAATACCCGAATGAAATTTTATTCAATATTGTACATCATAAGCTGAGAAGTGGTTGTTGAACACGGTGGTGTTACCAGTATTTATTATTAAATAACAAAATATTTAAAGTTGTGTTTTGAATACAATTTCTTAACAAAGCAATGTTAGCCTTAAAGTGCTTGTCAACTAATATGAACTTTAAAGCTATAGTAAAATATTTTTATGCATAAGGGGGATTGCATTTAAAATCAGGAATTGTCTTTGTAATATACTTTAATTGGCCGATAGGCTTCCATATTAATTTCATGAAATAAATAAATAAATAAATAAATAAATAATAATGAAAAAGTGTTTATCCATCCAATAACATCATACCTTTAGCTAACGACAAGTTACAATAGTGGCCCTAAGTGTTATACTCCGTTTTGTTGTACATAATCCGTTTCAATCTGGGATGCTCCTTTATAAGCCCCTCCACCTGTGGTTTTAAAGCTAAGTAAGATCACTTCAAATAGCAAGCACCTGCTTTAGTTCCTTTTTTTAAACAATAATCAAAGATATGCTTGTCGTAGTTAAACAAAAGTGTGTAAGTATCCTTGCATTCAAATCTACACATGTTGTGCGTGTGTGTATGGTTAATAAATTTGTTC
Organism: Tachina fera; assembly: GCA_905220375.1. Lineage (NCBI taxonomy): Eukaryota > Metazoa > Arthropoda > Insecta > Diptera > Tachinidae > Tachina > Tachina fera. The sequence continues at coordinate 65,816,532 of LR999964.1, forward strand.
CTTACTTATATTTTGTCCTTATATGTACCTACAAAGTGCTGCTTTTTTTCAGTAAATTTAAATATCCTTTTAAAACATGTGCGACTTCCGAACTAGCAATTATCCAATATGCTGCATATTCAATGCCTACAACCAGATTTTTCTTTTAGTTTATCTTTAGTCTTCCTTTGTAGGTCACATGGTTACGTTACAGATTGATTGCTTTTTTTTTAAATATATTTCATAAAAATGTCGGCAGCTAAAGATATGTGCAAGAAACCGATTTCATTTTAAAATAAAAAAAAATAATTATTTGCCATTTGAGTTCTTTAACGAATTTCGCGGTTCCTATTTTGAACAGTGGCTAAAATGTGTTACGGTTGGTAAAAAAATTTATTTTTTAAATAAAACATAAAAATATAAAAACACAAACATACGTATTTTATTTTATGAGTTGTGAAAAATAGCACCGGACAACATAAATGGAGCATATTCAGCTTTTGGGTATCGCGGATTGTTTATAAAACTAGAAATTTGACCTCAGATATGCTCGGGTTATAAAATAGTCAGCAAATAACTAAGATCAAGGTGTAGATTCTACATTAAAAGCAGTCAACTTGTCTAGAAAATTTATATGAAATGCATACAAATTCCTAGACAACTTGACTGCTTGTGATATGGAAACTACGTTCAAGTGAGTTTATAGTATGCGTAAAAGGAAATTCGAATTTGAATTTTTGGTATCTCGCTGATGTAAATGTAAATAATATTTCATAAACTAAAAGATATAAAATAATAAAATTTCTTATTATGTATTATAGTGTTGTTCATTTAAGATTAAATATGATTTTTCGAATATATGGAAACTTGAACTTTCCGGTTATTATTATTAGACGGATCAAAGAGAATAATTTTGCTTTTATTTTATATAAAAAATATTTAAAATTTTATATCTTAATGAAAGGACAAAACCACAAAACCAGATAAAATGATTATGATGATTTAAATAAAATAAGGTTAATATTTGTCGCACAGTGTAATCATAATATAAATCTTAATATTGAAAGAAAAATATTATTGACTGACCGGATGTTTTTATTGTTAAGGAAAAAATACATGCTAAAAGTAAAATACATAATTTTTTTAAACATTAAATAAATTAAAAATATGAGGTAGAATACATGTGTATGTACATATGTATGTATTTCTATAAAGTGACCGCGTAAAAGTTGAGAATTTATATTGTTCCACTGATATAAAGTGACACCTTTCAATATTTATGTACATAGACATATGTATGTATGTATCAAAAAGAAAGCTATGTTGAAAATGATAGCACAGCAAGAGTGTAGCAAAAGATCCAATTTAGTTAAGGTGTGCCGTGACTTCAATTCACATAACACTACGTGACAAAATCGAAAAATTTTTAAGAGACTTAAGGTACGTTCACACTGGCAAACCATTTCCCCAATAAGCATAACCGCGAAATACTAATAAAAACCCTTTTGATTCAGATACATGTTTATTGACCTAAACATGGTCGACAAAAAAAAATAAAACATAGTCAACTTTTTAAGCAGGTAAAACGAGTAAAAATTTGTACTTCTAAAATTTTTTCTCTGTATGATAAAATTTTTATAAATACAGTTTTTTGGACAATTTGAGTTCCTTTCTGGATGCGAACAAAGTCGCTGAAAGATGATAGTAGGTTAATATTTTTGACGTACCTATGCATAATGAAAAACTAGCATGAAGTTAGCATAAGTGGTAAAACCGAACATGGTCTTAACGAGTTTTGCCATACAATTTGACATTAAAAATCTACGCATATTGTAGTTTTAACCCACTATTAAATTCTGGCCTGATTTTTAATGTAAAATTATATGGCAAAACTCTTTACGACCATGTTCAATTTTGCCACTTATGCTAACTTCATGCTAGTTTTTCCTTATGCATAGGACCGTTAATATACAAACAAAAAAAGAGGGGCAACTATTTTGACCCAATCCTATATAGGACACCTCAGCAGCTGCAGGTTTAGTTGGAATAGTTGTTCATATATGGAAATATTGTAAGTAAATCATTCGATTTACAAATTTTAACTCTCTCAACACCATGTAAACTATGTGGATTTCATAGATAGCATTTATAAGGCGAGTGGCGTTGTCAAAAGGATTTGAAAGAAAATGTGTATGAAGTTTTCTTTTGTTTTATAATCGTACTCTTGTTATTAAGTAACAAATACAAAAAAATATTTCAGATCTAACACAATTTTTACCTGTTCTAAAACTAACTAACCTTCTACCTTTGATAAACATTTTAAGGTTCAACTGTTGTTTATCATTTAAAATTCATCTTTTTACGCTGTAAATCTTAAATTTCACAGTTTGTTTGCTAGATGGCATCACAACATGCTTGTACAGCGTAAAATACAATCTATTGTTTTTTTTTTTATTTTCTGTTTGTAAAGAGAATAAGAAAAGATTTTTCAGAAGAATTTTCTTTGTTATAATTTTTCGAAAAGTCATGCAGAAGTATTTTTCTATTGGATTTATTCTGACAGAAAATTTTTTCAAATGGCTAAGTACATATTTAAATCTTATAACTTCTCATGTAATAGAATCCTTGCAGATATGTTTCAGTGCATTCATTGATGAATCTTTTAACTACGATGCACACAGATTTGAATTTGCGTTACCTAAGGTACTGATAATAATCAAAATGTCATAGAATAAATACTGCAGGACGTAATCCAACTAAAAAGAGTTTTAAGATAATGATGGTTCACTTCCATAAGAAAATTGATAAGCATCAATTAGTAGAAAAAATTCTGCAAATCTCGGTCTACTAAGAAGCTATCTCTTCTTGCTATCTACTAGGGTATTCAATCGGTTAACTGTTAATCGGTTAATTGCTATCCGATTAACTGATCGGTTAATTTAAAATTCACTTTTTTCGATCACCCGTTAAACCGGTTAAATTCAGTCGATTAACCGATTAACCGACGTAACAATTTTTTTTCACATTTTTTAGTATTACAACTTGTTTTTTACGTGAATAATTATTTTTTTCGTCTCATTTAAAAAAGGTGAGTGTTTAGAAATTATAATTCATACAAACAAAGAAGTATGTTCAGTAATCCTAAATTAAGTAAAACTTCAAATTCTTTGGACATGGCTATAAAAGAGTTTACTAGAGACTCTGGTACTGTAACTAGAGGGAACTATTAAATTTTTATTTAATATATAACTTAATATAAGCCAATAGTACTGTTGCCGGCAATTTAATTAAGGATTAGATTTAATGAGAGACAGTACACAGAAAAAAAAGATTTGTAAATACAAATAATTTATTTGTGAATACAATTAAAATATTATTTAAAAAGGCACCTACAACGGTTTTTGTAAATACAAACACACATTTGTAACATAAGAAAACAAAATCAACGCAATTATTTCCAATGAAAATCATTGTGTTATTAACAGTTGAGTTGTTAACAGAAAAAAAAAATGTTTAATGAATTTGTTTTTCAAATTCTAATGTGTTGTTTCTTTGTTTGTATTTTTTATATTTTTTTTAGAATTTTGTTTTTTGTTAAATTTTAAAGATGTTTGGATGAGTCGAAACGGCAATCTCTTGATAAATAGACTAACGTACTTACCACTCAGCTAAAGAGCAAATCGTTATTAGGTAAGCAAATAATGAATACACACAAAATACGAGTTCTTCTGTTTCTGATACATGTGCGTATTCCGTTATGACATAATTTAAGAAATAATTTTTTTGAGTAATTTAATCGACTAGAAAAATCTTAATTCGTTATATCAACAATGAATTTTTTGAGTTTTTGCGCCATGCATAACATAAAATATGGTTAGTTCAGTTTATTGAAAAAAATTTCTGTGTTTGCCATATCAAAAAATTAATTTTTTATATTAACTTAATAAATTTAAATTACATATTAACAATTTGTTTTGCTGGTTGCATTTTGATGATATTTTTTCTGTGTACAAAAACGAAAGCTAAAAAATTCAGATATTAAGTTTTTTTGCAGAATATTCGGCTCTGAGCTCTGTCATTATGAGTCAGATGATGATCCGCCAACAGAAGAATCTTTCGATAGTAAAACAATAAATGTTCTAAAAAATTTAACCGAATTAGTCTAGGAATTATTATGTGTGTTTTTGGTTTCACTAATAAAATCAAATTAATAAATAATTCATTCACTTTTATTTGTTGAAAACACTTGATTTATGGAAAAACTTTATTAATCGGATAACCGGTTAATGCTGAAATTAACCGATTAAGCAAAAACATCAATTAATTAATCGAGCGATTAAAAGATTAAAGCAAAACCCCGATTAATTGAATACCCTATTATCTACGCACAATAAGTAAAAATAAGAATTTAATATAATTTGCGAATAAAATTCTTGAGCACTAGATCTACAATATTAAATAAACTAGATATACCAACGGACGACACAGTCGTCCGTATTCTTGAATTTAAATGTAAATAATTTTATTCAGATTCAAAGAAAATTTATCTAAATCCCACCCAGTGAAAAAAATGGAAGTCATTCTAGTGGAACTACATTTTCATTGCTTCCAAAAAATCGATATTTTTAATTTGCCGATAGTGAGCAAAAAACCATGTAGAAGCTTATTTTAGTCATATAAAACCTTGTAACTCCTCCATAGTGTTAGAAAATACTCACCAGAATTAAAAAAAAAATTATTTTTTTAAAGAAATTTATGAACTAATTTTAGTCTAAAATTTAAAAGTTATTTGCTTTCGGGCTTAAATTCGTATAAAAAGAAACGGATTGTTAAAATAAGCAACTATTTTCCATTTCTCGTAGATGAAAATGTTAATCATTAGATCGGATCGAAATTTTCACTACTTCCAGATCGCAAACTCTACATTTTCATGACTTTTTTGGAGTCTCTTTTTTTACTGCCCAGCAAAAAAAAAACTAATATTTTAGAAAATAACCAACAAAATACCAAAAATTGTATGTAACAAAATTATATTTATATGGAATTTTTTTATTTTAAGCATGTACAATAAGAGCTTATACATATATATATATATATATATATTAAATTATTTTATACATATACACATATACCTGATTTACATTAAGCATTTTTTCATGAAATTTCATGAATTTTGTTGCACGAAACTTTTTCTATTTGCTAATTGCAGCTCTATGAAAGAGAATTTTATACAAAAAAGGACTTAGAATGACTCTCTGATGCACTTTTGACAACTTTTTTTGATATAAGTTGCTTTTCCAGGTCTCCTATTGACAAATAAAAAAATTTTCATGCAACTAATTTCATGAAAAAAATGCCCAATGTAAATCATGTAATAGTCAAAATAAAACTTAAAAAAAATTACATTGAATATATGGGCCTGAGGGCCAACTTTGAGGGCCGGACGCACCCCCTAAAACGCAACTTATCGGTATGAAATTTTTTTTTGTATTTTTCTTACATAAAACAACCGTTTTGGTGGTGAGAGTAGAAGATATTGAAAAAAGTGAAATAACTGCCATCCTAATGTACATATCGTCATCTAAAATCCAAAAGCCGTAATTATTTTACAATTTAAATCTATTTATTTCGTAGTAGCCAAATTTTAGAATTAAGGTTAGAAAATCTTTAAATAATAGGAAAATGAATAAATAATAGTCGGTTTTTTCTTAATGGTACTTACGGAATCTTGGAATCGCTTTTCCTGAAGCCAAAAAGCCGCGAGAGCCTTAAATATTTTTATAAAAGTAACAATAAGATGCATATTTAGTCAATCTATGTTTATTACTTTGTTTGTATTCCTTTTGTTTTTAATATAAAATATGCAAAATTCATTACAACTATTGTATTTAATAAAATTCTAAAAAAAAAATATATTTTATTAAAGACAAATTTAAAATCATCAACATTAGATTAAAGAGATAAAGATTTGTAAATATTATTAAAAAAAAATATTTTATATTTTTTAAAAGTCTTTCTTTTGAGTTGAAAACTGTTTTTCTAAGTACATACTAAACTGTATGTGCATATTACACATCCCGCTTTCAAAAAGTTATTTATTTTCAAATCCCGTTTTTGGCCGCATTTTCTTCAAAATCCCACTTTTTGATCCCTGATGTCCCGCTTTTTGCAAAAACCATCTGTTCACCTTACCCATGTATGACAGCAATACATTTGAACAAATATTTTTCAATATAAAATATTTGATATCTGATTTTTTACTTACATTGTTATTCATTGTTACAAAAATACATTACGGGCCTAATTTTTTAAAACGCAACCATTAGCGTTGACAAGTTTTCCATATAAAATCTGTAAACACTTGGCGTTGCATTTTACAAAATTAGGTCCTACTATTTTTGATATACATATATGTACATGTGTTTCTTGGAATGCATTCTAAATTCCATCGCTACAATCTGTAGCCCACTGAGAAGCGCTTTACCTCACCCATATGTCAAGATTATAAATCGTGTTAATTGGCTGGGATTCAAAATTATCTTAGTAGTCATTGCACAGAAAATTTTACGCTAAGAACACCCGATGATATTGAATCTAACATTGCCAATCTTAACGAGAATATTAACCAAGCTTCTGAACATGCCAATAACTCCCATCCGCATACTGGGTTCAATAAAATTTTTTCTACAGACGTTGAACGTCTCGTACGTTAAAAAAGAAGAGCTAGAAGGGAACGACAACAGCACAGATCACCTGAACACAAAATCAAATTTAAAGAGTGCACTAAACGACTCCAAGAGTTGCTTGCATCTGAAAAAACTGCATATTTTAAAAATTATCTGGAAGGTCTTGATGTTACACCACTCTATGTGGCGCGCTGCTTAAAAGCTTAAAACACCCGTGGGTGCATCCCGAACCATCAACTTGGTTTCAGAAGCCAGCATAGCACCATTGAGCAATTCAATTTATAAGAAAAACATTTGAGGAAAAGAAGTATTGTTCTGTCCTGTTTATTGATGTTTCTCAGGCATTTGATAAAGTGTGGCATGACGGCCTGATTTTGAAATTGAAGACATACTTACCAATAAACATTCTAAATCTTTAAAAAAGTTACATTCTTGCCCGAAAATTTACAGTTGTGGAATGACACTTTATGAGTATGCCTGAAACTATCTCATCCGGTGTACCACAGGGGAGTGTACTGGGGCAATTTTTATATTTGATTTATACTTGTGATATGTCTGTGAGCAGTAGTATCCACACTTCTACATTTTCCGACGATACAGCCTGCCTTAGTATACACGAAAACCCTGATGAGGCATCCCGCAAACTCCAGGAACACATTAGCCAGATGGAACTATGGTTAAACTTATGGAGAATTAAGGTAAATGAACAAAAGTGTGTTCAAGTAACATTTACCTTACGAAGAGATACTTGTTCTCCCTTTCGGATTAATAATCAAATTGTTCCTCAACAAAATGAACAAAAGTGTGTTCAAGTAACATTTACCTTACGAAGAGATACTTGTTCCCCCTTTCGGATTAATAATCAAATTGTTCCTCAACATTCCCATGTGAAATATCTTGGTATACACCTTGATCGACGGCTTACATGGAAACATCACATTGACTCTAAGTTAACTCAAATGAAACTAAAATTAACTCAGGTACATTGGCTGATTGGTAGAAATTCAACACTCAGCCTAGACTGCAAACTTTTAATATACAAGTCGCTTTTAAAGCCAATATGGTGCTACGGAATTCAACAATGGGGCACTGCTTCAGCTTCAAATGTTGATAAAATCCAACGAAGGCAAAGCAATATTTTACGTTTGATAACATCGGCTCCATGGTTCATCAAAAATTCAAATATACATCGTGATTTAAATATGCCACAAGTGACTGAAGAAATTGCAAGATACGCAGGTAAATATCTAACAAAACTTGTGTCACATCCTAATCCGCTTGCTCGTAATATTTTGAATTTTACTGGACACATCCGCTTAAAAAAGAGAGACACATGGGCTCTAATACTAAACACTCGAGATTAAGCTGCTTGAAAATACTTTTTTGGTCTATCATTAATGTATTATTAATAACTATCACTAAGTTATGTCCGACATTGGTCGGGCCTACTAATTATATATTAGATTTAAGAATACTTATTGTTAGTTCATATATGAAGGCACAATAAATAAAAAGCATGCATCAAAAAAATAAAAATAAAAAAATTGTAATTAATGATATAGTTTCTGAACTCATTAAAAAGGCATGCAAAAACGGAATTGAATCATCACATTGACACATTTTCATAAAACAAGTTTTATTTCCAACAAATAACAAGAGTGCGTGCAATAGCTCAGTGGTAGAGAGTATGCCTTATCAGTAGACTTGGTCGAACTCATTCAGTCGGTCGTTTTTGACACAAACCAATGATCAAACCCATGTAATTGGTTTGTGTCAAAAACGACCGACTGAATGAGTTCGACCCAAGTCTACTTATCAGTCAGAACAGCACGGTTCGTATCCTGGCTGCGAATTTTTTTTTTCGTTTTGTATTTACGTGAAAAAACATCATCGAATCATGGGTTCTTGTTGGGTTCTAAGCACTCATTTTAATGATGAGCAGTTTTGCTAAATGTGAACCCTTTGCATGTCTTTTTTTGCTGGGTAAGGATAGGTAGTAAATTCCGCTGTTTTCAATGAAATTATTGATAGAAATGTCATTTTGATTATTTAATTTGTTAAATAGAGCCTCTTTTTATAAATTCGTACAAGAAAAATGAAAGAATTATAGTTGTTTATTGAATTGCAAGAGTTTTTCTGTTTTTGAAGTTGAGGGTGTAAGACTATGAACTTTGCATACTGTCTGTACAGTACCATCAGTGCGCTTAATTTTTTTTATGACATTCAATATTAATTCATAAGACAGAAGTATTGTGTTGATTACACTAGTTTACACCGAAAATGTACATTTGATGAGAGGTGATTTTACTTATGTATTTTCTTCCGCTGAATTCGAAAATCATTTTTTTATGGAACAGTTTTCGAGATATTGTATTTTTTAAATTTCTTCGACCTTTTTTCAATTGACAGATCATATCTTGAGCTAGAATGTCCGATTGGGTCATACTTGGTATTCAAATGCAAGGTATTGAGCTGACGAATAAATATGTATAATCGGATCTTTGATTGATAAATCGGTTCAAGATATATCAATGAAAATAGAAAAATCTTATTTTACAGTGATTCAATGCCGACAGAAAAGTACAAATCGTTAAAAGAACGTCTGGTTTCTGTTCATGTACGTAAAGATGATACTATTACGTAATAAATAAAACCAACCAGAAGAAAATCGACCGAAAAATTACAAAGTTATAACCAATTGAGTATGCAGTATCATATGCACAAAGCATGTCACAAAATCTTTAATATGTTGCTTTGACTGGATATGGCCAGGCATCACTAAATGACACTTCGGCTTCACCATAAGACTTTGTGCACATTTATAATTTTTTTTCAAACAAATAGAACATTTTGGAATCGCATTGATACCAATAATTTATAAAATTTTTACACACATCTTGCATCAAGTAGCAAATAAGAAATGGACATTTAAATTTATTTTGTTTATAGATATAAATTCAAGTGCAATTTTATTTGATGTCTATCTATGCATTCCAAATAAACTATTTGCAATTTATATTTAACAGCAAGAATTATTTAATCAGCACACTTTTTGTTCCTTGTAAATATAAATATTGGTATTTTTTATAGTACAGCCATCCTCAGCTTAAGGGCCCAATTCGGTTTACTGAAATTTATATTACACAGAGGGAATAGATTGGTTAAAAATCTGCTGGAAGAACAAAAACTTAATTATGTATTCCAATATTCCACATTTTCTATCAATTATCAATAAATTGTGCGATTTTTTTTTATACAGTAGTTTTCCGATTTAACGAAGCTAATTGTTGTCAGGCCTGGGGGAAATCACCGCATTCGAAATCGAGTACTTTGTCTTCGAAATGTTGTTAACGTGGATCACGGCAATCGTTAACGAAACGTATCTACTCGAAGTTGCACTCGATTGGTAGTCTACTATCGAAAACAAGTAAACTCTTAGCTTTTTGCCGCGAAACAAACCAAAGAAACAAAACAAAGGAAAAAGAAAGAAGTATGTAATCAAAATATAAGTATTTTCCGGAAATTTTGAACAATTAGCTTAGAAAATATAATTTAATTTAATTTTAATTGTTTTTAAGGAAAGTGAATATCAATACAAAAATTGTCCAATAGGCAGTGCAAAAAAATAAATAAGGGAAAAATCATTTCCAGAAAAAATACAAATAAAGTTTTGTTTTTCGTTTTGTTTTTCTTATTGTCTTATGCTAACAGCAATGTAAAAAATAGTAGTAGGTAACATAAAATACGATCGAATACCGTGATCCAAAAAATTGAAGCCATCGAAATAATTCTCTACACGAAAGTGCACTCGATTTCGAGTGCCGTGATTTGCCCCCTGTTCGTTAAAGTGAATTGTTCGTTATATCCAGTACTACGTTAAAAAGGAAAAGCGTTCTTTATTTTATTCAAAACTCAAAGCATATCTACTCGTAGTATTTTTAATATTTTTTTAAAAGATCATATTTACTTATTTAATTAAAATATCAGTAAAAGAAAAATTCATAAAGCACTATAATACAAATATAATTTATTTAAAAAACTAATTAAGCACAGCCTGTTTTTGTTGGAATTGATATCTTTCTCTGAATGACATCTTCTTGAAGCTCTCTACAAAGCATTATATTTAAGCTACTAATTTTGTTTTGTTGAGTCTATTTAATACAAATTTCGAAATGCTTAATGACATCTTCGTGTTTTATTTTGAGCTCTTGAATTTCAGTTCCATTCAGCTCTTTTTCACTTTCGTTTTGTTTACCCGGTAAATGGCTATTTTCAAATTTAAATTAATTTTTTTTTAATCTGATCAGCCAACCAACCATGGCTTGCATTTAACTATCCTCCATAAATTTTGTTGTAAATTTCTTTGGCTTTCTATTTTAAAATGGCAGTTGCGTTGCATGAGGGAGGAACCATTGAAAAAGTTTGTTTTCCATTCTCGGGAACTCACCTTGATTTACAGCTCTTCTATTGCGATACAAAAAAAGACTGTTTTTAACATTCCTTAAAAAATTTCCTTTGATTTTAGGATTGTACCAATGGAGGATTTATGCAGCCCATATTTTTTACATACGTAAATCTGTAATCCGCACACCATTTCGATGATCACCGATAATATTAACTTTATCTTTTAAGAACAATCTATTTCTTTTACCCATTTTGATGTTCGTAGCAAAAATTAAATCGCACAACTTTACTTTATATCAAACAAAACCATAAAAAGAAGAAAACTTACGGTAGATTTTTACTTATATTCTTTTTTAGTAACTTTCTGGTAGCAATTATGTTTCTTATATAATTTTACATTTGTTCGTTATACCGAGCACAAAAGTTTTTGTTCGTTACAAAAGGTACTCAGTAGAAAAAAATTGGATGTTCTCTAAATGCGATGTTCACTAAATCGAATGTTCGTTAAATCGGAAAACTACTGTATTTCTAAACGAAAAACCATAATTACAATACAAATAGGTTTCTCACAATACTGTTATTAGTAATACCAATTGATTCCGTTCATTTCTGACACAACTGAATTAAATTTAAGTTAAAAAGAGACAAGACTGAATATTGGCTTTTGAAATTAAAAAAAAATTATTCTTGTAAATAATATTTAATTTGAAAAAAATCGGTTGGAAATAATTAATCATTTGCCGCTGTACGGAAATTATCCTTACTAATATATTCACCCTTATTCCAGTTGTCGTCATCGACGTCACATCAACACAATACCAAAAAATTGGGGCTTGTTTGCCCGCTCTCGAGAACAATTTTGCGCAACTGAAAATCTATTTCCGTTCCCTCTGGTCTAGAAAATAGCATAAACTTGCCAGCAGGAGTCAGTTGTTTTTTGAGCACTAATTTTTTGGTGTTGTGTTAAAGTGACGTCGATGTCGACAACTGGAATAAGGGTGATTATAAATGTGAAAGTGAGTTTGTTTGTTTTTTTCTACGATTTCACTCCCAAACCACTAAACCGATTTTCAAAGTTCTTTCACGAGTGGAAAGCTACATTATCAGCGTCAAACATAGGCTATTCTTTTTATTCGGTTAGAAACGTGTTTTTTTTGTATTTTACGCGGATTTTCAAACCGCTAAACCGATTTTGAAAATTCGTTCAGAAATAGAAAGCTACAATACAAGCGGTAGACATCTTTTTTAACCGACTTCAAAAAAAGAAGGGGGTTAACAATTCGTCTCTATTTTTTTAAGGTGTGGAGGTTCATAATTCGTTACATTTTAGACCTATTGTAATTTTTTTTGTTTAAATGTAATTTTATGATATTCTACTTATTTTATTGCAGCGAAACCTAGAAAACATTTTGGTTCTTGTAATTAGACAATTTGAAAGTTATAAAAATGGGCGGAGTTACGCCCATTAAAATTAAATTTAATATTTCACGCGGTTCTACTTAACCGATTTTTACGAAACTTACCACACAAATTGAGGTCTAAAATAGGCAACATCTCTTATTTAAAAAATGGGCGGAGTCACGTCCATTAAAATTTAATATTTTATTTTACGTGCTTCTACTCTACCGATTTTTACAAAACTTAACACACCCTAAGCCTTGAAAAACACACAATCTTGCTTTTAAAAAATAGGAGGAGGCACGCCAATTAAATTTGAATTTTATATATCACGTACTTCTTATCGTCTTCTATCAGATCTTTGCCTTGAAGCCGGTTTTTTTTTTTGGCTGAAAGAATTATTTATCCAGTTCTGAACCAGTTTTTAATATTTAGTTCGGATTTTCTCCGAAAAACTAATTTTTGGGCTGGTTAAGACAATTTTCGTGTTTGATTGTTTTTATGCGATGTTTTTTATTTTTTACTGCCTTATCGGATTCAATCGTTTTATTAACATTATCAGTGAGTAGCAAATATCAAAAGATTGATAAATTTTAAGTATAGTTTCCAAAATATCAGATCAAGCGAAGCCATATAATGACTTACTTTTCTGATTACCAAATTTCATTACATTAAATAGATTACGTGAACAAGTTGACAAATAAAAGAAGTAAGTACTTCTTAAGAATCGATTATTTTAGTCTCACGCCTTGTTAATATCATTAAATTGGTAATCCAGTAAGGAAGAGCTTCCACCAAAAATTCTTAATTACAAACCCGATTACCTTTTTTGAAATTTTTTGCTGAGAAGTTGCGATTTACATACATACATGTATCTATACATTTGATCACTTCGCCTATTACTATACAGGATTATTTTATTTACACACACTTCAAGCAGCTGCAAGAAATGTGAACTGGTAAAACGCTAAAATGGCAAATAGGCACAACTGATTCTATGAGAGTGATAAAAAGTGCGATTAAATAATTCTCGACTGCGCTAAAAACATTTGTTAAACTTTGAAAATGTTATTAGATTGAGGGTTTTTGTTTGCTAATTTTACAAAAACTTTTTTAGGAGTAAAATGTTGTTTACAGATTATATTTATTCTTAATTTTACCTCCTAATTATATGATTAATGTTTTCAAGCAGCCAAAGCACATTTTCCATTGCATACACACAAATGCATAAGGAGGCGTATGACGAATAAATACCACATACATATAGAATAAAGAAAACTTGTACAAGCTTTGTTAAAACAAATACAAAATTCTCGCAGACGAATATTCGACTCGATATAAGCAATACGGGTTAATATGTATGTACATATATATTTTTTTTCCGAGTAAATATCCATACACCGAGTATAAGTCTGACAGACGCTCTATTTCTATTTATAGTTGTAGATCGCATAAATGAAGTAGAGATACCCTTGTGTGTTAGAATCGGCCATAGTCATAGTTGGTTTGAAAGCAAATAACCGAGTGTACGCAGTTACTTAATTTTTTATTTTTTTTTACATGTATTTATTTATTGTATCTTCAAATATGAACTAACAATAAGTAATAAAATCTTAAAGCTAAAATATAATTATTATGCCCGACCAGTGTCGGACATAAACTTAGTCATAGTTATAAATAATACATGAGTAGTGGTAGTGGTAATCAAAAAGGAAAAATAAATATATTTTCAAGCAGTCCCATCTGGAGTGTTGAGTAAAAGAGCCCTTGTGTCCCTCTTTTTTAGGCGAATGTGTCCAGTAAAATTCAAGATGTTACGAGCAAGGGGATTAGGATGTGAATCGAGTTTAGTTAAGTATTTGCCTGCGTATCTTGCAATTTCTTCAGTCACTTGTGGCATATTTAAATCGCGATGTAAATTTGAATTTTTAATGTGCAATAGAGCAGATGTTATTAACCTTAAAATTTTGTTTTGTCTTCGTTGAATTCTCTCTACATTGGAAGCTGAAGCAGTGCCCCATAACTGGATACCGTAACACCATATTGGCTTCAAAAGCGACTTGTATATTAAAAGTTTGCAGTCCAGGCTGAGTGTTGAATTTCTGCCAATCAACCAGTGTATTTCAGATAACTTAAGTTTTATCTGATTTAGCTTAGAGTCAATATAATGTTTCCATGTAAGCCGACGATCAAGGTGTATACCAAGATATTTCACATGTGAATGTTGAGGAACAATTTGAATTTTGATTCTAACGGGGGACAAGTATCATTTCGTAAGGTAAATGTTATCTGTACGCACTTATGTTCGTTTACTTTTATTCTCCATAAGTTTAACCATAGCTCAAGCTGCGTTATATGTTGCTGAAGATATCTTGATGCCTCATGAGGGTTTTCGTGCATACTGAGGCAGGCTGTATCATCTGCAAATGTAGAAGTGTGTATATTACTACTCACAGGCATATCACAAGTATAAATCAAATATAAAATTGGGCCCAGTATACTCCCTTGTGGTACACCGGATAAAACAGATTCGGGCGTACTCATAAATTCTCCTTCCATAACATAGAACTTCCGGCCTAAAATATAACTTTATAAACATTTTAGAATGTTATATGGTAGATATGTCTTCAATTTTAAAATGAGGAAATCATGCTAAACTTTATCAAATGCCTGAGAAACATAAATAAACAAGGCAATACTTCTTTTCTTCAAATGTTTTTCTTATAAATTGAACCAATCTATGCGTTTGTTCAATGGTGCTATGCTGACTTCTAAAACCAAATTGATGGTCCGGTATGCACATATTATGTGTTAGAATAGGGGACAATTTTTTCATGAGAAGCTTTTCAAAAAGCTTTGACATAGTTGACAGCAAACTTATTGGCCTATATGACTCAGGTTTGCTAAGATCTTTGCCCGGCTTTAATCATTTTGACCTTGGCAAGCTTCCAGTGTTGTGGATAATACTCCAGTCGTAATATGGCATTAAAAATAAACAGCAGGATTCTTATTGCAATATGCGGCAAGTTCATCAGCATCTAGTTACTAATTCCATCGATACCTGTAGCTTTCTTTGGCTTAAGTTCAGCAATTACTTTTTGTACATCACGCATCTAAAACTTTAAGGGTCGAGGGAGGAGGGTCTTGCCCAACCTCCTGTAGATGTGCGCAGAGGTGATTTATACTCAGCGCCACAAAGATTAATTAGATGCTGGTGTGACATCGACATTTTCCAGATAATGTTT
Source organism: Tachina fera (assembly GCA_905220375.1). Classification (NCBI taxonomy): domain Eukaryota; kingdom Metazoa; phylum Arthropoda; class Insecta; order Diptera; family Tachinidae; genus Tachina; species Tachina fera. The sequence continues at coordinate 65,832,244 of LR999964.1, forward strand.
AAGAGATGCAGTTTCTTCATATGCTAGCAGCTTTTGGAGTCGTTTAGTGCACTCTTTAAATCTAACTTTATTTTGGGGTAATCTGTGCTGTTGCCATTCTCTTCTAGCTCTTCTTTTTTCACCTACGAGACGTTCAATATCTAGAATAAATTCTGTTAAACCCAGTCTGCGGATGGGGTTTAGTGGCATGTTCAGCAGCCTGTTTAATATTTTCGTTAAGATTGGCAATGTTAGATTCAATATCATCTGGTGTTCTTAGCTTAATATTTTCCGTACCATGACTACTGAGGTATTTTTTGAACCCCAGTTAATTAAACCGATTGATCATCTTCACATATGGGTCAGGTAAGTCACTTCTTAATGGGCTAGAAATTGTAACGATCGTGGGAGAGTGATCGGACGAGAGATCTAGAGAAGCTTCAACTTGAATTAAATCCTAGAGAAGCTTCAACTTGAACTAAATCCCAAGAGATATTTTTTGTGACGCCAAAATCTATAACATCCGGAATTTTTTGTATGTCAGTAGGCCAATAAGTGGGCTCCCCACACGAAATGACATCCAAGCCCATTTTTGAAATTGTGTTGAATAATGCTCGACCTCTGGGTGTAATAAGACGCGAACCCCAGAACGTATGTTTTGCATTATAGTCGCCAGCTGCTACAAAACAAGGTCCAAGAGATTTGTAGAAATCCTCATACTGATTCTCAGTGATTTAAAATCTGGGAGGGGAATAAATTGATGATATCACGAAATTTGTACAAAAATTTTCTACAAAAATATTCGTAGCGTGCATGTATTCTTCACTAACGTTGTCAAGGATATAGTCCTTGAGTCTTGACTTAATTAGAATTGCAGATCCACCACATGCTCTTCCTCTCGGGTCCTTTGTATCATATAAGTTGTAGTCACAAATTTTAAAAAGGCTTCTCGAAGTCAAATGAGTCTCAGAGACTAACATTATATCAATATTTTTTCCGTAAAGAAGTGCTCAAGTACATTTTTATGTTGGCGAATGCCGTTTGCGTTCCAGAAACATGTTTTTAACGTGTTCATGGTTTGTTAACTAATGCTTGAAGCAGTGTATTCTGCATTCGCAGCATTTCTTGCATCATGCTCGTCATATTTGTTGTAAAGTTGTTTATAGTTAGCACCAGATTCTCAATAGTGGCTTCAAGGCGACTAAAGTTAAAGCTTGAGTTTGCATTCGTTAAATTATTTGGCGGTGAAAGATTTTGTGTGGGAATAGAACTAGACTTAGCAGCATCGGCATACGATACACGTGAAGTAACTGGTTGGCTCACTTGAGAAAAAGTGGCGGAGTAAGTGTTTAATGGTTAAGCTGAAGCTAATTTAGGTTTTTTAGCCATAGCCTGTTTAACGAAAGAATATGCAGGACAACCTCTGTAGTTAGCGGTGTGATTACCACAATTACTGCATTTTTTATCGCTTACATAGATCTTTTGGCTTATTGCAACTAGCAGTGTCATGTAATCCGCCGCACACAACGCAAACAGAGGGTAAATTGCAGTATGTTTTTGTATGGCCATATTCTTGGCAATTATGGCACTGTACAGGACCTGAACGCTTATGTGGCTCTTCAACTGTGATTTTTCGGTATAAGAGGTATTTTAAATTATAAATTGGGTGCGTCTCATTTTTTTCATTTTATATCATTCGGCGAAATAGAGGTTGGGGGACTTTCTCCTTATTAATTATATTGGATACATTTTTTACCTTAAATCCCTGGAGGAAGAGTGCATATTTTATTTCCTCGGGTACAACATAAGAATCTATGGCCTTCAATACGATCTGCAGGCCTTTAGCGCTCTTAAGCTGGTATGTGTAGAAACTTGTTTTTTTTCCATAAAAAACCGGAAATCTTTTTCGTCATAAATTTGAATTTTCGTTTCATCGATGTTGCCACATTTTTATTGGAACAATATGAAATTTATACTCACCAGTGACCGAGATTGATTTTTTGATAAGAGCGTTTGAATTTGTATCTCTCAAATATATTGGTGGCGGCTTGGAAGTTTTGTTCGTGGGTACATCGGGTATGTCGTTGTCATCTTGCAATATTTGAAAACGGTTTTGACGATTTGTTATCCCTAGATATCTTTGGGGCAGATGCAATTTTAGTAGAATTTGTGCTTCGCCCGCGCTTTATTACAGTTATATATCTGTCCATTCCGACTTGAACGTTGAGTTTTGGGCTACTGTTGATAACTTGATTAAGTGATGATCACGAGCCCGAAGCGGATGATATCGCTGAGTGAAATGTAGAAGTACTAGGCAACGGTAATGTTAACGAATCACTAGTTGTCATTGGACAAAGCGAGGTTGATCGCTGACGAAGTAGTGGCTTTGCCGTTAGAAAAAGTCTATCATCAGATTTTTTATTTTTATTGTCTTCATCAAGATCTTCAGAACTCACAGTAAACCCCAAATCAGATTTTTTGTATATATTGTTGTCATCAAGAGCTTCAGAAATCACAGTAAAATAGGCAATAAAAAAATAGGTAATTTAAAAGTAAATACTTAAATATATTTTTTGAGCACTTATTGTCATTCTCTGATAAAGGTATTGCTTTTTATGACTGTGCTACATTTTTATTCATCACTTTATTAAACATTTGAAAGAAAAGAACAAGATACAACAAGTTTTTTCAGATGCTCATTTTGCAAATGCATTCGAACATTCAAATGTTTCAATAAAAAAAAACAAAGAATAAATAATTGTAACTATTGACGCATGCAATTTAGCAAAACAAAAAATTCCTAAACAATTTCACCAACACTTGCAACCCAAATTCATAAAAGCAGACATTGAACTAGTAAAAAATCTCTATTTCAAATATACGAGTAAATATGTATGTATGTGGGTATATATTATTTTATTTTACAAAATTTTCTTAAAACCTACTTTTCATTAGTAACAATAACAAAGCAAATATCAATTATACAATACGAGATAATAACTTAATGATAGATGTTAATAAATTTTATTTGCAATATTTTATACATACATATATTTTTGTTGTTGTCGTAAAATAAATAGAATGAGCACTTGCGTTGAATAGCACTAAATAAATATTTATATATGTAAAAAGCAAATTCCAAAGATACGAGTATTTTTAGAACACAAATTCCGCATTTGTGAAAAAATTCTTTTGTTTTTTTACTTATTTGAAGTTTTGCTTTACTAAATTCAATATTAATTTAGAACTTTTCATTGAAAATAACTTTTGAGTTGTAGATTTTCCAAGTACAAGAACTCACTTCGAAGTTGGCTAACAATTTTGGGATTGTTTTCTACACGTATCATATTAGCAAAAGATCTCTTTGGCATTATATAAAAATGTAAGCAGATATTCTGTGCTAAGACAATTTATCATAGAAACCTTTTAAAAAACTCTGCAGATTTTGTAAAAAATATGTTTTAAAGTAACTAAATATGCTATACTATATATATATATATATATATATATATATATATATATATATATATATATATACTCGTATATATTCATTCCCGTCGTTTCAGGCTGGAACATAGGGCCGTAACAAATAAATTCCAAGCATGTCTATTGGTTATTACCAGTTTAATTTCGGTAAAAAAAATTTGGTCACATCTTTGAAAATGTTAATATAGTTGGGCATATTTAAAGTTTTTCGAAAATCTCCTGAAAACTCGAACTTCCAGAAATTCTGAGTTACGTTTTAAGAGCATTATGTTGTCAATAACAGGTGACCAATTTTGTCCGCCTGCATCGTCTCCTTTCCAAAAAAAAGTGCGTAACCCTCAGAAAATGCCAAGTTGAAAACTTGACGATATTTGGCTCAAATTCATGTTATTCGCAAATAGATTGATGGGCTATAATAAAGGAACACCTTATCTATAAATTTGCATTATTTTTTCCGTCTCGGTTGCATCATTCAATAAAAAAGTCCTTTGGAAAGGCATTAATTAAATTTTTATAGCTTAACAGAGCTTTATTAACACGCTAACAGAGCTCTGTTAAAGCACAAGGTTTGTGTTTAAAATTTAACTTCAATGTGTAGAAATACTTTAATCAAAAATTAACCTCTATATGCACTTAATAATACAGGGTGTTTTTTTTTTGAGGTATATAACTTCGAATTGAAATAAAACACAAGAAAATCGTTTTAATGTCCATCAATTTGGCTTTATTGGAAGGATAATTTTATGCCATTAACGTTTAAATATGATTTCGGGCATGTGGCCGCCGCGGCTGGCTCGAATAAAGTCAATTCTACAGGTCCAATTTTCAACCACTTTTTCGAGCATATGGGGTCGTATGTTGGCAATAACGCCACGAATGTTGGCTTCCAAGTCCCCTAACGTTTCTGGTTTGTTGGCGTAGACCAGCGACTTCACATACCCCCAAAGAAAATAATCCAATGGTGTCAAATCACACGATCTTGGTGGCCAATTGACAGGTCCATTCCGAGAAATTATGCGCTCATCGAATGTTTCCTTCAATAAATCGATTGTGACGTGTGCTGTGTGGCATGTAGCGCCGTCTTGTTGGAAACACAACTCATCCACATTCATGGCATCCAAAATCTTCCATAAAGTTGATGGACAAAGCTCCAATGGCTGTGCACGGTGCCGAATCGATTCATTCGGGTCCTCTTCAACACTTTGCTCTACAGCGGCAACTGTTTCTTCGGTGCGCACTGTTCGACGTCTCTGCGGATGCGTATTATCACATAGAGTAAACGTAGTGCGAAAACGATCCATGGTTAACCGAATTAATTGCTCTGATGGACGATTATGTCGACCATAAAATGGACGGAGCTTGCGGTAAACTTCGCGAACTGAACCATTATTTTCGAAATAAATTTGCACGATTTGCAAACGTTGTTCTTTTGTCAACCTGTTCATGATGAAATGGCAAACCAAACTAAATATTAATCACTTTACAGCTGACAAAATGGCCGCCAGTTAAAAAAGTGATGCCAACTTAAAGTTCTATACCTCAATAAAAAACACCCAATATATACATAAGTATATAATAGAAGGCAAGAAATCGTCCTTTAAAAGCACGATATTTTTTTATAATTTGTTTTCCTTAATCCTGGTACTCGGTTCAAAATTTCACGCGAAATGTTTACATGAAATATTTATGAACAAAATGTTGCAAAAGTTGTACTCTGTTCAACTCGTGAAAAATTTATGAAATGTATCTGGCAACATTTTCTTGCCATCTGTGAAATAATGTGACTGGCATTTATTGCGTGTGAAATATTGGCAGCTGATGTTTTTGTTTAAAAATGTCGATCAATGTTGCATACTTCTAACCAATAAAAACGAAAATATTTTTCCGGAAAAGTAAAGTGGGCATCACTTGTGTTTGTAAAACTTTTCACGCGAAATAATCAATGTTGCTGAAAATTTTTCACAACTTCGAACATAGTACTAGGCTTTATCAAAAATAATGATAATTAACATCAACTGTACCTCTGTTATGCTGAGTACATTTCTGGTGTTTCTTGTGTTGTCATTTTCAAAATGTGAGCAACTCCATTTAGATTATGTTATTTATATGGAAAGCAATGTCACACCACAACGAAAAATATTGAAAATGACAAAGTTGTCACCAGAGTAGCAAGTCGTACCGGCGCGGCTGGCGGCTAGCCAGTCAGCCGATTTTTTTCGGCAAGCCGAGCCGCCGCCGAACCACTCGGCTTATCGGCGGCTTAGTACTCAGCCGATATTTTGTCTTTTATTTTTTATACTTTTACTAATTTCATATTTAATATGATAGCGAGCGTCCCGGAAAGATAGTTGCTTTTGCTTGCACATAAAAAGAAAATGTTTATGTGAACGGTTTATGTAACGGTAACAACACTTACGTTCTCTTTTGGAGTCCCTTCTTAAACACATGTACGTTTACATATACTTTTTTGTTTAAGCAGTCAGGCGACTTTTTGATAATTAATTGTTCAAAGCTTTTTGTTTGTTGATCCGTAGCAGTGTTCCAATAAAGTAATTAATTTTTAATTTAATCGGAAAGCTTAAATCAAATTTATGTAGAAGGCAATCATGAATAAAATTCCGCGAGAAATTTTTCTCGGGGAAAAATTCCAACTAATAGAAAGTAATAGGGATAAAAATTTTAATTTGAAAAATTAAAAATTTCTCACGAAATTTTATTCATAATTGCCCTGATAGTCTAGAATATGTTTCTATGGTTTAACAAACAATTTACCAAGCTATTTTTTAGGACATCAATTACTGCAACATTCAAACTATTGCAAAATAAATAACAACAGGTTGGGTTAAAACTTTTTTCAAATGCTTAAACAAATCGGCGTTAAGCCGTTCAGCCGCCGCCGAAAATATTTGTCTTTCAGCCGCCTCCGAAATTTTTTGCTCGGCTTGCTACTCTGGTTGTCACTAGTACGTGGTATTTGCTATGTCACAAAATGCCAAAGTGTATACTCGGCATTACATTTAACAATTACTTTCGACGATCCCGTTCGTATCATTTTGTTAGTTACTTACAGTTTTATTTCAATCAAATCTGTTGATATTGTATCTAAATTCAATTAAAGTTATGTTTTATTCGAACTTGATATAAATATACAGAACAAATTTAGGTGTGTATAAACTTATTAAGTAGCTGTAGCTATCTCTATTTTTTTTGGGTGTTACTTCATAACTCGGTACATTTTAGGCCGATTGTAAAAGTTCTTTTTTAGTCTGAGAGGATATAGCTTCCCATTGGTCCCATTGGCGGGGACACGCTCACAATTTTTTGTTTAATTTTATGATATTCTACTTATTTGATTGCCGCGAAACCTATAAAACACCTTTGGTTCTTATAATTACACGATTTGAAAGTTGAAAAAATGGGCAGTGTTACGCCCACTAAAATTTATTATGATACTTCATGAGGTTCTACTTAACCGATTATTATAAAACTTACCACACACCTTGAGCTCTAAAATACACAATCCGCCTATTAAAATTTAATGTTTTATTTTATGTGGATCTACTTTACCGAATTTTACAAGAGTTAACACACACCCTAAGTAGAGGAACAACCCGCCTTAAAAAGTCGGTGGCGGCTAATAACCTGCCTTGAGCCGGCTGAAATTGACAGCCGCACAGTGGCTGAAAATCGTTTTTCATTGGCCAAAAGTCTAATTTTTTTTTGTCACCGATTTTTAAAATTTTTACGCCTTTTTGTAGCTAATATATCCAGATTAAGGTAGCCAAAAACTTAGGTTAAACTATTGATAATTGTGGGCGTGGCATGCTGTCAAACTCAACCGTTTTTTTAATTTCAGAAAAAGGTGTTTTTCTTTTGTTTTTTATCAAAAATAAATGGTTACTACTCGCAAGCTATCATCGATAACGGCCTGCGGTCTTTTTTATAATGTTGGTAGGACTATAGTCTTTAGTTGTTGTAAGTGGTCACAGCTCTAGCGTTTAATATTACGGGCGTTTTGAAATATTTATGAAACTACTATATTTTTCTCAAATTTAAATTTTAGTGGAATAGAACTTCTAGGGAACAAAAGGGAACAAGAAACGTATACCACCAGGAGAAAGGTGAAAGTGTCCTCTTTAACGCTATATATACTTTTGCACCCGTGACGACCCGTGGGTAGAACACTTTTTTCATTTTAATGAAATTACTCTAAAAAAAATTCAAATTAATTTAAACAGCCCTATAAGTACTCGTATACAATAGTGTCTTAAATTTTCACTTTTTTGCCTAAAAGTTTGTTTTTTTTACTTTAGACTACGTAAAACGAAAAAAATTAAATATAATACCTGCGAAAGGGTTTAATGGCTTTGTTTTGATCAGCAAAAAATAAGTCATAAAATTATCACAATAGGTTCTACAGTAAACATATGATCTCTTTCTGAATTTACCTGTTATCAAATGTTAGGGTCAACCAAAGTCATAAACATTTTTATAACAATAATGGCGACATTAAACCACTAAAGATAAAAAACAACCCCATATTGGCGAGATACTAATCAGTTTTACCTGATATTAAGGTCTGAATAACATGTGCAGTTTTGTTCAATTTAAGCACTACCTGCTATGAAATTGAAGATCAATGTGTGAATAACATGTATCTAAAAATGTATAAAACTACGGATTCCATAAGGGATTACTCAGTAATAAGTTAATCCTTTAATTGTACGGATAAAATATAACAAATAAAAATATTCAGATAAATATGGAGAGCTTCAGTTATAAAGAACTGGCCGAAGAGTATTTTAGAAACAAAAACCAGGAAGATGTTCTTAGTTACGTTAAAATAAAATTAAACTTAAATTCGTGTAGCACCGAAATGCAAGAGCAATTATCTAATTTCGTCAAAGCACTAAAAAAACGCTACAAAGAAGTTAGCTACAGTAAACAAAACTTTTATATAAAAAGTGCAAACTGGTTAGAAGGCCAACTTACTGTCGCTGCAGAAACAGCAAAGCAAGATAAGGCTGGAAGACCACGCAAATCATTAATGGGCAACTGCAGTGATAGATCTAAGAGGCGGAAACTTAAAGATTTTAACGATGCAATTGGTTGTACAAATATAAAAGAATCTTTCCTACATCAATTACGATCACAGAACCAATTATCAAAAGTGGATATCATTGAAAAAGTTGTTAAAGCTAGTCCAGTGAGAACAAAACGGATTCTTAAAAGTATACCAACTCCGAGTGATGCAATACAGTACACAAATGAGGAGGCATTAGCATTATTTCTGGATTTGAAATTAACAAAACAGCAATATATTAAGCTCAGACTGCGTGCGATTGAAAAAGGGTCAAATATGTATCCAGCATATCATTACATAACCGCTGCTAAAATAGACTGTTTGCCATCAAAGGACACTATTACAATCACACCAATTTCGGCAGAGGTACAACTACAATCTCTACTTGATCACACAGCCGAACGCTTGCTACAATCAATAACAGGAAATGAGTTAAAGAAATATGGAAACACAAAGTTAATTCTTTTTTGTAAATGGAGATGTGATGGTTCCTCGGGACAAAAACAATACAAACAAGCTGTATGTGAAAATATTTCGGACTCAGATATGTTCATGGTATCATTTGTACCATTGCGATTGAAAAAGATTTTGGAAGATTCAGAGCCTTCGACTAGTACAACGCAAACAATGGATATTTGGAAAAATGAGACACCATCTTCTACGAAATACTGCAGGCCAATTAAATTTGAATTCAAAAAAGAAACTCATGATGCCATTAACAAAGAAGTTAGTGATATCAAGGCCCAAATTGCAACACTACAGCCATTACAATTACAGTTAGATGGGCAGCAAACTGAAGTAAGCTACCAATTAGTGCTGACAATGATAGATGGAAAAGTAGGTCAGACTTTGACTAACACGAAGGCTGCATCCAGCTGCATTATATGCCAAGCAACATCAACCCAATTAAACCAAGTCCCGACAAAATCATTAGATAATACCGATGCATATGAATTTGGATTATCACCACTACATGCAAGAATACGACTTATGGAACACATACTAAAAATCAGTTATGATTTGGATTTCGGGTCTTCAGGATCAATAAGAAACAACGAAACCAACAAAGAGTTAAGAAGTTCAAAAAAGAAACATGTTCTAGATGAATATCGCAAATTAGGATTGATTATAGATCAGCCAAAACAAGGGTCAGGCAATACAAATGATGGCAATACCGCAAGAAGATTCTTTTCAGATCCAGAAACAGCATCTGAAATAACAGGAGTGGATTTAAACCTTATTTTCAGGTTTAAAATAATCCTAGAAGTACTTGCGTGCAATGAAGAAATTGACTCTAGAAAATTTGGAGATTATGCTAAGGAAACTGCAAAAATATATACAACCAACTACCCATGGAGAAATATGTCTGCAACAGTTCATAAAATCCTTTATCATGGAGAAGATATCATTAAATATCATTTGGTGCCACTTGGAGATCTATCAGAGGAGGCTCAGGAAAAAAGAAACAAGGATTACAGATTTTATAGAGAGCACAATACTAGAAAAATTTCACGAAATTCAACAAATGAAGATCTATTTAATATATTATTGGCAACGTCAGATCCGTTCATCTCCAGTATTCGAAATCAATGGAAAGTGGAACATCGGGATTTAGATGAAGAAGCCAAAAAACTACTAAAGAACAGAAATAGCACAGAACAAAATATGGAATATTTACAATCAATGTTTGAGTCAAATGAATAATAATTGCCTTTCATTGTTATTTAAGGTACGAAAAGCATACTATTAGTAAAAAATAATAATAAACAGAACCTACCATTGTTACAAATGCTATTAAAATTTATTGCAGTTTTTATTTTTAATATGTTTTTTAAAATGATCAAATTTGACAGCAAAAAATAATAAATTTTTCTGTAGTAATAGCAATATTTTTAGATAATATTATTAAAGTTTTTTTTTAAGTGTAACTATTTTTTGAGTGTAAACAAAATTGCAAATTAGACAGCAAAAAATTTTTAATTTTTCTGTAATAATAGCAAAATCGTTGATTTTACTATTTTTTTTAGTGTAAAATTTTTTTTGAGTGTAACATTAAATAAATTCCATTATTACAAAACATATTTATAATTATTACTAATTTCCATATATTAAATTTTTTAATAAATAAAAAAATAATAAACCCATATTTCACTCTAAAAGTTAAAAAAATTCAAAAGTTCAACTTTGAGCTAGAATTCCTTAAAAAGTCCTCAATCAATTTTAATGTAATTAAAACTGAGTCAAACTGAACTAAATATCTATCCACTAAAATAAAAATTACTTCAATATTTTGATCAGTTCAAAAGTTACAGAATTTTGGCCAATGAAAAACGATTTTCAGCCACTGTGAGCCGCTGGTTTTGATAAGTTTTTTAAACATATTTCTATAAAAAAAATTCAAGCAGCTGACGAATTCTATATAATTTGTAAGATTTTTTAAAAATTTGCCACTGCAAAAAGCAATTAGCCGGCTGTGGTTTTGAGCAGAGGCTAGCCGCATTCATCGGCGCCGGCTTTAAATTACATTGAAAGTCGGCGGCAGCTCTTGAACCGGCTGTGAGCCAATCGGCTTTTTTCTCATGTGTGAGAGCGCGAAGAACAACAAAATAAATATTGAAGATCGGTATAACTAATGCCCGTGTAGAGCGCAGTCACTATGCACGCATACGTAGGCGGGATGTGTAACACCACACAACCTACAAGCTGCGCGTGTGAGAACTCGAGAAACAAATGCTCAGAAGGTGCGGTATAACGAATGCTCGTGTAGAGCGCAGTCACTATGCACGCAGATGCAGGCGGGATTTGTAACACCACACAACCTACAAGCTGCGCGTGTGAGAAAATCTCAGAAGGAGTAGTGTGACTGTTGCTAGACCGAAATCCAAGGAAGTCCGCCACACAATAGTATACACTAATTGTGCTATTATAAGTCTGTCCAGTAGATGTGTTTAAAGGCAAGCTAAATGCTGATAGATGTGTAACACCACTTCAACTTTGTGTTCTTACCTCGCTGACAGCTAGCAGCAGACTCCTCGATTCATGCGGAGATTCCTCCTTATATACGCAAATTTCTGCCAATAATCAGATAAAATGTAATTTACTAAATAATAGTTGTATGAAACTGTTAATGTAACTATTTTAATACTTAAATTCACATATAGATGGCGACTCCATCTATATCAAAACGTTACTTTTAAATTGATTTTAAAATCGTGAAAGGCAATATGAATAATATTAATGAAATTATAAATTCATGTATAATTCAATTTATAAAAGAAACAATATAAAATATCATAAAAAAAGAATATAATCGGATACAATTCAATATACAGAATGTAAAGATAATTAATTCAATTGTTGTATGATGAAAACGAGTCCCGACTTTCGTCGTTACAAACTATTTGTTGATATATTTATTTGAAAATATTTTTCAGATTTTCCTTTAACTTATAATTTCGTTAATTGTATTTACAAAAATCGTTGTAGGTTCAAAATCAATTAATTATTTAATTGATATAACAAAAAAATTAATTGTATTTACAAATCATTTTTTTCTGTGTAGGAACATGCCCGGTAATAAAAATTGCAAGTGCTTTTTATGTATATACATACATATATGTATGTGCGTATGTATGTCCTTAGTTACCAATATTGCTGGCCCCAACTTCAAACAACACTATATGTAAAATATGTATGTAAAAATATTTGATTTAACTAGATCAATATTATTTTTAGCTTTTTAGTGCTTATTTTTGAAATCGGTTTAATTTTTTTAAAGTTTTATACATTTAAAAATTGCAAGCCAAAATGTAATTCTAAATTCTCAATGAAATTTTCCGAAGTGTTAAATTGCAGTTCAACGCTTTATTTATTATAAGAGGCGACATCGTTCATTTCAATTTAGTAATTTAAAATTATATATTTACACACACACACTTGAGTGCAAATTGTCAAGAAAAAAATATAATTTGTTTGCTTTCTGCACAAATGAACATTTGCTACACTGTTTAGCTTTTAAAACGATGAATAAATAAAACAAACAAAATCTTTAGCAACGACAATCGTCAGTCCCTCCCTCTTTATCTGTCTCTATCTCTGTCATTCTCTGCTGTCATAAAATTAATATACAATCATATAGAAAGATCCCCAAACATAAAAATAAAAAAATGTTTAACTACAAAATCAAGAATACATAAAAGCAAATAGCTAATTCGTATGGTGGCTGGTGTAGGGACTATAACACAACAAAACTATGGACAGGAAATGTACATGTAAGGAGGAAAATCCATGCCATACGTACAAAGGACTAGACTAGTCAAAACTGTGTTGGTTTCCAAATAAAAAAAACTGCTTTCAACTTTGAATTTATTTAGGTTACTAACTCACAATATGCATATCACAGTAACCAAACTTTCCTATTATTTTTGATTACTTTTATACATTTTTATAATAATAAATGGAATAGGATGCCACCTACATAAGTCATTAAAATTCAGCATATGTATGTATGTGTTTTGATAAAATACGTGTGAGTTTATAAAGAAATTCTTGAAAAATACTTATTACGTTTTAGGTTAACGATTTGATCATTTTATTTTTACTAAATACACTCACTAAATGTAAAATTTCAAATAAAACTCGACCTTCAAACAAATCGTAAAATTTGAAGCAAGAATTCTTCAAACATGGTGATAAATCATTAAATCTGGTAGGGGTAATATACTCGTACATACTTACGTTAATGCATATACATACATATGTATGCACATTAAACTGCTTAAGTATGAGTGCGGATTTTGTATCTATCCTGTATTATGTTCAACATATTTTATTATTTATTTATTTATTTATTAAACATATTAATGCAAAGTAAATTTGCATAATATGGTGTTGCACAAATATGGGCGGAGTAACCTAGACCATATGCCCAAGATGGTATTAACAGTATTTTGAAAGGTTTTGTGACTGACTGTACACGACCTATGCTTTCACATAGGAAGTAGGCAACTGGTTGTTCAAGAAATTCCACAAAAAACCGCAAGATTATACGGTTATCCGTGGCAGATCAGTCAACCAGTGCGAGCGAGACGAAAAACTCTCGAAGGCCAAACAACACACACAAGCCTGACCGCACTTAAGAAATAATTACGATGACGCGAGAGATGTTCCCCGACCCAGAGCTGCTTAACGACTGCATATTTTATTATTTTTATATTTATATCGGGAGTCTCCAAACTTTTTTTGTACTAAAATTTATTGGTACTGCAATTTTTTTTAAATACCATTTATTGGTAGTGAAAAAAATGCACTACCATTAAGTGAATACCAGTATGTGAAATTGTTAGTGCACTAAAAATATAGTGCATTATGCCCATCTCTGGTTCACTTAAATGTAAATAAAATTAACGGCCTGGCCCACGATGTCGACAAAAAATTTTCTTTCGCTTATTTATATTGAAAACAAAATAAGAAAATTTGTTTTTGTTTTCAATATACATAAGTGATAGAAAATTTTTTGTGGACATCGTGAGCCAGGCAGTAAATCCAAAACAAAAAATTTTATAATGCATAAAAGGAAAAAAAGATAAAAGTCAAAATTTAAATCGATTTTAACTATGTCAAAAATTATCTTGACAAATTGTACGTACATATGTACATATATTCCTCGAACCCAAATTTTCACATTCACGGGACTGTTTTCGGAATCACATGCAAATGTATGTATGTATGTGTATGTACCTACCCTGCAGTCAGACTGGGGCCAAATGTGTTTATGTCAACACTAAAATTCCAGAGTAGTTACATTGTCCACAATTTCTCTTCTATTCGTTAGTATAAAAGAAAGAGCGAAAACAGATGTAGTGTATTTCTGGTGGATTTTGCAACAACTTGTCAGTATAAATAAATTTGTATGTACGTAAAGTATAGAAATGCACCAGGAAATGTCTTGTGGTATGTCTCCATGTTGCCATAGGAGCTACGTAGTCAGTACCTAGTCAATTGTTTTAGTGTTAGGCCGGGTTTACATCTCAACTAATTAAGTTCAACAGTTTCATACATAATTAACAGACAATTTTATAGAATCCAACATATGTGCAAACTGTTTAAATCAATAAATAAATGTCTGAATCAAACAGTTTTTCATTAGTAAATAGTTGGTTACGTTTTTTTGGGCAAATGACACACAAGAAATGCCAGATGTAAACTCAGCCTTACTAGTAGATTTTCAATGATAAGCACATGCTAAATGCCTATAGCATAAAGTATTGTATGGGGAATAATTGTAGAGTCCCAGCAAACACGAAGTCAAACCTTTGAACTAAGATAACTTTATAATTTGATATCAAGCACAATTCTCAAATCTTTTTCAAAGGATTGTGTTTAACACTTGAATTCAAGTTGATAATGCCTTGAATGTAAACATTTGAAAACCGGTGTTTTGTCCATTTTGTCTCAACTTGATGTCAAGTGTCATTCTCAAATTATAAATACAAAATATAACATATTGGTTGGAACAATATTTGAAGCGCAAAATAAATTGTAAACGTTCTAAAAACGTGGAAAAGTATACTTATTGTTTGTGAGTAAAAAGTAATTATGATTAAGAATGCGAATAAGAGAAAGAATGAAAAATACTATTTACTAATAACTTTATATGGACGTACATAACTATGTCAGTCAATAATGAATTCCATGAATTTGAATATTAAACATGATTTTACAAAGCAAAGATTTTATTTCATTTATGTTCCACATTATATTACAATCCACATTTCAAAAACAGTTGAGAATAACGT
Organism: Tachina fera; assembly: GCA_905220375.1. Classification (NCBI taxonomy): domain Eukaryota; kingdom Metazoa; phylum Arthropoda; class Insecta; order Diptera; family Tachinidae; genus Tachina; species Tachina fera. Next base: position 65,847,589 of record LR999964.1, read on the forward strand.
TTGAATTTAAGTTGAGAATAAATGAAATTCTCAATTTGAAAATAATTTCCCCTTTTTGTTGAGAATGCTATGTTTTTCAAGTTTATTTCAAATCATTTTCAAACGTTCGTCGTTTGAGAAAAGGTTTGATTTCAAATCATTCTCAATTTGAAATTAAGCCTACGTGTTTGTTGGGGTAGTACTAGTGACAAAGTCAAAAGCGACGCAGTACATTTTCACAATCGACATTTCCTTCAGGGTACATATCGTTACCTTAATATAGAAAGGCCCTAATTCATTATTTTTTTGTAATCAAGATTTTTACATTTTCCGATACATTAGATGTTTTTCAATCGAAATATGTATACAAAAAACTCGATTTCAAAAAAATTATGAGTTAGGGGCTTTCTATATTAAGGTAACGATATATGTATGTACATATATGGATATAAAATATATGTATTTATAAATACTCATGTACAGTATATATTATTTAAGTTACTTCTTTAATCATCATCATCATCGTTCAACGGATTACTTTAATATATTTTACACATGTCTGCATGTACTCGGTACTTGTAATTTTAGTTCGTGCTTGTACGGACGTGTTTTTAATGGAATTAATTTGACGAAATCTTCTGCATAAAATGTAAGAATGAGTCTGCATGTACGAGTATGGGTGGGTGCAAGTATCAATGACATTTCCAATTCAAGTTCATTAACTAGTAAATTTGCGTGGGTTCATTAATAAGTTTTATCAATGAATGGTCATTTTAATTTTTTACAGTGAGTTCTTGATGAGTTGTAAATTTTTGTATTCCTTTATACCTGCTTATGATATTTTGATTAAATCAGAAATAATGCATAGTTAGGCTCAAGTTCAGTAATTTCAATTCTTATTGAATGAAATATTTTTATTAATTAATGTGAGTTTCTAAAGAAGAGAAGAAAAATTAAACTTAGACTATAAGCTGGGGGAAATACCGATACTTTTCTGTGCAGCCACGCACTTCATCAGCACCCTAGTCTATCTACTTGGGTAGAGATTCTTATTAACATCACCTATTTAACTTAAATTTACAATGAAACGGAATATGAGAAACTATTGTTGTGTATACAATTGATTTACCTTTGGTAAACACATTTATAAGTATCACTATTAATTTTCTGTTTTTTCCATTTTTTTTATTTTTCGAAAATAGTTCGTGACTGAAGAATTTGTGGTGCTTGTTCTTTTTTCTCTTATTGAAGCGTATACTAACGTCATGCATGTATATACATACATACATACATAATTTGTGTATGCTCTCTTATTTTTCTGCGCACATACAAACGCACACATGCATTTACATGAGTTGTATGCGCTTGCTTTAAAAAACCTCCCTTAAACACAAACATAATAGCTTACCATCTAAATCTTACACACACACACCCAAACGTACAATATGCAAAATAACAAGCATACATGTATAAACAGTACTTATTTTCATTGTTTGTTTGAACAAGACGTCTTGGCGACATCGCTTGTTAGCAGTCATATACACGTACACCAATACACATCCATCGTGCTTCCTTTATACTGCGACAGCATTTATTATTGGCTTAGTATAATGCATGCCACGAGAGTACATTTAAAAAACATGACGTATTTACATTTCAAGACTGCTTAAGCAGGCCACTATTTTATACATGAACAAAATAAATAATTTTCCAACTACAAAGAGCGCAAACAAAACAATTGTATGGAAATCTGTTTTTAAACCTTTTATAAATCACAAATATTTTTTATGAATAAAGCTGTAACCCTTATTGATGATATTTATACCTTATTGGACAGCAGAGCAGAGCAGAGACCCAGAAAAAACTCTGTGTACAAGTACTTACAATTTGTTTGAGAAGTTCAATTAATTAAATTTATCCCTTACTTAAATTTTTTACTGAAATTAATGACTTATTTTTCTACTTACTCATAGTAAAGTAATGATAAAAAATAAATGTTTATTTTATTTATTACCAACAACTAGTTCTTATACCTAGAAAAATAAAGAGATAAATAAGCACAACACATTATACTGTGACCCATTAAAAAACTACTACCCGCTACCAAAATGTACAGGGTGGCCCAGAAAGGCCGAAGTGGTGTAAATTCCTTATAACTTTTTATTTAAGACATATTTTTTTAATTTTTTGTTTTTTAAATACAGTAAATTTATAGGGAATATTTTTAGATTAGTTGTTAAAAATGATATCCCGCAAGTGGAGGCCATTTTCTGCTTCGCACAAATGATCTCTTTTCAACACATTTTCCATGACCTTTCGCAAAACTTCCGGTGTTATGTTGTTAATTTCGTCTGGAATATTGGTTTTTAATTCCTCAATAGTCCTAGGCTTATTAACATAAACTTTCCCTTTTAAATAACTCCAAAGGAAACAGTCTGGAGCGGTTAAATCCATTAATTGGAAATGGGCTTCGTCACTCATAAATAAGTTATGAATAATGGAAATGGAAAGAGCACATTTGTGCGAAGCGGAAAATGGCCACCACTTGCGGGATACAATTTTTAATAACTAATCTAAAAATATTCCCTATAAATTTACTGTATTTAAAAAACAAAAAATTAAAAAAATATGTCTTAAATAAAAAGTTATAAGGAATTCACACCACTTCGGTCTTTCTGGGCCACCCTGTATAAGGCATTCGTTTTGTGTTTCCATTCCATTTGAAAAAATTAATTTTTAGTGACAACTAATCTTGCCTAAAATAAGTTTACGAAATCATCAAAATTATTTCAGAAATGCTACTAAATCTTTAGACAGCCATCAGGAGCACTATTTCTATATAGAGGGATGCATGTAGAATTCTCCTGTTTTCCACAATGACACCTTGTCCTTCCAAAAGACTACATTTTTCAAAATTAAGTTTCTTATTACATATTTATATATCTTAAGCATATCCAAGTAGTATAACTTCATTAGTCATACATATCTCGCACCATATTTTCCATTAATTGGTGAGTATAGTCCTAGTCTCCATTCCTAGATTTCGCTTCTGAAATAATACTCATTGTTTTTACTACTACTTTTAACAAAAATTTTTTTAACAAAAATTTGATTTTTGTCTCTGCTACTTAAATTTAAATTAATCTTCACACATACATATACATATATGTAAAAAAAATTAATACTAAATATTAGTGTTATTAAAATAGAATAATTATTTCGTTTAATTTTAAATTGTACCCTTCTTTTAGTTGAATAAAAATAAATTAAACTATTTTTATTCATCAATGAAGCCCACATAAAAGTTTTCGCATATGTATTTATAGAGAATTATAAACTACACACATGTGTAATTAGTAATTGAAAATGAATTTTCCCTGCAGGGTTCTTGAACTTTTAGAAATTGAAAAACAAAAAAAGGTGAAAAGTCAGCAAACTGTATTAATAATTATCCTTTTAAATTTAAAATATCGAGAAACAGAGACAGGGTTAGAAAGCCAAAATTTTTTATTAATTATATCAAATAAAATTTGTTAATGCTAATTGTATGTATAATGTAATTAATGTATCTTCTCTTTTATTTCTTGTTTTAGAAATGTCGATTTCACCTTCTCCCTCACCGGAAAATTTACGTATTTGTCTGGTCGGTGATGTGATAAATGATGCGACGACTGTTGAAGCTGCCCAAACATTTGGTGTTCCTATCGTAACGTCGGAAAATGGTCTGGAACTTATTAGCGATTACGATTGGCGAACATATTTTATTATACAAGATTTTGAGAGTCCTGTTTATGAAGCTATACATAAAAGTAAACAATGGTAAGTTAATAAATCCCTGATCATGTATGTACTCGTATAAGAAAAATTTATACAAATAAATAATTTTACTGCAGAAAAGCAGTAATTCAAATTTTGGAATATTCCCCGTAAAAAAATTAGAAGTCAATATTTAGGAACTACATATATTTTCATTGCTTCGAAAATATCAATATTTTTAATTTGCGATAATTATCAGATACGCAAGTATAAGTTTATTTTGCAAATAAAAAACAATTTAAGTTCTCTAGTTTTTGAAAATTCCATAATAAAAAAAAAAAAACGATTTTGTGGTCTAAAATTTCAAACTTAAATACTTAAATTTTGATGAAAACATTCTCGTTTAGGATCCAGCTAAACCCCTCAATTATCAATTTCAATGTATTTTTACTAAAAAATTTTTTTACTGAATAAGTAAAATAATAATTTGGGATTATTAGTGCCTCAATAAATTTTAAACTTAAATTGTAACAACTCCCAATAAAAAAACACTAATTATTATCTTGACGGCACCATTTCAAAAATACTTGTGTGGCACCACTCTATTCTTGAATAGATGTTGTTGTTTGTTATCTACATTTATTTCCTTTACATACTTTTACAATTAGAACTGAAAAAAGTCGTCCAATGTAGTAAAGTAGGAAAATAAAAAAACATGTTGATTATTGAGTTCTTGTTTCAACTTTATTTGTTGAGCTTCTCATTTGTTTAAATGAAAGTTTGTAACATAATAATTCTAGTTGTTCTAAGAAACTTTTGGTAAAGGTTCCCTGATGATCTGCATTAGCAACAGTGAAATGCGTATATGATCCAGCTAAACCCCTCAATTATCGATTTCAATGTATTTTTAAAAAAAAATTATTTTACTGAATAAGTAAAATATAATTTCCGATTATTAGTGCGTTAATAAATTTTAAACTGAAAATATTATTATTAATCTCCAAAATCGCTTCCAATTCGTTGACTAGGCATCGAAAAAGAGAACTTTTTGTAATGACAACCCTGTGTAGAAATCATTACACTACTTCCGGATAGCAAACTCTACATTTTCAGGACTTCTTTGGAGTGTATTTTTTTACTGGGTTGGTCATTGAGTATATAAATATATCTTCTATATTTCGTGTTAGAGTTTTATATTAATATCTGGAAAAATTAGATTTCACTTTTCTCCAACATCAATGCAACATCTGTAAAAATAGTCAGAAGACTTTTTCAGGAATATAAAAAAATATATTTCCGAGAAAAATATAAACTCATTGTTTAGACATGTCTAAAATTCGTTTATAATTTCCCCTAAAACTCATTCATAATTCTATCACACGTCGGTGCGTTTTTTATTTTAAAAAATATACGAATTGGAATCATAATATTAATGAATTTTAGGATCCAATTGAAATAATGGAATATTGGGTTCATAATTCTCTGTTCACAATCATTCCTCTCCCACCGAAACATCCCAGCAAAAAAGTTTGCCTACTAAAATGTAAAAAAGTGTATCTACTCCCCAGTCGTAAGTACTTACAATTGACTGAATAACCCATTATTTTTGTTTGAGAAGTTCAAAAAGTATGCGGTACCATATACTTTATGCAAAATTTAGTAGACTACTTTTTGTTTAAAATTATTATTAGTATTAATGAGCATTTTTTTCTTTTTGTTGTCTTCGAAGCTTCGAAGCTTCACGATCAATCATTTTTTCTGTGGATATATTTCGTTATTAACTGGAAAGTACTACAATAAAATCTTTCACGTAATGAAATGAACAAGTTATAATTTTATTCATTACTGGACAGTCATTATTATAAATATAAAATAATTAGATAAATATGTACCGAAATCAAAATATGCCAACCACGATAACGCCCATTGGGCAGTATGAATAAAAAAAGTATATTATTTTATTTACAAATTTTATTTTGGATATTATTAAATATCAAAGTAAGAGTTTTGGGTTTAGTCGCTGTTATATATATATCCCTAGCAGTTTCCGAAATAAAAAAAACAAAAGTCTATCTAGATATATACATATATTAGACCCCTGCAAAAGACCAATTACAAGATCTTTTAATACGAAGGATTTTTCAAATGCTTAACTGCAGTGAAGTCTTCTAAAACAAACGCCAAACAACACTGTTGGCAACATATTTGATTCAGTTAGAAGTAAAGAAGAAAATACTTCGTGACGGAACGATTAGTGATGCTTGCTTCTTTATACGCATGGGCGCATGTACAAGCGCACACACGTTGTGCGTATGATCTTTTATTTTTCTGCGAACATACAAACGCACACAGGCATTGACATTAGTTGTGTGCGCTTTCTTTAAAAACCACCCTTAAACACATATTAGCTTACCACTTACATCTTACACACACACACTCAAACGTATAATAAGCAAAATAAGCATACACGCATCAACACTAATTCTTTTTAGTGTTTGTTACGAACAAGAAGTCTTCGCGACATCGCTTGTAAACAGTCATATATACGAACATCAATACATACATCGTGCTTCGCTTATTAAACCACAGTATTTATTATTGGTTTAGCATAATACATGTCACGAGAATACATTTAAAAAACAATACGTATTTACATTTCAAGACTGTTTACGCAGGCTTCTAATATATATGTATATATGTGTATATAAATAATAACTTTTCCCTTTGTCACGACATCACGTGTGAACGGATGGACCTGGAGATATGATATGATATGAAAAAAAATTAAGAAAGTTGCTAAGAACATTATATCCACTGTTTAACAAAAAACCAATAGTTTCAGTTATAAGTTTGAGTTTGTTCAACTATAAACCGAAAACGGATTAATGGATTTAGGTAAAATTCGGTAGCCCTATAGCATATGGTCCAGATAAAAAATACAGGTTACTTTTTTTTGGAATAAGACGTGAAAATCGGTACTCTTGGTACTTTTTTGTTTTTTAGATTTTATTTCTTCAAATAAATTTTACGACTATGAGTGAATTAAATGTTCACAGTTATGACAGTACAACGTCTGTCGGGTAAGCTAGCTTTATATAAAAATTTAAAACTTTTGATTTTTAACGGAAACATGTAGCGAAATATATTTCAAATTGGTAGACTACTTTTGATTTAATTCACAATTTGGTGAGAGACAAAAGAATCATTATTCTGTAAAACCCAAGGTGAGGCGTTGACAAATTTTATATGGAAAAAATACTATTTTTCACTTGCAACTGATCAACGCAGTCCTCTTCACCAATGTAAAATTCCGTTACACCTATTTTTATGTTAAATACTTGCATGATTTGTACAGTATCAACAGTTGTTTGCCACTCGTGAACATCTGTAATTTCTTGAGTAGTGACTGTTTATGATTTAGTGTGCGATATGTTTATTCTATGATAGCATTAGCTTCCAACGAATGTAGAAAGCTTATGTAAGAATATGGCAGTCTAATTTACCAGATATGTATGTTGCTAAAATCTTAAAATAAAAGTGCCATCGATTCACAAAAACTTTTAATTAGGAAAAAACATAAATTTGCAAAAGCTGTGCAAAAAAAACATAAAACAAAAAAAAATAAATAAAAATACAATTTCAGTATGACAACAATTGCGATAATTTATTTTTTTACGATGACAGTTTTACCGGCTTTTCTATTTTATTTACAAAATCTTTTATAGAATCGATCAAAAGGCATTCTTTAGAAACGTTTTAGCAAAATAAATAAATCTCTGAAATATGACATTCGAAAACATAGAAACATTTAAAAAGTAACGGCCATCTCAAAACGTGGAACTCATACAAAATACAGAACATATATGTGTATGTATATGAATGTATAGGTAAATATGTGGATCTGTACAACATTCCACACAGGCAAATAAACCACTCCCACTTTTGTTAACTTAATTTAAATTTCAATTATAAAACTATTAAACTACAAATGAAAACAATATGTATAATTTGCATTTATGTATTCTCTGTGACGTAGAGAATTTATTGGGGAGGTAATTAATTTTGTGAATATGTACATAAATTAATTTATTAATACTTAGCACCTAAAATGTTGATAAAGAAAACCCCTTCCTTCATTTTCATTATACAAAAACCATGATGACTAATTTGTGAACAACTAAAAAAACTCAATGTTTTAATTTTCTTTTGTATTTAAATTAGCATTTGAAACAATAATAGAATTAACTAATTGTGTGTACAGGTACGTATGTATGTATATATCTACAAATATGCGTACATGCATGTGTAGTCGTATGTGTGAATAAAAAATAAATAAATTGTACTAAAAGTACTATAATTATAAATGCGATTCTTTGTTATGAATTTATACAAAACACGTTTATTTATAAGGGCCTTTTGTCAATCGTGTTGCCAAAATATATTTCATTTAAATTCTAGCACTTTGAAACCATTATGAAAGCGAAGCATACAAGAAATGAAGGAATGAACAAAAACGACAAAAACACTTACACAGAGTTAAACGCTCAATTTATTTTTAAATATTTGATAATTTACACAAAAAAATACAAACAAATAAATATTCATGTTTAAACATAAAAAAAATTTAAATTTTGTATTATTCTATAAAATAATTTATTAGAGAGAATTGTGGCAGAATTTTTAATTCAGAATCGTAGTTTGTGTTATTAATTTTTAGGTAGTTGAAAAAAAAATAATACAGTATAACAAGTTTAATTACCCATCGGTTTAATTACCCACCTTTATCGCTTATTTACCCCAAATATTGAATCTCCGTTTTGTACACTCTTAATTAACTTTCGTTTAATTACCCATTTACCCAGAAATATTTTACCCCAAAATAAAATTTCTCCTAAAATATCTTCGTGTATTTACCCAAAACTGAAAAGTATATGGAGGGTTTATATTCAAAAACTGTTATCTGCAATTCTTGAATATTTTAGTAGACAAAATAAAACTGTTATTTTCTCGAAGTCCAAGAGCAATAACTGTATTTGATTAACATTAGTAGAATTAAGATGTCTTCTGTAAATGGTACTATTCATCAAAATTTAGTTATAACCCTTGCACTTTAAGAAAATAACAGTTTTTTGCGCTCTTCTAAAATTTTCAAGCCTTGCAGATAGCACTTTTTGAATATAAACCCTCGATATATTTATTCAATTCTGCAATCGAATATAGGCTGTGTTCGTAAATGCATCACACGTGCAAACTTTTATTTAAAATGCAATACAAGTTCGATGATAATCTGTTTTAGTAGTAATCATGTTTTTACACCATATTTGACATTTATTTGTGCGTTATCCACTTCAGTGAAGCAGTTTAGTATATTTAAACTTCCATTTGCAACGTAGTGGTGCATTTACTAACAGGCCCATATGCACCTTATGTTTTTATTTTTTGTAATATTAATTCTTTTTTGCTTTGTAATAAAATATTTTTTTTTGAAGAAATACATATATATATATATATATATATATATGTACATTAGAGTCGCCGTTAATTGTATGGAGACTTTTTTTCTGATTTCTTCTACTCTCACCCCCCAAATCGTTTCAGTTTTATGTAAAAAAAAATAAAAACAAATTTCATACCGATAAGCTGTGTTTTAAGGGGTGCGTCCGGCCCTCAAAGTTGGTCCTCAAGACCATATATATATATTCAATGTATTTTTTTTGGTTTAGTTTTATTTTGACTATAAGTATGTATATGTATGAAATAATTTAATTTATATATAAGATCTTATTGTACATGCTCAAAATAAAAAATATCCATATAAATATAATTTTGTTACATAAAATTTTTAGTATTTTGTTGGTTATTTTCCTCATTATTTTCTAAAATATTAATTTTAGCAATTTAGCAAAAAAAGCTTTCTTTGAGACTAATGTTCTTGACTGGAAGAGCTAAAACATTTCATATGTCATATTCTTGTAAAATAATTTTTTTAAAAGATAGTCATATGCAATAAATTACATTGAGCCAACTTTGAGGGCCGGACGCACCCTCTAAAACGCAACTTATCGGTATGAAATTTTTTTTCGTATTTTTTTTACATAAAACTGAACCGATTTAGGGGGTGAGAATAAAATAAATCTAAAAAATAAAAATAACGGCCACCCTAATGTACATGTGTGCATTTTATTTCTAGTAATTATGTACTACATACATACCACTGTCAGTTCGAAAAAATTCATTTCTAAAGGTATTTAAGCGTATTCTCATAATTACCTCTATGGGGTAACTAAACGTCTTCGCTTTAATACCTTTCTGATAATTACCCCAAAAATCATGACATTTTCGATGAGGTAATTAACAGAGGTTTACTGTAGTGTGCTATTGGATGTTTTTTATTGCCATATAATTCTTGTTACCTAAATTTTTTAAAGTTACTCCCATTTATAAGCTTCAATAAACGATGACGTGAGAACTCTGTTAAAAAAAAATAAAACAACAGGAGTTTTTTTTGTTACTGAATTACAACTGATTTGTTTTTTTTTAATTATTAAATTTAAATTGTATACTAATTATAATGAGTAAACTCATTCTAGATTTAACATTGTTAATAATTTTGATGTTTCAATTTCTTGTTAACTTTAATTTTTTTATTAATCTGAAAATTTTTTATTTGGGCTTAAGTTCAGTTTAATTTTTTCAATTCTTATTCAATGAAATATTTTTAAAATTTACGTTAAATTTCTGATCTTAATAACAATCTCTACCGAAGTAGATAGACTAGGGTGCTGATGAAGTGCGTGGCTGCACAGAAAAATATCGGCATTTCCCCCAGCTATAAAGTATAGTTTAATTTTTCTTCTCTTCTTTAGAAACTCAAATTAATTAATAAAAATATTTCATTCAATAAGAATTGAAATTACTGAACTTAAGCCCGAATAAGAAATTATTTCTGATTAAAATTCACTACAAGTTCAATTAGTTTAATAATTGGTTACATTACTAAAGAACTTCATATACATACATATGTACATTAGAGTGGCCGTTAGTTGTATGGAGAATTTTTTTGGTCGATTTCTTTTATTCTCACGCCAAATCGGTTCAGTTTTATGTAAAAAAAATACAAAAAATTTCATAGCGATAGTTGTGTTTTAAGGGGTGCGTCTGGCCCTCAAAGTTACCCCTCAAGCCCATATATTCAATGTATGTATTTTTTTCGTTGTTTAGTTTTCTTATGACTATACTTAATAATTGTATGAAATAATTTAATAGATATAAACTCTTATTGTAAACGCTTAGTAAAACAATTTCCATATAAATGCAATTTCAGTATATACAGCCGCGGTAAATAATAAATTCTTTGTTTTCGTTTATTTTCATAAGAAAATTATTTGTTTTTTTTCAACAGTTTTTAACACGCTAATTAGTATAAACAAAAAACTTAAAAACTACACAGTTAAAATAATAGCAATACAGTTAATTTTTAAGAAAAATTAGTGGTCTTTCTTAAAAGAAATTGAAAATTTCAATCAGATATCTTGTAGATAAATTAATTGTATGGTTTCAATACTTTGTCGTGAGCTCTTTGTTTGCTATTTTGATGGAACTCCAAATTTTCTGCACAGCATCCCAGAGCCCTTCAACACTTGTTGGTTTTATTGTAGATACACCCTTTTTTATTTCCGTCCACGGATTTTCGATAGGCTTCAAATTTGGGAACCGTGCAGGCCACTCCATTACATTGATAGAGTTATCGTTAAACCATTTTTTTTTTGATATTTTGCTGGTGAGTCATTGGGTCATTGTCTTGCTGGAAGATCCACACCAGCGGCATTTCGTAGGAAGCATACGGCAGCATAATTTCATCAGGGATTTTTACATAAATCGATGAATCCATAACGGTTTTGATCCAATATATAGGACCCACACCTTGATACGAAAAGCATGTTTGATAGTTTTTGATGTGAATTGTGGCTTGTATTCGCTGTTAGGTGGCCTACGGACAAAACATCTGGAACACTTTCCACCAAAAAGAAAAATTTTGGATTCGTCAGTCCATAACACATTTCTCCACTTTTCCTTTGGCCAATTTAGATGTGCTTTAACAAAAGATATCCGTTTAGCAACTTGCTTAGAGTAAATGAGCGGCACTTTTCGAGGACTACAGGCATTGAGGCTGTTGTCTCGAAGTCAGCGGCGAATAGTTTCCACCCTTGCCGGCACATCCAATGTTTTTTTGAGCTCTGTAGCTGTCATAAAGGGATTTACTTTTTGCTCATATCTTAGGGCATTTATTATCATTTTATTGAAACAGCCCAGCAATTACCTTATTTGGGAATACGATTTACTCTCGGACACAAATTTTTTTATTAGTTAAATTTTTTCAGGCGAACAATGCTTTCCGCGACCCATAACTATACAATTTTTATTATTATTACACAATTATTATTATTATTACACAATTTTATAGAAAGTATGTTAAAATTTTTTTTATTACATACCTTCCGTTTTCACTTTTTTTCACAAAATTTTGCAAAACAAATTTAAAAAAACCTACTGGTTCTATTTTATTAATTGCACGAAATGATAAGTGTTTACAAAATATATTTTATAACTGATTAACAGCTATGAAATTTGACAACAAATGCATAGCATAAAAAATTTAACTGTTTTTTACACTCAAAAAAGAAGTATAATAAATAGGTGAAAATTTTACATCTTTCAAATCAGCAACTGTTACTTTTATATTGACCGACACTGTATAATTTTTGGTATTTTGTTGGCTATTTTCTTCATTATTTCCTAAAATATTAATTTTAACAAAATATTTCTTTAAGACTAATGTTGTAGACTAGAAGAGCTAAAATATTGCCATATATCATATTCTTGTAAAATGATTTTTTTAAAAGATAGTGATATGCAAAAAATTACATTGAAAAATGGGCTTAAAGGTTAACTTTGAGTGGCGGACGCACCCCCTTAACCACAACTTATCGCTTTTAATTTAATTTTTACATAAAACAATTGATTTGGGGTGTTAGAATAAAATAAATAAATAACGGCCACTCTAATGTATCGTTTGTTGGCCTTTTATTAACTGATGCACCTATTTAGCCTTACAGCTAACAAATCAGTGAATATTTGAACATAGTTTAAGTTAATTTTCACAAAATTAAAATTGATTTAAATACACTTTCATTTTTTTAGTGGCTAATTAAACTTAATATCAAGTTACGTTGAAAGTATGGTAGCACTACAATATTTCTAAATATTATGGAAAGCTTTCCAACAGCTGTTCAATATAAATAAGAAAGTTGATTTATCAATTTGCAGAAAAGTGAAATAGCAAAAAACACATTTTATGATACAAAAAGAACATCAGAATGCATTTTTGTATTTATATACAGTAGTTTTCCGATTTAACGAACCTAATTGTTGTCAGGTCTGTTCGTTAAAGTGAATTGTTCGTTATATCCAGTACTAAGTTAAAAAGGAAAAGCGTCCTTTATTTTATTCAAAACTCAAAGCATATCTAGTCGTAGTATTTTTAATAGTTTTTTAAAAGATCATATGTACTTATTTAATTAAAATATCAGTAAAAGAAAAATTCATAAAGCACTATAATACAAATATAATTTATTTAAAAAACTAATTAAGCACAGCCTGTTTTTGTTGGAATTGATATCTTTCTCTGAATGGCATCTTCTTGAAGCTCTCTACAAAGCATTATATTTAAGCTACTAATTTTGTTTTGTTGAGTCTATTTAATACAAATTTCGAAATGCTTAATGACATCTTTGTGTTTTATTTTGAGCTCTTGAATTTCAGTTCCATCCAGCTCTTTTTCACTTTCGTTTTGTTTACCCGGTAAATGGCTATTTTCAAATTTAAATTAATTTTTTTTAAATCTGATCAGCCAACCAACCATGGCTTGCATTTAACTATCCTCCATAAATTTTGTTTTAAATTTCTTTGGCTTTCTATTTTAAAATGGCAGTTGCGTTACATGAGGGAGGAACCATTGAAAAAGTTTGTTTTCCATTCTCGGGAACTCACCTTGATTTACAGCTCTTCTATTGCGATACAAAAAAAGACTGTTTTTAACATTCCTTAAAAAAATTTCCTTTGATTTTAGGATTGTACCAATGGAGGATTTATGCAGCCCATATTTTTTACATACGTAAATCTGTAATCCGCACACCATTTCGATGATCACCGATAATATTAACTCTATCCCTTAAGAACAATCTATTTCTTTTACCCATTTTGATGTTCGTAGCAAAAATTACTTCGCACAACTTACTCTCAAATGATATCAAAAAAAAAACATAAAAAGAAGAAAACTTACGGTAGATTTTTACTTATATTCTTTCTTAGTAACTTTCTGGTAGCAATTATGTTTCTTATATAATTTTACATTTGTTCGTTATACCGAGCGCAAAATAGAATTTTGGTTCGTTATATAAGGTACTCAGTAGAAAAAAATTGGATGTTCACTAAATCAAATGTTCGTTAAAGCGGAAAACTACTGTATTTCATGATATGAAAATATGTGTTACATTTGTTGTATATTTGCGAAAATTAATCGAAATTCTTTTTAATGCGACCACATGCTGTTCTTGTACATGCATTCAATAAACACAAACAAGCACAAAACATATTCTATGATTGTAAAAGTTAAACAACACTTAAATGCACAATGTTTGCTATTTAATAGCGATTTCTTTTCTGACAAATATGTTGCATATATGTTACATGTTTTACATTTCTGTGTTCGTTTGTACAAAAAATACAATAATGGAAAAATTTTTCTTAAACAGAAAATATAAAAATTATTATTACAAAAATTAATATAAATAAATATTTATTCAAATATTGTGACTGTTTTGGTTTTTTTAAACATAATTAGTGATGTCAATGTGTGTTTAGGAATCGTAATAGTGTGCGGAAACCTCTCAAATAGTCTTAAAAATCGCTAATGAAGTACATTAATGATAAAATGTAACCGTTGCACAGAGGAGTATTTGACCCAAAAAGCTGGCCAAAATTATTAAGTGTGTTTTTTTTAAAGTTTAACTTTTTTGATCGTTTTATAGCTCGATTATGGATGGCAACCGAACTCTAGTTGCGTTGCTAGTTGCCAAAATTGTATTGCGGATGGCAACTGGCAACTAACAGCTGGTAATTTCGGTTGCCATATTGGCAACCACAAATTTGTAGTTGCTGTATAGTAAAAAGTGAAAAAATTAAAAATTATGTGCTATATTATTTTTATTCTTGAGTTTCTTCTTTGCATATTAAAAAGAAAATATGATTTAAAGTTAAAACAGATTGTTAAAACCTATTTTAGGCCGTCTAATAGATTTAACATTTTGCATTTCCTTCTCTTCATCAACAATTAATTCCACTTAACTAATAATTTTTAAGATAAGTATTTTTTAAGCACTTTTACTTAATGATTTTGTTTTAAGCACTTGTATTTCTTATATTTTGCATTTTTGTTCACATTAATTTCAGTTGCCAATCAGTCATAATCGTATTTTCGGTAACTTTTTGGCAACTGAACTTAGGTTGCCATCCATAATCGAGCCATTAGCTTTAGTTTGATAGAAAAAATTTAGGGGCAGATTATTATTGGGTTAGTGTTATTTTTGACACCGCCCCAGCCACCAACCCACCCACCTTTTATAAGTTTGTTTAATTTTTTTTCATTGTTAAAAGAATTTAATTTTATATATATATATATATATTAATTTATCATCCAAACACGGTATGCCTCGCTATACGATTGTGTTTTTTTAGAAAAATTATTTATTACGTGTGCCGGTCTCCCCCTCGCATTCCGCCAAAATTTGGTTTGCAACTGTACTTTATTCTAAGAGCAACTCAAATTAAATTTAGATACCCAGTAAAAAAAAGAGACTCCAAAAAAGTCATGAAAATGTAGAGTTTACGATCTGGAAGTAGTGAAAATTTCGATCGGATCTAATGATTTTTACATAGGGTTGTCATTGCAAGAAGTTCTCTTTTTCGATGCCTGCTCACTGAATTGGAAGCGATATTAAGAAAAATTCCCTTTTTTGTGTTCTATGATAATATTTTCATCTAGGAAAAATTGTAAATGGTTACCTATTTCAACAATTCGTTTCTTTTTATACGAATTTAAGCCCGAAACATTGTTTTAATGTAAATTTAAGCAAATAACTTTTAAATTTTAGACTAAAATTAGTTCATTAATTTCTTTAAAAAAATAATTTTCTTTTAATTCTGGTGAGTATTTTCTAACGCTATGGAGGAGTTTTTGCTGACTCTCGACAAATTAAAAATATCGATTTTTTGGAAGCAATGAAAATGTAGTTCCACCAGAATGACTTCCATTTTTTTTTCACTGGGTAGTCGAACTATTGTAGTTGTGTAAATACAGGGAAATAAAACATAGCTTATTATGGATGTTACAATGTCCCCCTTGTCAAAATTGTAATATATCCAATATTAAATATTAAATAAACAAAACATATTCACTTTTATTTATTATTTATTTTATATTATATACATATTTCATCATGGGCGGCATCATCCGTATCAGGAAGAAGTAGTTTGATAGTATCTGATGAAAAAGGCTTTTTATCTTTCGTGTTTTTGTGTATTGCAGCTTAAAAAAGGGTCACTTCTCAAAAATAACCTATTTAGAACACCTCGATTTGTATCGATTCTGCTGAATTTTCTCGAATAATTAGCACGATATAATCTGAAGTGCTTATTTCTGGCCTCGGCAGCTTCTTCTGACAATTGTCCAATGGGCATGATTGCTTGCTTTATTACAGTACCGCCATTAATTAGAATCTTGTGCATCGTTGGAATCATGGGATGCCAATTGCAGAGCTGCACATACATTTCGGCTGTTTTATGTGCATATTCATCAAATTTTTCAATAATTTTTCGTAGATCGCACGACTTTGTAGGATAGTGTATCACGGCCTTTAGAGTGGTTACAGCGTGACCGTTTGACCGACTAAAGTGGCAAATTGCCACTTTTTCGACTGTCTTGCCCCTTTTTGTCTCCTTTTTTAGGGTGAATTATATAAAAATACATTAAAAATAAAAGTTTAGTGTAGTTTTCTCGTTTTTTTTTAATTTCGTCCCTTTTTTTTGGATAAATCCCCTTTTGGGCAATTTTTTGAAAAATGTCATCGGTCACCCTGAGTAGTTATGTTGGTGGTTGTATTATTGTTGTTGTTAATGTTTTTAGGGTTTCCATAGCTCGCGTGTAACGCGTTGATGATCGTTAGCTGGCTTGTAAACAGTGACAGTATTAACTACTGTACTATTTTATTTCCTTGGAAAGTTTTTTTTTGTTTTTTCGGCAAGAGCGAATAAAGAATATACAAAAAATAAATTTTTTTTCCCTTATATAATTTAGTTAAACTAAATCTCGTTAAGAAGGCAAAGTCATGGTGCATATAATAATTTCTAATATGCTACAAAATTGTACAAACGAGGCTTAATATTTACGTGAAATCGCCATGCCTCTAAAAATATCGGTATAATATAAACAAAACAATATTGACCTAAGTCTTAAAAAAGTCCCTTAAAATTTAATATGCACAAGCGATTTTAAAACTTATAGAGCCGTTTAACCCATTTTTAAAACAATTTAAATGTACAATTTGAATTTGCGTTCTTATTTAAAAAAAATGCTATCCTAACATTTGCCTCTTGTGGCCTTTTCTAATTAGTTTTAATTTGTACAATTTAAATATAATAAAAGAAATTAAAAAGCTTTTGTTCCTTATTTAATTACAAAATAAGTTCATCAATATGAGATAAAACACATGTGTCATTTGTTTTTAATTTATTTTTTATATTTTAATTTTCTACTACTAATCAAGGTGATTGCTTAAATAGAGATCTGCCTGCCGTTGGTTTGTTTGATGACACTGGTATCGAAGTGCTTTTCGGCAGCAGCGGCGGAATAGCAAAAGCCTCGTGATTGTTTCAATAGAATTTCTGCATTAGAAATACAAATTCATTCATAATTTATTTAAGAAATTTGTTTTTAAATGACGATGAAAATAGAAAAGGATTTTTGTCTTAATGCTCGATTATTTTGGCGCATCCATGTCTGCGTACTATAAACAGTTTAATTTCAATAAACCTGTTCAAGTATTTTGAAGAGAAAAATGTACGAGTAAACATGTTTTCATTATTATTTTATTTCCTGAAATAAAAATTTTATATCCATGGATATACAAATTTAGATTTTTTGCTCTGATATGTATATGTAAAGTCAACTAATTATCTGAGAAGTAAATACATGCATGTGTGCAAAGATCCATCCATGTCTTATCATGTGTATGGCTAAATTTAAAAGTTTCATGTGTTTTTTATTACATTCTTACAGATAAATGAAAATCACATATACATTTTCAGCATGAAAAAAAAACTGAATTCTGAAACGTGTTTATTTATTTATTTATGTTTTAAAATTTGTTCTGCTTGAATTTATCACATAAAAATAATAAAGTCTATTAACTGTAAAATTAATTATAAATGTACTAAATTAAAAGTTTATGGGTACACCAACAGCCCTATTCTGTAATTATTAGCATTGAAGCTTAATATTTAGAGTATTTTAAATCTAAACATTTTTCCTCATGATATCAAATGCTTAAGATATTTTTCCTAACTAGCAAACACGTCACAAAAACGCGTTGGTTACCAAAACTCGATAAATGGCTTTAGAGAATTACAGAATAAGGCAGCCATATTTTCACACATATTTTCAAATTAAATTAGGCCCAATTCAAAATCTTGTGCAAATTTTCTTGCAGATAGATGAGCTTTTGCACAACATTGTGAATTTTTTTTAATTTAGATATTGGTGATCTTAGAGGAAGTAATCGAATTAAATAATGCTCTTTATTATAAAACTTTCGAATTGTTTTTAAACATCTGATAGGACATCACTTAATTAATTGTAAAGCTTGGGCTGTGTAGAAGAAAATGCCTTCCTTCAAAGTTTATATCGTTACAGAACTTTGAAAACTATACAGAAAAGGCGAAAATCTGGGGGTAAATCACGGAATCCAATATGACTCGTCTAGCGTTTTAAAATATATATGGGTTTCATGTGTAACAATGTAAGTCTAAAATCAAAATACTTTACATTGAAAACTAAGGGCAAAGTATAAAAAATTTCATTTTATTTTATAAGATATAAAAATATTATATAAAATTTTAATTGGTATGGGGACCTATTGAAAAACAAAAACTTTGTGAAACGAACCTTTGAAGTATGTCCTGTTAAAATTATTTATGTCAACTATGTACATTTGCAGCTAGCTTTTGCAGAACAAAAAAGTAAAAGGTATATATAAATAGTTTTAAAATAAAGTTATTGGCATCATAACTCAAAATCGAAAAAATCAAAGTTGTTCTTAAAAACCACGAACATTTTTTTTATGCGTTTGAATGGTTTAAATTCACAAATCAGCTCGGTAGATAGCGCTGCAATCGGCATCTACACCGAAAGAATTTTGCTTCATAAGTCCAATGAAACAATTTCATTAAAATTTTTTCACAAATCTAATGATAATTTCACAAATCCAATGAAAATTTCATGAATATTGTGAAAGAATTTCATTGTAATTGCTTCCTTGGTATTCTGGTTTCGTAAGAATATTTTATTGAATTTATGACAACAATATTTTCTAATTATTAAGAAATTCCTTTATATTTAAGTTATTTCATTCTTTTCAGGAAATTATTTTATTGTTTCGATGAAGTTATAGCACTGCATTAATTACACTGTTAAATAGTTTTTTTTGTTAATACATATATTTATTCATTGTATCTTCAAATATGAACTAACAATAAGTATTCAAATCTTAAATCTGAAACATAATTATTAGGCCCGACCACTGTCCGACATAAACGTGTTAATAGTTATTAATCATACATACATAAGTAGTGATAGTCAAAAAAAGGGGAAAAAGTATTTTCAAATAGTCCCATCTGGAGTGTTGAGTATAAGAGCCCGTGTGTCCCTCTTTTTTAGGCGGATGTGTCCAGTAAAGTTCAGAATATTACGAGCAAGCGGATTAGGATGTGATTCGAGTTTTGTTAAATATTTGCCTGCGTATTTTGCAATTTCTTCAATCACTAGTGGAATATTTAAATCACGATGTATATTAGAAGTTTTGATGTACCATGGAGCCGATGTTATTAACCGCAAAATTTATTTGCGTTCGTTGGATTCTCTCGACATTGGAAGCTGAAGCAGTGCCCCATAACTGAATTCCGTAGCACCATATTGGCTTCAAAAGCGACTTGTATTGTAAAAGTTTGCAGTCTAGGCTGAGTCTTGAATTTCTTCTAATCAACGAATATATTTGAGTTAACTTAAGTTTCATCTGAGTTAACTTAGAGTCAATATGATGTTTCCATGTCAGCCTCCGATCAAGGTGTATACCAAGGTATTTCACTTGAGAATGTTGAGGAATATTTTGATTATGGATTCGAATAGGGGAGCAAGTATCTCTTCTTAGGGTAAACGTTATATGGACACACTTTTGTTCATTGACTTTAATTCTCCATAAGTTCAACCATATTTCCAACTGGGTAATATGTTCCAGAAGATTGCGGGATGCCTCATAAGGGTTTTCGTGCACACTCATACAGGCTGTATCATCGGCAAATGTAGAGGTGTGGATATTATTGCTCACAGGCATATCACAAGTATATATTAAATACAAGACAGGACCCAGAGTGCTACCCTGTGACACACCAGAACATATAGATTCGGGAACACTCGTGAACTCTCCTTCTACAACAGTGAACTTCCTATCAATAATATAACTTTCCAAAAGCTTTTGAATGTTTATTGGCAGATATGTCTTCAATTTTAAAACTAGGCCTTAGTCCCATACTTTATCAAACATCAATAAAGAGAACAGAACAATACTTCTTTTCTTCACATGTTCTTCTTACAACTTAGACTGGTCCAAGTTCGTCCGTTTGTTCAATGGTGCTATGCTGACTTCTAAAGCCAAATTTCTGGTCCGGGATGCACCCATTATCAGCTAAAATTTTGGACAATTTAGTAGCTTTTCGAAAAGCTTTGAGATTGTAGATAGTAAGCTTATAGGCCTATATGACTCAGTCTTGGTAAGATCTTTGCCCGGCTTTGGAATCATTTTTATCTTGGCAAGTTTCCAGTTATGAGGAAAGTACTGCATTCTTAAAATAGCATTAAAAATAAATAGCAGCATTCTTATTGCAATATAAATAAATTTGATGAAGTTTTCAATAAAATAATTTTAACGAAACTGGTTTCATTAATCCAACGAAGCGTGACCAAAAAATCGTTGAAAATTTAATTGTTTGTTTAAAACAGCTCTAAAAAAATTTAAGAAGTATCGCCGCATCGACAGTAAAATATCGCCGATATATCGGTATTCGTATTCGTTACGTCCCTAATTTAAAATGTTAAAATATTGGTAATTTATAGTTTGTTGCTTATACTTATCAAAAAAGCTAATAGCACAAGAATTCATTAAAAGATAGTTCTTCATTAACTGAGAACCCAAAATTATTTAAAGTTTAACCGATTACTTTAATTTTTGCTTAAAATGTCGTATTTTTTTTTGGCGTTTTTTTGCGCAACTCCATGAATAATTTATTTAAAATATCGAGTCGTCTGAAAATAACATACCAACTCTCATGTACAGTGTTATTTTTGAGACATGCAATACAAATTGTTTCCCTATTTCGCTTGGCTTTTAATAAATACCATTTGTTGAGCAATGCAAAAGCGAAAAATATCTTTAAAAAGTAGGACTTTCCCGTACGCTAAATTTTTTCGAGGACAGAGATCCTAAAAAGAGGGCAGTGTCCGGGAAAAAGAGGACGGATAACAACCCTACCTAACTTGTATAAATCAATTTAATTTATGCAATATATTTTTTTCCATCAAAAAAAATCATTTTATTTTCTTTCTATTTTCAAATTTTTTATTTAAAACGATTTGCGTAGATTTCCGAAGCATAAGTTCAACCCACGATTTTCATATATGTCATTTGAAATGAGTTTCCTTGTCACACGTTTATGTTGACAATAAATTGTATTGTATATTCTTAAATTAATTAAAAAATAAAAACATCTCTATCACAACGTCTCTTTATGATTATGTGTATTATTATTACACTAGAATTCAGTTATAGCGAACATCAGTTATAACGAATTATCTACGGTCATGGCAGTTTTGCATTAATATTTGTAATAAGGTTCTTTGAAAGGAAACATTTTTATCCATGAGAATTGGAAGAAACATTTGTCTGCAAGACCATTTCCTTCTATGTATTTTTCACTTACATATTACATATGTATATTGGTAAAAAAATATGGTAGTTTCACATGGAAATAAGTTATTTATGTATATTAAAAATATTTAAAATGGTAGAAGGATGAGGAAATGAAAATCATTTAAACAGTTTGACTAGAATTTGTCTCTGCATTGTTTGGCATCAAGTGACTTTCCTGCAAAATAATAAAAATTAAAATTTGTCGTAGGAATCTATTAAATTTTTTATAGAAATTATAGAAATTGTGTTTTCTATTATTTTCAAATATTATTTAATGACGATCATTAAAATCTTGGATAGTTTTTATTAACTTTAAAGTACGCCAACAGTAGTATGAAGCTCTTTTTCATAAAATTTGTTTCATATATAATTTTTTTAATGTCTATAAATTTTACATATAATATTCGTATTCGCAAATATCGTTTCAAATATTCGTATTCGCGAATAACAAAAATTGACATTCGGCACAACACTAATACATACATACAGATGTATTTGTAAAACCTATTTTTCAACCAAAAAAACATGCAAATTGAATTATATACCTTTTCGTGAGCGTGCGTGATCGTGATAAGTTGTAAACCACTCGTACGTGATTAAAAATATTTTATTCGTGAGCGTGCGTGATCGTGAAAATTTTCAAGATCATTCGTTCGTGAGTAAAATATTTTTCTGCGTGAGCGTGCGTGTCGTGAGTCAGAAAACACTCACGTGCACATCTCTAGTGTAAACAACTGATTATGGGCCCAGATGCCCACGTGCTGCATATAATGCTGAATTTGACCGAATAAATTTATATTTATTTATAAATTTATGGAGTCGGTCCCACTTGATTCAATTGCTTCTGATTTTTTAGAAGACACAGTAGAGCGCGTTTGCAGAACTACCAGCTTTGGCGACGACAAATGGAAATATATATGGCAGAAAATAAATTGAAACCATATATATTAAACAACAAGGAACGACCGCAGCAAAATACTACACAATGGGACGAAAAAGATGTGTTGCCGCTGGCGTTCATCATGAGAGGGATAGAGTTGGAGCAGCGTAAGCACCTCACCGAATGCTCAACGGTAGCAGAAATATGGTCAAAACTAAAAGCAGTTCACGCTGAAAAGAGTGAACAATCTACACAAGTTCTTCTTCAGAAATTTATAAACATCAAATCGACAAATGATTGTTGATTTTGTCGCAAATGTTATGTCGATAAAGATTGACTGAATACCTTGTTAATGAAGAAAGCCTCATGAATTTACGTTGAAATGATACCAGAAATAGCAACAGCGGCTCCCCGAATGCGGTATATACAGTAAGTAAGTAAGTCCAGAAGCAAAAACAACAATAACTACCCAGCAAAAAATTACACATTACCATCAGAACTACTTGCCATATAATGACTTACTTTTCTCATTACCAAATTTCATTACTCGCTTACAAATCACATTACCTAAAATTTAAAAAAATTATGTACAAGTTGCTAAATGAGGAGAATGAATTTTTTATATTAAATAAATTACGTGAACAAGTTGCCAAATAAAAAAAAGTAATTACTTCTCAAGAATCGATTATTTTAGTCTCACACCTTGTAAAAATCATTAAGTTGGTAATTCAGTAAGGAAGAGGTTCCACCAAAAATTCTTAATTCCAAACCCGATTATCTTTTTTGAAATTGTTTGCTGTTTATAAACCGAACCAAAAACAAAGTAGCAAATTCAACCATTGTCAAAAACAGGGTCATTGGGCAAGAGAATGCAATAAACTGCAGAACGATCAACGGAATAAAGATGATCAAAAAAATTAGTCACATTCACTTTTATTACAAAATGCTCAAACTGATGAAAATGCATACTTGTTTAACGTAGACAAATCAATAAGCTCTAGTAAAATCGAAAATTATTTCTATTCAGACTCAGGTGCCACAGACCAAATGTTATTCCAAAAAGGAACTTTTTACAAACTACAAAGCTGAAACATTTGAAAACTCATAATAATTTGAACATTTTATATTCCTGAAAATAGCAACTATTTTTTGAAGGGTGTGTTTATGGTAAGCATCATAGGAATCGTTTTCCTAAATCTGGTGCTAAACAAGCAAGTTAGCCAGGCGAGATTTTCCACATGGATCTGTGTAGGAAAATGAACCAATCATCAATTGGCGGGTCCAATTATTTCTTACTTTTGAAATATTTGGACCCGCTTTTTTACTTTTTGTTTTGTGTATTTTCTAAAGAACGAAACCGATGTTTTAATTAAGCTGATGCAGTTCTTGGCAGATGTTCAGGCAGACGGACATAAAATAAAACGCATAAGATCCGATGGCGGTCTTGAATTTAACAACGAAGTAAACAGAAAAAAAAGAAAAAAAATGGAAAAACAGAAAATTAATAGTGATATTTATAAATGTGTTTACCAAAGGTAAATCAATTGTATACACAACAATCGTTTCTCATATTCCGTTTCATTGAAAATTTAAGTTAAATAGCTGATGTTAACAAGAATCTCTACCCAAGTAGATAGACTAGGGTGCTGATGAAGTGCGTGGCTGCACAGAAAAGTATCGGTATTTTCCCCAGCTTAAAGTCAAAGTTTAATTTTTCTTCTCTTCTTTAGATACTCACATTAATTAATAAAAATATTTCATTCAATAAGAATTGAAATTACTGAACTTAAGCCTGACTAAAAATTATTTCTGAGTAAACAGTTTATTTAAAAAAACGTAATACTAAGCACTAGGTAACAACGCTGAGAGCTCCGGATCAGAACGGGTTTATAGACCGGTAGAACAGAACTGTTGTTGAAAGTGTTAAAGCGATTCTTCATATCAGGCAGTTGCCACTATACTTATGGGCATATGCAACAAATACTGCAGTTTACATAAAAAGCCGAACAGCCTAAGACGTCATTGATAGGTGCACTTCTTAAGAAGTAGTTTACCGGACTTTTTCAATTCCCGGGAAGCGAGAAGTAAAATGTTTTATTCCCGGGAATTCCCGGAATGACCAATAAAAAATATAATTTTATGAAAAAAACACAACATTTAAATTAAAAACAAAACAACTTTAGTCGTTCATTTGATGAACAAGAATATTTAAAAAACAAATAAATTCATATGCTTTGAGTTATAGCATGGATGGAAATTCCATCTACGTCTACCAATCTAGATACTGTAAAGACTTTATGCTGAAAATATTTTGTAAACCTCTTTACCTCTGCTTACAGATTTGTATTTTTAGGTAATAAAACATCGAACAGCAATGTAAAAAAAGCAAATTCCAAAAACGCAACTATTAAATTCCCGTATAAAATTTCCCGGGATTTGTAAAAAAATAATTCCCGTGATTTTCTTCCCGCGTAGAAACTCTAATGCGGAGCAAGTAGAGAGCTCTGACGCAAATTACACAAACATTTTTGGGTTTAAAAGGGCTAATTATCAGCGTTGTCAACTTTGAAATTTCAAATCGCACCAAAATGGAGAAAAAAGCGCGCCATTTACAAAAAAGCACCAAGCTTAGAAAAAAAAAATTGAAAAACACACCAAAATTTAAAAAAAAAGCGCACCACCCACCAACTAAGGAATTTTTCGCACAAAAAATTTTAAAAAGCACCCAAAATGGTGCGAAGCGCACCAAGTTGACAACGCTGCTAATTAATTATCCCATGCTTTTGGTTTTTTAATTTTCAATGGTATTGGTATTTTTGACTTAAGCAAATGTATTGAATTTTTCAAATGAGTTGAACGAGTCTTACGGTATTATTGAATATCGAATAATGTACTTTGCAAGTAATCAAAAAACAACAATTTGATTTATAGCATGAAAAAATTAAAAAAATTTATCAAAAATATATGTACATTCATAATGAAATATGCAAATATATGTATTTATTATAAAATATGCAAAAATATGCACTAACAAATCGATGCCATTCTGTCGCAAATTTATTGATTCGCAAAAATATTTTATTTACGTTGATCTACGACCAACGACTAAAACATGTATTTAAGTACATGAAAATCCTTTCCCTAGTTATAACGAACGCCTCTAATGACTAAAATTGTCGGATGCCTCGCAGTTCGTGGTAACGGAACTCCACTGTATTATTATATTTTTTTTTATGCAATTTGTACGATAAATTTCAGGGGACATTTTTTTTTTTGACAAATATACATAGGTGTTGTGTTGTGTTGTTCCCATGAAAATTTTGTGGAGATAAACTGTTGCTGCTTTCGCTGGCTGATTGAATGCTACATGCCGATGCTCATCTGCTATGGTGTAGTGGCCTTTACATATGACAAATCTTCGAATCAAATTTACGCAATATATAACAAGTGAATTGTAGTTTTATTTTTAAAACGTGTAAATAAATAGAATGAACAGAAAATAAAAAAATCGCTTTGGCGCCAATACGCTACAACATGAAAAGTAAAGATGTTGAATAAATGTGTAGGAATGTATGCAAAATGTATGTAATAAAAAAATACATATGTATGTATATAAGAATAATAAAGGGTGTTATCGCCAAGTGCTGTGTTCAGGGTGACCGATGACATTTTTCAAAAAATTGCCCCAAAGGGTATTTATCCAAAAAAAAGGGACAAAATTAAAAAAAAAAAACGAGAAAACTACACTAAACTTTTATTTTTAATGTATTTTTATATAATTCACCCTAAAAAAAGGAGATATAAAGGGGCAAGGCAGTCGAAAATTGGCAATTTACCACAAAAAAAAAATTAGGACTGTTTTAATTATTTACAAATTTATGATTTCTGTCGTCCTTATTCTTAAATCGAACACTCTGCACCGCTCTACTCCAATTTTCGAACATCTAGTTTTCATCATATTTTGACGTTTTGAGGCCCTGCGAGTCATTTCTATTTTCGTGATGATGTCCACACAGATGTATGCATGTGTGTGGTTGTGTGTGTGTGTGTGTGTGTTTGTATATATATGTACACATCTGTGTAAACATCTCATAACTTATCCCTAGTTTTTAACTTAATATTTAAGTACGTAATTAGCTAATTTTTATTTAAATTTAAGTTGTATTTAAATACGATTTCATAATTTTAGGTTATCAAAATGCAGATTTTATGCAATTTTAGCATAAAAATACATTTTATGAAACCAAATGATCATCAGAATGCATTTTTCTATTTACTTATTCCATAATATGAAACTATGAGCCAATTCACAAACTGTTCTATTGCGTCACATTTTTGTTGTAAGTCATAAACGTTTATGACTGTCATAAAATCTTGCTCATGTTTTTCATATAAAAATATTTTATGACAATAAGACTGAAAAAGTCTGCTATTTATTTTACATACATAAATATTATTTTCTTTTACGTTCAAGAGTTATGCTAAAAACACAATTGTTAAGAACGATGAACTTCGCATACTTCGAAAAACTTGCCTTCAAAAATTCTTTTCGCAAATTAATTTTTTGTAACACCATTAAATTTGACGGCTTAGCAGCAACCCTAGTCAAAATCTCTGCCTTGTTACGGATATTTTTGTATCATATTGATACTAAATTATGCAAATATTCATTGCGGCAAAAATTACTTGCAAAAATAAGAAATTCGCAAAAAAAATGCAAAATTTTAAACAACTTATTATTTTTACTAAACAAATTTAAAACTTTAAAGAATTCCATTCGGTAAAAATGGCGAAAATTTTTAAAATTCTTAAAAATTTGCTAACAGCAGGATAATAGGAAAGTTTAAAATTCGCAAAAACTTAAGAATCAGAATATGTACTTGCAAAACTCGTTTTCATCGCGAATTTTGCAAAAATTCTCGAGAATCTCAAAATCGGAAGCAATCCTCAAAATTCGTTGGAAATCGGCAACTCGTTCATCACGAATATTGCAAAAACTCGCAAACTCGGAAACAATCCTTAAAATTCATTAGAAATCACCTAAACTGTAAAATAAACTCGGATAAAACGCAAAAAATCCCAAGTTCGCGAAAAACCCGCAAGCTCGCGAAAAATTTCTAAATGTGTTGAGGAAATCATTTACACTGCAAGGAATAGCAATAATCTCCGAATTTTATTTAAATCGCAAAAAAAAATTTCAAAATCGCGAAATTGTAATGTTTAGTAAACGATTTTTAACTTTGATGTCACATCACCACAATGGACTTTTCTTAATATTTTTCAATTAAAAACAAAAAATTCAAACAGTTATATCAATACAACACGCCGTTCACAACGGAGCTATTTGGTTTAAATAGTAATTTAACACTTTTGACTTATGACTTTGTCAATTGGATATACATATGTATTGTATATATTATACATTTATGAAAATTAAACGAAATTCATGATGTTCATGCGTATGTTTTCAATAAACACAAACACCCATAAAAACATATGGTGCGATCATAAAACTTAAATAGTTTTTAATTACACAAGTTTGGGCATTTAAGTATTATTTAAATATGCACTCAAAAACACAAATTCGTATTAAATAGAACTTAAAAATAGTTACAGTTTGATTACCAAGTCAAAAGATGGGTATTAATAACAAAATATGTATGTTGAGCTCACTTGGATGTTTTAAGGTAATTAATCGATTCGATTCGGTAGATTTCGAAAATAAAATGTTCACAAAACTGTTTTTCTTTTAATTTTAAAGTACCGAGACGAAAAAAAGTCGATTGTTGCCAATTTTCCAATACTGGAAGGTTCATTAGAGAGACAATTTAAGAAAATATTTTTTTGTAATAATTTCAAAAGCCTTTGTCAAAACGATGTGAGATATTCACTGATTTTTATAGACTTAAAAAATTAATCTACCGTTTGCCGCAATTTTTGCCAATAAAATGTGTAAAATGGTAGAATGGAGAGATATTTTTGTCGAAAATTTGCGAATTTTTTTTTTGTATTTTATTGCTCTTTCGATACACATTAATTTTTTTGTAATCAATAAATAAATATATAATATTAAAACAGTAAGCCGCACGCCTTACTACAATTATGGACAAGATAATCACTCTCATGCTTATTATGCTTTTTCATTTGTCGTCACTGACTATTTTTTTGGGTACACGGAACGAAATTAAAGTTCAAAATTAATAAATTTGTACAGTAAAAAAAATAAATAAAAATAATAAAAAATAATTTAGGAAGCTAAGAAATGTTTCGTGAAAAAAAATGTTTTTTACAATATGCAATACATTTTATGCTATGAAATATTTAAAAATAATAGGAAGATAGTTTAAAAAGGCATTTTAATAGTTTTCACAGCGCTGCCAATAAATTGAATTTCATATTAATACACTACATTATTGAATGGATTATTAGATTTTTTACTTTTTACTTAAGTTTTTATTGAATTGCTTACAAAAAATATTGAAACAATTAATAACCTCATGTATTTTAAATTACAAAACTTTTCTCCAAGTGTAGCGCAATGCGCGCTCACATTTTATATTATTTTGCGGATCACTGCATTAAAAATATCTTGCACTATTTATACTCACTCAACGCAAACATTTTAGCATCATCAAAAGTCTAATCAAGTGTAAAATACACAGCAGCCACTATGTTTGCAGCCTAAAAATTATTAAATGATTTAAATTGAAGTCAATTAATTACTTTAAAAAGTGGTATAAAATTACTTAAAGTTTTGATCCTCAAACCAAAAACTACCTCATACTTCCTTCGTTTAATTACTCAAGTCATTTATTGGCTACAACCCTGTAAGGAAAAGTATTAAAACTTTTATATTTCAATGAATGTTTGCTTCCTATAGAGGAGTCAAAATATCGAATGCCTCATCGATATTATCCACAGTTATCAGATAAACATCCCACAATTTTACTTCACAGGTAACCAGAAGTACCAATCCAGAGTTTATTTTTTGCGTTAACATCGATATTTTTCTTTAAAAAATATCAATTTGAAAACAATTAATTTTTTTGCATTATCGATAGTTATTAACCCTCCTAATAATGCAAATAATTTAAAAAATATTGGCTAATATTCTTATCGGCCGACGTTTGTTTAAAATGTTTCGAAACACTTTAAACAAGTGGATTCACTTTTTATGGGGATCTACTCTGTATTTCGAAATTAAAGAAAATGCTTTCAATTAGTATTTTATTAACATCACAGTGCGAATGCATTTGCTTTCGTTTCGAATTTCAGAGTAGTTTTTGTTATATAAAAGATCAGTATAGCCCAGTATAGCATCACCGATATAGTTGTAGCTTTTTATTTAATATTGATAGTTTGAATTGGATATATGGATACTTTTCTCAAACCTTAGATCAGAGAACAGAAATGAGTAGTGAAAAAGTGAATAGAGTTAAATATGACTTATAAATTTCTTGTACGCAATGCGCGCTCATATTTATTGCAATGTTGTCTATGAAGCGAATCACTCGAAAGTTTGAAGTTAGCATCGAACTCATACATAGCAACATTTATGACGTTATTGATTTCGACTCTCTTAACTCAATGCCTATGGACGATGCAAAATAAATAAGTATGACTCACAATGCGAACTTCGCATACGAACATTAAAGTTCTAATTATGTGTGTTGTTTGTTTGTTTCTCTGTTGCTTATTGTTGTTTGTTTTTTTTTTTGCTGGAATTGAAAGACAACCATATTTATTACTATTGTATACTACTTGCAAAATGTTTAATGACTAAACTTTTAATTAAACGCACATACATGAGCTAAACGAGTTAAATAAATGCGAGTAGTATAAGTACTTTCCTGAAATTAGAAAACAAACTGAGGTGCATTGTAAGTGTGAGTGTGGTATGAATATGAATGTCAACGTCGAATTCATATTTATTTCAACTTATTTATAAATTAATGTCATTGAGAGTGTGTGTACATCAGAGTAGTTGAGTTTAAACTATGTCTACACATTTATATTTAAAATTTCACGAGTCAGTATGAATAGCAAAAACAAGATTCATTGCTGATATCTGCTTTAGGTATCATATTTAACACTTGAGAATATGTTGCACTTCATAAAATATTTGAGCAAATTTATTTAATACCCGAGTTATAAATCTTTACTGCTTTACTTTCATAAAAAATAATTTGGTTTTATAAAAGGATTATGGGTGTCCAAACAAGAACGCAAGATTTAAATGACTGATGCAGCAATTGAATTGTTTCTCTGGCTGTATGACATGTGGCGCCGTCTTGATGAAACCACATGCCCTCCACATTTCATTTCTTCAATTCTAGGCACGAAAAAAATGGTTATCATTTCAATTTGCTGAGCTCGGTGTCGATTTCAGGTGGATGGAGTTTGAGCGACAGCTGCGTTGTTTTCGGTCGATCGACCTGGTCGAAGGCGCGTTTTTGTCTTTACATCACTAAGAGCCAATTTCACCAACTTATTTAAATATCAATTCATATTTAAAAGTAATTTTTTCATACAAAAAATCATGAAAATCTACATTTAAATATGAATTGATATTTTAATAGAGTTGGTGAAATTGCCCCTAACAGTACCTTCTACTAGCAAACAATAACAATTTTTCAAATGTCCAACAATGACACTTCGAATGGCGCCAAATTTAAAAATCTTGCGTTCTTGTTCGGACACCCTTTATAAAAAGGACCTATATAACCTTATTGTGCTGGGGCCTTACAAAATCAAAATAAATAAATAAATATGTATGTATACCTCGGAATATATGTGTTTTTCTAAGTAACTCAATGAGATAATTAAACGTATTTGTTTGAATACTTTCCAAGCATAATTGTAAATTTGGCAAATTAGCGGACCCAATGTACCGGGAAAGCATTCAAACATAGCAAATGAATATAAATTACTTAAAACTACCAATCTGCTATATTCAACATTATTTAGGTCGGCATGCCTAGATCAGTTTTTTTCCTGTCTTATAGCTGGCTTATTATGGTATGAACAAAAAGTGAATTTACATTCTTTTATTTAACTAAAAAAAACATTGTTATTTTAAGTTCTTTTTATTAAAATTTACTACCATCTTATCGCGACTCAGTTTGCACTCAGAAAGAAAATTAATAGGCTATAAGTATAGTTTAAAGCTTACGAAAAATAGAAAAAGTACCAAAGTAAAAATTTTTACCCGTCCTATCCTCTAAAAAGTACTTCGTACGTATATTTTGAAAATTATTTTTATTATTGTGTTATCCCCTCTTAGTAATTACAAATTGTTTCTACTTTTGAAATCACATGCAAATAATCGATATTTTTCAAAGAAACCATTTAAAATGCATCTGAAAATAATTTTATTTGTTGTAATACTTCCACTTATCTCATGTTTAGTAAACTTCTACACTAAATGCTTATTTAACACCTGCCTGATTTCTTAAAATTTTATATTTTTCCAATATAATTAAGAAAAATTCAGTTCCAATATTCATGTAATTTATTTAGTTTATAATTCTTATATTCTTATGCTTGCTCTCATTCTTTAGCCAGAAAACAGGCGATATTTGCATGTTTATAAACACTTGATTGGTCATAAACTGTGCAAAAAATTAAGTAAATGTAGAAAAATTAAGTAATTTTTTGCAGCCCGTCATTATAATAAAGCGCAAAGTGATTAATTTCATTTGTCTTTAAATTAAAAGTTTTGGGAAACAATTGTTTTATTGTTCTTTGGTAAAATAAGTCTAAACATTTAAAATTATTTTATGAATGAAAAGATAATTCATATATGTATACTTTTTTGTTTAAGATTCTTATGTTAAATATTTATGTATATATGTATATTTTTATAATGGTTAAACAATTTTTAATTGTAATTTGCAGCATATTGGGTCCACCAGCTTTAAAACAATCGGCCGCCATGAAGGATGGTCTTACACACAATGCTAGACCAATTTATAATTATTCCATGCGTGGTGTAGTCACATGTTTCACCGGCATACGCAAAAAAGATGAATTGGTGGGTATTATTTTGCTAAAAATATTTTTATACTTTGAATATAATAATTGTTACGCTTTATTTTAGACAAAATTAGTTAATTTAATACATTCTATGGGTGGCTGTATACGAAAGGATATGAATTCCAAAATTACACATTTAATAAGTACGCACAGTGGCGGTGATAAATATCAGTGAGTATAAAAATAAAAACATTTTGATTACACTTTAACTAATATTATATTAAAATTTAATGAAATTTATTTATTTGACATATTGTCAGAAGTGTAAATACTACAATAATTGAAATTTATTTTCTGGTGGTTTAGCATGTCTATATACGTATTTCATTGGCGCTTGAACCAAATCATCAGTAGACCCCAACCACAAACCCCAACAGTCACAAACCTTCTACTTTATGCACAGACTTTCAAAAACTATATGAGAATCCATAAAATTATAATATTTTTGAAAATCACAAAGACAAAATAAGCTTAGTAGGCTTTGAAACAAATGTAGAAAAATAAAATGAGTTCACCTGAATATAAATTATTTGCTGGGTTTTGTATTTGTTTCAAAGCCTACTAAGCTTATTTTGTCTTTGTGATTTTCAAAAATATTATTATTTTATGGATTCTCATATAGTTTTTGAAAGTCTGTGCATAAAGTAGGAGGTTTGTGACTGTTGGGGGTTTGTGGTTGGGGTCCAGCAAATAAATTTCAATTAATGTATTAAATTAAAATTTTAAACTATTTTTTTAACTTTTAAAACTTAAAACCAACTGGGAATATTATTTGAAAATCGATATCTTTTTTTTATAAAGTTAAGCTCTATGGTTTTAAAACATTTTCATTTGTTGAATAGTCTTACAAAAGTAATATATGATAGAAATTTGCTCATTGAACCTTTCGCAAACTAAAATTTTCAATTGCTTTCAAGGTAAACAGCATTTGGAATCTACAGTACAATAGTTTTTTTTTTCAAAAATATTGAAATTTGGAACCACCTTCGAGTTTTAGGATTACCAGTAACAAAAAGTACATCATGTGTTATTCACTACCAATGATGCAAAGAAGTAGTGTTGTCATGAGAACTAAAAGTTCGTATCATAGAAATTAATAATAATACATAATAATAAAAATAATTTCTATATTAAATTTATATAGATAAAGTTAAAATAAATTGTTTCCTACATCTTTGGAATACACAGAGAAAACAGTGCCTAATAAATACCTCATAAAATAGAACAAAATTAATAAGATATCTCTATGGTTTTTTTTTTCAATAAAGAAATCTTATTAATTTCATAGAGAAAACCTTTTTGAAAAAATCAAGAAGAAATCTTGTAGTTGTTATTAGGTTATCTTATTGATTTTTTCAAAAAGGGTTTCTTCTTGATTTTATTAGGCAACCTAATAAAACGTAAACAAATTGTACTTATGTATTTTCATTTAAATTCTGTACGATATATGTATGTATGTAATTAGTATATTTAGATTTTATTTATTTATACATACATACATACATATTATATTATATTCTTAATTAACTAACTCACCATACATACATATTTATTACTTGGGAGGAGACAAGTGTTGAACCAGCAACCTTCTGACTGATAGACAAGAACTCTAACCAATATTCTAACAAACAGCTTGAATCCGCACTGAAATTATTGTTCAAACATGCTTAGACAAGAACGAAAAAGATCATGAAAACAATTGTATCAATGTTTATTTATAGATATGAAATAACAAGAAACCTAATAAAAACAAGAAGATTTCCTTATTAAAAAAAATAATAAGAAGCTTTACACATAATCATATAGGAACCTAATAAAATCAAGAAGAAAACCTTATTGAAAAAATCAATAAGGCAACCTAATGAAATCAATAAGGAAATCCTTTTTGAAAAAATCAATAAGGCAACCTAATGAAATCAATAAGAAATTCTTATAGTTTACAATTTATAAGAAAACCTAATAGAATCAAGAAGATTTTCTCTATGGATTGTTTTTTTGGAGCCAAAAATAACGGAAATTGAGTAAAAAAAGTTGTGAATAATAAGATTTCTTCTTGATTTTATGTGGTTTTCTTCTTGATAAAATTAATAAGATTTACCACATAAAAACAATAAGGAACCTCTATGAAAAAATCTTCGCTTCTTTCTGCTGGGATACCCCTTAGCCTAAAAACGTTTCATAGAGAAAATCCTATTGATTTTATTAGAAAATCCTATTGATTTTATTAGAAAATCCTATTGATTTTATTAGAAAGTTTTTTCTCTGTGTAGTAGATGGAGCAATTGTAGTCTTTGTTTTTTCTTTTAATCTTCGAGATGAGACGTGATGATATATTTATCCAGTGCACTGGAAAACATCACAGATCAAATATACGAGTATTAATTTTACTCGTAAATGGCCTTATGATTTTTTTTAAATAAAGCAAATTAACTAAATTATGAGATCTTTAACACAGATACACATTTTTGGTTAGGAAAAGAAAAAGCAGAAATTATCAAAGACTCGCTCATTAAAATAATATGTTCCAGAACATTTATAAAAAAGATGTAATTTATCTTTTTAAATCCTATGATTCTTGTTTAGTGCAGCTCTCTTTTGTTTTCAACGATACAATTGTAAATATGAAAATCCGATTTGCAGCTATCTTCATCCAATTAAATTTTTCATAATAAAAATTTTTGATTTGAAAATCCTTGAATGTAATAAAAAATAGTGTTATTTGGCTTGAATCAAGAAAAGTAATGAATTTGTGTTTAAAAATACCTTCTTTAAAATCTAAAAATATGCATTAGATACTTTCGAAATACATACTATAAAAGAAGTGTAAGGAAGTACTCCTTTTATTTTTTACTGAGAAAACTCTCAAACTCTTAATAACAAGTTCAAAAGTTTATTTGTTAAAAAAAAAACCAAAAAAAAAATCTTCGATGTAGATGTACAAATAGATAACTTAGATAAATTGAGATTTTTTCATTGATTACGTACAACATTGTTATATCATTATTTTTTATTTAATGCGGTTTATACTCATTTAATTTAGGTATGCCAAAACATTTCGGTTAACAGTAGTGCGGCCAGCCTGGGTTTATGCTGCTTGGGAACGTAAGGATGATTTAGAATTTAAGGCCACAACGGAAGATTTTTCCAAAGAGCATCGCTTAAAAGCATTCGAGGGACAGAAAATATGTTTTTTCGGATTTCCCATAGATGAACATCAGCACATGATAGATGTTTTAAAAAGTAATGGCGGTGTACCAGCCGAATTAGATGATCCAGAATGTTCACATGTCGTGAGTTTTTAATTACTATAACAATTGCATATATTTGTTTAGTCCTTTGTTATATTGCACATTTAAATAAAAATTTCATATGTTTTTACACAATCGTTAACTAAGATATAATTTGAAAAATAAACTCTAAATTTTACAGGTCATGCCTAATACGGGTGGTTACTTTTCAGAAGCTCTATCTCATACCATTAACAATAATAATTCAAAAATTCTAACAAATACTAATCACACTCCTATTAAAAATAATAATTCCGATTCCTCAGAAGAAAATACTAACGCAATGGAAGTTGATGTTAAAAATGAAAATGAAGTTTTTAAGAATGCAAACAATAATGTAGATAAAGCCGAGAACGATGATGATGAAGATCATTTTGACGAAAGACTAGTAGTTGATTACGAGTGCAATTTGAAACAGGAGAATATTGAAGATGATATGATCAATGATTTGATTTTACCCTATAACGATGGCATCCTAAAGTTTTCTGCTTTAAAGGCGCAAGATATTACAACACACGCCAGTACTCCGAAATCATCAAAATCTTCAAATGAAAAATTAATAAATCTGCTTAACGAAAAACCCAAATTGGATGGCGAAATTTTGACTAATGAATCTTCTAACGATTTCCAACAGAATTCTAATATATCTCCTATACTGTGCAACCATTCGCCGAATGAAGAAAAACCAGGCGATGAAATTTTACCAAAAGTTTCTAATCGTGCTGCCTTTGAAATGGAAACTGATGACTTAGGTAATGAAATTGAATTGGATGATGCCCAATTAGAATTAAAACGTAAACGCGAAAGTTTTGATAGCGTTTCGTTGATGTCCGTTGAATCTTTTATCTTGCCTAGCAGCAACAAAAAACCAAAGTTATTGCGCACTGGTTCAATAACACGGACCATTAAACGTTCCATGAGCTTTGTGGGAGTACGTACGCCCATTTCTAAAATGTTAAGACCTCGTCGGAGTTCAGTGGCACTCGATTCAGCACCCAGCGATGCCAATAACGAATATATCAATAACGAAAATACCGATAATTCTATATGCTCTATGGTATCGATGGAAACAACATTTAATGAGTCGATATACAAACCGGTCAAAGAAAAATTTCGCAGTCTTAGAAATCGATTAACTCGTACCAGCAGTCGAAAAGAGAAACATCCAATAAATATACAACAAAAATCGCCTGAAAGAGATAATGTTGATTGTCAAAATGACAGAGAAGAATTTAAAACCCCTAAAGCTCCTTTGAAGTATGTCACATGTTGCGCCTCCGCACCACGTCCTGCAACAAAATCTACATTATCGGCATCAACATCTACAGCTTCCAAATTGTGTAATAAATCCCTTAATTTAACCTTAAATGACACACTTAACTTTCCAAGTCTATCCACTTCCATAATTCCAACTACCTGTTCCGAAAATTTGCCCCACGATAGTAAAAATATTGATGTAGCTTGTGCTAACACTGCTATTAAATCTCTTTCTACTACCACTTCCTCTTTTACTGCTTCTAATACTAACAATGTCACATTACTGCCAAGTAACCAATCAATGCAAATCGCAAATCATCATCAATCAAATGTCAATCATAATATGCTAAATGTGAACAACAAATATTGTTATCCAGAACTTGTTGCTACGGGTGTCAATGCTAATAATGCCGGTCACATTCCTACGGTACTTTTATATTTTATGTAGTTTTTTTATAAAATTAAAAAGAATCAAAATCAGGAAAACATTTAGGAAACAAGCATATCATTTTCGTAAAAATTTTAATTTTTGGCACGAAATTTGTTATTTTTACGCACTGTTTGATATTAAATACCACCTTCTCGCGAAAGTAACACTTATTATTTCTTGCTGATTAATTAAATACAATAATTCAATATTGTTATTCAATATTATGGTTCTTCATTCAGCCTTTCACCAGTTTTATATATGTATATTTTTAATATGTATATAAATACATCAAAAGTTAATTGCAAAAATTACAACTTTTGTGTTAAAGTAAATTTTTTGAAACATATTTTTTCCATTTATGAAACTCGGTATGCGAATAGCAAAAATTTAAAAAAAATATTTTCTTTGTCACGCCATTATCGATGAAAATAAATTATTTTACCTAAAGAATTTCATCACATCATTGAAAAAATAATTACATAGCTAAGCCGATTTAAAGCAAGCATTTTAAACAAGTGTTTTTAAGGATAAGTAAAATGTAGTTATCGCGCTGTTTA
Source organism: Tachina fera (assembly GCA_905220375.1). Lineage (NCBI taxonomy): Eukaryota > Metazoa > Arthropoda > Insecta > Diptera > Tachinidae > Tachina > Tachina fera. The sequence continues at coordinate 65,886,126 of LR999964.1, forward strand.
GGCATTCGGTGGAGACCTTAAAACTATGGAAACGCTTCGATATATGTGTAGTTTGCATCAGTAACGGAGTATGTCTTAAAAGAAGAGATCCCAAAAATTTATACAACCTAACCTAACCTAATACAATCGTAAATTGAAAAATATAGGATAGGTTAGGTTTGACAGGTTTCTGAGAAGACAAACTAAGTTTTCAGCTCACTTGATTTCAAATAATAGGTCCCTTTCGAGATACATTAGACTAAGAAAGTGATAGCGCAAGTACAGATGTTTTTTGGTTTTGTTAAATTTGTATAGCTTCGTTATAGCGCCTCTGGTGTTAAGTATGCGCATTTCCTTAAACTATATAATAACTATCTATTTTATTAGTTATTTTACTTCGCCGACGATTAATAGCTACAAATATCGAGAGGCTGCTATGATATACATTGGAGACTAATACATATCAGAAAAATCTATGATGGGGCCAGGGATTCGACTCGGGTTTTCTTTGTAGTGGACACACTAACTACTAAAGCCAGCAACACCCTCTAGAAAAGCGTATCTTCGAGAGAAAAAAAATCAACTTTAATATGCGAACGTTTTTCTGACAAAATAAAAATGTGCATAACAATAGAATTCTATCATAAAACAAAAATTACTGTATTTAGGAACGCACTTAAAATTTTGTAAAATATATGCAGACGTATGCAACTTTGAAATTGAATAAAACAAAGCTGAATTTTTCAAATTGACATGAAATTTACTTTATTCCAAAGACAATTTTCTAGCACGGCTGGCACATACGTTGTCTAATCTGGAGGTCCAATTTTCGATGACCTTTTCAAAATTTTGTGAACATATATTGGCAATAACGCGGCGAATGTTGTCCTCTATGTTGTCAATCGTTTCGGTCTTATCGGCGTAGACTATCGACTTCACATATCTCCACAAGAAAAGTCTAGTTTTATAGCCTAATTCACGGGTCTGAAACGTGAAGCTATGCGGTTACCACGAGCTATGAGGCATGTTGCGCTATCTTGTTAAAAACACAGCTCCTGCTCATTATGTTTGTTCAATTGATGGACAATGGCTCTATAACTGATCCGCGTGGTGCGAAAATGTTCCATAGCTAATTGCATAAAATGCACTGATGGACGATTATTTTGACGATAAAATGGACGTAGTAGCGATACTTATTTCGAACAAAATAAATTTGCACAATTTGGAGGCGTTGTTCAGGCATCAGTCTATTCATGTTGAAATGCCAAACAAAACTAAACAATATTCACTTGACAGCTGACAAAATGGCAGCAAGTTAAAAGTGTTGCCAACTTAAATTTTTATACCTCTATAAAAATCACCCTATACATATTTTAAAACTTATTATAAATATGGTAGATCGTTTAACCATATTGAAAGGTTTGTTAATACATTTTTAATAAAGTTTGTTGAGGAAATTTTTCACGTAAATAAGAAGAATAAATATTTCAGCATAAATTACTTAATTCTTTCTTAAGTCGACTTCGGCGGTTATATCTTTTGACTGCAGTTTTAAAAATCACTTAAATAATAGTAAAAGTAAATAATAATTCCATACAACATTTTGAGCTAAAATTCCTCTAAGAATAATATCTTCTTTCTCTTGTGCTAACTTAAACTATAAAAATAAAATGTAGATATTGTTCAAGCTAGTGATGTAACGAATGAAAATTTTCAGATTTTGCGAATACCAACAATTAATTTGAAATTTGGTACATCTACAAAATGAAAGATTTAAAATTTCAAGAAGAAAAAAAACAAACAAACGCTAAACAACACTGTTGGCAAGACAAACAACTGAAACAAATGTCTTGCCAACAGTATTATTTATTTTATTTGTTTTAGAATATCTCGCTGTAGTAAAGCATATGAAAAATCTCTCATGTCTTGAAAGGTCGTATAAATGGTATTGTACACAATGTGTATGTTGTGTCATATACTTAAGGTACGGTCACACTTGTCAAATATTTGCCCAAAAAAGCGTAACCACTATGTTAATGAAAAATCTTTCAATAAAGAGAAAATTTTGTTAAGTTAAAGACTAGCCAATAATGTTGGATTCTTGATATTATCTATTACTTGTGTTCGACACTGTTTAATTTGATAAGGGGCTGTCCATATCATATTACGTAACGCTCTTGGGGGAGGGGGTATTTGAAAATGTTACGTAACAGAAAAAATTACTAATTTCGTACAAAAATACGTATGTTTTTCTCATTTATTTATCTAATTGATAATACGTGTTACCTAAATATATTATGATAAATTGATCCTGTTGGTGCACTTTAAAGTTAATAAAAACTACCCAAAATTTTAATGATCGTCATTTATGGCATTTGAAAATGTGAAAAAGCACAAATTTCTATAAAAAATTTAATGAAAATTTATTTTTAGCCATTTATTTAAATTTCGTCTAGGATGTATGCTTTTTTTATTTATTTTTTTGGAAAAATATTCGTATTCACCTGAATTTCGCGAATACAAATATTTAAAAATGACCGAATACTCGGCGATTCGAATACGAATATGAATATTCGTGCATCACTAGTATTGTATGTATGCATATGTGAAATTTATAGACATTTACAATTAAAAAAATTTGTATGGAAAATAACTTCATACTCCTGTACGCGTACATTAAAGTTTATGAAAACTATCCAAAAATTTAATGGTTGTTAAATAAAATTTGAAAATTATACAAAATTGTTATAGTAAATTAAATAAATTGTATTCAAACTGGTTACATGGTTCTAAATTCCACATCTTTATCCATTTACATTTATAAATATTCTTACTGCCTTATTCATAAAAAATATTTCAGGTTTATTAAGCGCTTATTTGACATATTTCTATGGGTAATTTGTCAAATAAACCTGTAATAAACCTAAAATATTTTTTATGAATTAGACCGTTAATATATACTGTAAGTACATAAAACTTCTTTCCATATCAAACTGCAACATATAATAACAATAAACCCAACAAATACATAGAAGGAAATGGTATTTGCAGAAGTTTACGAAAACATATCTTGCAATTCTCATGGAAAAAAAGTGTCCTTTCAAAAAATATATTCTTCCATACACATACTTACATACTTATGTGCATGACAATATCCAATTATCAAGTTGTAAAATTTTTGTTGGTCAACTTGAGGCTACAATGTTTAAAAAGTCTGAGTGATGTTTTAATATAAACTTGCATACATAGACGTATTTTCATAAGGATATTATTTTAATTTTTTATACAACCGAACAAGAAAAAATATTTAGAAGACAGCATTGTCTAGGAACTCCTCTAATTTTAAGGTATTTTTGAGGAATATATTTTTAAATGAGCAAATATTATCTATTGAAAATGTAATGTTGCAGAAAGGACAAAAACTAAGAAAAGAAATATTGCATATTTTTCGTAACGAAAATCATTTTGAGTCATTTGATTTCCCAAAATACCCCAACAAATGTGTATGTTTAAAGTAGGGAAGTAACGATACGCCGTTTCGCCGATCCGATACCGATACTCAAAAAGAAATATCGACGATGCCGATTCCGATACCGATGCGCATATCGAATTTAAGTTAAAATGAACAAAACCTTATATTATACAAAATTATAGTGTAAGAGATTATTAACATTTAAAATTGATATTTGAATTCATTCTTAACAAAACACAAATTATTTTTTTTAATAAATACATGATTTAGCATTGAGAGAACTACTATGGTGCAAATCAAAACAAAAGAAACGTTTAATTTTTCTGTTTAGACTTTATGTTCTGCTTTTAATATGTTATTTCTCTTAGTTTTTATGCAAAAAAATCGCTGAAAATTTAATTTTTTGTTCAAAACAGCTCTAAAAAAATTAAGAAGTATCGCCGTATCGACAGTAAAATATCGCCGATATCTTTAGTTTTGTTACGATCTGTTACTGGGTTGGAGGCAGGTTCAAAAATCGGAGAAAACAGCGTTATGTAATATATGGACAGCCCCTAAACAAGTGTCTGTATCAAAACTTTTTTCAGTCTTGTTTGTTGGTTGCGCTTTTTTGGGAAAATGTTTGACAAGTGTGGCCGTAGCTTTAATATTGTTTTTTTTTGTTTAATTTTTGGGAATGAAATATTTCACACTATTCACGGGAATACAAATATGAATCCGAATGCCATTAAATAGCTGAATAAAAATTCGCATACAAATATTTGTTACATCACTAGTTCAGAGGTAACAGTGCGTAAGTAATTGAGGAGCGAGCAAATGCTTGTGACATACGTCGTTAGTGCTGAAAACTACTTTGTATAAATCAGGGACTATAATTCCCAAATGCTGATGGTTACATACATGTATATGAAATTTTATTAATTAAACTATGAAAATGGCCATAATAGTTATGAGTTTTAATTAACAAATTAATGTGTAGTTTCCACAATACAAGCAAGAGACTTGTCTAGAAAAAAATATATGAAAACCACTCGAATTTTTGAGTGATTCCTATACAAGTCACTTGCTTGCATTGTGGGTACAACACACAAATTTCCATTTTTTGAGTTTTATTATATGTAATAATTTTTTTTGCTTGGGCTTTGTATAAAACCTCAGTTTAACAAATGAAAAAATAAAATTTAAATTTATTTATATGGTTCATAAAAACTTTTCAACGCAGAAATGTACAGAAAATTCAGGCGTTGATTTTTCATAATTTTTAGGGTTCCGCACACCAACGGTGAAAACGGACGCTGTCCGTCTGTCCGTCACACGGTATTTTCTCAGGAACTGTAGGAGCTACGAACCTGAAATTTGGACAGAGTATGTAAAACCTTGGCCGCTACAACAAAAAATACATGAGAATTAAAAAATAAAGTGTGTTCCAAAACGAGCAAAGACAAATGCTAAAATTCCATGTAATATACATACAATTGTATACACATATGTATATTGACACTTGAAATTTGTAAAATTACTGTTAATGCAATTTTGACTATGTAATTTTGACAACTTAAGAGGTAAACTCTTGAAATTTTCAAAAACGGTAAAACTAAAAAAATCCGAAAATTATAAAATCGCCAAAACATAAAAAAAATCGCCAAAATGAAAAAAACGTCATAAAATAGCCAAAAGGCGCCAATAACAAAATAATTTTTAATATGAAAAAAAAAATCGCCAAAATGAAAAAAATCGCCAAAATTAAAAAAAAATTTAAATTGAAAAACGCCAAAAATCGAAAAAAATCGCCAAAATGAGAAAAAAAGTGTCAAAACTAAAAAAACGCCTAAATGAAAAAAGTCGCCAAAATAAAGAAACGCCAAAAACCGAAAATCGCCAAAAATTAAAAAAATTCGCCAAAACAAAAAAAAAATCGCCAACAACCGAAAACAATCGCCAAAACGAGAAAAAAAATTTGTCAAAATTAAAAAAAAACTACAAAAACTGGAAAAATCGACAAAACCAAAAAAATCTCCTATATGAAAAAAATCGCAAAAATTTAAAAAAAAATCGCAAAAATAAAAAAAATTGCAAAAATTAAAAAAAAAATGTAAAAACTATATTTTATATCAGCTTAAGTTCTTATTTGATTACATATCTCGTGTCCGTACGGAACCCTTCGGGCGCGGGTCAAAGACGTGCTTCACTGAATTTATTTTTGTATGATTTTTTTTTAATTTTTTAAATTTCGTTTCTCTTTTTATTTTCCCTGAGTTATACAATTAGGCCGCGAGCAAAAAAGAGCTTAGGTTTTGTATTCGAAAATAATGATTTTAGATCTATGTAAAAATCTACAAAGAAGGTTTTACGCAGCTTTTTTCGGAAAACCAATATGTATTAAAAATTATGTAAAATATTTCTTTTTTTGTAATTTGCAGCGCATTTTTAACATTGTCATTTCTATAAAAGAAATTAAAATCCATTCATTCATTCACATTTCTATTCCTAAGGTTACTAGTTAAACTACAAAAAGTAATTAGAATGTTAAAACATTTCTTATAGATTTCAGTCCAGTTTTATTGCAAAATGTATATAAATAAATATATGAGCCGGTTATTTGGCTATAAATCTTATCTTTTTGTTTTGATGTAAAGTTACAATACTAATTAAAAATGAAAAGGTAACTTTAAAGTTATATTATCTTAATAACTATGATAGCATGATTATTTTAATAAATGGATACTTCCAAATAACCGATTCATATAAACTCCTAGACAATTTTGATTTAATTAATTTCATTCTCCGTATTCTAATTAAATTTAATATTTTATGGTGATTTGGTGTTTTGTTTTTCCTTCTCCTTTATTACAATCAATAAATATTTTTGAAAACAACACAACAGCACAATAAATTATTTAATTATGTAAAATAAGCAAATTCAGTTGGTAAATACATTTTTAAAAAAGTTACCTTTTCTGCTTTTCAAAAAAAAATCCATAAATTGTTTTAATAACATAAATTTAACGCATTTTGTTGTATTCTGAAATTTGTATAGTAAAAAATAAACTGTTAATGTTAAAAATGCCACACAAATTGCAATTCGCGCTTATTATTGTATTTTGCTATATTTTTTTATAATCAAATATGCACATTCCTTTTCTATATAATAATACATATTTGCACAATTGTTTTAATGCATAAAGGCACTTTAAAAAATGTTTTCTAGATTTTGTTTCTTTTGTTTCTCAAGATGTATGTATGTATATATATTACTTAAAATTATTTTTATATAAATTTATGTAAAGAAAGAGAAATTTTTAATTTTTAGTAAAATATTTTTAAGTTCGCTGAATTTGAATAATTTAATGTGCTGTTGCAAATTTTATTTTCATTATTACTATATAGCTCCAGCATTATTTGTAAAAAAAAACGTAGGGTGCACGTTCAGTATTAATGACACTTAATTTTTGTTCTGTTAGAAGAATCTTACACAGATCTATAGTAATTGCTGCTGCGTCCCATTCAAATTAACAATGTCGGATCAAATCTGTCAGAATTCTCTTGGCTAGGGCACTGCAGTTTCGCTACCCAAGCTAAAAGTTCGGTCTCCCTTATAATTGCTACAACAACTGTTGCATAAATAGTAAAGCATGACCACACAAGCCGCTTCCGTTTCTCTATTCTCTATTCAATCTTCTTTCATTCAATTTTATTTCCAGGTAACACACCATGCCAACTGTTCCTCGTTTCTGTAACGAATGTGAGAACACTTACAATAGAAAAAACTGTCATCTGAAACACAAGATGAGAAAAACTATGTAAATACGATTTGTCAGATATTACAATATTTTCAGATCTGGCAATGTGCTGACAACGTACTGACAATCAAAAATCGCCAGGACAAATTATATTGTCAGTTCACACGGTTGTATTAAATTTTTAAGGAAATCTTACAATTTATTGCCAGACGATTGTATAAATTTAAATCTATCTGACAATATCGTCAGTCGAAATTGTCCCATGTGTTGTTATGCCTTGCTAGACTCGATCAATTAATATTTTCTATAAAATAAATGGTCAATTATCAATCGTTTGTGCTTGTGTTGGATGTAAAAAGTGAAATATAAATTATTATGACTCATGAAGAAGGACAATGGTTTTGACTGCATATATTTAATTATATTGCTGCAATTTCCTTTTTCTTTAAAAGCAAGTTTGTGCAGTGTTGCCAATGTAAAGAATTCTCTGTTTTGGCAAATATCTGACAATGGCAACGAAATATGTTCACACGAGTGTTAGATGTCTGACAATTTGTTGTCAGTTTGTAGTCTGGACGGACAATGCTTTTTCTGGCAAAATGTTCAGACAAAAATTGTTAGTTCATACGGTTGTAATAAATTATTAGCACATTTTACTGACCATAATGTAAGAACTGACAATCATCTGTACATAGCTTGAGGAAAATAACTTATTTTTTATTATTTCCTGTATGTGTCATACATAATTGTTAATTTTTCTCGATGCGAAAACTTTTCTTAGAGAAACGGGGCACTATTTATTATTTAGCCGATAACCACCTCAGCACAAAAGGTATAAGTCAATAAGTACGTATTTACTTATTATTATTAATTTATTGTTATTATTAAAAATGATCCACATTTGCATTACTTCCGGATTACACTGCTTGGGTCTTTTTGACTTCTTTTGAAGCACCTTTTCTACAGGCAGATGTTAAAATTAATATATGTAAGTCAATTACCGATTCATATTGAATGATTGATCGAAAAGTTATACCTATTGGTAAAATTAATATGGTAAAACCAAATTTACATTTTGAAATACAAAAAAAACATAACACAACTTTACCTTGGGGTAAGGTTAGGCTAAAAAGGTTAATAATGCGGCAATACATCTACAGAAAAGGTATTTGACAAAATCGTCTTCTTTATTTATGGGTTCATGATAAGTGGCCTCCTTCAAATGCCTGGCTAGAGCCAAATGTCTTCTTCAGTGCCTCAGAACTTGAGTGTATAAATATACCTTCAAAAGCTTTTGGCTCATTCATTGTCCATTTTAATCCCCAGATGAGAGAGGGAGATTGAATGGATAACCAAACACACTAACTACCTTGAAACTTAGAATCCTAATATAGTCAAGACTGTTCATAAATGCTACAGTTAAATTGATAATATCTTCAATAAAATTATGGACGCCGCAGCAGATACTCTTTGTTCCTCAACCCGTGCCTTTAAAGATCTCCATTGTATCCTAACTGAAATACTAAAGCTAGTGTCCACCCTTTTCACAGTGTACTTTATTCTATTTTATTCTATAAATCAGTTAAACTTTTTATTTTTTAATTTCATTTCATGTGTTTTTGCTAATGGTTCATTTATTTTTCAAGTGCATGTCGCTATTATTAATATTCTTATATTTATTTCATTTTTCATTTGTTTTGTACAATACAATTCAGTTTTAATGTTGTATAATGTTAAATAAATACTATAGTTGTTATATTCAGCCGAAATAGGTGCATATATACATACATACATATTTCATTATTCATTCTAAATATACATACGTACATATGTATGTATGTACATATAAAAATCTAAAAAATTTATTTTTGCAAAAATTTCTCTTTTTTTGCATTAAAATTAAGAAATTTTAAGCAATATTATATTTATTTGATAAACACACACACACACACATACACGCAACTTTTTAAATATATGTATACAGTCTCTCACTTAAGTTTCCGATTGTTTTTAAAAATACAAAACAGGTACTACTAGTAACTGAACAATTTTGCCTATCTAAATTTCACCATGAAATAAGTATTCATGGTAAATATTATAAATAAGGTAAATTCGTCCGACGAGGTGTTGAAATTTTTTTAATATTTTGTATGTCAAAATATTTTACGCATATTTCTTAAATCTTTTTCTCTAAGTATCATATTTTTTACACACTAATTATCCCGAATTATTATTTTACTTACTCAGTAAAATATTGTTTCTTAAAAATACATAGTTGGTTATTTAGGGCTTAGCTGGTTCCTGTACGCATTTCACTGTTGCTAATGCGGATATTCAGGGAACCTTTACCCAAAAATTGTTTTAGAACAACTGGAGATATTAGTATGTCATTTAAACAAATGAGAAGCTCAACTAATATCATAGTTGAAACTAGAACTTGATAATCAACATGTTTTATTTTAATTTTATTTTAAGATTACTACATAGGCTGACCTTATTTCTGATCGAGTTATAGTTATAAGAAGTATGTAATGGAAAATAAATGTGAAAACAACAACAGATATTCATTACTTTCGTAAGAATAGATTGTTGCCACATAAGTATTTTTGACCGTTAACAAATGTTACGTCCTGTACCACGATGTCGACAGAAAACGTTCGATGGATTACTTATATTTAAAACAAAAACAATTTTATTATTTTATTGTTGTTTTCAGCACAAATTGTCTGTCGAACGTTTTCTATAGATATTGTGTGACAAGCCCTTAAAAAAGCAATAATTATTAAGGTGAAAGTACATAACACGCGTTAGTGCGCGTGGTAGGCATCTGTAAAAAAAGTTAAAATATTGTGCTTACATACGAAACTCTTTGAAGCGTTTGCCGCAGAAAGTTGGTTAACTTTCAACTTTTTAATGCGTTGCATTGTTTTGACAACTAGTCAGCCGACAATAAATAAGAAACAAATTTAAAAAAATTAGAATAATGGAGTAAAAACTTATTGAAGAGTTTGAAAAACATACAGTTTTGGATAAAAAAGGATTTGAAAATGTTCTAAGTCCTTTTTTTAATGTAAAAATAAGTAAAATAAAACTGATAAGCTGGTTTGCCCTGTTTTTTATACCAAGATATTGTTGGTAGAAAATCAAAAGCAAATATAGTGTGTACATATGTATGTGCATGCAAAATCTTGAATGCTTTATAAATAAGTATTTTTCTGTATTTTTAACGAAATGATTTTTAATTAATTTTTTAATAAGAAGTTGTAGGCAAATAACAGCTTAACATGACATAAATATTCCCAAAAATGTCAGTACATGCTGCGGTGTAGTCAAATTAAATTAAAGTTGTGTACTTATGTGAAACACTATACTTATTTTAATAAAATAGAAAGCAAATTTATGAATGAATTGTCTTGTTCAAATTAAATCGTTTAACAGAGAGAAATAAAAACAAGATCAGCTAAGTGATTTCAAAAAATTTAGGAATATATAAGAAACAGTGATATTTGAATACAACAAAAATAATTTAAAAAAATATAACCATGACTGCGGTCCCTAAATAAGTACTTACTTATATTTTTATGCATGTAACACAGGTTTGTTACGCGCTTGAAATTAAACAGTTTTGCAATGAGCAACAAACGTTTACCTTTAAGTCTTCCTTAATCCAATAATATATAAACTCTTCTATCTGAGATAATTATAAATACAGAAATATAACGATTTAATGAATGCACATAACAAAATATATTGTTCAAAGAAGTTATGCCTTAATCACACACACCTTATCGATCACAAATAACGCTCATGAGGCATTTATTTTTAGAAATAATAAAACTCGCTTTCGGCATTGTTGAAAAAATTACCAAATTTCCTCTCATCATTTCATTAATAAATGTTATACCCAGAATTGCGCTTTGTGGAACTTTTCAATACGAATTATCAATATGTGCGAAATTAACGTTTAAGCGCACTTTAAGTTTTCAGTTCTTTCTTTACCATGTTTACTGTTAATTTTTTGTCCCTTTTGGCGAAGATGACAAGCTTGAATTTGATTAATATGTTGTATCCAGGGACCGAAAATAATTGTTATTTTTTCTTTCCGTAGAAAAAATTACGAGAAAATAACCTTTATTATACATATATTAACAGTCTAAAGTTCGTATCGCCTTGTAAGCCAAATTACATGTGATAATTATTAATGAACAAATAACATCAAAGCTAGTTGTAAATATTCTGACAACACATACATAGTAGAACGGAACAGCTAGCCGTTTTCGAAGGCCACTAAACCTGCATCATCAGCGTTCTTCTGTGTTTGGTGCACTGTGTGTGGTGTCAGTTGATGTAGATTTCTGCTTTATATACGTAACTTTTTTGCAAATGGAATATGTGAATTGTTTAAATTCATCCTATTTCAATTTGTTGAAAGGTTTTTTGTAATGAAAGGTCAAATTTACCATCTCTAAAATTACAACAGTCTTACCATTGTCGTTTGTTCTTTACTAATTATGCACATGTTAGTTAATTTGCTTATTTGTGTTCTACTTAAGACAAACCTGTTTTGGTTTGTTACCATTATCGAAAGTAATTTTATTTTTTGTTTCATTTAAATAACATTTTCTGGCTGCTCAACGATATCGCAAGAAAACCTAAGCGATCGAAAACCAGTCACTCCATATCTAGTCAATTTGGATTTAAATATGTCGATAGTGCTCGGTCGCATGCACTTATGTTTGTCAGTGGATGTTAATTATGTGGTAATGAATCAAAACATTGTTATATAGGAATTTTCATGATATTTAGCCGTTTTCTTTAAAATTGAAAAATAATGCATATTACTCCTTTGCTAGAGCATAAATACAAAATAGTCATACAAACACCACCCTGTTATTATTGTTATACATTCGTTCGGTTTGAAATGTGCGTGTACTTTGTCTATGTATAATAATTATAAAGCAATAATCTAAACAAAAATGTTCAATAATAGGTTTGTTCATTTACTAAAAATTTCGTGTTTTGTGTGTGTGTTTAGTTATTTAAAAATAATATTTTTTAATTATATATGTATGTATGTATCTAAAATGTTTAATTTTCTTTCAAATGCAGGTGGTTGATGAGCATACCACACAGACCAAACCAGAACCCAAAAATCATCGTACGCATATATTAAAATCTGATTGGTTTTGGTATACCATACAAAATGGCTATGCCGACGAAATGGATTATCTGTTTGGAGATGTAAGTTTCTCTAAAAATTATAAAAATTTGGATTTAATTCAAACTTTAAATTTGGCTGGTTCCTTTAGTACCTCGATAGTATTGCCAACACACCAAATTGTGATCGTCGTGAATCTTTACCCATTAGTTTCAACAAACGTAAACGTAAACGTTTTTCACAACGTCTACAGTTGGAAGGAACCCCCTTAGGTTCGGGAAAGCGTCGTTCTTCTGTTTCCGATGCTGGTTTATTATCCGTATCAGGTAGTTTCTTCGATTGTACGACAAGTCCGGACAAGTTGGAGAGTGGTAAATTGCTGACAGAACCGGAAACTCCAACCTGCGAACAGACTCCTTCCAAAAAGACGTCGATGCGTTTTAATCATTTTATGGATTTCTATAGCACGGAATCGAATTACGTAGGAATATTGGATACAATTGTAAATGTAAGTATTTACCTAATTGTTTTAAATGTAGGGAAATATTGGAAAAAAGTGAAAGTTATGGTCAACATTTGAAGGAAAACTGGTCCAGCAAGTATAAAATATGACGAAAATATACATAGTTAATCTAAACCATTGGTTGACGACGAACTTGTTACATTTAAGAGGAACATGCATGATTTATACATTAGCATATCGTTGGAGATAATTTGTTGAGTACATGTGCCTGATTCGAAGACGTTTTTTTATACGTTAAAAAATCCATTTTATTTGTCAAGACTGAACCAGTGCCTGTTTCCTTATTTTAAAGATTTTTTGGATGTTAATTTTTGTCATTTCAATAATGACGAATTTTTATGATTCGATTAGGCTAAAGTTCGTATCGCCTTGTAAGCCAAATTACATGTGATAATTATTAATGAACAAATAACACCAAAGTTAATTGTAAACATTCTCACAAAAACTTAGTAAAACGGAACAATTGGCTGTTTTCGAAGGCCACTACACTTTCATCATCACCAACCAATATTTTTAATTTCCCAAAATGTGTATAAAGCGTAAAAATGGAATAGCTTTGAAACGGTACGAGCAAACTAAATATTTTTTTCTTTAAATGACTCGGAATTTATCCTCCTTTTAAATCAAATTGTTGTTTTTTACATTTAATAGAAATCTTTAAAGTTACAAAGCATTATTTTTAAAATTTAAGCTAAATTTACAAAAAAATAATTGATTAAGTGTACCAAAATGAGCAAAAAACTTACCAAAACTTATAAAATCTGGACAAAGAAGTAAAGTTTGAACAGTTTTCTTTAAAAAAATTGACTTGGTAACAAAAAAAATCGTGCTAATTGGCCGCTTAATGAACAACATTTTTGGGTTAAAATCGATTTTAGCGACCTCTAAACCTCTTCCGAAAAATATGAAAAGAATCACAAAAATACTTAATCCTATATATAAGCTTTCCAAAAATGCTGGGGCAAAAGAAAATTTTTTTTGGGACACACTAATGTACATATGTACATATATAGTTTAGTTTGTAGCTGAACACAAAGCTTTGCTAAAAATATTCTCGATACATAATCACCCCTATTCTGCCTTCCGATTCGAATCGAAATTTTATCCGTTTGGCAACTTTGGTATTCTGCTTTCCGTTCTTCGATATCTCTTTCGATTGTATGCTTTCTGCATTTCGATCGTAACTACATTTTTGTAAGTTATTATTTTAGTGACGGAGCGTCTTTCGATTTTTGTTTGTTTAGCTTCAAAAAGTAATTATTCAAAAAAAAAAAAAAAATAATGCAATTAATGTAATGTAATTAAATGGAAAAGAAGGTTTTATTAATAAACTATAGTTTATGTGTATACACAATTTTTTTTTGTTTTTCTTTTACTGAAATCTAATTTTTATTTTATCATGTATACATAGCCTATGGGCCATATTCGGTCACATCATACTACTCAAAAAATTCCGCTAGAAATTCCTCCCATTTCCAATTAGAATTTTTTGTTTTCCTTATTACTTGCTATTAGTTGGAATTATTCCCCGGGAAAAATTTCTCGCTGAAATTTATTCTTTGTTTTTGTGTTACAATTATGTATAAAAAATGAAAATATCACCTCCGGCGCGACAGGATTCTTTACAATGAATAGTTTTGGCCACAAATGCCTCTTGCGCTTATCTTCTTTCTTTTTTTTTGGTCTTTCAGTACTTAACTTGCAATTTATTTAATAACAATTTTCACAATATTATTATTATTATTATTATTTGTTTTAATTATTAAATCACTGATTTTTTTACTAAATTTAACTTGTTGCTAAAAATTATGCAAAATTGCTTATTTTTTATGTTCCTATTTCACACATTTCATAAAAAAGCATCTGCTTTAAACATACTGAGGGCAATTATGAAAAAAATTCCGCGAGAAATTTTTCCCGGGGTACGATTCCAACTAATAGCAAATGATAGAAAAAACAAAAATTCTAATTGGAAAAGGGAGAAATTTCTCACGGAATTTTTTTCATAATTGCCCTGACTCTTCTCTTCTTTTTACTTTCTATAACAAGCTCATTCGGTTACTTTTTTCAGTTTGAGATCATAGCATTCGCTCTCTAACAATGTAATAATATGGTTTCGTATCGAATGCCATAATCTCAAACTGAAAGAATACTTTATTTTCGATCCGTGCGAAACGCAAAATAAGAGTGATTAATAATAAATTATATGACGGATTTTTCAATAAATTCGTGGATATTAATGGAATCACTGATATTTTTAAAATCACATTATGTTCACCTTTTTAGCCCAAAATTAGTAATGTTTTACACGCTGCAGTTTTTGTTCCTTCAATTTCGAGTTTATGACATAGAGATAGAGGAAAAAAGAAAGGTACAGAATCGTTTATACCGAAAGTCATTTTTTGTTTTTTCATTCATTGAAATAAAAAATAGGAACATTTACATATGTATGTATTTCGAACATAACACTGTCTTTGTGTAAACAAACCATTAACTTTAAAGAGAATGGAAGTAACTTGCTGCAAGAAATATTTAAACGAGTGAAACCTGATTTATTAACAATAGCTCGTATAGAGGGATATGAAGTATGATATAAATTAAGGCCCCTGTTATGATTTGCAACTAAATTGATAGTTAAATTGTAGTTTAAAAATTTTTATTTTGGATTAAAACTTTTTTCACCATGAGACAACTGATTTTTATCAGTTGTATTTTGGTTTTTATTTCGAGTGTTGCTTTAGTTTTGCTTCATTATTCTAGACGCCTACAAATCTCATATGTCAACCCATTTTGTTGCTATTTTATGAAACTATGAAACTTGAAATCTAAAAAAAAAATACAAACCCAAACTAAAAATATTTAAACTGTTTTGTGGTGTCTACTATTTTTTAAAAAAACATAGCATATAAAAGAACCTTTTCTTTTCGAGCATTATTTCGAAGACAACTAAAATTAGTTGTGATTCAGAATAACAAAAAAAAATATTTTGTTTTAAGGTTAAGTTGTTTCAGTTTAAATTTAACTTAGTTGAGTTGTAAACCGTAACAAGTGCATAAATTTAATTTCATTTAAATGTTATTCTCTTACTGCGTCTCTAGTTTTACCCATGAAGCAAAAAGTATTTTATTCTAAACCACCTATTGAACAGATTTATGTAATTCTAATATCCATTTTCCGTTGCTTATTTCAGCTCTTTAAAAATCCTCTGGAAGAAATAGCGGAAACCAGCGAAGCTCTACTAAATAAATCGGAAATTCGAGCAATTTTTGGCAATTTTATACCCATACACGAGGTACATCAAAGCATGCTTGAACGTTTGCGCAGCATACACAGTAAATGGTCCGAAGATTGCTTAATTGGTGATATAATACTACAGCATCGTGATGATTTAATAAAAGCTTACCCACCCTATGTAAATTTCTTCGAACAAATGAAAGAAACACTGGTACTCTGTGATACACAAAATCCGCGTTTCCATGCATTTCTCAAGATAAATCAAACGAAGCCGGAGTGTGGACGACAAAGTCTGCAAGATTTAATGATACGACCCGTGCAGAGATTACCCAGTATCAGTTTGTTATTAAATGACATTTTAAAACACACGAACAAAAGTAATCCTGATTATACACGGCTGGAGGAAGCATTGAAGGCCATTAAGGAAGTCATGATGCATATAAATGAGGATAAAAGAAAAACAGAATCACGTATGGCAATATTTGATATATTCAACGATATTGAAGGCTGTCCGGTATGTTTTTAAGGTGAAAAAAAATAAAAAATAATTACTTAATTATAATTCTTCCAGCCCCATTTGGTTTCTTCGAATCGTAATTTTATATCACGCTGTGAAGTCACAGAATTGTCGGATAATCTCAGCGGACGTGGTGATAATTTAATGTTGTACTTATTTTCCGATACAATAGAAGTGTGTAAGAAACGTTCCAGAGGTTTTAATAGCGCCAAATCGCCCGGCTGCAATAAATCATTTAAACACATTAAATTAATATCCTTAAATGCAATACGGTTTGTAATCGATATAACCGATAGTCCTCGTGCATTTGCTTTACTTTGTCGTCAGGATAAAGATAAATTGCATTCGTTTACCATAAGTGACGAGGAGATTGACAAAATTGTCTATTTAAAAACATTGTGCAAACAAATGGCGGAAAACGCTTGTCGAACAGATACTGTAAGTGTGTTTTTATTAATTTAATTGCTATTATCCTCCTATCTTCTATCTAACTTCTCTTTTCCTTACTTTCTTTTTTATAAAGAATAAACCTTTACTATGTCGTACTTCTCAAGAACTGGAAGTGGATATTAGTGATGTGAATTTGAGTACGTTATCAAAAGCCTTTAAATTAGCAGCTCGTACACGTTTAAAGGTAAGTTTTTTTACATGTGTATGTATGTATGTGCCCTTTATAAATCTTAAAAAGTCTTAAAACACTTAAATAAATATTTACGGCCCTATGTATAAGCAAAAATTGGCATGGCATGTCAAACATAGGGCCGTTATTAAATATTAAATAAATTTATATTAATCGAAACTAGTACAACTCTAAATTAAAATGTTGTATAATGTCACAATATATTTTGGTTTTTTGAAATGTAATTTTATCTCGAAATAAGAAATATATAACTTACGACACTTTCATAATTATGGGCACATAAGGATGTGTTAATTATATTTTTGTTTCTTTTGGAAGATGCTTTTAATATTAATTATTTGCTTTTTGTTAATTTTGTTAATATTGAGATTCTTAATTAACTAAAGAAAATATTTATTCTATCTAGGTCGGACGCGCATTTTCATTCAATAAAACACCTTCAAAATTGAAGCGTGCCGTTTCCACCATGATGACGTCACCATTTGGTAGCACAAACTCTTTAACGCCCGCGTCACAATTGGCACAAATGCGTTTGGCTAGTTGTACGAATATACACGTAAGTTATTGCAATTAAAATATACATATGTACATAAAGTTTCAATTAAATATCAGCTTTTATGATCTAGGCGTATAGCAGTGCGCCAGGCCAAGTTCCGGCCAATACACGCAGTGTGTATATTTACAGGAAGCCATTCGAGCTGTTTTACCCCCCTCATAACTTTGTTCCCCCGCAATCGTAAAATTATAAAATTTAAACCATAATTAGAATAAATTCATATAACCTTACATGCGAAGCTTGAAAGTTTTACAATGTAAGGTTCCGGAGATATGGAGGTGCAAGAAGTGCATATTTTAAGACATACTCACTGACCTACTGACTCACTCATCAATATTATGAAGCACTTCCTCTATAGCTAGAGATCTGAAATTTGGTACATAAGTAGATCTAGGTGAGCGATGAACTAGAAAAATCTGAAAACCCGAAAATTTTAACCAGGGGGTGGGGCTACGCCCATAAAAATTTGCGCTAGTAAGCTGAAATTTGGTACATAAGTATAACTAAGTGAGTACTCACCTAAACAAACTGAAAACCCGAAAATTTTTACTAAGGGTGCGGGGCTACGCCCATAAAGCTCAGAATTAAAAAAATATTTCTAAGGTGTTTAACTCAAGCAATTTTATTGAAATTTGGCTTACATGTTGCAATAATATAAGGCTCTAAATTTTTAATGGAAAAAGTGGGCGTTAACACGCCCATACAATTTAAGCCTCCTATTTCATTTGTTTCGGGTCAGCACTTTTAAATGCACTATTTATGTATTTACTATTATCCTTTTCCAACGCAACTAAACAGGAAAGAAAACTACTAGCCAAAAAAAAATTTGGGGTTAAAAAAAGTAGGCGGGAACACGCTCATAAGAATAAAAATTAAAATATGCGCTAGTGAGCTGAAATTTGATAAACGAGTAGTTATAGATTAGCAAAATACTAGAAAAGTCTAAAACCCCAAAAATGTTACCTAGGAGGGCGGGGCTGCGCCCATAAGGCTCAGAATTTAAAAAACAAATCTAAGGCCGGGATCACACGATTGGCACAGTGTTCCAGTTTGCTTCGGCTCACTGAAATAAAGTCATAAGTAATAAGGTAAATTTGCCTTATTTCTCAACTTATTGAAATATAATCACATAACTGCACCTACATTAGTAATAAAACCATATAGACTTTTTCAAGAATTAATTAAAAAATAATGTCATTTCGGCTTATTACTTATAACTATATTGCAGTGAGCCGACGAAAATTGGTACACTTTGCCAACCGTGTGATCCAAGTTTAAGGCGTTAAACTCAAGCGATTTTATTGAAATTTGGCATACATGTTGCTATAATACAAGGCTATAAATTATCGTTGAAAAAGTGGGCATTAATACGACCATACAATTTAAGCCTCGTATTTCATGTACTTCGGGTCAGCACATTTGAATATGCTACATATTTATATATTTATTACTATCCGTTTTCAACGGAACTCGACAGGAAAGATAACTAATGGCACCTGCAGGTAGGGAGATTGAAAAAGTGGGCCCATAAGAAGAAAATAAATAAAATGTGCGCTAGTAAGCTGAAATTTGATAGAAAATATACCCGTAGATTTTTACCAAGGGGCGGTGATGTTCCAATAAAGCATACAATTAAAAGAGCAAATTTAAAATATTTGTCTCAAGCGATTTTATTGAAATTTGGCACAAATATTGGAATAATGCAAACTTATGAAGTTTCGTTGAAAAAAGTTGGTGTTAACACACCCATACAATTTAAACCTCCTATTTCATGTATGTACTTCGGATCAGCAGATTTAAATATACTATTTATTTAAATATTAATATCCGTTTCCAACGAAACTTGACACATATGATTGGCACTGGCAAAAAAAAAGTATTTAAAAATGTGGGTGGGAATACGCCCATAAAAAATAAATAATTAAATATGCGCTGAAATTTGGTACGTAAGTAGGTCAAGATGAGAAACCAAATAGAAAAATCTAAAAACCCAAATATTTTAACCAGGAGTGGCAGGGGCCGCGATAATTTTCTACTGAAGCTTTTAACTGAAGCTTTAACTTAAAGCTATCATCTTAAAAAAGGTAAGATGATAATTGAGCGCTGCTCATAACAAAATCTTCAGTTTAAAAAAGTGACGGAGAGTGGGGGTAACGGTCATAAATTAATACACAAATAAATCTCAATTAGAGATCATCAAGAAATATTTAAAATCCTGGAAGTTTCAATTGGGGGCATGGACATGCACTTTAAGCTGAAAATTAAGAATTTAAGTTAAAGGATTTACGAACAAGAAAAATCTGAAAGCACCGATTGTTAAATTAGGGAAGTAGGGTCACGTTTATAAAATTTTTATCAAAATATTATACGGAAGAGAACTAAAATTTTGCAAAAAAAAACGGCTTAGGTAAGTTTCCAACTAGATACATTTAAAACACAGGCTACTTTATTGAAACCTAGCATGCACATTTCATTCATGTTAGCATTTAATTTTGCGTTTTCAAAAGTACTTCGTCTGAGCAGACTTTACTACACTAAAATTTACACTATATTTTACATATTTCTACTCAGATGACTTAACAAATTAATCAAATTACTCGGTCCTTAATATGACACAATGGTGCACATATTACCCTATAGCCCATTATTTTATGTAACTCTGCCCTTTTGAACTGGCGCAGACATTATGAATAGAACTATAACAGACTAGAAATTTAAAGTTTAAAAAGCTTTATTAAGAAAACCTTCCAAAAAGTAGTCAGATCCTCACAAAAACATAAATGTGAAAAGAGGCCAAGTTCCTTTCCAAAATTTCGGTCATCAAAATAGATAAAAATTTTGACCATGTTCGTGTTTGGTACAATACCTATTACTTCAACATGGTATGAATTATGTAAATTTGTAATCGTAAGGGTGTCAGATAATTTCTAGGTAATGTGCTAACAAAGGCATTATTTTTTATCTCACTACTTTTGGTGACCGAAATTTTGGAAAGGAACTTGGTCTTTTTTCACAATTATGTTTTTGTGAGGATATGATATTAAAATAACATAGTTGTATACTTTTCTTATAAATTTATTTATGACTTGAGAAGGATTTTAGTCCTGGAGGCTTATTCTAAATGCGATGCGAAAATCAATGCGATGCGCCAATGAAATGCGATGCGAAAGAAAATTGGTATTCTATAAGGCCTTCGTAATCGCATTTTAAATCGTGGCAACGCCGGTCAAAAATAACAACGCTGACCAGAAATAACAACGCTGATCTAAAATAAACGTCAAAGTTGTTATTTACAAAAGAAAAAGAAATTTGAGATTGTGCTTGCAAAATAACATTAATTTATATAATATTTGTGTAATTTACCAAAAATGGATTATGTGGCACTATTGTTTGATGATGAAGAGGCGCATGACCAAAATGAAAGGGTGATATTCTAAGCTTGAATGCAAAAATGTAATTTATTTTGAAGCATTGAAAATAATTAATTATGCAAAAAAAAATTCCAGCTTAATAAAAAATGTTAGATTGAGCCAAGAGCATTTATATATGTTTTAAATAACATTGGCTCCGAATTGAATACCACAAAATCAAGTGCGATTCCGCCAATTATCAAATTAGCGGCTACGTTAAAATTTCTTGGTCAAGGAGCATTTAATGTTTTTAAATAACTTTTGCCAGTTAGCTGTATTTCATCATAAATTCCACCATTATTTCGAATTGGTGCGATTTGGTGGTCTTGTTTGTTTCCCTGAATAATTTTAACAATTAATGTAAGAATAAACAAAATTATTATTTTTCACTTACATTTTTGTGCTTTGCGAATGCTGTTTTGCAGTCGAATATATTTTGCGAATTTCGTATGTATGTATCTGACATTTGTTTTCGCAATACAGAATACCGACTTGCCACCTTTTCGCATTTTAAATGCGAATAAAAAAAGTATTTTGCGAACATCGTAACACAGAATAGGAAGTGTTCGCATTTGCATGTTTTCGAGTCGCATTGACTTTCGCATCGCAATACAGAATAAGCCTCCTGGGAGAATTCGATTCGATTGAAAGTTTAAATATTTCCACGCAATTTTCATTGAAATATTTTGAAAATTCGCCCGATATCGATTTCAAAAAAATGCAAAATAAAAATTTTGGAACCATGAATGAAAAAAACAAGATACAAAAAAATTTTCATCTGCATTATCATAGAATAAAAATGAAAGCAGAACTAGTTTGTACGTTCTGTTCTGTTATGAATCAGCTGTTTTGCTCCTGTTCAATTTAAAATCTGTATTTGTGGTTTGTTTTACCTTCTTCGTTCAACGAAAAATGAGTACAAGAAAAATTTATTAATTAGCAAATTAACTAAATTGTGCAAAATTAGTAAAGAACAAACGACAATGACAAGACTGTTGTAAATTTAAAGATGGTAAAATTGGCCTTTGATTACAAAAAAAGCTTTCATAAAAATTTAATACAATGAATCAAAACAATTGACTTATATTCCATTTGTAATAACGGCTGAGTTATAAAGCAGAAATCTACATCAACTTACACTACACACAGTGGACCAAACGCAAGCGCTTTTGATGAAGGTGTAGTGGACTTCGAAAACAGCTAGTTGTTCCGTTCTACTACGTGTTTATCAGAATATTTACAACTAGTTATATGTTCATTAATAGTTATCACATGTAATTTTGCTTAGAAAGCGATACGAACTTTAGCCCAATAAGATAATAAATATAGAAAAACGAGCTGATTCGATCACGTCTTTTCAGTTTGAGATTATAACATTCGATATTGAACCATGGTTTTACATTGTTTTTTAAAAAATGCGATCGAATCATCTCATTATCTAAAGCGATGATTATACGCCAGGTTTGATAGTTCAACGTATAGTAATTATTGAAAATAAAAAGAGAATAATTCGGCTTCTTAAAGAAAACGACAGATTTCTTTAGGATAAATTCTTGGGTTAGAGATTAAACTTAAATTCGAAAATTGGGCAAATGAGAGCTTGTGAGAGATAATCTTCTTCATCTTCTTGTAAGAAACCATACTTTTTCTTCGTGCTAATTTGGGCACATAGCAGGGACGGCATTTAGAATTTTAAAATTATACCAACAACTTTAAATAATTTTACTTTTTTGACCTTAATTGTACTAAAAGATTTTTTTAGTTGAAATTTCATATTTTTATTTGTTTCTATTAAAATAATCGACTTTGTTTTGACTACCGAATCGTTTTCACAAATTTGATTGAAAGTTGGTATGTTAAAGCAAATGGTTCTGAATTCAGAAGAAAAATGATTTGCAAATGGGCGAGTTCATATATTTTGGTTTTCTCGCTGCGGTTTGCTTTCAAGACTGTTTTTCAAGTGAGACGAATATGTGTTTCATTGTTCAAAAGTGAAAATTGACATATGCAGTCGTTTGAAAAGAAATGCGGAATGAAACTGGAGATTCATTAAATGTACTAAATTTGTCATTTGACGCATTCATAAGACGTAACTGTTGAGCTCAACAGTTGTGAAACTGTTGGCAACTGTTGGCCCCCACAGTTGCATCTTAGAAACGGCTTGATGTATAAAATTTAATTGTATATCTTTATTTCGTTACTTCATCGGATTTTTAGTGTAAAACTTAACAAATATTTGCTCGTGCCACCTAACAAAGCCCATAAAAGAAAGAGCTCTATTCGATCAGATGGGGTGCATTCATAAGAAGTAGCTGTTGCGCAACCGTTGTGTGTTTGTCTTAGAAACGCATACTTGAGTATTTCCGCTCCACTCAACAGTTGAGTAATTTTCCATCATAAAATTTGTTCGCTATCTATAGGTAGTCAACACGTTGTGCTCAGTCTGAACAGCTGGTCAAATACAGCTATTTTTTGTATATGCTTTGTTAGGTGGCAGTAACAAATATTTGTTAGGTTTTACATTACAAATGCGATGAAGTAAGGAAATAAAGATATACAATTGCATTATATACATCAAGCCTTTTCTAAGAAGTAACTGTTGGGGCCAACAGTTGCCAGTAGTTTCACAACTGTTGAGCTCAACAGCTACGCCTTATGAATGCGCCCATGTTCATGCTTAGCACAACGCGTTGACTATAGGTAGCGAAAGAAATTTATGATGGAAAATTACTCAACTGTTGAGTGGAGCGGAAATACTCAACTATGCGTTTCTAAGAGAAACACTCAACGGTTGCGCAACAGCTACTTCTTATCAATGCACCCATTGTACTTTCCGAGTTTGAACAATTGTTACAACTTTGCCATCCCTGGCTCACAATAACAAATAATAACGAAGAAAAATTACGTTTTTTTAAAAACTAAAAATGTGGAAAGTTGTATCAAAAAGATTTAAAAACTAGTGGCGAAAAAACTTTTCCTATAAGTTTTTATTTAAAATCAAGAAAAACATATTCTAAGGATTTACATGATAACTCTTGAAATTGCAATTTGTGCAATTGGGCAAATTTGCGAGACTTGTTTCATGAAGCCCCTTTTTTCAACTTTCCCGCAAAAGTAAATTTAAAACAAACGTCAAACATTTCATTAAATGAAAATTAAATAAGAAAACTTGAAGAAATGTGTAAATTTGTAAATATAAAACGTGTGCTAAAAAGTGTCTGCACAATTGCACAATTTGCCAGGCTTTTGAAAGTTTTTATGAGAACCCTTTCTATATACATACATTTCTATGTACATAGGTACATTAAACAACCTATGGTACGATTGGCTTCATTCACTACGATTTACTCTTCTGGGTCATTTGACACTGAATCGTATTTTTGCAAAACTGAATATTCGTTAAATCGGGAAAAGCAATTTAATATGAAATAAGTTATTACTAACGTTTAGAATAAAAAATCTCACATAATCTTTATTACAATAAATTTGGTAATGCTTTATTTCTTTTCCAGGATGTTGTAGATGAAGAAAGTTCTGGCAATCGCAGCAGTTCTTCTTCAGCACAATCAGAATTATTAGCGCCTCTTTCAGTACAGCCAACACGTAAAAATAAATCATGTACTTTAAATAGTGTGGGACGTATTTGAAAGTGAAATTTTAAACTTCTCTATCTTTACAACTACTACCACCACCGATATCAGCAGCAACAACAACACAAAAATGTATCAGTGCAGAAAATAACAAACAGTCAGACATTGTCTGAAAAACAAAATACTCCTTCGCATATTTACATTGATTTGAAAATAATTTACATTTATAATTATTATAATTAAAGTAAACATCGCCATCATCATCATTATCATCATGTTCATTATAATCAGCATTATTGGCGTCCTAGTGTCTGGCATTTACTTAAAGACACTTTAAACTAATTAAAAACATTTAAAATTAAACGAAAGCGAAAACTGTTTATCGGCAAAAATCGTTTAGTTTTTAAACACAAATCTAAATAAGGATCTGTTTACCATAATTAAGGTTGATTGAGTCTTAATTCTTTTTTTAACCAATTTTCGCTACAGTATTTAAAATACAATTATTTTATAGCACGTTCGTAATCTCATTTAATTACATTAAATTTAAAAGACTTGCGCTTATCTTGGTCTTTGTTTTAGTTCATTAAACGATTTTACTTTTACAGATTTATGTAAGGACTCGTAAATATCTTTTATATATTTTTATATATAAATATTTGTTTATTTATACTTTTAAGTGATTTTATTTTTAAATGATAATTAAGTTTAAGTCATACACATACATAAATATTAAATGTTGTCTCAACTTCTTCTAATTAAATTAATTCGGTTAAAATCTATAAAAATAATAATAAATTACACTCCATGTTTAATTCTTAGTCTGGTACTTGTAACGTTAAAGTATATACTTAAAACCAAAATATAAAGAACTTTATATTTTTTTCTTTCTTATTTTAAAAGAAAAAAAACAAAGACTTTTACGCCCTTAATTTGATTGTGTTGATTAGAAATTTTCGGGTATGTTGTAATAAATGGAAACAAAAGCCAACCACCGGTCCATATCTATTAATTATATGTATGTAAAAATTTCATGCTACATTCCCTAAACATTTTATCATGCTTAAAATTCTTTATGGTTTAGTGAGAATTAAGTAGTATGAAAAATTATTTAAGTCATTATTCATAAAGAATATTTGTGGTTCAGAAAAGGTTTAAAAAAAGAAATTGATTGCATACCTTTTGTAAATCAAAGTTTTGTTATGAATACGGCAGTTAATTAATTAAAGCTTAAATATTCTTAAATTTTTTTGTAAAAATTTAAGTATAAATAAGTGTAAGAGTGTGAGTGTTTTAATTAATAAAATAAGTATGTGTTAATCATGAAAAGATCATAAAAAAATTTGATATACATACATGTAAAGAATATTTTAGATTATCCTTTTCCCATTTATACAGTGGAACTTGTGCCGCTTAATTTATTTAAAAGAACAAGCTATTGAGAAAATGGTTTGAATAATATGTATGTACATTAAAAGTACAATAAATGAAAATAACTTGTTTATTACATGCATGTGTATGTATGATTATGTATATAGTACAGTAAAGAAATCAAGTGTACATGGGCATTTCCACAGAAAAGACCAAGTTGCTTGGTGACTTAGTGACTCTGTTTTCAAAGCAAATCTTGTGTTCTATGTATATTTTTTTATGTTATTGTACAGCGTATTGAGAACTACATATAGCAAAAGATGGGGAAAAAATTGTACCGCATGGTTCTAAAATACAGACTTAATTGCTTGGTGACGTAACGTGACAAAATGTGGTATTTTCTGTGGAAATGCCCATATAGTAAAAGTCAAGGCATTCAAGCTAGTATAAATATTTAAAAATTTATTAAAGTTTAATTAACAAAATATCTGTCTTATATATGCATAAATGAGTTGTTTTTGAATACGTTTAGTATTTCGTAAGTTATAACTGTTCCAAATTTATACCAATACCAAAATAGATACATTAATTTGCAGCGCTGTAATTCATTTACGAACAGGGGACAAATCAATGCATTCGAAATCGAGTACTTTGTTACCGAAATGTTGTTAACGTGGATCACGGTAATCGTTATTGAAAGGTATCTACTCGAAGTTGCACTCGATTGGTAATCTACCAGAGAAACAAAACAAAGGAAAAAAGAAAGAAGTAATTGAGAATTTAAGTATTTTCCTGACATTTTCGCAAAATTAGTTTAGAAAATATAATATTAATTATTTTAGGTGAAGTGAATATCAATATAAAGATGACCCAATAGGCAGTGCACAAAAAATAAACAAGCGAAAAATCGCTTGCAGAACAAATACAAATAAAGTAAATGGGGAAAAATAAGTATTTTAGTAATTTACGTAGTGTCCACACCTAGTGATGGGACAAGGGTAAATACCCAAATGGTAAATTGGGTATTTAAATGTAAATACCCAGGTATTTACCCAAGCACCTGGGTATTTACCTAAAATGTGGGTATAAATCAGAATAAAGAAAAATTTAAATAAATTAAAAGAATAAAATTTTTTATTATGAATTAGATTCCTTAATAACAAATTAAATAATTTTAGTTGCTTCAGCATTGTTGTTGCCATCGCTCCCACTCATTACGTTGAATTGTCATAAGCACGCTGATTAGGGGTTCTTATTAAGAATCGTGGTTGTGTTTGATGCAGTCAAAACTGCGTTATCTGAACAAAATTCATCAAGAAATGTATAAACAAAATACACTTAAACAAAATATGTTCAAAATAAATTCGAAAATTTTCACATTTCTCTTACTCTACGTAAGAACGAGTATTTGTTATTCAAATGAGTATTTACCCGAAATTAGATAAATACCCGGGTATGAAAGTGGGTATAAATGGGTAAATACCCAGAGTTGGGTAAATACCCAGGTCCTAAACCCATCTCTATCCACACCTGATGAATTTATATCATGATGCATGTCAAATTGATATCATGATGAAAATTCATTACGTATAGACTTAATTTATTAATATTATGGTAGCGTTATGATATAATCATCAGAACTTATGGCCTGATGAATTCATCCTTTTATAAAATGTCATTTTATGTATTAATGTTCATTCAGGGCTAGTTTTTTACTAGTTAGTTAAACTTAGTTTAACATACGTTTGAGTTAACCAAGAATCAAAGTTAAACGGATTTTAACCGTTCATGCGTTGCCCAGTTAAACCTAGATTATAAACTAGATAATCTTTATCTGAAAAACAATATTTTAAGTTTAAACTACAGTTAACTGAAAGTAGAGTTTATCTTTATGTTAAAAACTAGCTCTTAATGTTTATTTATTAAAAAATTTTCGTTAAAAAAGGCTACACAACAATTCAGTGGCAATAAGGTCCTGGTCCATACAGTGAAACATTTGCTGCAAAACATTTTTGTTTTGCAGATTAATACTTTTTTTCATATATTTTTCATTCTTCGAAAAACGATCCGTTTCCTGCATCAAGTCCTACAAACATGGTTCTTGTCTAAAATAAATGTTATCCGAGACACAATTTAAACTAAAATTATTTTCAGCCTCAAAGTATACTTTGAACATTTTCTAAAAAAAGCACCTTTTTTCTGTTCTGTGCTCTTGGTATTTATTGTACATTTTGCAATTCAAATCAAATGAATGAGAAAATTTTTGGTCACGATGAGAATTAAGTAAGCCTGGATCACACGATAAAAAAATAAATAAGTAAAGTAATAAGTAAATAAGTAAAGTAAGCCAAAATGGCATTATTTTTTAATTAATTCTTGAAATTTATTACTAATATAGTGTGGTGCAGTTATGTGATTATATTTCAATTAGTTGAGAAATAAGGCAAATTTATCATATTACTTGTGACTTTATTTCAATGAGCCCACGAAAATTGGTACATTGTGCAAATCGTGTGATCCAGGCCAGGGAACTGCATAATCAGTAATTTTTGCCACTTAATGTACACACATAGAAATTACTGTGTCGGTCACACAGCAACAGCAATCTGTACAACCATTGTCGACACAGTATTACTTTTAATCAATCAAGAGCGCACTCATGTTGTTTGTTAGTCATTGTCTCGTGTGTGTGTCATTGCCTCGTTGATAACAAATCTTCGGATCAGTGTTTGGTCTTCGCTCATAACTACACAGCTTAAGCAGTCATTGCAATACCAAGAACACAGTATGTGAGGCGATCACAGTAGAATAAATCAATGAGAGTAGAGTGCTAGAGTGTGGAGTGTAGAAAGTGTGTTTGGTTTTTTGCGGTTGCGGTTGCGGCCGACACCGACACAGTAAGTTTTATATGTTATTTATAAAGTATGTAACTGTGTCGAACGTTGGTGTTATCGTGGTACAGGCCCTAAGGGACTGTTTCAGATTTTTCATACTTTCCAATATTTAATAAATTAATTGATTTGAAAGGTATGCTCCTATCACGGTTTTCAACCTTGAAAATAGTTTGCATTGCCATTCTCCACTAAATTAACATTTGACTTTTCAGTTATGGTTTGGTTCTGTCATTTATAACTCTTGCGTAAGTTTGGTTGAGAAAAACGCGGAGTATACAAAACTGCTTTTTAGTAGTTGGGTCTGTGGTTGTGTTTTTCTAGTTACAGGTTAGTGCGATATGAAAGACAAAAAAAGTGGAAAAATCGTAACTATTTAGAAATATTTGTTATGCTTAATAACAATATTTCTTGACAGTTTCAGTATCGGCAGTATACCATCCCGGAAAAAGCTAAAAGAATAATATGTATTTAATAATATACCGCAATTACAATTGCAAAGTTAGAAAATACCATTACAGAAAGTCAAAAAAGTTTTTTTTTTAAATAGACCTCTTCGTAAATTTACCACTGCGGTGCAATATGTATGATGTACACACTCGTTTACTTTTGATGAATTGGGCACTACTGTCATTAAAAAAGTAATTTCTAAATTTTTATACCGCACATTTGAACGTGTAATCGATGCACTACGCATTGACGCACTTACGAACAGGCCTCGCATACAGTTCAAAAAAGCAAGTGAGCTTCTTTTGGTTTATAGTATGTATTTGATAGGGCAGAGCAAGTGCTTTTTCTATTTTTTTTTTTTTTCAAACAAAAAAAATTTAAATGTAAAACTAAGTGTAAGAAAAGTGTTATCATTTATCATTTGTGACTGTTCAAAATTTGTGGTTGAATTCTACTGATGATTTGGTTTAAGCGCCAATGAAATACGTATATAGACCAAGCTAAACCACAAGCAAATAAATTTCAAATTAAAAGCTAAAAGAAAACTTTAAAAATTATTTTTTGATTATTTCTTGGTTAGTTCAAGAGGGTTGGAATCAGCAAAATTTTTCTTCTGATACATCGCATATCTATAATTGCGACTTCGTTTTCGTCGTCAAAAAATAAATGTACTTATTATTGTATCCATTTGGCATGCTTTCTTTGAACTAAAACACTAAAAACAATACTTTTCCTAAAAATTTGAGTTTTTTTCCTGTCAAACTTGACATTTTAACTTGGCAATGCGATGACAATTTCAAGTATTTAGTATTATTTCATAATACTAAAACACAGTTTGGTCGTGTGTAAGTTTGGTCTACTGTTAGACGACCACACTGAATTCAGTTGAGAACCGTGATAGGGGCATTAATTACTTTCTTCGGGATACTTATCTACAGAGGGTTTGAGTGCATGCATATCTTGAAGGCGAAATTATTCTCGTCTTTTGAGGGAAAAGAAAATGAATCAATTAAAAAGCTAACTAAAATTTCAATTTTCAGTTTTATAACCAATTTACTAATGTGTTTGCAAGAGTCAGTTTTAATAAATGAATAATTCTGTAGTACAAACTTTGTCGGTACATGTATTTTTTAATCAATCCAACCTTGTTAAATAAAAATACAAATAAATTGTTTTTAAATATTTACTGCATTATTAATAAAAAAGAAATATTTTTGCTTTATAAAGGGTTTTTTGTAAAATAAATTTACATCTTAATCTTTTAGCAATCAAAAATATTTCTTTTTATTAATAAGGAGTTTAAAATATGTATATAATTATTTTTAAAAAAGTATTAAATTTAAAAAATATTATAAATACAATTTGAAAAATATCAAATAAATGCGTTAAATAAAATGTTCAATCATTTTTAGCATGAAAAATAATTATAAAAAAATTATTTTTTTTTATTGAAAAAGGCACAAATCTACAACAAACTGAACAAACATGTATTAATTACTCTCGTATTATTTAAAACGTAATGGTTACATACACATACACACATAGATATGTATTATATATATAAATATTCGAGAATTGCATTAAATTATTATTATGTATGTATAGTGTAAGAACAAAACTTAAAAGTATTTAAGACAATACAAAAATATTTTACAAATAGTATTAAAATCAATTAATGTATAAAAAAACTGTAATTAATTTAAAGGTTTTATTTATTTAACTTAAACCCATAATACGGTATTGGAATCTTCGCTTGTTAGAGCGGAAAATTTTTGAAATTTACTGCTGGCATTGCGATACGTCTTCGAGGGCGAATCCCAACGATGCGACATGTCTTGAGAAGAGTTCAAAGGCAAACCAACAACATTCGCCTTCAAAGTCGAATTGCGGCTGTCTGTGGCTTGTAAATCTTTTTCAATCGATTTAAGCACTTTTCCTTCTTTTCCCATCAAACGATTTCTGCTTGAAATGTTCGCACCAGGCAGCGGTGTGGAACTGAGTGGCACTCCAATGTCGGGAAAAGAACTTATCGAACTGAAGCCACTCTCGTCTTCTGTGCTAGATCCAGCTAAGTTATGGTGCTGTTTGTGCGTCAGAATATTTGGAGGTGAGTGAAATGGCGTCGAGGCTTCTTCATCTGTTTCCACTTTTGATGAGGCCGACGAAGCGGCCGATGAAGTGGAATGAACTGAACTATCGGTTGAGCTGCGTAAAGATAAGCGAGAATCGCGCATATTGGCAGAACGCAAGAAAAGCATTTCGGGGGCAAGATTAGTGGAGGCGGCGGTTGCATTATTGCCAGTCGAGGTTGTGGGCGAGGTATTCGTTGAGTCGGGCGTTGAGGTGCCGGTATTGGTAGAGCTAGTCGAATTGATAATTGGCGGTCCGGGCATTGTTGAAACTGATGTGGTGGCGGACATGGCTTTCGACAAAAGACCCACCTGTGCGACCTGGCGATGGTGAGTCAAATTCGGTTGATGCTGTGAAGTATTTAGCAAATTTTGTATGGTGCGCAAAAGACGAAAGGCTTCTTGATTTAGTTTCTCTTCTACGTCGTCTTTGGCAATGTTTAAGCGTGAATCGGATTTTTTCGGAGAGCGACGCCTATTAAATCCCAAAAAAAGTTATTAAATCATTTTCATTTCAATAAACTTAAATATTAAACTCACCAGGTAAAATCTTTGAATGCACTGTAGGATTGAGAAGGTGTCAGGCATGTCGCGTAGATATGATCATCTTTGCTTTTGCTGTCGCAACTGGTATTTAATTGCTGATGTTTTAAATCTATCAAATTGGTGCTACTTCGTGCACGCAAATATGATTCTGATGGTGACGCATCGTCCAGGGAATTATTATTTTCATTTTTATTCTTCTCATGAGCTCCGGCTATATAAACCTGAAAGAGGCTTTTTGAGCGTGGAATTTGTTCCAATTTGTTATTGCTGTTAAAATGTTTTTGTATTGCAATCTGTTGGTGGTGCTGTTTCTGCTGCTGCTGCTGCTGCTGCAATTGCTGTTGTTGAAGTTGCTTTTGACTTTGGTAACGTTCAAGAAATCTTGCCACTTCCTCTACAACAGCACGATACATGTCGCAACTGGTTTCCACCTATTAAAACAATATAAAACGAAATGAAAAGAAAATGAAAAAAAAAAACATAATGGTGTATTAGCATCGTTATTTGTAAATATAAATCAGTACGAGATATAAGATAAATAAATAAAAACTACAAACTATTAAATGTATCTCGTATATCGAAGTGATAAAATTAAATAAAAAATATTAGGACAAACATCTATGTTATTTGGGATGTGAATTGATTAATTAATTTTGTAAAGAATTTTTCAAACTCCTCTTCTATTTAAAAATTAATCTTGACTTTCTCCTACTTTTTTCTGTGTATATTGGTCGCCAAAATACATTTCTCGTTACATCTTCGGCATTTACATACATTCGGATCTTAAAGTGTGATATATCGATGTTTTTGCGTCGATGATACCAATGTTCTGGCTTCAATAGTCATTGACATAAAATATCCCATTCTAGTATTTATCCACCAGATCTCAGTTAACACCACGTTAATGTACAACCATAATTTAAGAAAATTAAAGCTCACAAAAAATCATTAAACTTTTATTAAGGAAGTATTTCAATAATTCCAGCAGAACTATTTTAGTTTTTTTAATTAAATGATCTGTTGAGATCATTGCTTGGAAAACAAAAAGAAAGAAACAGAATCTGTTCAGGAAGTATGTATGTGCATATATTTACTTCTATTTAAAGTGCAATTCAGAGTCACAGCGCCATCCACAGTGGATTAAAACATTCTCCTAAAGACGTCGGAAAAAGCCGATGAATCGTTGAGAACAAAGATGGAATAAATTGTTTTATTTGCATCTAAAGTAAAGGAAAAAAAATACCAATAGCAAAACACAACATATAAGATTTTTAGTTTGCACCTGATTTAAGTCTATTATGCTCTAACATTTTTATAATCGAAATAAAATTATAAAAGTATGGATTTTTTATTATCCGAAATGACAACAATTGG
Source organism: Tachina fera (assembly GCA_905220375.1). Lineage (NCBI taxonomy): Eukaryota > Metazoa > Arthropoda > Insecta > Diptera > Tachinidae > Tachina > Tachina fera. Next base: position 65,919,706 of record LR999964.1, read on the forward strand.
GGATGAACTTTAAAAATTTCGTAGAATTTAAACTTATATCCTCTATAACATTGTCACTTTTTATCCAAACACAGCCACTATTTGAAGCGTAATTTAGTACCCATTCAAACAATATATAATTCATTTTAATAAAACCAACATTTGACTCTGAAAGGTGCTTTAAAAAGAAGTAAACACCGAAAATCAAAAATGCACCGTAAATGCACGTTTTATTCACAGTGGCCGAAATTAAATTTTTCTGTACTTAGCACATCATAATTATTATAAAAAAATGCATTAGATGAACGAATGAACCCACTTATTAAAAATTTGTAAAGCACTGTTATTTAAAATATCCGATTATTTAACTAGTATTCTGAGTACATATTATGAAGACGAATAACCGCGTTAAAAAGGAACCCTATTGTATTCGCTACTCTGTCCGTCTGTCTATTTGTCTGCCTGTCCGACACAGGCTACTTTCTCTACATCCGTTAGAGCTACGGACAGAGTACAACAACAAAGAGTTAAAAATTAAAGGGTGTTCCAAAACGAGCGACGAAAAATTTCAAAATTCCATGGAATATACATATAATTGTACGAGTATGTACATATGTATATAGACTAAGGATGCCAATCGGGATGGATTTTTGGAAATCCCGGCATTCGGGATTTCTAAATCCCGATCCCGTAAATCCCGGGATTTTCGGGATCTCGGATTTTCGGGATCCCGGGATTTTTCGGGATTTTCGAGATTTCGGGATCTACAATTTTTGGTAAAGTAAATAGTTTTTTTTAATAATTATTACTTTAATAACAAATCTTATGCATTTTAAAAGGTTTTATGTTGATAATATATCATTACACAATTCTCTTTAAACTTAACAATCTTCTAATACGAGTATGAAATAAAAATCAAAAGAATTTGTCTCATCTATTTTTATGTTGAATAATTAAATTTGATGTTAGAGAATTTATACTGAGAAATATGACTAAATCTGAAAATTTGTTTTTCTTTTCAATCAGACGTGTCACAGATTCCGTTCGGAATGGTTTTGATTCCGTATTAACCATTCCGTTCAATTTTCATTTTGGTACTCCAGATTCCGATCGTTTTCATCAATCCGAAAAAATAGTAAAATGTTGTAAGTGTGGCAATATAATTGTGTAGTTAAGCATAATGTGGCATTTTAATTGTGGAGTTTTAAATTGTTTTTGTATACATATTTTAATTTTGCCTTGTATTTTTTATTTTGTGTGCTGCCTATATGAAGATTTTGATAAAATGCAAACAAAATGGTATGGCAATACTAAAGAAACCAATTCCGTACATTTTGTTCTATTGATTTTATTTTTGTGATGACTTGAGAAATTTACATAATAAGTAAATAAAAACTAATTAATTGTAATGCAGCTTTGAAGAAATAAATGAAAAATAGTATTCTTTATGGAAAAAAACATGCAGAAAATGTTAATTCCGTCCATGAAATTAAAAGTGATTTCATTCCGAAATTTTTTTTCGTTTTTCGTTTTCCAAAGCACCGAAATACGGATTGAATTCCGTTTCCGAACGAAATTGAGCTCTGTGACATGGCTGAATATATGTACATTTTTTCTATAATTTTAACAAAAACGAATGCACATACATATCTATTTACTTTTTGAAAAATGAAACGCATTATTCGGTAAATATTTCTTACGTTTACGTCAAACCAACAACAAGAACTTTGCACTTGCCGTGTATTGTACTCTACTTCAAACTTGTGATTTTTCCAAATGTTATTTCCCTTCCAAAGTTCATAAGCTTCTTTTTGTTTTCAAAATAATTCTTAGTTGTATATTGTAGCAACTTTTAATGAAAATAACAGTGAAAAAGTAGTTGATTTGATTTGCTCTTGTAGTTAATTTATAAGAAATGTATCACGAATAGTCATTAAATTGTTAAAACTGCACGTAAAAAATTGTATGGGACTTTTATATTTTATAAAAAATACCATAAAATCAAGGAAAATTTTAATTTACGAATGGTTTTTATATAAAAATTGCCTAGAAATCCCGAAATTGAAATCCCGGGCTTGAATTTTACAAATCCCGGGAATCAGGATTTGCCAAATCCCGGGATTCGGGATTTCCCGTTTGGCATCCCTAATATAGACACGTGGCATTTGTAAAGTTAGTGTATTTTGATACACAGTACAACAATCAACACTAAAAATAAAAACAAAATTAAAGGGTGTTCTATCGGTTAATGTAATTTAGACTATGTAATTTTAACAACTTAATGTAATTTGGACACCGTAAGAGAAAACTCTCGAAATTTTCGGAACGGTAAAACTTAAAAATTCCAAAATTATAAAATTGCCAAAAACCAAAAAAAAAATCGGCAAAAAAGAAAAATGCGCCAAATTAAAAAAATTTCTAAAACTAAAATAAATCGCCAAAAACCGGAAAAATAGCCAAAATTAAAAAATCGCCAAAATTAAAAAATCTCCAAAAATTAAAAAAATCGCCAAAAAGGAAAAAATCACAAAAACCGAAAAAAATCGCTAAAACGAGAAAAAAGCGCCATAACTAAAATAAAAAATTACAGAACTAAAAAACGCCATAATAAAAAACTCAAAACCGAAAAAATCCAAATAACGAAAAAAATACCAAAACTATATATTAAATAGGCTAAAGTTCGTATAATATTACATACTGCGCGAGTCAAAGTCGCACTTTACTGAATTTATTTTGTCATGGTCAAGCTTTCATTCAGCCGAGATCCCGTTTTTTGAGGGATGACACCTTACCGGACACTGCTTACCTTACACAGAAAAAAATGATTGTGCTATTTGAATACGAAAATCAACGATTCAATAAAATAATATTGAATTTTCTGTGATGAAGATTTTTGCATATTTGATAAACAAACTTGTATGCACGTTTATTAAAAATATACATTTATTTTTCAGTCAATAAAGCAATTTGAAGAATCAAAGAAAAAGACAAAAAGTTGCGGAGTAAAATTTTATTTTCGGTGATAATTTTTATTGTATGTTTGGACGAATAATACGTTTTTCAACCATTTATTGTAGGTATATATTTATAGTTTAATGCTTGCTTGCAATTTTAGTAAGTCCCCGTCCATACAGTGAAACATTTGCTACGAAACATTTTTTATTTCTTTTTTTAAACTGCACTCGTGTCCACACTGTGAAGTTTTTTAGATTTTCTCTTGAGAACGAGTCGAGAATGACGTATTCAACAACAAGAACTGCATGTACATAAAACAAAGGACGTGTGTTTGAATCACATACAGAATTTTGTTGACTTCTTTTTCCATATTCAACAATACAAGGTTTTGAGAAAACACTTCTGCTAGGTATATTTGTTTCTGTGTAGTGGTATTACATAGGAAAGATTGAGTGACTATGTCTTTGGTACTGAGTTCTTATAAAAGTAAGTGTTTGTTTTTAATTCATAGGAGAGTGCACAACAGGCCTATACGGGCCTATCTATGTACAATGTACATTGTACATATATACCCCTGACATTCCCCATTGACAATCTGCGTAGTTTGACATTTCAGATGGCGAAATATACATGTTTTTTGCATTGTTACATTTCATTTCAAAATGAGTTCAGCTGAGGATCGATTCTGGTTGTTGGAACTCGAGATGAGTATAGGTAAACAATGTTTAAAAGCTTAGCGCTACAGAATTAAACTAACTGCCTGTCCAACGATGTCGAAAGAAAATTTAAGAGAACGAAAATAAGTCACTCATTTTCTTCTATAAAAGTGTTTCACTATCTTTCGACTCATCGTTCGAATGGCTTTACTTTTCCAAAGTAAGCCGTTTACCCGTTGTCATATTGCCACATCAACAATTTCACACATTCATCGTCAAATGAGAATAAAAAATCGTTCAAATGTGTAAATTGTGCTTTAAAAAATGAAACTCTGTTGTAATGGAGCTTGCAACAAGTGGCAGCAAAAAAAATATAAAGAAAAATAAACAAACAAAACAATTTTTGTATATATGGACATATGAATTTGTGTCTGGGCCCAACTTATGTATAGCTATATTTTTTTGTTAAGTTGGCCTTCGTCCAGGCCTAAGGACTCCCTCCTCAAAGTATGCATGTACATATACGAAGAAATAACTTCTAACCAACTGGTATTATAACTGGCGGAAGCGGTGGTAGGCATAAAAACTTACTTATTGATGTCGTTTTCGACCATGTGTGCATATGTATATATGTATATATATATACATACATAGAGGAGAATATCACAAAGACCGGCCAAAGGCCTCTCAGACATATTATAGTCATTGAGAAAAACCGCTTATTTTTCTTACTTCAAACCTAAGAATCAAAATAAAGTTCAACTCTAACTTGTATGCATTTGATCAACTCAAAAATGTATTTATTTAATAAATTAATGCAGTCAGCATTTTAACAATGTTTCTGTGCAAGTACACGGGCCTTGCAGCGTTCCAGTGGTCGTTAAGTTGTTTTTATGGCTTCAACAATTTTACTTTAGTGAAGTCTGCCTTATCGTTAGCTTCAACATGAGTCTAGGCCAAAAACATTGGCTGACCAGCAAACCGAGCTGGGCTTTACCTTTAACAATGCAGTATGGGACCGCCAATTTGCGGCACAAAGCAGGCAATAACAATACCAACTGAAAGGGATCAACATCATGAGCGACGACGACCAATTAATCTTTCTTTTGCTCAACCAATGTGGCGGTATTGGTGCAAGCGCGGATGAAAGTGGGCTTCTTTTTGGGTTGCACATTCTTACCCTCAGCTTTGGCTTCGGCAATCTTCTTCAAACGTTACTTCTTGGTAATAGCGATTCCGGGACGGTATTTTATCAGCAGTTTAAACATTTTGACTTAGGTGTTATTGTCTAAAGTTAGAGTGAACTGTTGAATTTGTGGTAACATCTTCAAATGCTTTTGCTAAACAGCCTTTTGACTTTGGCTTGGTTTTAAGCCATGCCAAGGTTCTTGAGACAAGGTCAGATGTGATAAGAAAATTATTGAAACCGCCCAACGGCCTGTTATGCAATAAATCCATTGTCGGCTAAGCTGCTATTTGTTTCATTCAATGTCGAAGCAAAATATTAAAAAAAATATTTTATATATAAAAATTATTTGCTTTATTTTGCCTCAGTCGACAATAAAAATACAAGTGCCTACTTTTGACCTTTGAGTTCGTATAAATGACACAATGGGGCACAATTTTGTATTGAAATGCTTACGTTATCGTTCGCACTAATTTTCTTTCGACTTGTCGTCCTAAGGGCTTTTAGTGGAACGCAAAACAGCTGTTTGTCGTTTAAAAAGCTTGCGAACGAAAATGAGTGATATCCTGGAACAGGCAGGCCTTTAGCATTTAATGACAAAAATATTTGCCAGGCCTTAAGCTCTGCAGACTGCTGGCCACGCAAAAATATTTACTCAGCGAAGCCATTATTCGACATAGTTAGGTAGGAACCCCTTTAGACCGGCAGACAGCTTTGAAGGCAAAAAAATTCTTGAGGTTACTGTTTGATATGCTCACAAAATTTTATGTGCAAAAAGCAAATAATGCCTACTATCATCACACCATGGAAGTTATTATTTCCTTTTTTAAATGCCACCGCACACACCTCAAGTCATCCCAACACAAAATATATTTAAATTATCTTTCATTTTTCACTGAGTGAGAATCAGAAGTTCTATTAAATAGAGAAAAAACTTTGCCTTTGATGGTTTGACGGTTCATGTAATTCATCTTGGTCCATGTAATTATTCAAGTGGATGATTTTCTTCTCGTGTATTTTCAAATTGAAAAAACAAAGGCAGGTTTTAAAGGTCAAATATTAGATAATTCTAAATGTATGACTTTTTATTTCATTACGAAAAACCACATCTTTTTAATTTTCATCCGTCTCCTACAACGCATTTAGGAACTTCAAGTTCCACCAGATTTCAAGTCGTTGCATAATGTAATGTTAAAATGGAAGGATCACCATGTAAAGTTAATATTGTATGTTTGGTAGTGAGTTGTGGATGTAAAGCCCTATAGCCCAATTATTGTTTTTATAAAGCTGTACAGGGGGTCCAGCTTATAAATAGGCGTTCAAAGGAACTGCCAAAAAGGTTTGAAAATTTAATTAAGAAACAAGGCAAGTTATTGCCGGATTACGTTCAGAAATTAAATTCTGTTTTATTTAGCATTTTGCTCTGCTTATATACTATTTTACATTCTTCAATTTTTGTGTTTCTTTATGTCTTTAATTTTGCTATAATAACATAAATTATTAATAAAAATAAAAGTGTGTCATTTAAATTTTATAATGTAAGCGTTTTGTTAATTATTACAATGAACTGTGTTGTAATTCAATTAAACTATGCTACAGTGATTTACAGTAATTGAGGTACACTACAATAATTAATAAGAAAAAAATATTGTGGACACACCTACGAACCTGCTTTAGAAAGCATCTGTGCTTAGTTTAATATAAAATAAGAGCAAAAGCAAAGGTTATCTTTTAAATTATGAAAAAATATCTAAACACTTTCACTTTTTTCTTAGCATATTAAATATAAATACTCGTATATTATAATTAGATATCAAAATCTAAGAGTACGCGTCGTATATTGTATGAAAACAAATTTTGTTTCTTTGCCGCATGTCAGGTGAGAAGATGCATTTTAATATCATTTATTACCACTTATCACACGGATATTACATTTGTTTTATTTTTTTTTTAAATTATGATGGGAAAGAAGATAATCATAAAAACAAAAGTGAATGATATAATGAGACTTAAATAATATTTAACTTTAATTTGAGGAAAAATATTAATTTTTTGTTTACCAAAATTATAAAAATAAAAAATATTTTCATGTTTTGCAATTATGTTTATGAAAATTCAAGTTTATTGTACTTTCTTTTAATTAAAGTATTTCGTTTTCAAGTCATTATCAAAATTACTTATTGTTGTGAAATATATTGTGAATAAATACTACGAAAAGAAAAAAAATGTTCACATCTAAAAGGAGGTCAAGTTAGTTTTCGAAATTTAAGTTTGATCTAAAAATCACAAATGTTTGTATGGGGAACACCCCAGGGGTGGTTCCAGGGGGTGTGCCACTGGCATAGGTGGGCCGATCCTCCAAAATTAGGGGGGTCGGTCATACATTTTGACTCGATTGAAGAACTCTAAATGGGTCAAAGTGAGATTTTTCAAAATTTGACCCTTCAGATCAATATCAAGAATATTTGACCCTTCGGATCAAAAGTCGGGACATGAAAATACATTTTAGAGGTATGGTTCCTTCGGCAAAGTTTCTTATTAGAATACGATTTTCCTTGTAATTTGTGCGATTTTTAAATCGACCCGCCCTAATACGAAAGTTTCTAGCAAATGGAATACGTGCATAAGGCAGAAATCTACATCAACTGACACCACACACTGTGGACCAACACAGAAGAACGCTGATGATGAAGGTTTAGTGGCCTTCGAAAACGGCTGGCTGTTCCGTTCAACTATGTGTTGTCAGAATATTTACAACTAACTTTGATGTTAGTTGTTCATTAATGTAATTCACATGTAATTTGGCTTAAAAAGTGTTACGAACTTTAGCCCGTTCAAATCATAAATATGGAAATTAACCATGTTTTCTTTACATTACAGCCTTATTTATAAAATTTAGTATTGCTTTATAAACTTTTTAAGAAAAATTTGTATGGAAATTTGTTCTAAAAAACCTTTTTAAAGCCTTAATAAGTTTTATAAATAAGGCCGTTAAGATTTATAATTTGGTTTTGTTAATTTTGTCTTTGCACATGCACTAAAAACATGAAAATATGCACTAAAAAGTAAAAAAATATGCTCTTAAAAATAAAATATATTGGTTTATTTGTAAACGAAAATATATTTATAATTCAAAAATTCAACAACATTTGCATTTAAAATAAGAAAAAATCAAAAAATTAAAGAATAACTGGGTTTGAAGTGCAGGTTAAAACAAAATTACAATACAAATTTTGACTAAAACAAATAATATAAATTAATTTTTATTGGATGCTCTCATAAGAATTTAACAGTGTTAATAATAGAATAATCATTTACACCTACATATGTATGTATGGATGTATGAATTTCTGCCGAAAAAATATTACTTTCTATCATCTTAAAATAAAATCAATATCGAAAGTTTCTATCCCTAAGAAAACATCAGAGAATACCTATAGGTAACCATAAGTATGTTAATAACACGTAACCAATTTCTACCACTTTTCAATATAACAACGAAATTTCGCAAAAACATTTCTTGTTATACGCTATTATAAAAAAAGTAATAAAAACTACTTACATACATACTTGTTTCTTGGTATTATTATTTGTGGTTAGAAAAGTTTTTTTGCTATACCTTAATACATATATAAATATAAACTTTTTATTTCCTCAAAAGTAGATAATAAAAAATCAATTGTTAGTGTTGTCAACAAAACAATAAAACCTTATAATTTTTGTCCCTATTACGGTTTACAACTCAATTAATAGTACGTTTCCATATATGTACGTGTTTTGGGACAGAAAACTTGTTTTGCTCAAAACCAATGTTTGTGCTACATGTTTTTCCATTTTTCATATAAGCAAAACACCTCAAATAAGTTGTTTTTCTTCAAAACATGACAAAACTTGTTAATGCAACACTGTTTTGCTGGCTGAAACTTCAAAAAAATGCCGCAATATTCTGATAAAAGATGGCATTATATATTGCTATTTATATGTTGTTTATATGTAAATGAGTGAAAAATTTACTAATCTAAATAGCAAGGTTTGCGGCCTTGATAATAAAATTAAATTTCAAAAATTCGTATAACCAAAACACGAAAAAGCATAATGGAAACACTTCGAAGTATTCTGAGAAAAACAACTAGTTTTGCTCATAGTGGAAACGTACTACTCGTATAAGTTGAATTGAAACTGAAACAACTTAACTTTTTTTTTTATTCTGAATTCCAATTTTAGTTGTCTTCGAAACAATGCTCGAAAAGAAAAGCTTCTTATCTATGCTATGTGTTTTAAAACCATAGTAGCCATCACAAAACATTAAAAAAAATTTTAGTTTTGGCCTTATGTATTTTTTTTTAAATTTTATGTTTAATGAACATGGCAATAATATTGGTTGACAAATGGGATTGATTGGCGTCTGAAATAATGAAGCAAAACGAATACAATATTCGAAATAAAAACTAAAATGCAAAATTTGACAACTATAACTTAAATATCAATTTAGTTGTAAACCATAATAGGGGCTTTTTTATTATTATTCTATATGAATCAATTAATTATAAAAAGCCTCTTGTCACAAAGAGTTAAGTTTTGGAAAATAAAAAGGAAATATTTTCTCTCAGGCGCTATTCACATATTACGTAACGCGTACGCAACGATGTCAACACCTATTAAATTAATTGAAGAACATAACAGCACAAACATTTTGTTGCAAACATCTTTACGTACGCTCTACCGTGATAGTGGAAGAAGACTCAACGAACAGACATACATACAGCGATGCCAACTATTTGCAACCCAAACGCGCTATTGCCGTTCTCAAAACGGGCTAGAACGCGCTAAGTTGCAGCATTGTCAACTATTTATAGCCAAAACGCGATATTTTCCTACGGGCTAAATTAAATTTTAATAAAAGTCGATCGATGTATGTGTTAGTGAATACAATTTTATAGTAACCTTTTTTCAGATTTTGCAATATTGCTTCTTCGAAATTATATCCTCAATAACTAAAATACAGAGTCAGTATCGCCTTCCAAAAAATCGAAACTCTTACAGCCTTATTTATAAAAAGTATTGAGGCTTTTTAAGAAATTTTTTATGAAAATTTGTTTTAAAACCCCTTTTTAAAGCCTTAATAAATATTATAAATAAGGCTGTTAGTTTTTATTTTAATTTTATTTGTCAAACCTTGTAACAACATATAAGTTGTCAAATAATTTTGCGATTCAAATGTTTTTGCACTCTAGCTAGAATAGATGCTTAATAAGTTGTGTAAACTTTTTGGATAATATTACACTACTACATATTTTTAGTTGAGAAATTTTAAAAACATTTTTGCCATTTAGAGTATTAAAATGCGTTTTCAATTCTAACCACAGTGAAGGGAATTTTATCGGAGACTGGTGAATAAATAACCAACTTAAAAATTTCATCAGAGTTTTGGATAATAGAAAATTGTTAAATTTATACACAAAAAAAAATAAAAAAAATATTGAACTGAAATGATGTAATTGATTTTATTAAAAACGCGCTAATTTAGAGCGTTTTTTATTATAAGCGCTAAGACGAAAAAAGCGCGTTTGGCATACTTAAAACGCGCTAAATTGGCATCGGCAATACAAGATCAACTCACTTTTAAGCATTAGACAAATGACAACGTCAGCGATGCCAACTCTACCACTTTTGTGGTAGATCTACCTCTTTTGAGTTTCTCACTCAACTCTACCACTTTTCGAGAAAAATCTACCGCTTTTTTAGTTGCTCAAAAATAATTTTTTGTATCGAATCCAAGCTAGAAGTTCAACTTAAGCAACACTGTGCTGACTCCACTATTTAAAACCTGCTACAAGCCTAAATATTTCCTTTAATGGGACAGTTTGTGAGAAAATTGCATACATAGTTCGAATGTTTAAAGTTAATTTGTTAAAAAGTATTTGTAGAAACAATCCTTACTGATACTCTGTAAGAAAATCTACATGATATATCAACGCTAGCGCTGGGCAACCTACAACTACAGAGGAGCATTCGATATTATTTAACCCAATACCCGCCATTGTCCCATATTTAGGACGTTTTTAAAAAAGTGCTTATTTTAATAACTGCATCGTATATTTTTAGAACTTTTGTTAAAATAAGAAGAAAGTATGGCATAATATTTGGTAATGCTTAAAGTTTTAACCAGTTAGTCGTTGGGCCCCGTTCAGACTATTATACAAGTATTAATACTTTTGTGGAAAATGCAGCTCTGACATGTTGAGTTGTTTTCTTGAAATTTTTGAAACTAACTAAGACCAGGGATGCATTTTCGTCAAAAGTATTAATACTTGTATTATAGTCTGAGTGGCCCTTTAATGGTTGTCAACTTCACGTCGAAACTGACCATTTCCATCTGTAAAATGCTATATACTAGTTTTAGCATATATGAATTACGGCGGGTAATGGGTTAATGAAAATATTCATTCCTTTAAATATGAGAATAACAAAAATTTTAAAATTAATTAAATAACGATAACATATTGGAATTCGGTAAAAAATTATTTTTCTAGCGTGTTTAAAATACCCTAAAGCATAAGTGTTGTTTGTTGGAAACTACCTCTAAGAAAAATTTTGGGTTGGCATCACTGGACAACGTTTACCAATAAAGTTAATTGGCATCAGAAGAGTCGCGTGGAAAAATATAGGATTTTAAAAGGAAGAGCACACTAAAGACTCGTATGTTTACAACACTTAACCTTCAAACTTTATCCTTTGAGAAACTCTATTCAAGTATCTAGTTGTTGTTATCCCATTATAATTTCTGTATTAGACTATTTATGTTCCACCATTAGAAAAAACCCCTAAAAGTAAAACCTAATATATAAAATTTAACCACCTGAAATACCCACATCACTCTTTGTAACTACAGTAGTTAATATTAATATTAAACATACATTTAAATAAGAAAATTTATTGCAAATATTTTTTACGAATATTACATAATTTTAAGATAAATTCAATAGTGAAATAAATAAAATAAACGAATTTGTACAGGCAACAGATAAATATTGCCTGATTAATGGACAGACAGACAGACAGACCCGCAAACTAAATGGTTAGAGAAACAGACAATAATGTTTGCTTTGTAAGTTGTATTATTATAAACTCGTATGTACATAGTTTTGTTATTTAGCCAAAAATAATGGAGACAAAAAGCAACAACTACACAAAATTGTTAAACGCCACCCAAAAAATGCCAAAAAAAAAAGTTGGAAGTGGTCGACTTAACTGCTCTTCTATACCGATCAACATGGTTTCATAATACATACAAGCTTTTTCAAACAAGACGTTTTTTTGAATTGGTCCCCAATTTAAAAGTCGTCAGGGCTGCAATTTGCGCCTGTATTCCGTGACTTGCTAAAGCTAAAACTAAATTCGATCGCTAAAATGCGGAAAAATAGAAAATTAAAATTTTTTTGGTGAGGACATAAAGTACTGAAATTTCTGCTAATGACATTTTTAAGCAATTGCCTGATTTATCAATAGACGTTTGAAAATTACATTCGTTGCCGAAAATCGATAAATCGACTTTATACTTAGATTAATAAAAATTATCTGATATTTGCTGATTCAACAACGCATTTAAGTTATTAAAAATTCATTACAAAAATGGTTAAAATTTTGCGGTAACAGTACGCAAAAAAAATAATTTTTGGGCCGTCCTGAAGCACTTTCTCGGCCAATAATTGTGAGACTGAGGGAAAAATTAGACCTTTTGGGATAAGTTAGTGATGTGTAGAATCGAATGTTGTATGCCATAGTGTTAAAGAAATCCAGGTTTGTCCTCTCATTGTCGATCTTTGGAATTGAGCATTCCTCAAACGATACTACATCGTATTTTGCATAGGCTTAGGTCTTAAGGGGTTAAGTTAACACAAGACCGGATTCATTGTCAGCCGGCTATGCGTCGCCGCCGAGTTTTTTTTTGCTAAGCCGCTGCCGCCGACTTTACTTAAGACGCCTTGTTTCTCTGCTACCGACCAACAACAACGTCGTGTCTTTGCTGGCTGGGTCCGTGAAACGCATCAAACTGATACGAAGTTTCATCGAAAAACAATTTTGAGTGATGAGACCCATTTGCACCTCTTAAGGTACGTTAACAAACAGAGTTGTCGGATTTGGGTCTACAAAAACTTAAGAATTACCTAAGATTAACATTTGTTAAGGCACTAATAATCCCAAATTATTATTTTACTTATTCAGTAAACTGTTTTTTATTAAAAATAGATTGAAATTGATTATTGAGGGGTTTAGCTGGATCCTATGCGCATTTCACTGTTGCTAATGAAGATCATCAGGGAACCTTTACCCAAAGATTCTTAGAACAACTAGAGTTATTGAACACAATAATCAACATGTTTTTTATTTCCTTACTTTACCATTGCGGCTGACGTTTTTTCAGTTCGAATTGTAGTTGTAAGAAATATGTAAAGAAAATAAATGTAAAAACAACAACCACTATTCAAGAATAGTGTTGTTATACAAATATTTTGGACAGGGTACGGTCAAGTTAATAAGAATTAACGTGTGACAGATTCATTAGGCCTCACTGTCTCACGGATTCATTGGGTCTTAGTTTTCGAAAATTAGGTAGGAATAACTACTTCACTAACGAACGATGATTAATATTTTGTATGGCCGGTATTGGAAGATATTAATGTGAAAGACATTTATTTATTTTTAACAGGAACGCGCTAAGTGCCACCCAAGTAAAGATCCCATCGCACTTTTGCGTGAAAAGTTTCCTGACCGCGTGATTTCTCAAAGAGGCCATCACAAAGATCTATGCCAATGGTTCACAATCGTGAAGTTATCCAAGACATAAAGTCGCAAATTTGTTAATTGGTGATGGAAATTTTCATAAAAAGAATATTTGTCTGACATTTTTTTCCAATTATTAATGGTGTACTATTCCTCCTCTTTACAATTAAGTAAACAGGCGGTGATTTCTATTAAAAATATGTTTTTTTTCAAAAGAAACCCCTTTATTAAAAAAACTTTTCATATTGTTAAAGTTATATAACTTTAGAAAGAAGCGGAGACTTTTAGAGAAGTAGTATTGTTTCAAGCCGTCTGATGTATGATGTAAACCAAAAATACTACAAAAATAGCGCTTAAACATCTTCATCAATTTCGAACTTCCGTAAACTAATTGTTGTATAACAGACTTTTCTCTAGGTTTCAACAAATTTTCTACTTGATTTATCACTTAAGGTGTTTTTTGCACACGCAAAGTTTACAGAACTTTTTGCAGAAGGAAAATAAAGTTTGAAAGACTTTGTCAAAAAAAAATTTAAGTTAAGCATTGCCACTATAAACCCTTACTAGAATTGCATATACCAGAGCAGCACTCGTATAAGAAGGAGCTAAGCTTTCCATGCTCTTATTGAAAGAAAACCGAAAATTAACTACATATGAAGGGCATTTGTTAAACTTGTCAACAAACGTATGTTCAAGACTTTAGCATATCGTGTAGACACCATATTTTACTTTGTAACAAATTTGGTATGTATGCTGTCAGATTTGTTATTTGTTGAAAAGCATATGTAAACTTCTCACCATACGGCAAATTTGATAGCACATAGAATTGATATTTTTTTTTGCTTTGACATTTTTTACTACATTTTTTACTACTACAACTAAATCATATGTTGTAGCTTACTGTATTGACGCCTAACATATATACATATGTACATATATCCTGACAGCAGGATTTGTTGTTATTTTAAAGCATATGAATATAAGCATATGTATATTTGCTGGTTCAACATATCGTCTACACTTAGCTTAAAACAATCCAAAATTCTTGTCTGTCTATTTACAATGAAAATAAATTTTAAAAATTTTGTTATTTATTTCAGTGTTGAATACATATGTGTAAATAGGCAGATGAGAACTTTTGATTGCCTTCTATAAACTGGCAATAAACTTCAAGTATTGTCAAATTACATGTGATAACTTTCAAATAACAAATTGCACCAAAGACAAATGTAAATATTCTGACTAACACTAGCAGAACGGAACAATACAAATACTATATCTCTCTCTCTCTCTCTGATGTTTAGTCTTGTGTAGTTCATGAACGAACTAGTTCAAATGAACGATTCAGTACTTTGAACTAAGTGAACTAGTTCAATTGTTTTAGGCTCAATAGTTCAATTTTCGAACTAGTTCAATTTTTGAATAAAGAACTAAGGCCGGGTTTACATCTGTGTGCCAAATCCCACACAAGCGTAAAAATAGCGTAACCAACTAATTACTAATGAAAAACTGTTTGATTCAGACATGAATTTATTAAGTTAAACAGTTTAATACATAATTAATAGACAATTTTATAGAATCCAAAATGATTGCAAACTATTTAAATCAATAAATACATGTCTGAATCAAACAGTTTTTCATTAGTAATTAGTTTGTTACGTTGGGCATAATTAATAATTACATTTTCATATATGAGCTCATATGTTATAATACATTTCATATATTAGTCCATATATTAGTTCATATATTATAGTTTTGCCATGTATAATCCCATATATTTCCATGCACGAATTCATACATATTCATATATAGTTATATACATTCATATATTAAAAATATATGGACCATATATAATTTTTTAGCTGGGAATGCATAAATATATGAACCTTAAGTTAATCGAATCAGAAAACGAATGAAAAGTTTAACGAATATTTAACCTTTATCACGTTAAATGTGTCCCCTTTGTCTAAAATTCCAATCGCCAATTTTTGCTTTGTTATTGTATCAGTGTACTATTTTCTAATTTTGTTCACCTTTTTTGTTCATGGGATATTTCACGTGAATAATGTTGGCCTCTTATTCATGATAAGTAATAATAAAAAAAATTAAAGGAACTAAATTTTCATTGCTTCCAAGAAATCGATATTTTTAATTTGCCGATAGTTAGAAGAAACGCAAGTTGAAGTTTATTTAAGTTTTACAAAACCTTGCAATTCCTCCATAGTTTTGGAAACTACTTACCATAGTTTAATAAATCGATTTTTTAAAGAAATTTATGAACTAATTTTTGTCTATAATTTAAAAGTTATTTACTTAAATTTAGATAAAAACACGGGTTTGAGTTTAAATTCGTATACAAAGAAACAAAATGCGACCAAGTTTTTAAAAATTTTCCTAGATAAAAATATTATTATAGAACACCAACAAAAAGTACACCCAGAGAAAAAACAGCTTAAAATCAATAAAAACCATATTGAATTAATAAGAAACATTAACGAATGTGTAGTCATGTTGAAATTTATTCGGGCCTGTTCTGAAAAAACACGGTGATTTCAAATCACGTGATTCAAAAGTAAACTACTAATAGCTGACTTTATAGTGGGGTTTTATTGTATTTTAAGCTTTTGTCATTTATAATAGAATATTTTCTTCCAACTTCCAACGTTAAAAATGGCGCAATTTACAAAATTATTGATTTAGCATTCATTAATTTCTTCAAATCAACGTGATTTGACGTATCGTGATTTGCAGAACAGGGCCCATTATTTCAATATGGAAAAATATTAATTTGCAGTATCAATTTATAAATTTTATTTATTTTGAAGTATCTCCATATACATTTTCTATTACATTGAAAATTATTGAATTAATGTGGCGCGTTCTTATTTGCAAGTTGCAGCTTTTCCCTCAGTGTAAGTTTGTCTGAAAATCGCTTCCAATTCGGTGACTAAGCATAGAAAAAGAGAACTTCTTGCAATGACAATCCTATGTAAAAGTAATTAGAATTGATCCGAATTTGCACTACTTCCGGATAGCAAACGCTACATTTTCATGACTTCTTTGATCATAAAATGTTTACTGTAGGGTATTTACTCGTATTAGCAATAAAACAAAAAAAAAATTTTTTTTGGCATTTACAAACAACAGCACAGATTTTGACGATAACAGTGACGTCAATGATGAAGGTGGTGGTGGTGGGTATTGAGGTGCATACATATTATAGTTGCAGTGATGATGACGGTAATAGTCAGTAGTTGTATTGTGTATACCGGTAACAGTTAGCAGGCAGTATAGAGTGTTGGCAATGCAATGTGAATTATTTAACCAAAATCCAAAGATGAAAAAGCCATACAGAAATAAGCTTGAAATTTTTTGGTTACACATACAAAACAAAGTTGATGGTTGTTGCTGCATTTTATTTGTACGAATTGCTTGGAGCTTATGGAAGAGTACA
This sequence comes from Tachina fera, assembly GCA_905220375.1. Lineage (NCBI taxonomy): Eukaryota > Metazoa > Arthropoda > Insecta > Diptera > Tachinidae > Tachina > Tachina fera. The sequence continues at coordinate 65,936,720 of LR999964.1, forward strand.
CAGATTAACAGCTTGTTGGCAAGGAAAGTGGTCAAAATGTTTGAACAAATATAAATATAATCCTCGTACCTACATATCTATTATTGGTGTGTACTCACTTGCATTAAGAAATTTATGAATTTATGTTGGTGCAAATAATTGCTATTGTCACAGTAACAAGCACCGAGCCAGGACTAAAAAAGTATAAATTTTAAGAGAAACAATACAAAAATAAAAAATAAAATACAAAGTATTAAAGTTTGTACACACAGAGAAAAAACCACTTAAATTTAATAACAACCATATTGAATCCATAAGAAAAATTAAGGAATGTATAGTAATGTTGAAATTTTTTACTTCAATATCGATCAATATTAATTTAAGGTTGCCATATTTTGATAATTTTAATATGAAAACAATATAGAAATAATATTTTTCGGCATTGAATTAATACTGAATTTTTATAAAACAATATTGTCATCTTATTGATATTCATTTAAAATCCTGTAATATAGATTTTAATATGGTTCTTAGTAATTCAATATTTTGCAACTTAAATTTAATTAAGTTAATGAAATAAAAATTTTAAAATAATGTGTTACAACTTTAAGACAATGTTTATTCAATGTAATGCAAGACGTAAATAGAAACTACATTAATTGAAAGTTGAAAAATATTGATTTAAAGTAAGAGTATTTCAATATAATTTTTCCACTAATGATTGAATTAATATGATGACAAAACGACAATGGCAAGACTGTTGTAAACTTACAACAAAAGCTTTCAGCAAATTGAAATAAGGTGAATCAAAACAATTCACATATTCCATTTGCAATGATGGCTGATTATATAAAGCAGAAATCGCCATCAGCTGACACCACACACAGTGGACCAAACACAAAAAAACGCTGATGATGGAGGTTAAGTGGCCTTCGAAAACAGCTAGTTGTTCCGTTCAATATGTTGTAAGTCAGAATATTTACAACTAACTTTGGTGTTAATTATTCATTAATATTTAATATTATTAATTATCACATGTAATTTGGCTTACAAAGCGATACGAACTTTAGCCTGTTCAAATCATAAATATAGAAACAGATGAAGTTCGAACAATAATAATTAAAAATTACGCGTTTTTATTTTTAAGTTGCAGCTTTTCGCTGAGTGTAGATATATACATACATATACATACTTACATATGTACATATCTGTTTATATTTTTACAGTGTAGTATTACCGGAAGATACTTAAAATATTTTGGCAAATATATTAAAATTTTTTGCTCGTATTACTTTTTTTTTTGAAAATTTCCATTGCATCATTGTAATAAATATATTTACGAGTATACTTTCATTAAGTTTTATTAATCGGCAAAAAATGTTATTTTATTGTATTTTATTTTATTTATTTTAAAATAAAAAATGTTTTGTGATAAACAAGTGCCAAGTAAATGTATTGTACTTGCAGCAGTAAGGCTGATAACGATTATAATTTATGTTCATTAGAATAACTATTTTTATTTATCGATATTACAAATGCTAAACTATTTTGGCCATAGAAATAACACTAACCTTTTTTCCAGCAACAATTCAGCAGTGCAATTAAAATTATAGGAGAAAAAATTAGCGAAAACATGAAATTAATTTGAAAAGATTATAATTAAATCAAAGAATAATTTTAATTATTTCTAGTTTACTTTTTTCACTTCCCGGCATAGAAAGCTACTAGCTAGGGGTATACACTGTTATTCGAAAGGATAGAAAATGCTTTCGAAACTGCAATTAATTAACGTACAGATTCGAAAGTATTTTTTTTTATTTCGAACTGCAGAGGAGGCCCCTTCATTTTAGCGCAATTTTCGAAAATAGTTTGCACCATATTTCGACTTTTTGAGGTCCAATTTTTACTATTTTCGCGAATATGTGTGAACATTTCATAAGCTATGAACAGGATAATGGATCATGAGCACATTTTCTGCATTGGAAAGACATAGATTTCCAAAATTTTCGAAAATAGAATTTTCACAGAACAGGTTTAAATTTACTTAGGGCCAGATTTACAGTCATTAGTTAATTATTACTAAACTAAAATGATAACTATTGATTAACTAATACTTCATATTCACAGTGCACTGTTTAGCTAAAGTTCTTAATATGAGCAAAGAATGGTAACCCTATCAAACAATTAAGTTTCACTATCGGCAGCTCTGCTATAACATATGGGTTTTTATTACATTTCTCATCTTATTTCTTAAAAATGGATAAAACAGTGCACGCTCATCTAACCTTACCGTGCAAGATATTGAATTAGTGCTGAAATTGGTTCTGAAAAACCAAACTATAATAGAAAATAAAATAAAAAGAATGTGTTACAGCTAAATACAAAGAAAATACTTGACAACGTATGTGTGAAATGTGTATAAAATTTTTCACAAAGCAACAATACTAATGAAGTTTACAGCGAGTCAGCTGTTGTCTAACTATTTGTTAACCAATGACATTTGGCGGTTTAACTAATGGTAAGCAAATAGCTGTGAATCAAATATTATTGGTTAAGCTATTTCTATTAGGTAACTAATGACTGTAAATTTGGGCCTTAGACGATCAAGATCAAAATCAAGTCTTAACCTCAACAATACACTTCGATTGCTGCCAATTTTCGGTCAATTCGTTCGTAAAATTTCGAAAAAATCGTTATTTTCTAATAACTTAAAGAGTCTTTTTCAAATCAAATCAAAAAAAAAATTAAAAAAAGTCTGAGAAAATGTTTCTATTATCGGCGTTAGTTTTTTGAATAGTGCGATTTCAAATCGATTCGATTATTAAGCAGGGCGGTTTATTAGAAATTCTTGAATCAAACCTCCCTTACACTAAGAGAAAAAATACGATTTAAATTTGAGAACAAAATTCTTGAATTTAGATTGCAGAAATCTTAATATTTCAGTCTTGAAATCTGGTCAGTAAGATTGACGTTATAAAATTAAAGCATAAATTCTTAAAATAAAGATCGTGATCTTAAAGCCTATTTTCCACTTGCGAAAGAAAACGTTCGATTTACAAACAAATTTTCATATTTTATTGTTATTTTCAATATAAATTGTAAATCGAACGTTTTCTTTCGCAAATGGGAAATATGCCATTAAACTTTAGCAACACATTCTTAAAATCAACAACGTAATCTTAATTTTAAGATTATATTTTAAAATTGTTTAGAGTGAGAGAGTGAGTGAGTGAGAGAGATCTTAATTTATAATTTTTATTAAGAACAAAATATTGAATTCGATCTTAGAATAAGATTTTATTCAAGATTACAATCTTAAATGAGAACTTAAAAAAATCAAGATTTTATTCTTGAATCAAGAATTTTCGCATTTAACAGACTATTAAGATTGAACTGATTTGATTTCGAGCGTAAAATCTTCATTTTAGCACGTTTTTTCCTTCGGTGTACAAGCGTAACTTTTTGCTTTAAACAAACACAAAATTTAAATTTTTCTTAATAAAAATTTTTACTTTTTCTAGAAAAGAAAACATCATTAGACTGTTTGAGGAAATGCAGCATTTTCTAAGGCATTACACTCTTCATTATTTGTATTAAAAATTTATGATATGAGGTCTTCCAATAAGAGGTTTCCTTTGTAAAAAAAACGGGTATTTTAAGTGAAATAATGGAGTGGTTACTTAATTGTAAAAAGGAGGGCATGCTTTGTTGTTACTTTAATCTAGTACAAAAAACCCATAGGTGTTTGCGACAACGTATTACACAATCAGATCGAATATCAGCCAAATGGCCTCCACGGCTAGGCTCGCAGTACCATATTCTTTGCGATACTATCGCAAGAGTTCCATATCGAGGCACTTGATTGAGTCTTGTTTAGTTATTTAGGTACACGTGCTTCGGATACTAATATGACATACGTTTGACATAAAATTGTGACATGTGGTAACATTTTTCGTGCGCAATCATTGGACTATTTATAGTCCAATTGATATAATTAATATTATTATGAATTACTAAAAAACTATTTAATTTGCTATAGTGCTACCTTCATCCTGGCAGGAATTTTTTTAACCTACGTCCTTTTTTTCCAATTAACAATCTCCGAGTTCACTTGAAAACAATTAACATTAAATATGTGGTTCTCCTACCCTAGGATTATGTTTGCTAACATACACTATTTTTCAAAATAATTTGAATTTAAAAATACCTTCATTATTTCAGTTCTCAGATATTGGAAAACTGAACAATCTTTTATATTTAAAACATTTCAAAAGTTGTAAATATTTCACTAAATTTAAACAATTCTATGTTTATTTTACTTTGATGAGTTTGTTAATGATTAAATCCAAACAAAAGCAAACTTTTTTTCTATCCTATGAACCAAATATACTTTTTCGGAAAGGGGAGAAAAAATAAAAATACACGTGTATCGGCGATTTTCAGGGACACGTCAGAATTTTTTTGTTTGTATAAAATATAAAGCTCGTAGTGTCCGTCTGTCTGAAAAACTTTGGATAAGTTTTTAACCCTTTTTCCGTGATTCAATCGAGCTGAGTTTTTGCAGGCAGACTCGTGGAAATGTCTGTATCATGTAAAATTTAAGAAAAAATAGATTTTTATCAATTCTCAGATTTTTTTTTAATTTTTTCTCTATTTTTTCAGCATAACTTTAAGGGGCTCCAAATTTTTAAACTACTAAAGCGTTCCGGGGAAAAAAGATTTGTTTTTCGACCCATCCTATACTCCATGTATTTGCAGTTTATCAATGCAGTGCCCGACTCGAAATAACTTTTGTTACGTTTGTGGCTCATGCGCACCAAGTAAAAATTTGAGAAATATTAAACAGTGGTTAATTGGTTTCAGAAAATATTCCAGACTGCTTATGTTCCTTACTTGTGGTATACTCCGGAAGTCGTGTGCGACTATTGCTATAGAAATTTATGCAAGTTTACTGATGGAAGGTCAACAATAAAGTACGCTGTACCAACAATTTGGCTACCACGTACGGAGCACTGCAATGAATTGTGCTACTCTTGCGTAACTTTTCGTAAAAGTAAAAGGTACCAATACTTTCGCCGCAACAAAGATCGCTACGCTAATGTGGAATCGGTTATTACAGCGGTTCTGTACTCACCAGAAGAACGTATAGCGGCTTCAGTGGAGATTTTTGATGATGTTCCCGAAATAATCGATGGAAAATCAACAGTAGTTCCAACAATGCTATCAACATTTCTTGCATCGAATGCGAGATGCGAGAGTTCAGAAGTATCGGAATATGTACCAACCTCCAGTGAACTTGGGACTGAAGTGCCGCATTTAATAACACAAGCCGACTTCAATGACCTTGTACGAGATGGAAATTTGTCGAGGAGAACAGCGGAACTCTTTGCATCACACTTTAAGCAGTGGAACATAGTGGCGGCTGATTTTAAAATAACAGCCGCTCGTGATCGAGGTAGCACTATTCCATATGACGAATTTTTTAAATTGCACGGAAGATCGGGGAAAAAACCTGGCTTATTATGATATTGATTCGATGTTTGCAAAAATTGGTTACCCTCATATTTCAGAGTGGCGGCTTTTCATCGATGCATCGGTCAACAGCCTTAAAGTCGTGGTGCTTCATACAGGTAACAAACATCCATCTGTCCCGATTGCATATGGCACAAACCTCAAAGAAACATACGAAGGCATGGAATTAATATTACAGCTGATAAAGTACCAAGAACATAATTGGAAAATATGCTGCGATCTGTGATCGGATTACTCATGGGTGTTAAGCGTGGATTTCCAACTCAACAGTGCTTTTTGTGTACATGGGAAGGTCGCAAAAGAGATCAGCATTACACTGAATTTAAGTGGAACCCGCGAACATGCTACAAAGTAGGCGTAGAAAGTATAGAGCATCTACCATTGGTGCAGCCATCTCAAATCATTTTGCCACCACTACACATTAAGCTCGGTCTCGTATCAAATTTTGTTAAAAAACTGGATCGTGAGGGCGAGGCGATTGCAAGTTTGCGCAAAGGTACTTTTTAAGAAATCATTCAGTATTTTTTTTAATGGTGTGTATGATTTAAGGCATTTTCAATGGTCCGCAAATAAAAAAGATAGTTGCAAGTTATGAATTTTCATCTAAATTGAATGCTATCAAACAACGTGCATGGAAAGGCACAGTTGAATTTATTGAGCAGTTTCTTGGCAACAAACGAGCTGCCAATTATAAAAATATTGTCGCAGAAACGAATTCGGTATATGGCGAAATGGGCATATTAATGTCGCTAAAGATCCATTTCCTTCACAATCATTTAGATTCTTTCCCTGATGATTTAGGAGCTTGTAGCGATGAGCATGGCGAAAGGTTCCATCAGGACATTGCGGCTATTGAAAAGCGCTTTAAAGGACAATATATTACGCATATGCTTGACGAATACTGTTGGTCTATTTGTCGGTGACAAAAATGCTTACAAACGCAAGAATAAAAGGCCGACGTTTCTTTAAAAGCATTAAAATTTTTAATGTAACAATTTTCAATGTTAATATAACAAAATTAATAAAAAAAATCGGGTTTTTAAGGAGCTGAAACCGTTACAAAGAAACCGATAACAAATTTTAAAAAAAAATCAAAAAAAAATCTGAGAATTGATAAAAATCTATTTTATTTTAAATTTGACATGGTACAGACATTTCCACGAGTCTGCCTGTAAAAACTCAGCTCGATGGGATCGCGGAAAAAAATTTTTAAAAACTTATCCAAAGTTTTTCAGACAGACGGGCACTACGAGCTTTATATTTTATAAAAAAAAATCTGACGTGTACATGAAAATCGCCCAAAAACACGTGTATTTTTATTTTTTCTCCCATTTCCGAAAAAGTATATTTGGTTCACTGGACAGAATGTGTGTAACGCATTCCATGACAAAACTCACATACTAATCATGGCACAATTGAAAATCACGATACTCCGTAAAATTTTATGGCTTTTATTTTATAGGAGTACATGATTTTGGGTATTAATGATCACGTTAAGAGTTTTGTGAAACGAAAGACTCCTACGTACGCCTTTTTTATTTATATTACATACATATTTATTGTTATGGACTTAGGCTTAATATGGCAATTGAAAAAACTTACATACATTTGTACATACATATGTGTTAAAACACTCTAATTTATTTATTTGTTTTTTATTTCTATTGAAAATTATACTTGTACCTAAAGAACTCATTACTAACAGCAAATTAGTCGTGAGAAAAACATGATTATGGTCATGGTATTAGAACACACATATAAGGAACATTTTATTTTAGTAAGAACAAATTTCAACATTTCAAGTCCGAGTGTGAGTATTCAAGTCAAGAGATATTTTGTTTTGTTTCACAGCAAACGTTTAGATGGCAATACAAGGAAATAGTTAATACTTTAGTTATCATTCGTACTTGCGATATGGTTCCACCATGTTTCACTCAATGTTTACTTTTAGATAAAGGTAAAATGTATTTAATGTAAAGTATTGTTCATCGGAAACGATGACTGACCTTTTCACATCTTGTGGGCAATGTATGGATTCCATCCTAAACCATTTTAAATGTTTTAGATGTCATGAAAAAATAGTAACCAAAAGAATTAACCTACTAAATATTTTCCAAGTAGTTTTTAACTATCCAGGCAGAAATTGTGACTTTGCCCAAAAAATACATATGTATGTACCACCACAACACTGTAGATACAAAATTACGACTCTTCAAAAATTTTTCTAACACCACAGTACTGTAAACAGTTAGTTTCCCAATACCCTGTTTTACAATAATTCTCTACCGATTAAACACCGTAAAAACAAAAATTTTACTTTAGTTCCCCAAATACCCCGTTTACAATAATTCTCTACCGATTAAACACCGTAAATACAAAAATTTGACTTAAGTTGGGAAATTTCCATTGTCACGACCTTATAAATTTGTATTTAGAGTATTGTGGCAACATTGAAAACAAGAGTCGGAGGACGGTTATTCGGCGTTATCATTTTAATGTTATGAGTTCATTAAAATGTTGGTAAACGAGTGTTGTACTGATGTTAGTTGTACCCGCAGACAATCGTAGCAACGTCGGGCTGATTGTCTTTTTCTGCCTGGGTAGTGAAGCAACATGATTCCCAGAATTGTTGTGGTGAAAAATTGTGAGTTCGTTTTGACAGTTATCTTCAAGCGTATCGATTAGAGTTGGTAGAGGTCTCCTCTGATTTTTTTTCATCAAAATTTAATACATCATAATAGATGATACAACATAACCTCAGTGCTAAGGCTTTTTGCACTTTAGATTATCATAATTACGTAAATTCATTCAAAAACGGTTTGGTTTTGTGGTTCAGAAGTAGCACCTCATATATAGAAAGTTACCTTTCGACGTCTCTTGGTTTTAGTTCGTGTACCTTTTAGATGAAATCAAGTACCTTTAAACATATTGAAGCTGTTGTTTGATGATGCTGCAAGCATTTCTTGAGCTTGATATAAGCTTGGCCGAACAAAGTTTCTAATTCTTCATCTTCAAGATTTTGTACATCGAAATAGTGCAGAAAGGTGTAGTCTACTCCCGATAATTTACCATTCGTTTATTGCAATCCTTTTTCAGCCTTTTTTTAGTCTCCTGGAATATTGAAGCATAATTTTCTGAGTTTTGTTTTATTGAAATGATAACTTACTCGCCGATATTTAATAACACTATGCAACAAATTGAGACTTTTTGGACACGAACTGAACCGTATAGAATCGATAGTACTACTAAAGTGTAGTAAAACCCTATACTCATTTTGGGTATTTTGATGGCCAATTTTTTTTATGGGCCTCCAGCAGCTATTTCAGACTTAGTGATAGCGCTTAACTATATATGGCAATAATGTAGCTAAGACAAAAAGTTAACAAATCTTGTTAACATCTATGTCAAAAATTTTTTTTTGCAAAATTTAAGGAAACAAATTTTTTTCACTTTTTTCAGAATAACTTATAGGGAATAAATTTTTGGTAACAATATTTGGCAAAGTTGTAGCTGCGGTAAGCTTGGACAAGTTTTGTGAACATATCAATATAAGCTGAACGTGTCTAGGTACCCTAATAGATGCTTCTTCCAATAGCGCCGTATGCCTTAGAGAGTGTTGCGACTTATGACAATATTCCTATTTCCACTATTGCCATTTTCCGTAAGCAAGCCTCTTAAGATGGCTCAATGCACCTCATCGACATGTATACATTACAAATCACATAGTGCTTTCTTGGAGCATACAGATACCTTGCTAAAAGTTTAAGTTAACTCAGCGCAAAGAACATCGTGGGATGAGACCATACTAACAGCTAAGCACATAATTCTTAGACACATCTGAGCGTTTAAGCTGAAAACAATACGCAGAAAAACTGAATCAATAATATGTTTTATTACCTCGTTATGACTTTGGGCAAACACTATAATTTGTACAAAAAACTGAACGATACGGCGAGCTGTAAAGTAGAACGATACGATTTTACTTATTCTACCTTAAGTCTTCATTCCATATTATCATTTCAATGCCAAGGCTAAAAGTTTGCTGGGTTTACAAGTCACGATAATTACAAGCATGTATTTGTTTGCCGCTATCTACAAACTAATTACATCCGTGTTTATGGTGTAAGAAACAAACAAAACAGAATTTATGGCTTTGACATAAAAACTAAAGCCAGTGCAAAGATTGTACAATTTGTAAAGTTGGTTTAAAGAATAAAACTAAAAGCTGATTGGTGCAACCTTAAGAGGAATATACACTTAAAATAAAAACTCTGCCGTCCGTACTTAAATTGAGCCACAGCGATAAAATATGGTAAAGGCTAGGACTCACTAGCCTACACAGTCACCATTGTATTTTCTGAAAAATCGTATAATTGTGTAGGATAGTGAATCCTAGCCTTAAGTATGGATTTTCTTAAACCAAGTACGGAATACTTGACTCCAAGATTCATTTTTTCAAGGCACTAAATTCTTGATTTTAGTCAGTTTTGAGCCTGGGCATTTTCTTTGATTTCGAATTACAGACTAGATAGAGCCCCTAATAAAGTTTTAAATAAAAAAAACTTCAATATAGACAAGGATGAGCGCAATGCAATGTCTTTGGAATCGATGTCTGATAGAGGCATATTGCCTGACTAGTCTGCTAGTCAAGCAATCTACATCTATTATAGGCTATACATAACTTAAGGATGTTTATTTATTATCTTTGCTTTAAATAATTACTCCTGTCATAGTCGTCTTTGTTAACAGTATTTTCAGTATATATGTACATACAATAGGAAAGTTGAAAAATTTAAATCTGAATGATGCGACTAATTTCATGAAGAATTTCATAATGAAAATTTATCGTGATATTATATACTATGCAGATATAAAATTTATCAGAATATACACTGATGGACCAAGAATGGTTTGTGGTGTCGGCTCTGAAGTCTTTTCAGGCTGAAATTTTGGCTGTAAGGGAAGTGGCTAGATTACTGTTTGATGGGTAGGTACAGAGTAATGCTAGGAACACAACTGGGACGAACGACGAATTTTTCGGTGCGAACTTTCGTCATAAAAAATAAAACACATTTGTGCATATGAAAATGAACAGAATACCGCCGTACAACGAAATTCGTCGTGCGTGACGAACTCTTAGATAGATTTATTTCTATTTTGTACGCCGACGAACGACGAAAAAACAAAATTTAGAGAAAATTCTCTCCTTCTCTCTCTGTTTTTGTACACACAACAACCAACTTTATCAAATATGAGAGAAGAATTCGGTGAGTAAATTCGTCGTTATTGTGCTTCACACGACGAATTTACGCAGCGAATGCTTATCGACGAATTCGTCGTTCGTCCCAATTGTGTTCCTAGCATCAGGTCGGTATTTTTGTCGACACCCAAGCAGTGGGTGGGCAGTGCAAGCGTGTGCTATCTAGACTGGGTGGTCAAGTTGACGTTACCGTCATCTGGGTTCCAGCAAATAGTAACATCTCAGGTAACGAACGAGAAGACGAGCTGGCTCTGCTATAAATGCCTCCAATGTCTTATTTATCTTATTTTTTTTAAAGAACAAACACAACCCGCAAAGCGATTAGCTTGTCTGCGGAAAAACACCCAGGGTCTATGGTGGGAATCGAACCCACGACCTCTGGACTAAGCGGCTAGCATCGCTACCACTCAGCCACAGGGGCACCTGAATCTGTAGCCATGCCGTTTGACACTATTAGGAACAGTATATTCAAGCACGATCTCTATAAATCTGAATGCAGATGGCGGAATATAGTCACGTGCAAAGTTGCTAAGAAATTGTGGCCTTGCTGCAATGATGGGCGCTCGAGGGTCATCTCGAAGCTCGTTGTAGTCGTGACGGGGTATTTAGCGGTAGGCAAATATGTTAGTACGATATGTCTGTCCTACAAGGAGTTCTGCCGAAATTGCCGAGAAGACAGCAAAGAAGAAACAATCTTCCACTTTCTATGCAAGTGTCTTGCTTTGCATCTCTCGAGACACAAGTTCTTAGGCAGAAATGTACTAGACGACTTTTCAGATTTATCTGAGATTTAGTTGCGTGACCTTTTCAGGTTGACATCGACGAGTGGAGTGGTCTTTCAAAAAGAATCATCTAGATGCTACTTGAATTTCTACGTGAAGAAGACAGCCACGTAAACCAACCAACCGACCATGTCTGAGTCCGCATTAATTTTGATTTAAGTTGTGTTGACTCAGTAGAGTTGAGAACGACAAATAGTGACTTTAATTACCAAAGCTTGTAATTAAAGTCACTATTTGTCATTCTCAGAGTTCAGAGATTTAAATGTTAGCACGTGATTTAAGAACACTTCTTTTATCTTTTGCCAAAAGCTCAAAAAAGAACTTCACAGGGAAATGTAAGATGGTTACATCCTATTCTTAAAAGATAAGCAAGCATTTCCTAGTTTTATATGTCGATTCACAATAATAATGTGCAAAAGAGGGAATCGTCATTAAACTTAAGCCCCCATATACAAAAAAAATTAACGTGTGCTTGAAGTGTACGTTAAAACCAAATTTCCATATAAAAACCGGTTTAACGTACACTTGTAGCACACGCAAATTTTTTTGCATATGGGGATATGAATATAAATTGCCTTTCTGTAGGGACTTTCGATCTTTAACAGTTGACAGCGGGCATATTGTTAAGACTACATCTGCCGAATTGGCTGTGATTTATTCAGTCTATTTCATGCTCAGCCGGCATTTTTTAATATGCGATACTTTTGTCGATAGAAAAACGTGACTACCCGCGACTCTTCCTGATAAGTCATTTATGAATATTTTTCTTATTAGTTTAGAGTCATTTCGACGTCTTTTCTATGGTATTTAAATTCATTTCGAATCGTTTTCTGATCATTTATTAGTTTTATTTCAATTCATTTGTGACTCTTTTTCGAATTGTATTTCAGTCATGTTTCTCATCGTCATACTTAAAAAACATATAAAGCAGTGTTTAATCATCTATATGCGTAAAATATGATCATAAAATACATATGTATTTAATTATAATCACTTTTCCAACACCTGCATGATACGTTTTTGGTTAAGCACTATAGGTCGATGACTACCTACTTTTGGCCTGAATTTGATGATATGTTCACCAACGACAGAATGACGCTATGTCACATTACACATTCTATACGAGCGATTTCAGTGCTCATCTCACGTATTGCGAACCGGAGAATCGAATTGGCACCACCCAGCAAAACCCCGCGGACATCAGCTCGATATTATAAAGAGTTTGCCAAAATTAACGCAAGTGTTGGCAACCCTAAAAAACCATTCGACAGCCGGCAGTTTAGGGTTAGTAAAAATTAAAATGGTTAATGACCATGCACCGCGAAGAGAGTTCGTTGAATGTATTATTGAACATCAACAAATGGATGTTAATTTTTCGAGCAAAATCATCCTAAGCGATGTAGCAAATTTTCAACTTGATGGCTTTATTAACCGCTAAAATTTCCACTTTTGGGGTTCTGAGATTGTCGAAAAATAAATGCATCCACAATGTAGCACAGCTTTGGTGTGGATTTTGCGCTGTAGCCATAATTGAATCATACTTTTTTGAAAATGAGGCTGGCCAAGCAGTAATTGTTAGTGGTGCTCGATATCGCGACATGATAACAAAGTTATTTTTTTCCGAAATTGAGTGATATTGATGGGGCCAAGATATACAACCCGTGAAAGAATTACGGATGAGACATTTACAGGTTGTATACTCTCTCGATTCGGTGGTCAGAATTGCCTCCCACGATCGTGTGATATAACACCATTAAAGTCTTTTTTACGGGGTTATTTGAAATCATAGGCATGCACCCAACAAGACCACAACCACCCATATATTAAAGCAGGAGATTCAAATGCAGCACCAACGTAATTCAGCCATATTTATTCAAAATGGTCATGGAAAATTTCGACAAATGGGTGCGTATATGCATGCGAAGCCTTGAGGGCGACTTGCAGTATGTGTTATCACAAATATAACTCTGTCATATGTACTTTATGATTCAATAAAAAGTAACGATCAAAAGATTAAAAACTGTGTTTTCTATTTAATTAAAATCTTGCGTTAATTCTGGGACACCTTTTGTATGAGACTATCAGCGCAAAAGTGTTGTAAGCCCCAGCTATATAATTACTCAATTGATCTATTTAAATACTCCATCTTCTTTTGAATGTCAAAAGGTGGCTTAGTCCTCGTCCAGACTTGCTATTTTTGTTGCAGCAATTCTTGAGTTTATTGGTGAGAGGGGTGAGAAGATTGGGGAGGGGTACACAGTTTCATGGCTCGGCAATTCTCTTTTGATTTGAAATTCGTACTTGTTCATATCAATTTGTTAGTTGTTTTTGACGTTTTTTATTTATTTTATTTATTCAGTTGTGTGAAAATTTAATAATATAACATAAAATAAATAGAATTGTTAATTTTTCAGGGAAATTTGTGGGGTGTAATAGACATTTTTTAATGCATACTTGCAAAATTATAATTTCTTAATGTGGACACTTATGCAATTTCAAAACAGAATTTCAAAAAATTGCTGCAACAAAAATTCCAAGTCTGGACGAGGACTTATTTTACATTTTTAATATGTAGTTGGTAATGTAAAGAATGTATTTATATATCACCAGAAATGCAGCCAAAAAAATTGGGTTAAACCACTTTTGCGCTAATAGCCACAAACAAATAAAAATTTTTGATAGTATCTCATCACTCAGACATACATACATTCTGGTCTGTTTTTGGAAATCACGTAATTTCAACTCACGGTGATTTCAAAAAATTAATAAAAGCTAATCATTGCTTCTGTAAATTTTTGTATATTTTTTTTTGTTTGAAATTGGAACAAAATATTCTATTACGAATGACAAAAATTTAAAAAACAATAAAAACTCACTAACAAGTCAGCTAGTAAATGTATGTTTTTGAAATCACCGTGATCGTCCGATTGTTTTACTGTTTTATTTAAATTTGAATACAGAAAGCTCTTAATGAAGGTCCCTTAGGTTTATATTTTTTTGATCTCCTCTGCCAGCCTCTGCCATTTTGTTCTACAGTGTTACCTGTCAAATGCGCACAATATCAAAAAAATTACCAACCAGCTTGAGTTTTCAATCCATATCCATAAACTAGAAAAAATTATTTTTTTAGTCTATTATTATTAGTCGTGTATTGAGCAGTATTCTTAAGAAGAAAAAAAATTTGTTTTCATACTATTTCCCAGTTTGAGTTCAACAAACAGTATAACTTGGGCGTAATTTTTATTTGAATCCCGATTAAAGTTCACAACTAAAACAAGTACATATGTTTCTTGAGTCTTACGTTTTTGTAAAGTATTTCTTTAAAAAAAAGTGAAACTAACTATCTATGCTTTTTCCTATTCTAATTTAATATTTTTTATATTGCAACTCATAAGCTTGCATTACCTGTTTTAATTGCCATTGCAACGTGTCCACTTGGTTTTGCAATATGACAGCTTCCACGTTTGTAGCATTGTCATTTAAAACTGCATATGATGACGTCTGATGTTGCTGTTGTTGCTGATCATTATGCTCTTGTTGATTTTGTTGTTGCTGCTGCTGTTGATTGCTGTGAATATTTATTGTTGGTATCATATGCAACATTTGATGGGAATTATGAAAGTGATTATTGTACTCATTAGCTGTGGATAATTTTGTTGCATTGTAATCACCATCGGTAACCTCGTGGACTTGACCATAATTGCAAATATTGCAATCCTGAAAATATAAAATAAAAATATTAAAAAATTAATTTACTTGCCAAATATTGAGAAACTGATTTCAGAATTATAATAACAAAAATTAAAAATTTTAAAAACCCCCGAATATATCTAGAGAAGATGCGATATCTTCTAAACGGCTGGACCGATTTTCTTAAAATATGGCTAAGAACCCTCTCGATCAAGTCACCTTTCAAACATAAAAAAATTAAATGGAAATCGGTCCAGCTATTTGGTGCGTACGTGCAGGGTGACCGATGAGATTTTTCAAAAAGTGGCACCAAATAGGGGATTTATCAAAAAAAGTGGCAAAATAAAAAAACAAACGGGAAAACTACACTAAACTTTTTATTTTTAATATATTTTCATATAACTCACCCTAAGAAAAGGGGGACAAAAAGTGGCAAGGCACGCGAAAAAGTGGCACTTTGCCACTTTAGTCAGTCAAACGGTCACGCTGCGTACGTGGACTGGGTTAGTCACAGAGATACACAGATACACAGACACACACTACAAACTTATAACGCCCCTTTTTTTAGTCGGGGGTTAAACAGAAAGAGAAAGAGATAATTATTCAAGAAGAATGAATTTTGAATTTCTATTTACCTAAATTATTTAATCATAAAATAAGTTTCGTCTGACAATTAAAATTGATGACAGCAATTGAAACACAAAATTTTGATTTTGTTTTCAATATTAATTTACGGAATAAAATTATTTTACGTTTCAAAGAATCAAAGAATTAGTTTTATAAAGATTTGAAAACTCGTCATGAGTTAGCGAATTTTTCCATTGTGTTTTGATAATTATGTGAGATAAGCTAATTTTGAGTTAATGGAAGGTACCATTAATCTGCATATTTTAAAGTACCCCTGGTCAAAATCTCACTTAATTTGTGTGATTTTTCAGGAAGTTATAGCAATATGATTTGCGACTTATTTTTTTTTATTTCTAATCTCATTTGGAATAATAGCTTAATTTAGGTTATACTTTGGTATATTTCAACTTAAATGTATTACCTACAGCGTTTATAACAATGCTTGCTTAAATAAATAAAGGTTCCCAATTTAACTGCAAAAGAAATAAATTTCTGAAAATCGACTTGCAACGTTTAAAAATGCTCTCCTGCAAAACAGTAAAATATGACTTGAGCACTGTTTCCTTATTGCCACAGAATTTGTTTTTGTAATTTTGAATAGTTGTGGAAAGACTTGTCATATAATCATTTTAGTCATTCTTTATACAAAATTAAATTCCTTTAATATTCTCAATAACTTTTTCTTTGTAAAATAAATATTTTGAAGTAGTTGTCATAACCAGGGGGCAAATTACGGCATTCGATACAGTTCGAAATTCTAAAATATTTCCATATAAACTCTATTGAAATATTTCGTAATTTCGTTCGATAACGAGTGCCGTAATTTGCCCCCAGGGAAAAAGAAAATATGGGCATTTCCAGAGTGACGAACGTTAGTGTCGTACGTCTTAAATGGAGAAGAAAACCTAAAGTAAACATATTATTATGTTAATTTTGTAATTTTTGAACAGCATTGGACTGGTTTTATATTTAGTGGTAAATTTGTATTTTTGCATAAATAGGTTTCTAAGATATTAGCAAACAAAAAGTGATACGAACGTTACCAAAAAAGGAAGTGGTGTTGATTCGAACCTATGAAAATGCAAAACTCTGCGAAATGAATCACTCTTTTTCTAAACCACGAAACTTAAATTTATTGGGTTTCACGTTAGTGCTTGTTGCGATGAAATTATTTTATTAGTGTCTTTTATACAAACAATACTTGATTTCATAAATCATTATACAAATACTTGATATGTAACGTTATATTCGTTACATGACATATTTTTCCATAGTAATGTATTTGAGTAAAGAATATATAAAAAATTTTATGTACATATGTATTTATTTAATACAAATAACAATTTAAAAAAAAATACATATATAAATACATATATAAAATTTAAAAAATTTTAAAAATTTTATATATATATTTATTTAATACAAATAACAATGCAGTTCAGGATATTTTGTATATATCGAGGGCAATTATGAATAAAATTCCGCGAGAAATTTTTCCCGGGGAACAATTCCAACTTATAGCAAGTGATAGGGAAAACAAAAAATTCTAATTGGAAAAGGGAGAAATTTCTCGCGGAATTTTATTCATGAATGCCCTCGATATATACAAAATATCCTGAACTGCATTGTTATTTGTATTAAATAAATATATATATTAAATTTTTTAAATTTTATAAATGTATTTATATATGTATTTTTTTTTTTAATTGTTATTTGTATTAAATAAATACATATGTATATAAAATTTTTTATATATTCTTTATCATCATTATCATCATTTTTAATAAATTTTCAGCAAGTGATACATATTAAATTTAATTGAACTAGAGTGAATTTTAATCAAAAATAATTTCTTAATCGGGAGTAAGTTCAGTATTTTTAATTCTTATTGTATGAAATATTTTTATTAATTAATGCGTGTATCAAAAGAAGAGAAGAAAAATTAAAATTAAATTCCTTTATATTCTGGCTTCCACATATTTTTCACATGTTTTCTTGTTAGTTCGGATGTTAAAACACATGCTACACCCCTTTTTTCTTTGAAATTTAGAAAATACAAATCAATAGTATGTGTTCTAGCATCCGAATTGAAAAAAAAACTATTTGAAAATGGACGATCTGAAGTATTTAGATATTTTGGTTTTCACTTTTAAGCAAAAAAAATTCGTATTCTTTTCACTTCTTAACAGTCTTGTGAAAGCAAAACGCAACAAGAAAATCAAAAATGTTAAATCGTCCGTTTCCAAATTGTTTTATTCTAAACAAAATTCTATTAATTAGTATTTTCTAAATTTTATTTTAAACAGACGTAGCATATACTTAAACATCTGAACTCACAAGAAAAATACTTAAACGATTATCTGACCTTCAGTTTTCCCGATATCTTTTTGTTTCAAAAGATTTTTTTTCTCTTTTAGCAAATTGTTGTCATCTTTGGTCAACTTCAAACACCCTTTTCCCATGTTTCCGCATTATTTCTTTATTTTTTGAAATATACCCTTCTATCTTTAATAGGTCGTTTTTTAAATTGATTACATGATTTTCCGCCACCCTTTTATTCATCTGCATAAAAAGATATGTTAACCCATAAAAATATTTTTTTCTGAAAATAAAGCATTACTCACGATTATGACCTCGACACACTTTGAATACTAACTACAAAAATATTTATAAATTTTATTTTTTGTATAAAATTTTACTTACAATGACGAACGCTACAAACTTTGCCTGCCTCTACAGATCTTTGTTTTGAAAATTTTTGCAAAGTGCAAAATATTTTTAAATTCTGTTCCCAAAAATTTTTTAAAAATCAACTTTTAAGACACTTGGTCCTGACGAGTGAAATGTAACTATAATCCCCCTTATTGTGATTGACGATTTTGCAGCGAAAGTCAGGCGTATTGTAATAGATTAAAGGAAAATGTAGCTTAATTTCTTTAATCAACTACAAACTGTCGAATTTGAAGTCGAAAAACGCCAACCACGATAAGGGGGAATATTTCATTCTTTTTGGAAACGAACGTTATATTAAAAGATAACGGAAAACAAGTGGAAAAGATTAATGTTAAAGGATATTTATTTACTCTCTCTTCATTTGTTCCTATTATTTGAACATACTTATGGAAAAAGCACAACCGCTACATACTTATTAATGTTTTAAACATTAAAGAGGAAATATGATTAAATATTACTAAGAGTTAGAAAAATAGAAATTAATTTTTGGCCGCCAGGAGATGGCGTAAAAATATATTACAATCAAATTATTTGAAGAGTATTTTATGATACTATCGGTCAAGCAAAGATTTTTAATAACTTTTAAATATTTGGTCATGGTTTACCTTTTGCTGGAAATGCCCATAATATGCAATAATTCCATGTTTTTTCTTGTATGACATATCAATGCAGGTACAAGATATATATACATTTCAGAACTTTTTATGAATTTTGGCATATTTACTCATATTTTGCCCTTTAAAGCATATTTTTGCATATATCAGTCTTACACGCATATTTTTAGCATATTTTCTAATTTTAGAGCGTAATTTACGCTTTTAGGGCATATATTTTTTTTATTTTAATATGCTTACAAGCTTGTATGTTGTTCAATATTTTTGTTTTTCGCCATCTAAATCTCATTTCTAATGTTTCATGTCTATATAAATTTTTCTTATATTTCTTATATTTATATCACGCAATTAGTATGGACGTTAGTTTCAATAAACATTCGGTTGGCTACTTGTGACGCACTCTGCCCAAAGTAGATGTTGCAGGAACATTGCCAATATACATATAAAAGTTTACTTAGATGTCACTATGAAAATCTAGGTCAATATTTTATTGTTTATTGCAATAAAGTTATAAATAAAAAGCATCTCTTATTTATCCAAAATACAGTTCCAAAATTTTAATTATGATATCGTGATCTCTTTTGAAATTGAAGTTAAATTTTCACAAGTATCCAAAAAGTAATTTGAATAATTTGCTTTAGTAAAAATTTGTATGACAAATTTTGTTTTAACGAGCACTTCAAACCTAAATTATCGTTTTTAATACGGCAGGTATTCTATATTATTTTTTTTATTGTTTCCTTTTGTTTATTTTATTTTTTTTCTTATTTTATATTAAAATGTTGAATTTTTGAATTAAAAATATATTTTGATTTACAAATACCAATTTATTTAATTTTTGAGAGCATATTTTTTGAGTTTTTAGTGCATATTTTCAAGTTTTTAGTGCATATTGAATGCACATAAAATACTTTTTTTAGAGCATATTTTTGGTTTCCCTTTTTTACACTTTTTAATTTTATTAATTTAGGACTTTATGACATTATTTATGATCATTCATTCATATTTTTTTATTTTATTTTATAACAAACACGACCCGCAAAGCGATTAGCTTGTCTGCAGAAAACACCCAGAGTCTATGGTGGGAATCGAACCCACGACCTCTGGACTGAGAGGCTAGCATCGCTACCACTCAGCCACAGGGGCACCCTTGTCATAACTAACCAAAACTTTTCCTTACTACATACACAGAAGAAAGTAAAAACAAGATTCAATTAAAAAAAACAAAGATTCAGTTAAAAAATTAATTAGTTTTCAACCAATCACGGAAATTGTAGTATTAACTCATCCATTTTAATTGAAATTTTTTTTGATTTTTTCATTAAAAAAATATTATATTAACTAAAAATTTAATTGATAGTTTTTTAAAGAATCAATTAAAATTTAATTGGGATATTTTTAAATATTTAATTAAAAAATTAATTGAAACATTTTTAAAATTGAATTAAAAACCTACTTAAAATTTTTTAAAGATTCTATTAAAATAGTAATTGACATAAGAAAAAATCCAATAGTATAAAAAAATTTATAAAAAATTATGTTATGTAAATATGTATGTATGTATGTATAAAAAATTTAAGTATTTGTGTATTGTACCAAAAACCTAACTGGCTTTTGAATTTCGAATGGTGCACAAAAGTACAATTGCCGTATTCGTTGTTTGCGATGTCTTGCGTAAAGGTAAATGCAGAATATCGTAGCCGCACTTTGAATTGTGTGTGTATTTTGTGATTGGATTTTAAAGAAAGGCTACAATATTTTCCATATACTACATTATACATACACACATACATACTTACGCAAGACCATTTGCATCGGACCCCAAATATCGGCAATATACTAAGATTACCATTCACATTTGGTCTACATTATAGACTCTATGGACTCTATAAGCTTGTGTTTCTTATTATGATCTGATTGTTAAGTCGTCTTCCATACAGTGAAACATTTGCTGCAAAACATTTTTGTTTTCTCTTTTGAAACTGCATTCGTGTCCACATTGTGAAGTTTTTGTTTTGCAGGTTAATACATTTTCTCATATATTTTTCATAAGAATGAGGCGAGAATGACGTACTTAACAAGAACTTCGTGTACATGAAACAAAGTACCCTTTTCTACTCCTCTTTCCCCTCTCGACAGCAAACTCAAATGTTTTGCAGCAAATGTTTCACTGTATGGACGACGACTTTGAAATAAGGGAACAAAATGAATTTCTTTTTTTTTTATATTTTATTTTTATTCCACGCATGTCAAAATTACTATGAATCAAAAAAAAATATATAAGCTGAGTAGTTTTTTAGTTTTTAGTTCAAAACCAATTAAAAGATTAATTGGGTAATTTAATTTAAAATATTTTTTCAAAACAATGTGGCATACTATAAAAAACAGCTCGATTTTTACACATAAAAAGAAAAGTTATAATATTTACATACAATAATTGTTAACCATATCATACTATTATGAGTTAAACTCTGTTGATAACACTTTTTTGATAGAGCAGTAAATTCAATTAAAATAAACATATATTCAATTAAAATATTAATAAAAAATATTATTTTTTCTAAGCAATAACTTAATTGAAAAAAAATTCAAGAATAATTTTTTCTGTGTAGCATACAAAAAAGTGTACATAAGTACTTACAACTTAATTTGAAAAGCTCAAAAAATATGGGTTATCCGTAAAAATCTACCTTCAAAAAAGAAACTGCAGTTAAAGGACTAGAAGAATGCGTAAAAATTTATTGAATTTGTTTGCCTACAAATACTTAACTTTTTTAATAAAAATTATTGTCAGTTGCACCTGAAACCAAAATTAATTTATTAACAATTAAAGTTCGATTCTTAATTTTTGCAATCAATAATTTTTTGTGTATACATATGTACATATGTATTTCATTAGGAACTGGAAAGTACTAAAAATAAATACTTTCACATAATGATAATTTTTAAATTACGAGGCGTTCGAATGTGATTTGACGCCTTTCTGATTTCTCCCTTTTCCAATTAGAGTTTTTTGTTTTCCCTATCACGTACTATTAGTTGGAATTTTTCACCGGAAAAATTTCACGCGGAATCTTATTCATGATAGCCCTGAATATGTTTCTATATTTTCCTAAATTTAGGGTAGGTGCACGAAAGAATTTTATTGAACTGAAACTAATTTAGTGTGTTTTTATTATTATTATTTTACTGCATAAATATTTTTAATTTTTCAGTTTATTTTCAACAAAATTTTAATATAATATAATTACTTACGTATTTCGAAATAAAATCTGCAAGTATTTGACAACAAAAAATCATATTTTGTAATGTTTCTTCATTTTTTTTTAAATATGTACAAGTTTTCTTTAATAGATTATGATGATGAATAAAAAGATATGTGAACAAAACAGACATTAATACGAATCATCATGGAAATTTATGAATTTATGTGTTAAGATTAAGCAATTCCGGTTTCTTAATTTACGTTGCAAATGCCATTTGAGCTAACCATCAATTAAAGTTATTAATGTTATTAAGAAATTAAAGTAAAGTAATTAAAATTTTTAAGTTAGTTAACTTGTTTTATTCACAACATATTTTTTTTTTGGTAGAGGATAACAAATGAAAAATTAAAAAATAAATAGGTTTAAGCCAGCATATAAAACTATGAAATGCTGCCATCAGTCAAAAAAGAGTTTAAAAAAGCCCATGATACATATGTATATGTATATATTAGTATTATCTGTGGTTCACAAAATAGAGAAATTAAATAGGACTTCAAGCTGGAAAATTAACGGTTTTTAGAGACTGAAGGGTTAAAGTGAATGAGCTACTGAGAGATTGTATTGTGAGCACCTTTTCAGTCACGATCATGCTCGTGTACAATAATTTTTTTATGACGGCTAGGCACGTAGACTCCTTGGATCGTTCTTTTAAAAGCGCCAATGAAACCAGTCAGTAGATTTTTTTTTATAAGAGAAGTAACACTCAGACAATGAATGCCTACTACTACTTATGAGTGTTACCTTCTTTAGGAAAGGGATAGTGATGACAGGTGGTGAAGGAAGAGATAGAGGAAAGTTTCGTTCTTTTTTACAAGTCTTCATTTTGCACGTTATAATGCAAAGTTGCAGCGTCTCTGGTTTTTACTTCGCCGATTATTCTTCTACACAATACCAACGAATAAGGGCGCTCTGATGTTACATTAGGATTAGTATCTACCGAAGTCGGTACAGTTCAGTGACCAGTGACTATGCCTTCATCACTTGAACTTTCCTACAACAACTGACACAAAGGGACACTAATGAACATCTGAAAAATGCGTGGTGTTATTTTAATGACTGGTGGATACAGGGATTGAACCCAGGAACTACGGTTTTGTAGTGAACGTGCTAACTACTTCAGCCAACGCCACCCCCATTTGAGATAACCCCAAGGGCTAAAGTTCATAGGGACTAATTCAGAAGTGCGTGGAAGTCAATTACACACGACGTTTATACGCACGACTTATTTGCAAAAAAAAATGTAAATTGTTGCCATATTATTGTTTTTATTGCGACTTAACAATTCAGAAAACTATTCACGATTAACGCGCTATTTGCAAATAAGATTTTTGAGGTTGCCACAATAAATTGATAAATATTACACAAAAAACATTGACAGAAAAAAATAATGACAAAACACAAGAAGGTGTGGGTTATGGAGTCTTTAGGTTAGGTCTTCGTATTGCAAAGCGACTTCCGGATCACTGCAGTGCCTTTCAGGCAGAGATCCTTGCTATAAGAGAAGTTGCGGATTAGGTGAAAGTGAATGTCACTTCAACGACTTTGATTAACATATACACCGATAGTCGAGCAACTATTATGGCGCTCAAATCCTCGCTTATAAGAACAACAAAATCCCTCGACTGCCCATCATCTCTAAATGAGATGACAGAGCAGTTGGATGTTAGGATCATCTGGATCCCGGGGCATGTAGGCTTTCAAGGGAATTCTAGGGCTGATGAGCTTTCTAGAATTGGGACAACCTTACAGGTTCCACCGGATTTGGAATGTGTGGGTTTAACCCTTCTTTCTTGCAAACTCAGACTTAGGCGCAGGACAGAGGATGAGACAAATATAAGCTGGGTCACAAGAAATGGTTGCGTGCTTACAAGACAGTTATGGACTCATCTAAATAGGAAAAATACGGCTCGGGTGTCCGTACTAACCGGACACTGTCTCATGGGTAGGCATGCACAAAGGTGAAACGTTGAACATAACGATTTTTGCCGTAGCTGCCAAGATATCGATGAAGGAGAAAGTGTAGAACACTTCATTTGTCACTGTCCTGGACCGGCAAGAAAGAGACTGGCCACAATGGGCAGTTGCTAGTCTTGAACTGCAACGTATTAATAGCTTTATATTGAGCTCTGGTTGGTTCGACGGTGGGGACTCCGTATAAGCAGAGTCTCCATGGTATCATAGTGGTCCAAAATGGTCTAAATGAATCCGAGTTTCTGACTGTCACCCCTATCTAACCTAACATAACCTAAGCTTACTACTCTTGCGACACCAAGCAATTTTGCAAAGTTAAACTTTTATAAAAACCGCTATCTATAAATATATACAGGGTGGCCCAGAAAGACCGAAGTGGTGTGAAATCCTTATAACTTTTTATTTAAGACATATTTTTTTAGTTTTTTGTTTTTTAAATGCAGTAAATTTATAGGGAATATTTTAAGATTAGTTATTAAAAATTATATCCCGCAAGTGGTGGCCATTTTCTGCTTCGCACAAATGTGCTCTTTCCAACACATTTTCAATGACCTTTCGCAAAACTTCCGGTGTTATGTTGTTAATTTCGTCTCGAATATTGGTTTTTAATTCCTCAATAGTCCTAGGCTTATTAAGATAAACTTTCCCTTTTAAATAACTCCAAAGGAAACAGTCTGGAGCAGTTAAATCCGGGGAACGCGGAGGCCAATTAAAATTGCTTCTACGCGAAATTATTTTTTCACCAAAGATGTCGCGTAAAAGAGCCATTGTGGCCCTGGAAGTGTGCGCTGTGGGTCCATCCTGTTGGAACCATATTTGCGGATGGTTTTCCACGGTTGGCTTTACCAAATTTTCCAACATGGCCTGATATCGATCACCATTGATGGAAATGGCGACACCTCGTTCATTTTCAAAAAAATATGGGCCAATGATCCTTTCTGAAGAAACACCGCATCAAACAGTATACTTAACTGAGTGTAATTGTCGTTGATGAAGTACTCTCGGGTTTTCAATATCCCATATCCTAAAGTTTTGTTTGTTAACGAGGCTTCGTCACTCATAACTAAGTTATGAATAATGGAAATGGAAAGAACACATTTGTGCGAAGCAGAAAATGTCCACCACTTGCGGGATATCATTTTTAATAACTAATTTAAAAATATTCCCTATAAATTTACTGCATTTAAAAAACAAAAACTTAAAAAAATATGTCTTAAATAAAAAGTTATAAGGAATTCACACCACTTCGGTCTTTCTGGGCCACCCTGTATATATGTAGATGGTTATCGCTTTTGCTGGGAATTGATAATTAACTCAAACGTGTGACTTATTTAATGCAGAACATTTTGAACTTTTCTTTGAGAAATTAATAAAATTACTTTTGCTTTGCAAACAAAATGTAAATAAAATCTTATAATTTTTATTTTATAATTGTTGTCACTAATGATGTTGATTATTTCCTAAAACTAAAGATCAACAACCAAAGGTTTGTATATTAACGTCGACCGCAATTTAAAGTATTTAATTCCAGGTGCAAGACTTTCTTATTAGGAAGTCAGCAATAAAATCCCATTAACATCATCTGAAGTATTTTATATTATATATTTTTTTTTAGTTTTTTTATTCTTCAAATTTGCTACAAGTTTTGCGAAACTCTTTGCTTGCTGCCGCAACAACTCGTTTACTTTTATTGGAAGGGGAATCAACGTACTTATATCAATTTAAAACAGGTAACTTAAACACCAACTCCAACGCAACACAAACACTTCAGGCACTTCTTAGATACATTTTTATATACATACATATGTACATACATCCATATATACTTTTTTTAAGTTCGTAGTTCATTTAAACTAAACTGAAACTCTGGGAACTATAACACATGTTGTTGTTTTTTCTTTTTTTTTTTGCCGCTGACGCCATTGTCGTTATGGTTGCAGTTGATGTTTCATAGTTGCATTCGTACGTTAATAAATTAGCTTTTTTTATTGTAGCAACTTCACCCTACTTTACGTATTTCTTTCCTCAGTTGCTTTAAACTGCAATAAATCGTTTTTAAGTCCAGATTACATTTGCACATCTTTTATTTAGTTTTATTTCAGCGTTATTTGGGAAAAGACAAAAATAATGGTATGCAATTTATACTGGGCTGTACATTAAAAGGCACGTGTTTTAAAAAGCATTATGGAAAAATAAGAGCGGTTTCGAAACTTCAACAAAACATTTGATAGTTCATGAGTTCAAGTTTAGATTATCAAAGTGTTTTTGCAGAAAGTCCTACTTTGTTGTCGAGTGGGGAAAGAGAAATGGAAAAAAGAGTACAAATATTCATGTATTTGGAATTCGTTTTGTTATCTCTAGTGCTGGAATACTATCGATAATACTCCATAGTACGATATTATCGATAGTTTTATAATATAAAATATCGATAGGAAAAAATATCGATATCGATATTATTTCAAATGAAAATTTGAAAACGTTTAATATGACAGTTTCTCACTGCAAGTTTACTTGCTATTGAAAAAACAAGAAGTTAGGCCAGAGGTATTTGTGACCGATATATTCCAGTGTGAAGAATACCACAAGAATAAAGTTTCTTTATATTACGAGTAGTTCCAATGGATTCGTTGCCATTAAATTTTCCAGTTTTTCTTACCTTTCGGGAGTTGTTGCTTTTGACTTGCAATAAAATAAATAAAATTATCATATTTTAGTAAAAAAAATTATATACATTTAGAGCAATAGAATATTTCCTACCTTTTTAGATGGGCGAATATTTGGAAGGAAAACATCTGGGATTCTCTTTTGTTGTTTCCTTCGCGTCCACACAGATGAAAATGTTGCCCGCGACATTCCAATATTACTGCATAAAACCAAGCATATTTGTACATGTACGCGTGTATATGTAGCAAAGAATATTAAAAAAAGCGTGTCGCCGGTTACCGAACGTAAAAATTATTCTCTCTTCCCCACGCGTAAATTGCTGCCAAGCTAAATGTTGCCTTTCCCAATGTTTTACGGTCTTAGTAATGGTTCACACACATCAAGTTTACCTGATCAGTTTTTGTTAAATTTTGTTTTGAACCTGCATTTGCGTTCATACAAACATTCAAGTTTCAATTTGCCTTGTCGTTCTCTTTTCCTCTCTCTCTCTCTCTCTCTCTCTCTCTTCGCCACCACCCCATAAAATCTCAAGACTTGACGAGTGAAACCTGACGTGTGTGAACCAGGACTAAATTAAGAACTTACAAAAATGTATATAAAATCGGAATACATACAATCGAAATGATACGGAACGTATCGCACAATATCAAGGTTTCCAAGCGGATCAAATTTCTATTCGAATCGAAACGCCGAATATGTGTGGGGGGTGTAAGTAAAAATCACACCTAATTTTGCACACAAACAGGTTGGACTGTTCTGCACCAACTGCAGAATTACTTTAACTGACTTGTTTTCCTTTATTGTTATTTGTTTCCACAACTCAATTGTGTTGTTAATGTGTTTTTTTTTGTATTGTTATTTTAAATTTGTTGCTGTTGTTGTTGGCTTTTATTTACAACTTATTGGAGCAACAAAATTACTGGTGCACAACGCAAAGCGTTGCCAATACGATGGAAATAAAACGCTGCTTCAAGTCTCTCAATTTAATTTTATTACAAACATTTTAATCATTTAAAACGGAAGAAAGGGAGTTGCTAGTGAATTTATAAAAAAAAATAAAAAAAATTATGTTTTCGTTCTTATATAATCATTTTAAATTGTACGGCAGTTTATTTTAGCCTTGAATTTTATTCATTGTTTTCTTTGATTCTATATTCTAATCATCATTTCAACTTGTTTCTTTATTTCCTTCTAACTTCTCTTATAAGTTGATGTTTTTTTTTTAAATTAATATTTCTTTTCAGTTTGACTTTTTTGTGAAGCAGCCAAGTGGAAATTTTGTTATCGAGAGCTTAATTTGGGGAAGAAGCAAGGTATTACGTAATTTTATGTTATTAACCTTAGAAAAGAAGTATTATTAGTAGGTATTTTTTCTGAATTGATAAACTTATCTATATTGCTTTCTTGGTTATTTAAAATGATTTTCAAAATGAGGGCATTTGCCCTTAGAAGTTCACGTAAAAAAAATTATATACATATGCCTTTTTTGTTTTCCCACAGCTAGAGGAAGTTATCACAGGTTGTGATAAATAATAACTTTTGAATTAATTGTTAAAGAAACTTTTTTTTAACACATTCGAAATGCAAGTTATAAGGGCAACGATATTTTCCAATATTTTCAAAGTATGTATGAAATTCCCTAACATGGTACACGATAAAAAACAACAACCGAACATCTTTGACATGCATGTCCAAGCAAAAACTACTGCTTCCCACGAAGTACACTACACAATAAAACAATTTTGTACTAATTTTAATACCAAGCCGATGTATACTTACCCAGTAAAAAAAGAGACTCCAAAAAAGTCATGAAAATGTAGAGTTTGCGATGCGGAAGTATTGAAAATTTCGATCCGATCTAATGATTTTTACATAGGGTTGTCATTGCAAGAAGTTCTCTTTTTCGATGCCTGGTCACTGAATTGGAAGCGATATTAAGACAAATTCCCTTTCCCTCTAAGAAAAATTTTAAATAGTTACCTATTTTAACAATCCGTTTCTTTTTATACGAATTTAAACCCGAAACAGTGTTTTCATGTAAATTGAAGCAAATAACTTTTAAATTTTAGACTAAAATTAGTTCATAAATATCTTTAAAAAAAATGATTTTTTTTAAATTCTAGTGAATATTTTCTAACACTATGGAGGTTTTGTATGACTAAAATAAGCTTCTACATGGTTTTTAGCTCACTCTCGGCAAATTAAAAATATCGATTTTGTGGAAGCAATGAAAATGTAGTTCCACTAGAATGACTTCCATTTTTTTTCACTGGGTACATATATGTATGTATGTACACCGAAAGAAGTTTGCTTCATAAATCCAACGAAACAATTTCATTAGATTTTTTCACAAATCTAATGATAATTTTACAAATATAATGAAAATTTCACGAATATTGTGAAAGAATTTCATTGGACTTTGCTTCGTTGGTATTCTAGTTTCGTAACAATATTTCATTGGATTTATGACAACAATATTTTCTAATAATTAAGAATCCCCTTTATATTTAAGAAACATTTACAGTTGTTGCTTGAAATAAATATATGTATATAGATAAGTACATACCTTAAAGCAATTAAGTTAAAGATTAACCCTCATATGCAAATAAATTAACGTGTGCTTCTAGTGTACTTTAACACAAAATTTCCATACAAAAATATATTTAACGTACACTTGAAGCAAACGTTAATTTTTTTCGCATATGGGGGTAAATTCTTTAAAACTAAAAAAATTAATAAAATATACAGCAATTTAGGATTTCGTTATAGCTATGAAATGTACTCGTTGCCCCAATGAAAATTTCATTGTAGCCATGAAGGTCTGTAAATTAAATGTATTTCAACAGTTTTCAATCAGAGCTGTAAAAGATTGCAATCAATTTAATTGCAATCACTTTATATCACGTCACCGTAAATTGATTGCAATAAATTTTTTTTTAAATTAATTTATACATCAATTGATTGCAATCAAATTTTATTGCAATCGATTTGAAATGAAATCAGAATCAAAACAAGTAAGAGTGCTATATTCGGCTGTGACGAATCTTATATACCCTTTACCAAAGTGCGTTTATGTAGTATAGAGATACATACATAAGCACAGAGATATGTAGGTACATATTAATTTTGTGAACAAATTCATACTTTTTTCTCTAGTGCAATTTTTAAGTTTTTTTGGGCGATTTTTTCGGTTTTTGGCGTTTTTTTATATTTTTGGCGATTTATTTTCGTTTTGGCGATTTTTTTGATTTTAGCGATTTTTTTTTTCATTTAGGCGATTTTTTTTTAATTTTTGGCTATTTTTGTTCATATAAGAATTTTTTATTTTTGTTTTGGCGATTTTTGTTATTATGGGAATTTTTTTTTGGTTAAACACTTTTTTCTCGTTTTGGCGATTTTTTCCTATTTTTGG
This sequence comes from Tachina fera, assembly GCA_905220375.1. NCBI lineage: Eukaryota > Metazoa > Arthropoda > Insecta > Diptera > Tachinidae > Tachina > Tachina fera. The sequence goes on from LR999964.1 coordinate 65,967,250, forward strand.
CGTTTTTTAAATTTGGCGATTTTTTTCTTTCATATAAGCGATTTTTTTAATTTTTTGGTGATTTTTTTTCATACAGGCAATTTTTTTTGTTTTGGCGATTTTTTTCGGTGTTTGGCGTTTTTTTTAATTTCGGCGATTTTTTCTCATTTAGGCGATTTTTTTATTTTTGGCGATTTTTGTTCATATAACCATTTTTTTTGTTTTGGCGATTTTTGCGGTTTTTGGCGTTTTTTGTCATTGTGGAAATTTATTATTAGTTTTGATACGTTTTTCTCGTTTTGGCGATTTTTTTCGGTTTTTAGCCTTTTTTTCCTTTTTGGCGATTTTTTTCGTTTTGGCGATTTTTTCACATTTTTGGTGATTTTATAATTTTCGGACTTTTTAGTTTTACCGTTTTTGAAAATTTCAAGAGTTTAACTCTTATAGTTTCCAAGATATAGCAATTTGTCAAAATTACATAGTCAAAATTTCATTAACTGATGGACCACCCTTTAATTTAAATTTTTTTAATTTTAGTGTTAATTGTTGTAGCATATATAAAAATACATTAATTTTACAAATTTCAAGTGTCAATATGCATATGTACATACATAATACAATTGTATGTATATTACATGGGATTTTAAAAGTTTTCGTCACTCGTTCTGGACCACCCTTTAATATTTACTTTTATATATTTGTTGTTGTAGCGACCAAAGTTCTACATACGCTGTCTAAATTTCAGACCCGTAGCTTTTACCGTTCTTGAGAAAATAGCCTTCTTCCTAAGACATGAAATATGTTTAATTATTAGGAAAAAAGTTAAAGTTTTCCAACCCTGGAAACGTTTTTTTATTTTGTTAAATCTTAAATTTTTTTTTTTTAATTATAAATACCAATTTTATTCATACCGAAGTATAAAATAAGTTAATTTAATAAAAAAGTAATAAAAACTTGTTTTCTATGGGAAAATAGAGTTTGAGTTTTCTGTTCTGTTTTCTGTGCTGTTCTGGGAGCTTGGGAAAACCGATTTCACGTACAGACAGACGGACAGACGGACATCGCTTGTTCGTCTTCCCTATGCATAAGGATCCAGAATATATATACTTTATGTGTCTCTTATTAATATTGTAGAAATTACAAACGGAATGACAAACCTATATATATCCTTTTACCATTTTTTGGTAAAGGGTATAATAATCGTTCTCTTCAAACGAAACTCCTTCTAGAAATAAATCTGATTCTCATAATTTTGAAGAGCCAATAATGGTAATTTTTGTTTGAAAAATGTTTTAAAATTACTGAACATAATTTTTAACTGCATTCCGATAAGTTTTAAATGTTTTATAATATAATCTACTTTGCGGTAATTTTTTTTACCGTCGTAGTTGACTCAAGTGTCCTAATGAAATTCCATTAACATTGTCCCAAGTGAATTTAAATGCAGTTAGGAAATTCTTTGAATTTTGCGTTGAAGGTATAGCACAATTACATGCATACCCAGCAAAAAATTTCAAAAAAGGTAATCGAGTGCGGAATTAAGCATTTCTGTTGGAAGCTGTTCCTTACTAGATTACCAACTGAATGATTTTAACAAGGCGTGAAACTAAAATAATCGATTCGTGAGAAGTAGTTATGTTGTTTATTGTAGGAAGTAATTATTTTTTTCATTGTGGGAAATAGTTATTTTTTCTTGATGGAACTACTTTTATTAGTCGAAAAAATTACTTGTTTTATTATGCCGCTGTTTGAGGAAATGGAAGATCTTGATTAAAAACTCAGTTTAATTAAATAAACTATCAGTTAAAAAATATATAAATAAATTTAAAAAAATTCATGGGTTTTAAAGAAACCATGTCGGTTTTGCTGATTGTCATTTTTGCAAACCAATGTTGGTTTCATTTGGTGTCATGAAACCAAGTTGGTTTTGTTAATTTCGAATGTAACTAAAACCAATGATCGAATCAGCTGTTGCTCACATTTGCTTATTTGTTTACAAATTTTAATTTTACTTGTTTTGCAAAAAATAGAAAAAAATATTGTTTTCATTAAAATATCAATAAAATTAATTATATTTCATTACATAATAAAAAATAAAGAATAAGTGTTCATAAATAAATTAAAGTGCCATCAGCAGTTGTAGCATTTTTGTTATTAGAAGAAGAGTACTTAGAAAAAGTCTGAGGGATTGCATCACAGCTGGCCACCGAGAGAAATGTATTCACGTATGTAAGTATGTTCATTTATTTATATAAGAAACCGATTGCAGTGCGGCACTCTAGTGGCACTATCCAGCTACATATGAATTGCATCAATCCACCTGAGCTGCCCAAGAAAGTGTAAGTATATTTTATTTTGCGCTTATGTATGTTAAAAGCTGATTTGCAGATTTGAAGCCAATTATCGTTTAAAGAAGGAAGCATTTGCTATGGAACCGATAGTCTAAAATATTCCGGTTTTGAAACAAAAGACTTCGTTGCTGCTTTTATCGGAAGGATCTTATCAAATATCAGCCAGTAATGATATAAGTCGTCTATACAAAAACATAGTGATCATTTTAGGTAATGTGCTCTACGTTATGGATCGGTTCATTTATCAATAATGGGTCCGATTGGAAACGGACATCAATTATAAATGCAGATCACAAGAGAATCCCACTCATGCAAGCTTTCATATGTACCTCACAGATACGGCCACAACATTTGAAATGCTTAATCGGTATCCGACTTTGAAATCCACATTTATGAGATTTAACGCACCTTTACCATCATCCGCTGCAGTAGAAAGATTATTTTCGTTTGCAACGTTGCTAAATTCTCCGCGTCGTGGATTACTTTCAGATAGCAACTTTGAAAAGCTACTCCTATTAAGGCCAAACAGACAGCTATCTATTGGAAAAAATGCTCAATTTCATGAAAACTGAAATGTTTTCCACATTGTTTTTTTTTAATGTTATGTTTGTTATCACTTTTCCCAATAAAGGCACGAAATTAATATTTTTATTTTCACTTTTCCGCTAAGATTTGCATTAGAATTTGTTGGTTTCCACCACAAATTTAGTGGTTTCCACTTAAATCTGGTGCTTTCCACTAATACTATGGAGGATCCTATAGCCCGTGCATTTTCAGGACACAAAGATAAAAACCGCAAGCTTAAACTCAACCTCTCTAAGCACTCTACAATATTTTATTGAATGCTACCCCTTTATATTTGATTTCAGGCAATCAAATTGATTGCAATTAAATTGATTGCAATCAATGATTTTTAAAATAAATGATTTCAAAATGATTGAAATCACGAAAGATTACAATCTTGTAATGATTTCATTTTGAAATCTGAAATCATTTTGAAATCAATAGAATGAAATCAGTATGACTGAAGTCAATTTGATTGCAATCACAATTGATTTTTTTACAGCTCTGTTGTCAACCAAAAGCTTGCATCAAAAGTAGTTCTGTATGATTGTTCTTGTACTCTTTGTATGCTTATTTACACATACAGTTTCAATTAAGTTGTTGCGTTGTTATAATAGTTATTTCATTGTTTCAATGAAATTATTCTATTTTTTAATGAAATAATTACATTGTTTTACTGAAGTTGTTTCATTATTTTATTGAAATAATATCATTGTTTTTATGAAATTATTTCGTTATTTTAATAAAATTATTTCGTTGTTTTAATGAATTTTATTCGTTGTTTTAATGAAACTATTTCTTCGTTTTAGTGAAATTATTTCGTCGTTTTAATGAAGATATTTCGTTGTTTCGATGAAGTTATTTCATTGTGTTGATGGCACTGTTTAATACATTTGACGTAGTTTTCATTAAAATAACGAAAATCATTAATCCAACGAAGCGTGACGTTGCTAAAATTTTAATGAATTTGTTCATTGCATTAATGTCGAAATTCATAGAACTTATAAAAAAACTCTTTCAGTGTATATAACAAACCCCAATAACAAAAATTAAAAAATCCCGATATATCCAGAAATATGTGATATCTTATAAACGGCTGGACCGATTTTCTTCAATAGTAGCTATGAACACTAGTTTGGCCGTCAATTTTTTTTTTTGATTTCTTATATTCTCTCCTTCCAAATCGGTTCAGTTTAATGTAAAAATAAAATGCAACAAATTTTTATAGCGATAAATTGTGTTTTAAGGGCTGAGTTTGCCCCTCAATGAATTTGGTTTTACACATAAAGTATTTAGAAATTAATTTAAATTTTTAATTCTAAATTTCAAATCTAATGTATTATTTATAGTGTGTGGGACGATGTTTTCTTAAAGAACGCAAAATTGAATACTGAAACTGTAAAAGAAATAAATTTCTAAAAAATTGAATTGGAAGTTTAAAATGCTCTCCTAAACACAGAAAAATTTCATAGATTTTAATCTACGAAACAAGGCTAACTTAACATTTTTCGTTAGTGATATTGTTTCGTATTTCGTGTGAATTTAAAATAATTTACAATAACCTTCAAACACAAATTCTACTTTAGAAGTAACTGTATTTCTACATGTTGATTTAATTTGATACTCAAATAACACGAAGAGCCGTGTTGAATCCGAGTTATTTGAAGTTGCAGCAACATGAATTTAACTTTTTTTAATCATTATATTTTATTAATTAAACTAAAGTGATTGGGTGTTGGAGGCATCAGGAAAGTGTGTGTGCTGTATATAGTGGGCTTTCCCTGCCAGGATTTCAACACGAAGTCATAGCGGGGTGGTCAACACGGAATCGAACCTGCAATCCTCCGACTACAAGAGTAGTATGCTGACATGAAAATCAAAACGAACAACAGATCACATTACTGAGCACAACAGTGCATGGTAGCTATGAACAAAGCAAATAAGCACCAACACGCTTAAACAACATATTATTTCTAATTATATATGATTTCAAACCAAAGTTCTTGCATGTTGATTTTACATTGGAATTTTTTCTGCACAGTAAAATATGACCTTAATTTAAATTTAGCGACAAAGTTTAATGCACAGAGGATATACCGATATGACACGAGACAAAAGATAATTTATGATTTCGGACGGTCTCGCTTACTCAGTCACTGCGTCTTCTTTTAACGTTCTTTCGTTGTGGAATTTTTTAGCTTATTTTCATTTTATATTTGTAACCTCATTCGCTGTGAGATTTTTGTAAATAAATGAAAATCCTTCAAATGAAATCTCTAATCATTTTAAAACAATGGTTAATCGTTTTTTTCACATTCTGTGTTTTAGTTCAATACAACAAATTCATTCATTTAATTTTGTAAAATTGTTTACTTGTTCATATGTATTTTCATTTTACACTTTGTGGTCTCATTCGCTGTGTGATTATCCTAAGTCAAAGGTAAAAACTAAAATTTTTCAATAAAAATGCTTAAATTTAAATCGGAATCATTTATAAACGAATTTTATTCACTTTCTTTAATTTTCCTTTTTGATTATCACTACTTTGTATTATTTAAATTATCACTAAGTTTTGGCCGACACTGGTCGGGCTAAATAATTATATTTTAGCTTTAAGATTTGATCACTTATTGTTAGTTCATTTTTGAAGATACAATAAATAAATATATGTATTAAAAAAAAATTCACTTTCTTAGGGTTCCGTACACCAAAGGCGAAAAGGTATCCTATTGTTTTCGCCACTGTCTGTTTATCTCCCTGTCCGTCACAAGCTATTTTTTCGAGAACCTTAACAGCTACGGACCTTAAATTTGTACAAAGTGTGTGGAAATTAAAGGGTGTTCTACAACGAGCAATGAAAAATTTTAACGATTCGGTGGTGTATTTTGACAACTGCTGTATCTTGGAAACCGAAGAGGAAAACTCTTTAAATTTTCAAAAGCGGTAAAACTAAAAAATTCCAAAACTTTAAAATCGCCTAACCGAAAAAATCGCCAAAAACAAAAAAAAATTGTCATATCAAAAAAATTTTTTTTAAACTAAAATAAATCATCAAAAACCGAAGAAATTAGCAAAATGAAAAAAATAACCAAAATGAAAAAAACGAGGAAAAAGCGCCAAAACTAAAAAAAGCGCTTAAACTTAAAAAATCGCAAAAACCGAAAAAACACAACACTAAAGGCCGGAGCACAATGAATCCGTCATACGTTGAACTTAACCTTTTTCAACTGACAGCTAAGTTGAAATACGTGGTTTCTTAAGAGGTCTGTTACGTGTCCATCAACGCAAAGTACAAAAATTTTTCAACTTATAACTTTTTGCGTACGTTGAGTAGTTTGACAGATATTTATTGTTTTTTTTATGTGTTTGTGTTTTCTGGCAGTAAAATAAAATTAAAGAAAAGAAATAAACGAAATAAAAAAAGTTGAATTTAATAAATAAAACGGAGAATCACTCTACTCATTGTGCCAACCTTTCTGTCGCTGCGCTAATGTCAGGTGAAAAATTCGAAGTTTAACGTATGAGGTATTCGTTGTGCATCGGCCTTAAGAGTTTTTCATAAAAAAAGTTTAGCAGACAATTTAAAGGAAAATCAAAAGAAATTTTTCAACATGTTTCTTATTTATTTAATATGAAAATTAAAAGTCTCATCATCATCATCTCAGAAACATAAAGCTTTATTATGGAAAAAGTTATATATTTATTATTATATTTTTTTTTAAATAAATTAAATATATACATATTTTATGTTTATTATATTTTTGTTGCTGTTAACAAAATAAAAGCTGCATTAATGAAATAATTAAACGCAACGAGATGTAGTGTCGCGTAACTGACGGATATCATCATCAGCGTCATCAAAATTTATTACTATTATTATGGTGATGATCATCATCGCCATCATTATCATCATTATTAACAACAACAATAAAATGCTCATATATACATGTGTGCAGGCTCCAATAAAGATTTACAAAAATCAGCTATAAACACCACCAACACCGGGGAGCGACGAACATTGGTTACACTTCGTAGAGCATGGATTTTCAATAATTTTTATACAAATGATTGTAGTAATGATGATGTTGAAGATGATGTGTGTGGAACCCAAAACGGACCCACTGCCATACGGATGGCCAGACAAAAGCGTGAAAGATGTAAGTGTTGCTGCTGCAGCAGCTGTTGCTGTTGCTGTTGCATTTTTATTTTCAATGTGGTTGGTTATAATGTGCAGTAATTTATCACAAGTTGCTTGCTGTAGGTTTTAAAAATTATTATGGATTTGAGTTTGTAGTGTGTTTAATGAAACGGAAGCTTCACTTGATGATGATTATTTGTAATGCAAATATATATTTACCTTTTTTTAATATGACTGTCGTTCGTTTTGCTATTATTTAGATAAAATTTTATACAAACATTGTACGTACATATATATTAGTCAATTCGAATTTATTTTAAAGAATCCTGTTCTATGAGGTGTTATAAATAAAACTCTATTAGTCCTATTATAAATATATATTTTCTGAGAAATAGTTCCACAGAATTATTTCTTTCCCAGAATTATATACTCCCATTTGAAACACATTGTGACAGAAATGACAAGTGAGAGAAAATTTCCATATTTTGTGTTTAGTTATTTTATTTGACCATAAAATTGTATTTTTTTTTAAATACGGGAACCAGGAATGGGGAAAGAACTCCCGAGGAAAAAAAATAGGGCTCTGTGTAATGAGCCCCGATTGTAAAGGAATTATCGCGTATAACGAACAAATTCTTCATTCTCAACCATTTTGCATTGATATTTCATACAAAATTCAGTTATAACGAAGTCCTTTTTTTCGTCAGGCGAAATAATTTCTTTACGTTTCGACTCATGCTGTAGAGATATTTATGAGAATCCATTACAAACACCAAGTGTCGCAAAAGAAAGCACAATGACACTGTCTGAAAGATAGAAAAGGGATTTGTGGGTGGTAAGTATGGTTTGGGATTTCCCGGACTTTTGCACTTCCCGGAAAACGGGAATGAAATAATCGCGTTCCCGGAATACTCGGGAAAAGCTAATTTTCTAAATTAAGTACATTTATTAAATGAAAATTGGTGAAATTTCGATTGTTTTATTAGTGTAAGCATTCTTTTTAAATAAAAGTTAATACAAAAGCACTTCTAAGATAAATTTTTAAACAGATTTTTTAGGTGAATTCAACCAAATATAATATACATAGCTATTACACAGTATTACAGCAAGTAGTATAAAATTTTAAGGCTTTTTTTTAAGGCTGGAATCATTTTATTCAGAATTTTTTTTACTTTTTTCTCACTATTCTTGAAAAAATTCCAGGAGGATTTACTATACTCAGCTGCAACGATTTTTAAATACCCTGAGCCACTGTCTGTCTAAATATTTTTAATTTTAATAATTTTATTTCCCTCAGGGTTTTAATAATACCGTCCACTTATAATACATTAAGGTATTGTCAACTCAGAGTTTTTACAGCTTCTATTTGATCATTGCAATCATTGATACTTATACAAAGTATTCCACTTTCTTATGTTATAGTGCTTAAAAGATAGTCTTTAAGATTGTTTCAGACTCAACTAAAAGTAATAATTAATATTTTTGACGAAAATGCCTCCCTGATTTTATATCTCTTTCAGAAATCTCAACACAGACTTTCAAAAACTATTTGAGAATTCAAAAATAATAATATATTTGAAAATCACAAAAAATTTAATAAATATTTTACTGCTTTTTTATCGGCGTCGAAGAAATTATTTTTATCTTACAGTTACAATTGAAACAAAAACAAAATTTTAGAATTTGTTTTTGATTTAAATGAAATTGTTGCAATGAAAAATTTCCTTCGACATCGATAAACAGGGTATCAGTGTTTAAATATCAGTATCAACTTTAAAAGATAGCTTAAACAATTTCATCGTGTAAATTTAGTCATACAATCATTCAAGCGAACTTTAGTGATAAAAAAACGTGAAAATTTTGATATTAAATTAAAACAGGATTATAAAACTAATTTTTTTATGAATGAAAATAAATTTTACTGTCACTTAGGCCATTTTATATACAGACGAAAGTCTATATATTTATGAAATAACGTGTACTTCTAATTTCCCGGGAAAATCTAAGAAATTTCCCTGGAATATCAGGCAGAAATTTCCGGGGATTTCCCTAATAGTTTCTAAAATATAGTCATGAGTCAATTTAAAAAGAAAATATAAAAAACTGAACACAAAAATGTTCTGAAATAAATTGAGGTAATTAATTTCCAAAACTAGGCAGCAGGAAGGAAAAATTGTTTTGTTACATTTACATACATAAAAAATATTAAAGATGTTACCCAATGGGGTGTTAAATTTCGTTGTCCAGTACCCATGTTCTGTAACTCTGGTCACGAGAAATTTATTGTAAAAATAAATGATGTGCCTTCCATAATATGGTTTAAATATGATTACTAATTTATAGGTATTAGTGGCCTGCGGAAGCAGTCTTGAAATATTTAAGAAATAAGTTATCGTCTAGTTAGAATAATAAAATTAATTGTAAGTAAAAGTATATTGTAGAATTATTGTATAAATGCATAGCTAGTAGAAAACAAAAGACAGTTGCAGTTACAGTTGTAGTTGTGCACATTAGCAGTTGCAAGAGTTAAATAAATAATAAAGAATACCTGCGATTCCCAAGGGACCCTCCAGGTTATAAATAAATTAAAATATTAGACTTGTTCTTCATATAAAAATACCTATACCTGCGACTCCCAAGGAACCCTCAAGGTTACAAGTATTATAAAAATAAATACACCATAACAATTTTCATTCGCGCTAAATAAAAAAGAATGTATTAAAATAAGCATACTCTGTATTCTTTTCATAACAGTTACGTTACGTTCTTATTTACTGTTATAAATTGTAAAAGTTAAGACTTTTTGACTGTATCCTACTTTACGAATTTATACATTATTTTTACAGAAACTATTCTTCTTCAAGACCATCCAAAAAGCCAGTAAATGCGATACGTAGTTCGATAAAATGTGTTAAAAAAGTCTAAATACTCTTAAATGTAAAAATAATTTGGTTATTTAAATGCAACTGAAATTTATTCTAATATGAACATTAATTGATATTACTGTTGCTGCCATTGTATTCAGTTGTAATGTGATCCAATTGTTTGTTATTTGCTTAGAACTATTCTATTAATTTTTTTTTAAATTAGAACAAGTAATTTATATGATAATTTTTTTTTTTTTTTTGAAATTACAAAAACAAAAAAATTTTAAAAGAATGTGAAAAATCTTGCATGAATTGATTGTCTATGAATTAAATCATACGTATTTTTCATATTAATGCAATAAAGGGTGCAGCGAAAGAGGGCGTGGATCTAAAGTATTAAAAAAACGAAGAAAAAAATATAAATAAAAATCCTCTAAAAAATAAAACTAAAAGTCGAAAACTTTCAACGACGGTGGCGAAAATAAAACCGTCGGCTAGACCAAATAATCTAAAAAAAATTAACTAAAACTTTGGAAAATTTTCTAAATTTTAATAAAAAAGTTGTTGTATGGCGGCAAAAATGTTTTTTACTTGAAACCAGTAAAATATTTACTAAATTTCTAGTTCATTAATTAACTAGTTTATAGTAATTATATTTTCATACTTAAGTAAAATTTTCCTAAAATTAAGTAAAATTTTCCGATCGGAGATTTGCAAAAAAGTTTTTTCGTCTTTGACATACAATTTCCAATTTGTTTTTTGTCTTTAATTCTGGTAGTTAATTTTATTTATAATTAAATTCTATACCAAATGATATGTTATTTATTATACCTTCATATTGTATTCTTAATTATAATTCATCATACATACATACATATAAATTCCTTGAGAGGAGACAAGTATTGAACCAGAAACCTTCTGAGTGATAGGCAAGCACTCTAACCAATTGCCTAACAAGGCAGCCTGAATAAGCATTAAAATTATTGAGTTTTAAAATTTTATTTTATTTACAAAAAAATAAATTTCAAGTTCAAATATTCCTCGAAAATATGATAAATTTACTTAGATTTTTTGCTAAATGCAAATTAATAATAAATTCTATAATTAAAAAAAAAAAATACTTAAAACTGGTAAATATTTTCCTAAAATTGAGGGCCAATTTCACCAACCCTATTTAAATATCAATTCATATTTAAATGTCGATTTTCATTAACTTTTGTATGGAAAAATTACTTCTAAGTATGAAGTGATGTTTAAATACGTTGGTGAAATTGGCCCTTAGTATACCTTTTTACATCTATTAAGTAAGTAAAATTTCATGATTTAATCAGGAGTAATTCACTTCATAAAGTTTGTTTTTTGATTTAAGACGAAATTGACTAGTCCTTAATATAAAATTTCCTTCAGTTTATAGCCATTTTCCTACTCTTAGTAAATATTTCCTTTAAGTCAGTAAACATTTCCTTAAATGTGAGAAATTTATTGTGTATTTATTTATGAACTATTTTTGAGGATATGAACTTTTTATTTTTTACTCATATTAAGTAATTTTTACCAGATTTTTGTAAAAATTTACTTAATCTTAGAAAAATTTACTGAAACTTAGAAATTTTTTTTACTTGAATTTAGGAAAAAAATTCTTAATAATAGTACATGTCTTTTTTTTGAGTGCAGTCTGCGGAAGGGAAGTAGTGGCATGTTCAGCAGCCTGCTTAATATTTTCATTAAGATTGGTAATGTTAGATACAACATCATCATGTGTTCTTAGCGTAATGTTTTCCGTGCAATGACTACTAAGATATTTTTTGAATCCCAGCCGATTACATCACATATGGGTGAGGTAAAACACTTCTTAGTGAGTTACAGACCGTAACGATAGTGGGAGAGTGATCAGAGGAGAGATCTATAGAAGCTGCAGCATGAACTAAATCCCTAGAAATATTTTTCATGACGCCAAAATCTTGTAAAGGATGTGTAGGATGGCAGGATCGCCATGTAAAGGATGAACAACCGTTTCGTCAGAGAACTTTAATGTTGAATTGTATTGGAGAGTGTGTAAAGTGTTTGCTTCCCTATAGCCCAATTATTATTTTTATCCAGCTGTACAGGGGGTCCAGCTTATAAATAGGCGTTCAAAGGAACTGCCAAAAAGGTTTGAAAATTTAATAAAAAAACAAGGCAAGTTATTGCCGGATTACGTTCAGAAATTAAATTCTTTTTTATTCAACATTTTGCTCTGCTTATATACTATTTTACATTCTTCAATTTTTGTGTTTCTTTATGTCTTTAATTTTGCTATAATAACATAACTTGTTAAAAATAAAAGTGTGTCATTTAAATTTTATAATGTAAGCGTTTTGTTAATTATTAATTCAATTAAACTATGATACAGTGATTTACAGTAATTGAGGTACACTACAATCTATAACATCCGGAGTTTTATGTATGTCAGTAAGCCAGCAAGTGGGTTCCCCACTCGAAATCACGTCCAATCCCATTTTTAAAATTGTGTTCAAAAACGTTCTACCCTATAGGTGTAATAAGGCGGGAACCCCAGAACGTATGTTTTGCTTGTAGTCTCCAGCTGCTACGAAACAAGGTCGAAGCGATTTGTAGAAATCCTCGTATTGATAACAGTGATTGAGAATCTAGGAGGGGAGTAAATTGATGATATAACGAAATTTGTACAAAATTTTTTGACACAAATATTAGTTGCTTGTAGATATTCTGCACAACTGTTATCAAGGACATAGTGCTTGAGTCTTGACTTAATTAGAAATGCTCTCCCCCTCGGTTCCTTTGAATCATATAGAGTGTATCCATATATTTTAAATACGCTCCTTGATGTCAAATGAGTCTCCAAGACCAACATTATATCAATATTTTTTTTCAAGTGCTCAAGTTAATTTTTATGTTGGCGAATGCCGTTTGCGTTCCAGGAACATATTTTTAACGTGCTCATGGTTTGTTAACTAATGCTTGAAGCAGTGTATTCTGCAAAAAATATAACTCTAATTTCAAATGAATTTAATGTCAAATCATCAATGAAATCATGTTGAATTAAAATTTTATTTATGATGGGATATATATTTTTTTTTGTATATCTAAAGAATATTTCAGATTGCTGTAGCTGTAGCGGTAATCGCGTTGAGATGAGTTCGATTTCAAATCTTGGCCAAGAAAGCCGAGTACTTACAACACACAAACAATCACGTAAGTTTATAAACTAAATGACCACATTAAATTAAATTCATGTTGATTCAATTTGAGCTTTAATTCAACATGGTTCTTCGTATTATTTCAGTAACAAACTCAAGTTGTTTCAACTTCAAATAACTTTAATTCAACACGATTCTTCATTTCGATTTAACGGTACTGAAATATTAAATCAACATGAAATAAAGTTAAATCAAAAGGAAACATTTTCTTTGAAAGTCATTGTAAATCATGTTGAATTAATATGAAACACATTTGAAATAAAATCATCTTTTTCGTAGTTTTTAATACGAATTTTTTCTGTGTGTATGTTGATAAGGAAGGTTGGTGGGGGATTCCATTGGTGTGTGTACATATGTATGTAAATATAAGAATATTATAATCTTAAAATTTCTTTTCTCTACCACTAAATCAATCTTGAAACATTTCCTTAAACAAATCATAAGTTTTAATATTTAAAATCTTTTTATAAAAGTTTCTTTAATTAAAAAAAACTACTATATGTGTATGTATGGATGTTTATCTGTGTCTGTACGTATCCACGCACAGACCAATTTTAATTTTTCTGTTTGAAAGGTGATTTGATCGGGAGCATTATTAGCTATGGTAATAAATTAAATTTCAAAATCTTTGATAGAATTCAAGTGCACACGTTTTAAAATTTCATTCGATATCGAAAGCAAAAAATTTATGGCATCATTCCAGATGAAATTATTCAAAAATTGGTTCAAAGTATACCCAAACGTATAAATTGTGCATTTAAAAATAAAGTGATTATTTAGTTTTTTCTTCGAATGTGTAATTTTTTGTTTTGTTTTAAAAGCATTTATGTTAGCAACTGAATAACAAATATAATTCAAAAAACAAAAATTAAATCGCTTCATTATTACTATTTTTATTCGCCTTCATATGCAAAAGATACAAACATGTAGGGTCTTATACAAAAAAAAACTTAACATCGCTTTGCAAAGCAATGTCAAGTAAAGTTGTATTCTAAAACAATTATTATATCAAATTTCTAAAGTAGGTCCTCACGTTTGTTAAGACTACTTTAAGTTGATATTTTCAAAATGTGTATTTTGTACCCCAAATATATTTGTTAATATAGCACATATTCATCCATGTTACATTTGAAAATGGAGCTAGAATTGTTAGCTCTTAGCTTAGATTTACTATTTCTGTCATGTAATGGAAAACATCATCAAATTATCCAACTGATTCAAAATACATGGTAAAATCCATAAAAAAAGTGTTAAAATAAATACAATTGTACAAATATGTTTTAGTGATGTTCATACAATCAAAACAAATCGAAAAGAGCTCGATATTCAAATACTCATTTCATTCGAATAAAACAAATTGTAATAATTCTTCTTTGTTCCTCATATTTTTTTACGTATACTTCATAGAAATGTTTATATGTTATCCTAACGTGTCAGAAGGTCATATTGTTTAAATTAGGTTGCTTTACTTCAAGAAAATAAAAATGTATTTAATAAAATAAAAACAAATTTGAATACCCGAATGAAATTGTATTCGATTTTGTACATCTTAAGCTGTGAAGTGGTTGTTGAACATGGTGGTGTTACCAGTATTTATTATTAAATACCAAAATAATTAAAGTTGTGTTTTGCATACAATTTCTTAACAAAGCAATATTAGCCTCAAAGTGCTTGTCAACTAATACGAACTTTAAAGCTAAAGTAAAATATTTTTTTGCATAAGGGGGGTAATCACCACTGCTCCCCACTGTATGTATAACTTTTTGTAGTATCTTCGGTTTATTTATATTTATATTTTTTTGCGTCAAAATGGACCTTATTACAGATATATAATCGACTCGAGAGTTTGTAGTAGAAAAAGTTTTTTTCTTCAAACTCTCGAGTCGATTCGAAAACCGTCAAAAATCAAAAATGGGTTGAATTTTTTTTTAACACTGAAACTTATGTTTGTAAAGCCCCGTTCAGACTATTATACAATTATTGATACTTTTGTGGAAAATGCAGCTCTGACATGTTGAGTTATTATTGTTTTTTTTTAATTGTTAAAACAAATATAAGACCAGGGATGCATTTTCGTCAAAAGTATTAATACTTGTATTATAGTCTGAGTGGCCCTTAAGCGACACAATGTGCGAAATGCTGTTTGCGCCAAAAACACAACAAATTCATTACTTTTTTGGCTCAAGTCAAATACAACTGTTTTTTAATTATACTTTTTTTTAAATAAAAGTGAAATAAAATAAAAAATTTAATTACTGGCATATAACTTTTGTTTTCAAACTAAATACAAATCATTTTAATTACACAGTACAACATATGATTTTGGGACTCAATTCTGACAATTTCACGTGAAAGTAGGCCCAAAATGAAGAACTTGTGGATCATTCGTTTTGTCTTCTTACCTGCTAAAATACGTTTAATATCGATTTGAAGTTAGTAACTATCGTATCCCGATCCCGAGAATCCTGGGATTTTTCGGGATTTTCGAGATTTCGGGATCTAAAATTTTTTGGTGAAATAAAATATTTTTTTTTAATAAATATTACTTTAATAACAAATTTTGTGCATTTTAAAACTTTAAGCAGATTAATCGCCTTTGATATTAGAGAACTTACACTGAAAACCATAACTACATAAATATGAAAATTTGGCTTAAAAAAGCGATATGAACTTTATCCAGTTCAAATAAATCATAAATATAGAAACAAATTAAGTTCGAAAAATAATAATTAAAAATTAACTTAAAGAAAATTTGTTTTTGTTTTCAATATATGCCCATTTTTTCTATAATCTTAAGAGAAACGAATATACATACATACATACATACATATGGACTTTTTGAAAAACGAAACGCATTATTCGGTAAATATTTCTTACGTTTACGTTAACCCGACAACAAAAAGTTTGCACTTGCCTTTTATTGTATTCTACTTCAATTGTAGGGAGCTGTCAATGGTACTGAATTGTTACCGAAAAGTAGATAAGTGCTAATTTTTTATAGCGTTGAGTGTCGACATGCAGATAGTTATTCACTGAAATTATGAATGAATTTCCGCAAATAGATTTTTTTGTTGTCTGCAATTATTTGCTACTTTTATTCATAATTGCCCTCATAATATAGAATAAGACGGAATAAATTTGTCCAACTTGTGAATTTTCCAAATGTTATTTCCCTTCCAAAGTTCATATGCTTCTTTTTGTTTTCAAAATAATTCTTAGTTGTCAGGAAAAGTCATTAAATTGTTAAAACTGCAGGTAAAAAATTGTATGGGACTTTTATATTTTATAAAAAAAAAATACCATAAAATCAACGAAAATTTCAATTTATAAATGGTTTTTATATAAAAATTGGTAAGAAATCCCGGGCTTGAATTTTACAAATCCCGGGAATCGGGATTTGCCAAATTCCGAAAATCCTGGGATTTCGGCATTCGGTATTTCCCGTTTGACATCCCTAGATGGTATACATTTAAGAATATTTAAGGTCGTTGTGGCTGCAGCGGTAACCGGGTTGACGACCACGCGATGAGTTCCAGTTTAAAATCTTGGCCGTGGAAGCTAATTATATATGTACATACAAGTATTTCTCTTATGCCTGTTCCTGCACAAGTAATTTTAATAATTAATAAAACACACTGACTAAATTAATTAAATTAAATTCATGTTATTTTAACTTGAAATAACTTTGATTTAACAGAGTTCTTCGTGTTATTTAAGCATCGAATTTACGATGTTCCAACTTGAAATAACTCATTTTGATAAGTGCGGAAATATTAAATTAAGATAAAATACAAATTTTTCCAAAAGAAAAAACTTTTCTTTGAAGATTATTGCAAATCACGTTAAATTAACATGAAATACTTGTGAAGCAAAATCATTACCGAAGGAGCTGAACTCAACCTTGTTTACGGTAGATTTTAATACGAAATTTTTCTGTGTCAATAAATATAAACTTTCTTTTGAAACAACCTGTATTGAAATTGAAATGTTCTTATTTTATTATGTAGAAATATAAGTTCACTTCATAACAGATTTTAGAGAGTAAAATTTCCGAAGCACTTGAAAGAACCAATAAAACATAAATATTTTCTCATAACTTTAATCTTATCCATAACATATGCAGATGGTTACAAATTCAGCGGTATACGAACTTAATCAAACATAATTATGTTTGTATATATGTAAATGTACATATGTATGTGTAATTAAAAATTAAAAAAAAAATTTTTAAAACAAATTGTCTCGCTTCGAAGCGTGTATTTGTCAATGAGTTTAAAGTTGGCGTTATCGTTCGTAGCACTTCAAACCACTTGTTTAAATAATATTTAAAAAAAAAAATTTTTTTTCTAAATATGTACTCTTATTTACCTTCAAAAATAAAAAGAGATGTTATTTTCTACATCATTAAGTTTTCAAATTTGTTTGAACAAAAATTACAGTCAACATTTACAACACAATTTGACCTTTTAAATTTAGTTTTTTTTTTGAAGGGAAACAATGTTAAAATGTAATTTTATATTAATCAAGGTACATTTAGTGGAACGACTTCTTATGTCACGGTCAGCTTATAAAACGATTAACTTGATATTAAATTTCCATATCATCGATAAGACCACAGAAATTATTCCATAATTTTGTTGAAGTCTTCATTACCTTTGCAAAGGTAAATATGCAACTATTCCTATTTCCATTCATTGTTTTATCCCAGCAAAAAATGTTCAAGATTTTGTAATGTGTAGTACTCTTTTAATGGCTTACAAATTAATGAGTGGCACATATTTATCTAATTATTTTATATGTATAATAATGACTGTCCTGTAATGAATTAAATAACAACTTATTTACACCATTACGCGATAGTACTCAAGGTGCGGTCACACTTGTGAAACATGAAATTTTTGATTGCCATAAATCTGACCATAAAATATTTTTGAGGGCAAACAACATTTAGATAAAATAATTTTTTTTGTTAGCAAATAAAAATTTCCCTAATGTGAACATAGTGTGACCACCCTGTGTCAAACTATTTCCGTTTGTTCAGTCAAAAAAATAATTTGTTCTTACAAAATTTTTGTAAGAACACTTTATAAATAGCATCGCACACATCGGGAATTATTCCTGAAATTGTGTTGTGAGGAATGCGATCTGATCATTATTTTATATGTATAATAATGACTGTCCTGTAATGAATAAAATAACAACTTATTTACACCATTACGCGATAGTACTCAAGGTGCGGTCACACTTGTGAAACATGAAATTTTTGATTGCCATAAGTCTGACCATAAAATATTTTTGAGGACAAACAACATTTAGATAAAATAAATTTTTTTGTTAGCAAATAAAAATTTCCCTAATGTGAACATAGTGTGACCACCCTGTGTCAAACTATTTCCGTTTGTTCAGTCAAAAAAATAATTTGTTCTTACAAAATTTTTGTAAGAACACTTTATAAATAGCATCGCACACATCGGGAATTATTCCTGAAATTGTGTTGTGAGGAATGCGATATGAAACTATCTCCAGTTGCAAGATATCGGAGAGTAACTGCCAAACGATTGGATGGGGGAATTGGCTCCCGAAACCTTGTTGTTTTTTTTACTATGAGTGGTGTCACTAACTTTAACTATAAATTATAACAGACTTATTTTTGGGTGCTGTTGGTTTTTACTTAATTAGGTGATTACCAAATAATCAAAATCGGTTGCGTTCATTCTCAGGAAGTTATGATACATGTTTGGCGACTCTGATCGTAGCTATAACAGTAATTTGGTGCAGCATCGTTCTTCTTTGCGTCGTTGAACTAATTTACTGACCCATTCCCTACTTTTCTTTTCATTTTCTTCCTCCTCCAACATTAATAATGATGCTGCACTAACATTTCACATAAATCAAAATCTTCCATAATTACGACCGAGCACAATATGCGCAACGAAATCTTAAATATTTTCCGTGAGAAATTTATACTAAACTTTCAGGGAAATCAAGTTTTTAAATTTTGGCACTTTGATAAACATAAGACATAAGTGTGACCGCACAGAAAATATTTTTTCCCATATTTGAACATGACACTATTTGATGGGTGTTTGAACAAAAAAAAAATGGTCAAAAAAAATTTGCTTAGTGTGACCACCAAAGAAAGTCTCTTCAGTTTTGAAAAGATTTTATGAAAATGTGGGAAAACAGATTTCATGCAAATGTTTTCCCAATGTGACCGTAGCTTTATTGTGGTACTTTCTAGTTTATAACGAAATATGTACTACAGAAAAATTTATTGTGAAAATGAGATTCGAAGACAACAAAAAGAAAAAAATTCTCATTCACCCTTATTCCAGTTGTCGTCACTTTAACACAATACGAAAAAAATGGGGATTGTTTACTCGCTCTCGAGAAAAATTTTGCTGAACTGAAAATCTAATTCCGTTCCCTAAGGTCTAGAAAATATCATAAACCTCCCAACAGTAGTCAGTTGTTATACGATACGGATATACGAGCAGCAATTTTTTGGTATTGTGTTAAAGTGACGCCGATGGCGACAACTGGAATAAGGATAATTAACTTTTGAATAATTTTAAACAAAAAGTAATCCAAAAATTTCTCCATATTGTTGTGTAAAAAATAATCCATTATATTTTGAATACTTTTAGGCAATCAGTAATGTATTATGTTTTGGATATTTGTAGGCAAAAAGTATAGGGTACCGCCTACTTATTGAACTTCTCAAACAAAAATAACGGGTTATTCAGTCAAATTGTAAGTACTTGCGACTGGGGAGTACATGCGCAAACTTTTTTGCTGGGAGTTACACATCGAGCCATCTTTTCGATTTTCGCGTAAGCAACATGTTATCGAAAATAGACTTTTTTATTGAAATTAAAATTTTATTTATACAAAAACATATTCGAATATTTAAAAAAAAAACCTTGTCATCAAAAATTTAATTTGTGTCGCTTACGATTAATTCGAATATAATGCTCGATATTATCTGGGCAGTTGTGCGTCTTTTATGGTATCATGCGTAGTGGAAAATTATTTTAAAAAGTTGAATGCGCACAATAGTGTAAATATTACACCTACATTCAATATTACGAGTACGTTGCAGTTTCGTTGAACAAGATTAAATATTAATGCTTACCCAACTATTGTTTCATATGAATATAGTGAAAATACTCCGATTACCTGCAATAAATAAAAGATAAATAAATTATACCTATCAGCGCACAAAATTTATATTTTAAAGTTTCAAAAACACACAAAATATTATAAGAAAAGATCTTATTAAAAACTTCACACAGACCAGATATCTGTTATAATAAATAATTTGTGTGTGTGTGTAATTATCTATATAATTAATAGGCAAACATGTTTTTTGTAATCCCTTTTACGCTGATACTACTGCACCGATTTTAAAAAATTTATGTATATTGTTTTAAACGTTTTTCGGTACAGATGTGCAGAATCTATATTTTATTGAAATCGGTTTAGTATTTTGGGAGCTATAAGCGTATAAAATTGCTACTACTACATGCACACATATTACACACGCATTTATTAGCTTAAAAGTAAACAAGAAACAAAACATGAGATTGTGTGTGTGTTTGTAGTATTTCTCTTGATCTAAAAAAAAAATTTTTTTTTTATATGTTATTGTATGAAAGCCGTAATACTTAAAGGAAGAGAGTTCAATAAATTGAATTAGCTTAGTTAAAGGGATTTCGTTTGTGTTTTTAATATCATGTATTATTTAATTATGCATATGTTTATGTAAGTATGTGGGTGGCTGTATTTTAATGCATTTTTCATGAGGTTTAGATAAATTTTATTTGAATCTTAATAAAATTATTTACATTTAGATTCTAGATTTTGGGCGATTGTGTCGTCCGTTGGTATATCTGGTATAATTTAAATTTGTGTGTGTGTTTTAGGCTAGCATTAGAGATAAACAGAGAAATATTGCAAAACAACTTCAGTAGAACAACAAATATGTAATAATCTTCAAAACGAACACCTTAAAGTTCAACGAACGTAAAACGGAAAGATTTAAAAAATATGTATGTATAACTTATGTAGAACCCAAAAATCACATAAATTAAAAAAATATGTACTCGTATACATATGTACGTACATGGGTATTACATATGTACATAACATAATAATAAAAATGCGAAATGTGTGTTTAAAGTACCCTGCGGTCAGACTGGGACCAAATGTCTTTACGTCAACACTAAGCTTTTAGTGACAATTTTAGTAGGTAAATTTTTTTCTTCCATCAGTATAAAAGAAAGAGAGAAAACTGATGTCTGATGTATTGTATTTTTGGTGGAATTGTCAACAACTTTTCAATATATGTACATAAATTTTTATGTACGTAAGTTATAGAAATGTACCAGTAAATGTCTGGTTAGTATGTCTCCATGTTCCCATAAGAACTACGTAATCAATCAATGCTCGTCATAATACCAAATGAAAATTCGTGCGATCAGTACTTTCGGCTATAGCACAAAGTATTTTATGGGGAATAATTAGAGAGTAGTACTGGTGACAAAGTCAAAAACGAGTCAGCAGATGTTCACCATCGAAATTTTCCTCAGGGTATGTATGTACAACTACACACAAAAAAAAGACATGTACTATTATTATGAATTTTTTTTCCTAAATTCAAGTAAAAAATTTCTAAGTTTGAGTAATTTTTTCTAAGTTTAAGTAAATTTTTACAAAAATCTAGTAAAAATTACTTAATATGAGTAAAAATAAAAAGTTCATATCCTCAAAAATAGTTCATAAAAATACACAATAAATTTCTCACATTTCAGGAAATGTTTACTGACTTAAAGAAAATATTTACTAAGAGTAGGAAAATGGTTATGAACTGAAGGAAATTTTATATTAAGGACTAGTAAATTTCGTCTTAAATCAAAAAATAAACTTTAGGAAATTAATTACTCCTGATTAGTTCATAAAATTTGACTTACTTGAAAGATATAAAAAGTTATTCTAAATTTTAGAAAAATATTTACCAGTTTTAAGTATTTTTTCTTTAAATTATAGAATATATATTTTGTTTACATTAAGCAAAAAATCTAAGTAAGTTTTTCATATTTTCGAGGAATATTTGAACTTGAAATTTATTTTTTTGTAAATAAAATAAAATTTTAAAACCCAATAATTTCACTGCTTGTTCAGGCTGCCTTGTTGGCAATTGGTTAGAGTGCTTGCCTATCAATCAGAAGGTTGCTGGTTCAATACTTGTCTCCTCTCAAGGAATTTATGTATATGTATGTATGGTGAGTTATAATTAAAAATATAATATGAAGATATAATAAATAACATATCATTTGGTATAGAATTTAATTAAAAATAAAAATAAATACCAGAATTAAAGACAAAAAATCGGAAAACTTACTAAATTTGAGATCAAAGACGAAAAAATTTTTTTGCAAATCTCTGAATTTTATTGGAAAATTTTACTTAATTTTAGGAAAATTTTACTTAAGTATGAAAATATAATTACTATAAACTAGTTCATTAATGAAATAATAAATAAATAAATAAATAAATAAGTAAATATTTTACTGGTTTCAAGTAAAAAACAGCTTGGCGCCATACGACAACTTTTTTATTCAAATTTAGAAAATTTTCCAAAGTTTTAGTTCATTTTTTTTTGAGTGTATTATGTACGAATATATGTACATATGTATATATGTATGTATGTACATAAATAAAAAAAAACCCCAAGTTCCATACACACAATTTGCACCTAAGAATAAACCACTTAAAATGAGAATTAACATGTAGTATGCGGCATTAAAGGAGGAAAAGAAGCCAAGCCATTGCCAGCCAGTCACTCAATCAACAAGTCAAACAGGCAGCCAGCCAGTCAGCGAGTGCCCTAAACGCATATATGTACATATTTACATACATAACTGTCTATTTGGCGTGGATGGCTAAATAACCGTACTCTCACACTCATGCGTGAGCAAGTACTCGCGTAATAAAGTATACATGGGCAGTCAGTCTGACAGCCCACTAACGTTAATTGAAATGAAGACTGAAAAAATTTGCGTGTATTTTCCTGTACTTTTGGCTAAAGAATTATGCGAGGAACACAACTGGGACGAGCGACGAATTTTTCGGTGCGAACTTTCGTCAAGAAAAATAAAACACATTTGTGCATATGAAAATGAACAGAATACCGCCGTACAACGAAATTCGTCGTGCGTGACGAACTCTGAGATATATTTATTTCTATTTTGTACGCTGACGAACAGTGATGCCAACAATTCAAAGGCAAAACAAGCCAACTGAGTAGCCAAAAAGAGTTAAAAAGAGCTAAATTTAAAAACTCAAGATTTTTCCGTTTTAATTCTATGAATGTACATATTTATTATTCAATTTGCACTTCAAGATTTTTTTACATTAATAAAAATAATAGTAAGAAAAAATAAAAAATAATAATTTAAAATAAAATAATTTCACAGCAATTGATGCTGATGAACAATATAACCATCCACATTTACATATACTTGTATATACGTTAAGTTACAAAATAAGAACAATCATTTTCAAAAAGAGTTAGCTTTAGAAGGATCTTTTGTTGGTTTAATCCATTTTTTAAACGCGGGATTTGATTTCCAAGCTTTCCTATATTTTTGGCAGTAAGAATCCATTTCAATAATTTGTGGAAAATTTTCTAATTACTCAAAAACGAACACTTTATAATAAAAACGGGGTTTTACAATTTGAAAAACCTAAATACATAAATATATATATTATATCTTACATAATTGCGAAAAAAAATTATCTGCATTTGCAAAAACATAGTTACCAAAAATGTAAATGCCCAAAAGCAGAAACAATAGGGTAAAAACGGGAAAATTTACTATAAGATCCAAAAAGTGCCAAACGTGCCGTTTCCACAATTGAAAAGAGCTTTGTTAGCTCTTTTTATTAAAAAAGAGCTAAAGCGAAAAATTTCGAGTTAGAAGCAATCAAAAAGAGCTAAATTTAGCTCTGAAATAAATAATAATAAAGTTGGCATCGCTGCTGACGAACGACGAAAAATCAAAATTTAGAGAAAATTCTCTCCCTCTCTTTCTCTGATTTCGTACACACAACAACCAACTTTGAGTCTAAACACAATGTTTGCGGTGCGGTGCGATTTCTCGTTGCGGGAGAGAAAAATAAACATAATACAACGGGGCCGGCAATACTTGTCATTGTTTAAATTTTCCTGAATTTTTTGTTCATACATTTTCATAACTAAAAACAAAAAATTATTAACATTTTATACATTCGTAGATACATTTGATATATTTTTTAAACTTTTATAATCTATGACAAAAATTTTTGAACTTCAAAATCATATTTTTTTTACAAAAATTTTGTGAACACAGCCAATTATTCAAAAACTACGGCAAGGTCAGCAAGAGAAAGAGTATCAAAAATTGAGAGAATAAGAAACTCCGCAATGAAAATAAAATAGATTTTAATTTTATTCCGTCCGGCACTGCGGTTTTTTACTTTAAAATCGTATGGAAAACTGCACCGCAAAAAATAATCGTTACATTGTGTTCAGACTCTTTGTCAAATATGAGAGACAAATTCGGTGAGTAAATTCGTCGTTATTGTGCTTCACACGACGAATTTACGCAGCGAATGCTTATGGACGAATTCGTCGACGTGGACGAAATTCGTCGTTCGTCCCAGTTGTGTTCCTAGCATTGAAAGCGTAACAGGTAGAGTTGAAAAGAGGCAAAAGATTATTATACACACAAAAAAGTAAAATGAATGATTTTTTTTAAAAAATTAGTTAAATTTTCACCTATAAACAATTTGATAATATCAATTAAGTTTTTCCACTCAAATTAATTAATACAATTAAAAATTTAAGTAATACAATTAAATTCTTAATTGAAAATATTAATTGGTGAATACTTGTTTCTGTGTACATATCACTCATTTACTAAAACAACATAATTCCAAAAATGGTATTTTTGAGTTAATCCTCATATTTATATTTATACTGCTTAAAAATTTCATACAAATATCTACATATATATTATACTCAGCTCTTAAGAGCTTGTATGTAAATGTAAAACTTAAAACTAAATTTTTTTGAGATATGAGGTTATTTTAGTAAATGAGGGACACTATACATTAGTGTAATGCACAACACCATTTATAAGACATTTCAAGACATGAGAGATTTTTCCAACGCTTTACTACAGCGAAATATTCTAAAACAAACGCTAAACAACACTGTTGGCAAGACAAAAACTGAAACAAATGTCTTGCCAACAGTGTTGTTTAGCGTTTGTTTTAGAATATTTCGCTGTAGTATGAATTTAATTAAATTTATTTTGTCAATATTATATAAATGTCAAATGCAATACAAAAATTCGAATATAAATTAACACTGAGTTTGACGTTTCATGTACGCAATAATTGCCAACGAAAAAGTGTTGACAAATTATTGCAGACTCTGGAAATGAGCTGTCCTCGCTGGCAGCATCAATATTTTGACATTTGCTGCATTTGGGCTTAAAGTAGCTGTTTTGTGTCAAGAGTTATAAATTTTAAAATATGACTTTACACACATGCGCTGGTATTAATAAGCGATTGCTAAAGTTGATGTTGGCTTAACATAGGAAATGTGTATGAGAAAACCGATGTTATGAATTATTTAACTTTCGAGAATCGCTTATGGAAAATTTTAATACTCTGACTTTTTCTCCGTACGGCCTAAACATATTCTTAAAGTGTGTTGTTACGGCTAGAACTGTTCTGCACATATATTCACCAAAAAATTAAACTATAAAACTATGAATAAACCAAAGCAAGGATTAAATTTTAACACTATAAAATATTAAACACTTTAAATGCATTTAAGGGTTCATTTCACTTTTATATTTTTATGTAAAAGCATAAGCGAAATATTTTTGAAGTCTTCTCTGTAGGGAAATGCAGAAATAATATAAACTATGCAATGTAGGGTGTCGATACAAAAATCAGCGCCAATATGTCAAATATTTCGAATTGTTTATTTTGCCAAATGGTTCCAATCATGTGAATATGTCACTTTGCTTGAGAATAATACATTTTAATTTTTCAAGTTTCCACGTTCAATTTAAAATCTAGACAATATGAAATTAAATACTCAAGCATCCAAACATACACATGAACACATACACTCCGACAAAGTTTATGTTTTTTATTTTTATTTTTGTGCATTCAACACAGGTACTACGAGTACAATTTAATAGCATAAAATAAAATAACGTTGAAAATGACGTATGGGTGCAACATAAAGAATTTAAGTTCGCTATTTTTCTATGTATGGTACTGGTAAGTGTTTTTTGTTTTGCTTTTGTTTATTGCTTCATTAGTTTGGGACGATTACATTTTTTTATGTGAATTTTTATTTTTTAATTACATAATCACTGTGAGCGTCCAATGAACTATACACACCTCCCACTTTTTATTTTTTAAAAAGACTGTGGCACAGCCATATGGTCACTTTGAAGGTGAATTCACATTGACGTTAACAAAGTTGTAACCACTGAAAGTTCTTTCTCAATTTACAAGTTCAATAGACTACAAAAATTAATTGTAACTTTTATTTGTACTTGATTTTTTTATTTATTATTTGTTTTTATCAGTGGTGAAGTTAGCCCAAGATACATATGTATGTATTCGTATTCGTATTCGTATTCAAATTGTCGAATATTCGGTCATTTTCAGGCGAATACGAATGTATTCGTATTCGACAAATACAGGCGAATACGAATACGAATATTTTTCCAAAGAAATTAAATAAATAATTGCATAAATCCTAAACGAAATTTAAATAAATGACTAAAAATTTTAGTTTGTACAAATACATTAATTTTTTTTTTAGAAATTGGTGCTTTGAATCAATTTCAAATATTATTCAATGACGATCATTAAAATTTTGGGTACTTTTTATTAAATTTAAAGTACGCCAACAAGAGTGTGAAGTCCTTTTTCATAACAATTTTTTAATATTTCGTATTGCAGATAATATTCGTATTCGTATTCGCGAATATCGTTTCAAATATTCCTATTCGTGTTCGTATTCGCGAATATCATATGAAATATTCGTATTCGTATTCGCGAATATCAAAAATTGACATTCGTTACATCACTAGTATATAACGGGTGTTTTTTAAGAGGTATAGAACTTCGAATTGAAATAAAACACAAGAAAATCGTTTTAATGTCCATCAATTTGGCTTTATTGGAAGGATAATTTTATGCCATTAATGTTTAAATATGATTTCGGGCATGTGGCCGCCGCGGCTGGCTCGAATAAAGCCAATTCTACAGGTCCAATTTTCAACCACTTTTTCGAGCATATGGGGCCGTATGTTGGCAGTAACGCCACGAATGTTGGCTTCCAAGTCCCCTAACGTTTCTGGTTTGTTGGCGTAGACGAGCGACTTCACATATCCCCAAAGAAAATAATCCAATGGTGTCAAATCACACGATCTTGGTGGCCAATTGACAGGTCCATTCCGCGAAATTATGCGCTCATCGAATGTTTCCTTCAATAAATCGATTGTGACGTGCGCTGTGTGGCATGTAGCGCCGTCTTGTTGGAACCACAACTCATCCACATTCATGCCATCCAATTCGGGAACAAAATAGTCGGTTATCATGGCTCTATTCCGGTCTCCGGTGGCGAATCGATTCCTTCGGGTCCTCTTCAACACTTTGCTCTACAGCGGCAATTGTTTCTTCGGTGCGGACTGTTCGACGTCTCTGCGGATGCGTATTATCACATAGAGTAAACGTAGTGCGAAAACGATCCATGGTTAACCGAATTAATTGCTCTGATGGACGATTATGTCGACCATAAATGGACGGAGCTTGCGGTAAACTTCGCGAACTGAACCATTATTTTCGAAATAAATTTGCACGATTTGCAAGCGTTGTTCTTTTTCAACCTGTTGATGATGAAATGGCAAACCAAACTAAATATTAATCACTTGACAGCTGACAAAATGGCCGCCAGTTAAAAAAGTGATGCCAACTTAAAGTTCTATACCTCAATAAAAAACACCCATTACATACATCCATATAAATGGATGTCGTTGTAGCTATTTCTTGTTGTTGCCAGTTGTCTGCAACAGGTATTGTTGCAATAACAGACTAAATGACCGTGGGTTTGTGCATCCGTTCGCATGCATTTGCGTTCTAAGGTTTTTTTCCAATTTTATTTTTAAAATTTTTTTAATGCTAGTGTTTTTCTAATGTCGTGTTTTTTTTTACGTTCTTTACTATTATTTTGTTCCAGCACCCAACGGTTGGTTGTACTTGTGCTGTATGTTTGGTATTGATTTATGTTGCACTTTGATTCTGTGAAGGACAATAAGTGATTGAATCAATCAATTACTATATTGTAGGGCAATAATAATTGTGTTTCTTTCTTACGTTAATCATAATTCGGAAATTAAGTTTTTTATAAGTTTAAGAGCGTTAAAAAAAAAAAAGAAATATTGATCGTTCAAATTCGAATCACATATCCAGAAAATTTATGCGAGTCATTTATTCAAGAGTGGCGTTTCGATTTCTTTTACAGAATCGTTAAGTAAGTATTTGAATGTCTTAAGAGAACAGTCGATTCTCAGACAATGTCATACGAGGGCTACTATTTATATTCCGGGAATAGCAAATAATAACAAACATTTTTAAATGAAAATGGCTTTATTTTTTTTTTCGAAATATTCCCATGTTGCATTCGTTCAAACCATTTGTCATAACAGTTATTTCATTCCTCTTGAGACAGCTCCAAAACATGGTTTTCGTAAAACGAAGAACACGCAGTTTACCTTTGACATTAAGGAACAAGAAAAAGGGATTGGGTACCAAGTTAGGACTGTACGGAGGATGAGTCATCAATTCGATGTATTGACTGTTCAAAAATTCACTTGTTTTACGATATGTGTTAGAGCTTTGCATTGTCACGATTAATGTATGAATGATTCATGTTCCGGGGTTAGTTTTACGAATTTATCCGAAGACTTTCGGTTAACAAATGGTCGTGTACCATTCGGGGAATCGGGGGTTCTACGTTGCTCAAGCGGAACAGTGGCCACATGACCCGGGCGAAGAAACATGCGACCATTTGCTTCGCTGTGCTTCTTCCACGAGCAACTTTTGTTGGTTTTAGCTCATCTTGGAATACCCACACGGTCGATGATTCGTCACCTGTCACGATTTTATACACTTCCTTTGAGGCCGTTCACTGTTAAACTTTTTAATAATTTCCTTTCCTTTTTTCTATCGATTGATAAATTTTTTTACAACTAAGTGTTCATGCAAAATCGAATATATTGCAGTGGAACGAATTCCACATGACGATCTTGCATTATCAGTTCACGCACTGCATCGATATTTTTTTGCACAACAACCGATTTTGGACGACCTTCACAGAATTCCTGCGACAGAACTACGAACACGATTGAATTCATTATAACAGCGATATACTTTGGTTTTTGATGGTGCTTTATTGGAACTGCGTTCATCGACACATTCTTGTTATAACCCACATCGAAAATTGTGAAAAAAAATAATCCAACGATAACTTTCTCTTGAAAGTTAAATTTTTTGTCAAATTGATTTTCTGAACTCATTGTAAATAAATGAAATAGAACTTGTACATCAAAACGTTTTGGATACGTTTATGCTAAAAAAAACTTATAAAGTGACATGGTGTTGCCAGATATTAGCTATTGACATTAGTGTTGCCAGTTCCAGAAATATAATATGAAAACATGTCCAAATCATAAAAATAGATGCTTTAATTTTGTTGAGATTCCTCTGTGGAATTATTAAACTTGGAACGCGCCATATTTAGTTTGCATAAATTAGTTTTATATTTACATACTTTACAAAATAATTTAATTTTCCAAGACAACTGCAAACTAACCGTTATTTAAGTTGTGAATGGCAATATAAATGTGTAAGTTGGCTTGACTTTGGGACAAGCAAACTGAGTTGAGTTCAGTACGATAGTAGGTGGCTAAAATTTAAATTATACTATTTTCTTAACATGCAATAAGAATTACATATATCTTAGCAAAAATATTCGTCTACCTGGAAGCAGGTTGGTAAGTGGAGAGAGCACAACTCTCGGGCACCAACTAGCTTTAGTATCACATGCTTTTTGTTTGTAATGTCCCACTTGGTAGCTATTTAAGTATGAGCTTCTGAATGCGTATAGGATGTGCAGAAAGAAGCCCATATTTCATGCCTCTTTTATATGTAAATAATTAAAAAATTTGTTCTATAGATCAGAATTTTATATCTACTCTTCGATTAACTTCCAATATTTTATTTCGTTTTTATTATATATTAAACACAATATCAAATCAAATACTTTTTGTTCACGCGTTGAATCAGAAGTCGATCCCAGGATCTCCGTATGTAAAGCTTAAATTAGAATTGCTATGGCCACAATGCCATAGTCATAACTAAACGAAAATTCAATTGGTATCTATGGCAATGGCTATGCCGTTATGGCGAGTCACATATAATCAAACACAGTGTTGCCCATAAGTATGGTTCGAACAGCTGTTTTGTATTATGTATGCTTCTACCGAAGCATGTAGAAGAATGAAAAATCATGTTGAATTAAAGTAATTTTAAATTGGATCAACGGAAATTCGATACTGAAAAAATCATGTTGAACCATATTGAAGCAAGGTTATTTCAAGTTGAAACAACATGAATTTAATTTCATGTAGTCATTGTATTTTATTAAGTATAATTATTTAACTTGCTTATAAGCTTGTGTATGTTGGCGCAGGCGTAAGAAAAATCTACGTATATATGTATATACATATATTAGCTAACCCGGCCAAGATTTGAACTCGGGACCCATGGCGTTCTAGTCAATACTTAAATAACTTTAAGTATTTTTTAGATCAAGACTATCCAAACTGGCACCAGAGTTTCGAACATCAATCGGCTTCTCTCGGTGTTCTCTCAGTAGCCAGTCTTACTTTAGATACACACTAGAATAAAATTTATTTCAAAAGTTATAGTTAAAAAAATGCTAAGTTACTTTGACTTGTCTCCAAGATTCGAAACTGCGACCCTCCGAATACAAGGCTAGTAGTCAGAAGGTCGCTGCTAGCCAGCAGTAGAAAGTTTTCACTGGTAATTTAATATGATTTCAAATCAAAATTTTTTCATGGTTATTTTAAATTGGTATTTTTTTTTCTGTGTGTACTCGAATGCACACATTGCATTGGAACGGTGGTTGGGTACGTCACACAGTGGCTGAAAATCGTTTTTCATTGGCCAAAAGTCTAATATTTTTTTGTCACCGATTTTAAAAATTTTTACGCCTTTTTGTAGCTAATATATCCAGATTAAGGTAGCCAAAAACTTAGGTTAAACTATTGATAATTGTGGGCGTGGCATGCTGTCAAACTCAATCGTTTTTTTAATTTCAGAAAAAGGTGTTTTTCTTTTGTTTTTTATCAAAAATAAATGGTTACTACTCGCAAGCTATCATCGATAACGGCCTGCGGTCTTTTTTATAATGTTGGTAGGACTATAGTCTTTAGTTGTTGTAAGTGGTCACAGCTCTAGCGTTTAATATTACGGGCGTTATGAAATATTTATGAAACTACTATATTTTTCTCAAATTTAAATTTTAGTGGAATAGAACTTCTAGGGAACAAAAGGGAACAAGAAACGTATACCACCAGGAGAAAGGTGAAAGTATCCTCTTTAACGCTATGTATACTTTTGCACCCGTGACGACCCGTGGGTAGAACACTTTTTTCATTTTAATGAAATTACTCTAAAAAAAATTCAAATTAATTTAAACAGCCCTATAAGTACTCGTATACAATAGTGTCTTAAATTTTCACTTTTTTGCCTAAAAGTTTGTTTTTTTTTTACTTTAGACTACGTAAACGAAAAAAATTAAATATAATACCTGCGAAAGGGTTTAATGGCTTTGTTTTGATCAGCAAAAAATAAGTCATAAAATTATCACAATAGGTTCTACAGTAAACATATGATCTCTTTCTGAATTTACCTGTTATCAAATGTTAGGATCAACCAAAGTCATAAGCATTTTTATAACAATAATGGCGACATTAAACCACTAAAGATAAAAAACAACCCCATATTGGCGAGATACTAATCAGTTTTACCTGATATTAAGGTCTGAATAACATGTGCAGTTTTGTTCAATTTAAGCACTACCTGCTATGAAATTGAAGATCAATGTGTGAATAACATGTATCTAAAAATGTATAAAACTACGGATTCCATAAGGGATTACTCAGTAATAAGTTAATCCTTTAATTGTACAGATAAAATATAACAAATAAAAATATTCAGATAAATATGGAGAGCTTCAGTTATAAAGAACTGGCCGAAGAGTATTTAAAAAACAAAAACCAGGAAGATGTTCTTAGTTACGTTAAAATAAAATTAAACTTAAATTCGTGTAGCACCGAAATGCAAGAGCAATTATCTAATTTCGTCAAAGCACTAAAAAAACGCTACAAAGAAGTTAGCTACAGTAAACAAAACTTTTATATAAAAAGTGCAAACTGGTTAGAAGGCCAACTTACTGTCGCTGCAGAAACAGCAAAGCAAGATAAGGCTGGAAGACCACGCAAATCATTAATGGGCAACTGCAGTGATAGATCTAAGAGGCGGAAACTTAAAGATTCTAACGATGCAATTGGTTGTACAAATATAAAAGAATCTTTCCTACATCAATTACGATCACAGAACCAATTATCAAAAGTGGATATCATTGAAAAAGTTGTTAAAGCTAGTCCAGTGAGAACAAAACGGATTCTTAAAAGTATACCAACTCCGAGTGATGCAATACAGTACACAAATGAGGAGGCATTAGCATTATTTCTGGATTTGAAATTAACAAAACAGCAATATATTAAGCTCAGACTGCGTGCGATTGAAAAAGGGTCAAATATGTATCCAGCATATCATTACATAACCGCTGCTAAAATAGACTGTTTGCCATCAAAGGACACTATTACAATCACACCAATTTCGGCAGAGGTACAACTACAATCTCTACTTGATCACACAGCCGAACGCTTGCTACAATCAATAACAGGAAATGAGTTAAAGAAATATGGAAACACAAAGTTAATTCTTTTTTGTAAATGGGGATGTGATGGTTCCTCGGGACAAAAACAATACAAACAAGCTGTATGTGAAAATATTTCGGACTCAGATATGTTCATGGTATCATTTGTACCATTGCGATTGAAAAAGATTTTGGAAGATTCAGAGCCTTCGACTAGTACAACGCAAACAATGGATATTTGGAAAAATGAGACACCATCTTCTACGAAATACTGCAGGCCAATTAAATTTGAATTCAAAAAAGAAACTCATGATGCCATTAACAAAGAAGTTAGTGATATCAAGGCCCAAATTGCAACACTACAGCCATTACAAATACAGTTAGATGGGCAGCAAACTGAAGTAAGCTACCAATTAGTGCTGACAATGATAGATGGAAAAGTAGGTCAGGCTTTGACTAACACGAAGGCTGCATCCAGCTGCATTATATGCCAAGCAACATCAACCCAATTAAACCAAGTCCCGACAAAATCATTAGATAATACCGATGCATATGAATTTGGATTATCACCACTACATGCAAGAATACGACTTATGGAACACATACTAAAAATCAGTTATGATTTGGATTTCGGGTCTTCAGGATCAATAAGAAACAACGAAACCAACAAAGAGTTAAGAAGTTCAAAAAAGAAACATGTTCTAGATGAATATCGCAAATTAGGATTGATTATAGATCAGCCAAAACAAGGGTCAGGCAATACAAATGATGGCAATACCGCAAGAAGATTCTTTTCAGATCCAGAAACAGCATCTGAAATAACAGGAGTGGATTTAAACCTTATTTTCAGGTTTAAAATAATCCTAGAAGTACTTGCGTGCAATGAAGAAATTGACTCTAGAAAATTTGGAGATTATGCTAAGGAAACTGCAAAAATGTATACAACCAACTACCCATGGAGAAATATGTCTGCAACAGTTCATAAAATCCTTTATCATGGAGAAGATATCATTAAATATCATTTGGTGCCACTTGGAGATCTATCAGAGGAGGCTCAGGAAAAAAGAAACAAGGATTACAGATTTTATAGAGAGCACAATACTAGAAAAATTTCACGAAATTCAACAAATGAAGATCTATTTAATATATTATTGGCAACGTCAGATCCGTTCATCTCCAGTATTCGAAATCAATGGAAAGTGGAACATCGGGATTTAGATGAAGAAGCCAAAAAACTACTAAAGAACAGAAATAGCACAGAACAAAATATGGAATATTTACAATCAATATTTGAGTCAAATGAATAATAATCATAATTGCCTTTCATTGTTATTTAAGGTACGAAAAGCATACTATTAGTAAAAAATAATAATAAACAGAACCTACCATTGTTACAAATGCTATTAAAATTTATTGCAGTTTTTATTTTTAATATGTTTTTTAAAATGATCAAATTTGACAGCAAAAAATAATAAATTTTTCTGTAGTAATAGCAATATTTTTAGATAATATTATTAAAGTTTTTTTTAAGTGTAACTATTCTTTGAGTGTAAACAAAATTGCAAATTAGACAGCAAAAAATTTTTAATTTTTCTGTAATAATAGCAAAATCGTTGATTTTACTATTTTTTTTTTAGTGTAAAATTTTTTTTGAGTGTAACATTAAATAAATTCCATTATTACAAAACATATTTATAATTATTACTAATTTCCATATATTAAATTTTTTAATAAATAAAAAAATAATAAACCCATATTTCACTCTAAAAGTTAAAAAAATTCAAAAGTTCAACTTTGAGCTAGAATTCCTTAAAAAGTTCTCAATCAATTTTAATGTAATTAAAACTGAGTCAAACTGAACTAAATA
Source organism: Tachina fera (assembly GCA_905220375.1). Lineage (NCBI taxonomy): Eukaryota > Metazoa > Arthropoda > Insecta > Diptera > Tachinidae > Tachina > Tachina fera. Next base: position 66,002,341 of record LR999964.1, read on the forward strand.
TCTATCCACTAAAATAAAAATTACTTCAATATTTTGATCAGTTCAAAAGTTACAGAATTTTGGCCAATGAAAAACGATTTTCAGCCACTGTGCGTCACTTTAGGTTAGGTTATAAGACCAACATATTTCACTTCTGTCCGTTAGTTTGGATACATTATGATACTCTAGGAACAAGCGAGACTCGACTTAAAGGTTTCTAAATGACTGAACTCTACCAAATGCAAGGTACCACAAAGCGGCATCATACAATGGAAACCGTAACTACTAACCTACAGACTTAACGAATTGTTGTTAAAAACTTAATCGTTTGTTGTCTTAATGTTTTTGTTTTGTTTTTTATCTTCCTATATCTTGCAGTTCACTATAATTATTTTTGCTTAACTTGTTCACATTTCTCTTCCTTTAGATTCACTTTCAAACAAATAACGTTTTATTCAAAAATCTTGTAGGGCATTTTGTGTTCGCTACAGCAAGCCCAAGCACATTTTTCCATTTGTTCTTTTTAACATTGTCATGCTTTTTAAATTGGAAATTAATTAACATTCATTTAATTACACGCTGAATGATGTGAAAATTATAGTGTTTTTAACTAGAAACTTTACAATAGATTTGTTTTCTTCATAAACAAAATTCAAATTGAATGAGTTTTTCTGCTTGACCGGCCTCTGTTATTAAGAAAATTATAGAACTTAACATTTTTCAATTTACGTTTACAATATTCGTTCTGGCTTTTTAGAAAAATTTTTCTTAAGCGAAAATTATGTGGATTTAATTTAAGTGGTCTTTTGTTTGAGTTAATTCTGCATTTCAGCTCGTAAGTGGTGATTTTTTTTTTCAAGATAATAAAATATTTAAAGTATTTGCTTTGGGAAGTGAAGTGAAGTTAACAATTGTTATTAACAATTATTACCTGACTTTAAGTTTGAATTAAGGGTCAAGTTTTTACTCTCAAAATACACAGAGATATCAGTGCCTAATAAATACTTAATAAAATAGAACAAAATTAATAAGATATCTCTATGCTTTTTTAAATAAGGAAATCTTATTAATTTCATAGAGAAAACCTTTTTGAAAAAATCAAGAAGAAATCTTTGTAGTTTTTATTAGGTTATCCTATTGATTTTTTCAAAAAGGTTTTCTTCTTGATTTTATTAGGCAACCTAATAAAAAATAAAAAAAATTTAACTTATGTATTTTCATTTAAATTCTGTACGACATATGTGTGTATGTATGTAGTATATTTAGATGTTATTTATTTATACATACATACATATTCTTAATTAACTAACTCACCATACATAAATATTTATTACTTGGGAGGAGACAAGTATTGAACCAGCAACCTTCTGACTGATAGACAAGAACTCTAACCAATATGCTAACAAACAGCCTGAATCCGCACTGAAATTATTGTACAAACATGCTTATACAAGAATGAAAAATATCATGAAAACAATTGTATATATGTATGTTTATTTATAGATATGAAATAACAAGAAACCTAATAAAATCAAGAAGATTTCCTTATTAAAAAAAATTAATAAGAAGCTTTACACATAATCATGTAGAGGAACCTAATGAAAACAGTAAGGAATACCTTATTGAAAAAACCAATAAGGCAACCTAATGAAATCAATAAAGAAAATCTTTTTGAAAACATCAATAAGGCAACCTAATAAAATCAATAAGAAATCCCTATAGTTTACAAATTATAAGAAAACCTAATAGAATCAAGAGGATTTTCTCTATGGATTGTTTTTTTTTGGTGCTAAAAATAACGAAAATTTAATAAAAAAAGTTGTGAATAATAAGATTTCTTCTTGATTTTATGTGGTTTTCTATGAAAAAATCTTCGCTTCTTTCTGCTGGGATACCCCTAGGCCTAGAAACGTTTCATAGAGAAAATCTTCTTGATTCTGTTAGGCAGTTTTTTCTCTGTGTACTAGTATGGATCACAAAGCAGCAAATTAAAGATTTATTTAAAACTTAAAGTTAAGACTTTAGTAAATTATTCGAAATATTAATAACATGAAATTTTGGAATCCATAAAAACACGTTTTCGTTTAAGAATATTTGCGCTGCTGGGTTAAATTTATTGTTTTCAATGTGGAAAGTATGTACTCAGCGTTGCCACAACCAAAATATTTTTGTAACCAAAATATGAAAAAAAAAGTAACCAAAGGCGAAAAAAAGTAACCAAAATTTTTATGTATTTAATATACTGACAAATTTGTACTTCAGTTGAGAAATATATCTGTGACAGTCGCTTGAGTCCTCTTAATCAAAGAATTGTTTTTTGGACGTTTTCACGCTAAGGGATTAAAAGGCTCCAACGCAAGATTATACATGTAGGCATTGTGATCACTCCAACTTTCAACTGGATGGATTAAGCATGCTCAAGCAATTATAAAATTCTATATTGCCATAAATATAATCATTATAAAATCATATAATATAAGTTAAACTATTACATTTAAATTTGTAATTCCATTTCTTAATTGTATTGAGCCTTATTTTTGATTTATCCGTAAGTGACATGTAATCGAAAATATACTTTTTTATTGGAATTAAAATTTTATTGGCCTATGGGTAGAATTATCAAAATGCCACAGTTTTGATAACTTTTAAAATACGGGCTGTAAAATTTTATAGTAATCTACAATTTACGTAAGTAAAACTAAATTTGAATATTATAAAAAAACCTTCCCCTGAAAACTCGAATTTTTTTCCCTTACGATAAAATCTCTATAAAGTCACCTTTCAAACAGAAAACAAAATCGGTTCAGCCGTTTGGTCTGTACGCGGACTCGTACAGACACACAGATACACCGATACACAGACACACACTACAAACTTATAAAAAGACAATTTTTTTGGTCCAGGGTTAAATATAACATCAAATAAAATCAAGGTTGGCAAACGGTATCGTAAAAATACCGATACCGATTCAAATACCGCTATAATTAGATACCGGTACCGATACCTATACCGAAATCCATTTCGGTTAGAAAATACCGGTATCGAGGATACCGTTTATGTCTATACCGGTATGTACCGGTATACCGATTCCCACTAAAAATAAAATTTCAAAACTATATTTCAATTAACTTTCTTATATAAACACGTTTTTGTTCGCCTTTACACATTCTTATGAAAGTGCAATCATAATCATCACTAGTGCGAAATACTAACAATCTTGGAGAGCTGCTTAATGCCTTTAGGTACGAAAAACGTATCTCTACACATATAAATGTTTTAATTTCGTGAAAAGAGCAAAGCCTTTCTAAGCCACATTTATATTGGCTGTTTCAGATACACAAGATAATGCGGAGATTTAAATGGTTGAAGAGTGCTTTTGTAATGTATGCACATTAGACTGGTCGCAAAGATTTTTTTCTTTAATTGATATACTACACATGTGCTCTGTCTAAAATATGAGGTTTGCTGCCACAAATGAGGTCATAATTTTTTAGCTCGATCCGACGGTGCCTTCTGGTGGGGCCTAAGTAGCCGATACAAAGTGGGGATTTTTTAAAACAATTCGAAATAATTCTGCAGTTTTTAAACTAGCTGTCCGATTGTTATTAATTTAATACAGCACAGAGTTTAAGTCTGGAATTTAGACTATATCGGCCGCATGTATAATCAAAAAATGGCATGAAGTTAGCATAAGTGACAAAATTGAATTACGTGTTGACGAATTTCTATATAAAATTTGACATTAAAAATTGCCACATAATGTAGTTTTAACACACGATTACATCCTAGCACAATTTTCAATGTAAAATTATATGGCAAAGCACGTTAAGACCATGTTCAATTTTGTCACTTATGCTAACTTCATGCCAATTTTTTATTATAAATAAGGCCCTATATCTTTGAAGGTGGAACCAAAATGGGTAAACTTGCGTTAATAAAAAATTAAAATCGATGCCAAGCTCATGTTTTTGATCAGATTAAAAAGATTTTCGCAAGTAGATTTTTTTTCTATTCAAGAGCTACAAAAAGTCTGCTACATTTATGGGTTTCCGCTTACAGTTTAGGAAATATTCGAGAAAAAATATAAAAATTTGCTTTTTTACCAACCTTTGTCCACTGTTCTGCCTAATGGAGGAGTCAAATGTTGTTAGATTTAGAAAATGAAACTTATTATGAATAAGATACAAAATTTGTAACATTAAAAGAAGTGGGTTAATTATTTCGCTATTATAAAAAAATTTTGCTAATAATTATTTTCGGGTGAAAAGTCTTTCTTAGGTAGAAAATGATGCAATACACTGAAAGTAATAACAAATACAATTTGCTTTTGAGTTCCCGGGAATTTAAAAAAAAAATTACAAAATCTTAAAACTGGGACTTTTCAGTATTTTTGCAGTATTCTTCTTATTTTTCGCCGGACGCAGATAAGATTTTTGGAAATAGATTTAATTGAACTGTAGTGAATTTTAATCAGAAATAATTTCTTATTCGGGCTTAAGTTCAGTAATTTCGATTCTTATTGAATGAAATATTATTATTATTAATTAATGTGAGTTTCTAAAGAAGAGAAGAAAAATGAAACCAGACTTTATAGCTGGGGGAAATACCGATACTTTTCTGTGCAGCCACTCACTTCATCAGCACTCTAGTCTATCTACTTGGGTAGAGATTCTTATTAACATCAGCTATTTTACTTTTCGAAGTAATTTAACAAAAAAAAAAGATTTTTTGCTATGTCCACTGTCTGAACTAATAAATTTAGCAGTAATATCGGTATACCGGTGTTATAAGCTCGGTACCGGTATGTACCGGTAGTACCGATACCGAAATAAAAAAAATACCGATACCGAAATTGAAAAAAAAGTTGTACCGGTATCAATACCGATACCGTTATTAGTTTCGGTATCCAACCTTGAATAAAATAAGTAAATAAATAAAGAAATAAGTTATTTCTAATAAAAAAATTTAATTCTATTACATTCGTTATGCAGACACAATGAATGTATAGACAAAGTATTAAAATATACATAAGCATTATAGAGTTGGTATTAACATCCAGTTTCCTGCATAAGTTTTGGTTAAGCTTAGCTACGAAAATATCCTTTCAGAAGCCAATGAACTGTGTGGCAACCAATTGGGAAAATCTGAGCAATTGCTATTTACAGGATACAATTTTATCTTCTTTATAATGTACTAAATTTGGAAACCACGCCCATATTTGTTTTTTAGCTACGAAGTTCATTTAAAAATGTGGTAGTGCATCACAAAATGCAAATTTAGAAAATATATTAAAATGGTTTATTTTGTGTTGAAAAAAAGTAACCAAAATGGAAAAAAAGTACACAAGTACACATTAGAAAAAAAGTAACCAAAACGGCAACGCTGTATGTACTTAAGTTTTTGTCTTAAATTATTAAGGTTTTTTAAACAGCTTTTGCAACTTCTCATAATAATAGCAGGTGTATTTCAATCTAAAAATATTTAAGTATTTATATCTAATTTCTGGCTTCCAAGAAACAAAACTTATTACTTTTCTTTTTGTTTCTTGTCACTCAGAGGTTTCATTGTCTAGTTTGCATCAGGAAATTCAATGCATTTCTGGGGCATTGTTTCCACAATAACAGTAAAATTAATACATAAAAACAAAGAATCCTCTTAAGCATTTTAAAATTTTCTTTTAGTTTAAGTGAAATTTCATACAATCTTATCTCAACTTGCATTGTAGCTAGTATAAGTAAAAGATAATTATTAAGACAAGTAAATAGAACGTTGGTACATTCAAACTGATACGAATATAATTTACAAGTATTGTTCTTTTTAAGAAGAAAACTTACAAGAAGAAAAATAAAACAAATAAATTAATTAATAAAATAATATTAATGGGAAATAGGTGCTGCTGCTTACTTGCAACTAGAAAACTTTAACATATAAAAATATAACTTTAAAGCAAGATACAACAAAATTTGATTATGGCTTCTTTAAAGACAAACAACAGACCAACCAGCTACTCGTATGTTGGTAATGGAAATCTTGAGAAGAAAATTTCATAAAAAATAGACATTCTAGCAATTAAAATTATGATGAGGAGAATGTCAGGTTTATTTTAATTTGTGCTACAATTATACACATAACTGTTAATGTTTATTTAAACACGCGCTTTTTTAAACAAGCACAATGCGAAAGCGAACTACAAGAATGACTTCCAATTTTTTTTACTGGGTAGTTTATATTAGGGAGGTAACGAATACCGACACTGATACTGTATTTAAAAAATAATAATTAGTTTTTTGTTAATTTCAGAATGAATTCAAATATCCATTTTAAATATTAATAATCTCTTACACTATAATTTTGTATAATAAAAGGTTTTGTTAATTTTAACTTGAGTTCGGTATGGGCGATATTTCTTTTTGAGTATCGGTATTGGATCGGCAAAACGGCATATCGTTACATCCCTAGTTTATATTGGACATCCAATACATTTAAATACTATTCCTCTTATTTAAGAACAAAAAAAGCTATTAATATAAAAGTAGAAACTCACATGCCCAAGTTACATATTATTCAAAGTAACTTGAACTGAAATGTTGAAGGTGCAAATGATACCACATTTCAACAAGAAGCTAAAACCAAAGGCATTCATTAGAAAAGATACGCTCGTTGTATGTAGCTAGGAGTATTTAAAAATTTTACAAAGTATTATGTAATATTTAAGCGAAAAAAATTGCATATGAGTATGAGATACAATTAGCTGCATCCGAAACAACAAGTACATTATATAAATACGTAAATGTATGTATGTACATATATAGATATATATGTAAACGACGGATTATTTTATAACTCAACGCTCAAGCAAAAATGTTCAACATAATTCTTTCCACATCTTTTGTCACAAACGAAAAGGTCAGATCATATTTTGAGGACATTAAAAAAAATCCTGATACACGAGCACGTGAACAATTTAAACTTCTCTCTTTCAGGAGTTCCAGATTTCATCCCGAGTCAAATCGAGTTAAAATAATCTGTCAAATAACGCAAATCTAATATAAATGCGTCGAAAGTACCGTCGCAAAATTTCCAAAAAAATTCAAACAATAAAATCTTTTCACACTTAAGCTATATACAGACGATTGTCAGATCTTACAATATTGCCAGTAAAATGTGCTCAAAAGAAAAAGCATTGCCGTTTTAAGAAAACGCATTGTCAGTCCATTGCTGACAACAAATTGTCAGACATCTTACAATCGTGTGAAAGCATTGTAAAATTATTACCAGATATTTGTCATATGGTCCATAATAATTTATAATTCCATTTTTTACATTTAACACAACCGCAAACGATTGATATATAAAAATTTCTAACAAATGCTGGCAACGCATAACAACAGATCTGACCGTTTTTGCATATGACAACCGTGTGAACTGACAATATTGTAAGATCTGGTAATCGTCTGTACATAGCTTTACTTTGGCTGTTAATTTACTTATAAAACTGCGTCATATGTTGCAAATTCGATAGATGTAACAGCCATCTGTAAACAAAGACGGAAAGCGGAACGTTTTTTTTCGCCGAGCATTAAGGCTGACACGCCATACTTTAGCAAAAGCGGCAACATTATATCAAAACGATAAAAACAGGGTAATGAAACTTTAAAACAACCCTGATTATTATAACACCTGAACGAACGACATTGTTGTTTGTGATTTTGTTATTAAAATTTTGTTACATAAATTTTGTTATTCAAATTAAAATAAAATAATTAAAGTTTGAAGAAATTAGTTATTTAGTAGAGTTAGAAGATGTGGAAAACTCGCTTGTGTTTACGATGATGGCCAGCGTCGCCATATTTTTTTTTCCTCAAAAATCTTGAAGACGAACAAAATAATCTTTTTTTTTCACATTAAAAAATCTTTTTTTTAGTGATTTTACTCAAAATATATTAATATCCCAGTGAAAAAAAATGGAAGTCATTCTAGTGGAACTACATTTTCATTGCTTCTAAAAAATCGATATTTTTAATTTGCCAAGAGTGAGCAAAAAACCATGTAGAAACTTACTTTATTCATACAAAACCTTGTAACTCCTCCATAGTGTTGGAAAATACTCACCAGAATTAAAAAAAAAATTTTTTTTAAAGAAATTTATGAACTAGTTTTAGTCTAAAACTTAAAAGTTATTTGCTTCAATTTACATGAAAACACTGTTTAGGGCTTAAATTCGTATAAAAAGAAACTGATTGTTAAAATAGGTAACTATTTACCATTATTCCTAGATGAAAATATTATAATAGAACACAAAAAAGGGAATTTTTCTTAATATCGCTTCCAATTCAGTGACCACGCATCGAAAAAGAGAACTTCTTGCAATGACAACCCTATGTAAAAATCATTAGGTCGGATCGAAATTTTCACTACTTCCGCATCGCAAACTCTATATTTTCATGACTTTTTTGGAGTATCTTTTTTTACTGGGATGCATTGATTTTACTTAATTCAAATTCAAGAAAAAATTTTTGATTCAAACGAACTAACAAACGTAAAGGTAAATACGTACTCGTACTTGTAGAACATGTTTAAGATATTATGTATGACATAATTCATACTTTTGATGAAGCAAAGAAGAAAATATGTCAGTACTTTAGTCAAAAGGAAATTAAATAATATACTAAAAGTAAAAAATATCATATTCTTATAAATCTTAAGATTAACAAAGAAATTATTTAGTCTTCAATAAATTTTCACATATGGTAACGCTGATGATGGCGAAGAGAAGCAGTGTTGTCAACTTTTAAATTTCGAAAAGCACTAAAACTATGAAAAAAACGCGTAATTTAAATAAAAACGCACTAAATTTAATTATTTTATTATATTTAAAAAATTGTTATACATAAATATGTATATAAGATATATAGGGATCGGTTGACCTTGCATTTTATACTTAAAACTTCAAATTTGAGGCATCCGATACACGTTTTAATTCTAATTAATTATTAGTAAAATAAAGTGATAACTATTGTTTAACTAATACTTTTTGATTACATTTACTATATTCTTTCTTAAAAATTTATAAAAATAAGTGCTCGCTCATCTAAGTTTATCGTGAAAGATATTAACTTAGTGCAGAAATTGGTTCTGGAAAACCAAAACATAATAGAAAATCCAAAAAAGAATGTATTACAGCTAAACACAAAGAAGATGCTTTACAACGTACATATGTATGAAATGTATCCAAAATTGTTTACCACAGGATATTATGTTGTTCACAAAACATCAATGCTGATAAAGTTTACAACGAAGCAGCTGTTGTATAAAACTATTTCTTAACCAATGACGTTTGGCGGTTTAACTAATGTTAAACCAAAAGCTGTGAATCAAATATTACTGGTTAAACTATTCCTATTAGCTAACTTAATGACTGTGAATTTGGACCTAAGAGAATAAAACGATCTAAATTTAAGAACAAAATTCTTCAATTTAGATTGCAGAGATCTTAATATTTCAATCTTAAAATTTGGTCAGTAAGATTGACATTCTCAAACTTAACATAAATTCTTAATTTATAGAATGAATTCTTAAAATCAAAAACGTGGTCTTAAACTTTAATCGCGCAGTCTTAAAATCAAGAACGTAATATTAATTTTAAGATTATATCAATAAATTGTTAAGAATATGATCTCAATTTAAGATTTTTATTAAGAAAACAATCTTGAATTTGATCTTAAAAAAATCAACATTTTATTCATGAATCAAGAATTTTCACATTTAACAGACTATAAATATTAAAATGATTTGAGTTTTGATCGTAAAATTTTGATTTTAGCACGCTTTTCCCCTGATTGTATAAAAAAGTATATTCACAATTCAATTTTCTCGTTTCAAACCTTTTTTTATTATGAAGCGAAGTTATAACAAAGTGTAAGGATATATTGTTACGTTTGTTAGACTTAAATAAAGTCGTAGAGGTAAAAAATCTACTTCTGCGCGCTTAAACAATGAAGTGACAAAAGATTGATGGAAATGCAGTTTTTGATAATGCCTCAAACGAGTTTATATCCATTAAATTGACATAAACTTATTAGATTTTACTTCTGCCCAAAACTCGACATTGGACTCAAAGTTTCTCCATTCTCCATCCATTGTTATAGTAACTAGACAAAATGATGCTATTAAACTATATTTGGGTACCTACTTGCTTAATGTCTTCTTTACATTAATTATGTTTAAAATGTTAAAGTTTGAGGGTATTTCTGCAACCAAGCATTGTACAACCTTATTAGAATTTTTTTAAATGCTCTGCCTTTTGAACGATAGCCTTCCTCGAAAAAAAAAATAGATATGGAAATTTATTTTTGAATTTTGGGTCTAGTGCCACCGCCACGAAACGAAAAGCACTAAAAATTAATTTAAAAAGCACTGAGCACTAACTTCAAAATTTCTCGCGTCGATAATTTCAAAAAGCACTAGAAACGGTGCGAAAAGCACCGAGTTGACAACGCTGAAGAGAAGGTAATTGTTTACAATTGTTTTCTTTTGCAACTAACTTCATTGTGAAACGTGTTGTCAAAATCAGATTTTCCATTAGCAAAGCGTTGCTGTCGCGCTGCCACCGCGTTATTTCGGTATGCTCCATACAAAACTTAGAAGAAGAAAAAACAGATTTTTAGGTGGAAAAAACTTTCCGGGGGGAGGGGCGGTTAAGCCTACGTCTATACCTGATATACATATATGTTTATTATGACTTCATAGATGTTTTTCTTTATTTTTTATTTATTATTGCTTAGATGCCAATTTTGTATTTATTTATTTATTTGTTTACGTAAATTATTGTTTATTATACATGTTGCTTTCTTTTTTTACATATATATTATTTATCCTACATTAATGAAATTTAATAAGTTTAAAATGCAAATAATCAAAGAAATAAATTTTTTTTTTTTTTTTTTTGCATGTTTTTTATTTATTGTATCTTCATATATGAACTAACAATAAGTATTCAAATCTTAAATCTAACATATAATTAATAGGCCCGACCAATGCCAGACCTAACTAAGTGATAGTTGTAAATAATACATAAGTAGTGATAAGCAAAAAAAAAATAAAAAAATTTCAAGCAACTTCATTCGGAGTGTTTAGTATAAGAGCCCTTGTATCTCTCTTTTTTAAGCGGATGTGTCCAGTAAAGTTTAAAATATTACGAGCAAGCGGATTAGGATGTGACTCGAGTTTGTTTAAGTATTTGCCTGCGTATCTTGCAATTTCTTCAGTCACTAGTGGCATTTTTAAATCACGATGCAAACTTGAATTCTTAATGTACCATGGAGCAGATGTTATTAACCTTAATATTTTGTTTTGTCTTCGTTGAATTCTCTCTACATTGGAAGCAGAAGCAGTGCCCCATAACTGGATACCGTAACACCATATTGGCTTTAAAAGCGACTTGTATATTAAAAGTTTGCAGTCTAGGCTGAGTGTTGAATTTCTGCCAATCAGCCAATGTACCTGAGTTAATTTTAGTTTCATTTGAGTTAACTTATAGTCAATGTGATGTTTCCATGTAAGCCGTCGATCGAGGTGTATACCAAGATATTTCACATGTGAATGTTGAGGAACAACTTGATTATTAATCCGAATGGGGGAACAAGTATCTCTTCGTAAGGTAAATGTTATATGGACACACTTTTGTTCATTTACCTTAATTCTCCATAAGTTCAACCATAGTTCCATCTGGCTAATGTGTTCCTGGAGTTTTCGGGATGCCTCATCAGGGTTTTCGTGCATACTAAGGCAGGCGGTATCGTCGGCAAATGTAGAAGTGTGAATACTACTGCTCACAGGCATATCACAAGTATAAATCAAATATAAAAATGGCCCCAGTATACTCCCCTGTGGCACACCGGATGAGATAGTTTCAGGCATACTCTTAAAGTGTCCTTCCACAACTGTAAATTTTCGTGCAACAATGTAACTTTCCAAAAGATTTAGAATGTTTATTGGTAAGTATGTCTTCAATTTCAAAATCAGGCCTTCATGCCACACTTTATCAAATGCCTGAGAAACGTCAATAAACACGGCAGAACAATACTTATTTTCCTCAAATGTTTTTCTGATAAATTGAACCAATCTATGCGTTTGCTCAATGGTGCTATGCTGGCTTCTAAAACCAAATTGATGGTCCGGGATGCACCCATTTTCAGTTAAAATTGAAGACAATTTTGTCATGAGTAGCTTTTCAAAAAGCTTTGACATTGTTGACAGTAAACTTATTGGCCTATATGACTCAGCCTTGGAAAGATCTTTACCCGGCTTTGGAATCATTTTAACCTTGGCAAGCTTCCAGCAGTCTGGATAATACTCCAGTCGTAAAATGGCATTAAAAATGAATAACAGGATTCTAATTGCAGTACGAGGTAACTTAATCAGCATCTGATTACTAATTCCATCCATACCGGGAGCTTTTTTCGGGTTGAGTTCGGCAATTAGTTTTTGTACATCACACATCGTAAATTTTAAGGGTCGAGGTGGTAGAGCAACTACACTCGGCAAATCAGCAACATTGGTACATGTATTTGGTGTAAATACGGATTTTAAATGCTCAGCAAATATGTTACCTTTTTCAGTATCGCTTCTTGCCCAACTTCCGGTAGATGTGCGCAGAGGTGGCTTAAACTCAACGGGTGTTTTAAACTTTTTAGCAGCGCGCCACAAAGAGTAATTAGATGCTGGTGTGACATCAAGGCTTTCCAGATAGTTTTTGAAAGATGCAGTTTTTTCAGATGCAAGCAACTCTTGGAGTCGTTTAGTGCACTCTTTAAATCTGATTTTGTGTTGAGGTGATCTGTGCTGTTGCCATTCCCTTCTAGCTCTTCTTTTTTTCACGTACGAGATGTTCAACGTCTGTAGAATAAATTTTATTGAACCCAGTATGCGGATGGGAGGTAGTGGCATGTTCAGAAGCTTGTTTAATATTCTCGTTAAGATTTGCAATGTTCGATTCAATATCATTGGGTGTTCTTAGAAATAAATAACAAAAATTAAAAATTTTAAAACCCCCCAAATATATCTAGAAAAGATGTCATATCTTCTTAACGGTTGGACCAATTTTCTTAAAATATAGCTAAGGCCGGGTTTACATCTGTGTGCCATGTGCCACACAAACGTAAAAAAACGTAACCAACTAATTACTAATGAAAAACTATTTGATTCAGACATGTATTAATTAAGTTAAACAGTTTCATATATAATTAATAGACAATTTTATAGAATCCAACATGATTGCAAACTGTTTAAATCAATAAATACATGTCTGAATCAAACAGTTTTTCATAAGTAATTAGTTGGTTACGCTTTTTTGGGCAAATGACACACAAGAAATGCCAGATACAAACTAAGCCTAAGAACCCACTCGATAAAGTCACCACTCAAACAGAAAAATCAAAATCGATTCATCCGTTTGGTCTGTTCGTGGACACGGACAGACACACAGATACGTGGACACACACTAGAAACTTATAACACCACTTTTTTAGTCTAGGGTTTAAAATAGAATTTTATATTTATTTTTATATAAATATAAAAATAGTGCATAAATACTTAACACAAAAAAATGCATAATAATATTTAACGAAATGAGGTCAGCCATTAAAAATTAAAATATAAATTTGCTACAAAGTTATTCCGTCTTAGAGTGGTTGGCGTATTTCAAATACGACTACGACAGTTTGGTAATAGATTAAAGAAGACTTCAAAAGACTTCCACAGGATTATCACTAACGGAACATCGAATGAAATTTTCTGAAATCGATAAAATTACTCTCTCGATTCTAAGGGAATGAATGCATTGGGGTAAAGTGAATAAAAAAGCATTTGCTTTTTACTTAAAAATTTGTTAAAAAAAAAATTAAAAACACATATTTCCACCGAAAGAATTTTGCTTCGTAAATCCAACGTAACCATTTCATTAGATTTTTTTCACAAATCTAATGATAATTTCACAAATCTAATGAAAATTTCACGAATATTGTGAAAGAAATTCATTGGAATAGCTTCGTTGGTATTCTAGTTTCGTAACAATATTTCATTGGACTTATGATAACAATATTTTCTAATTATTAAGAAACCCCTTTATATTAAAGAACATTTACAGTTGTTGCTTAAAATAAACATATATAGATACATAAGTAGATACTTTAAAGCAATTAAGTTAAAGATTAAATCCTTTAAAACTAAAAAAAAATAATAATAAAATATACAGCAAATTAGGATTTCATTATAGCTACGAAATGTATTCGTTGTCCCAATGAAAATTTCATTGCAGTGATGAAAGTCTGATAAATTAAATGTTTTTCAACAGTTGTCAAACAAAAGCTTGCATCAAAGGCAGTTCTGTATGATAGTTCTTGAACTCTTTGTATGCTTATTTACACATAAAGTTTCAATTAAGTTATTTCGTTGTTATAATAAAGTTATTTCACTGTTTTTGTGAAGTTATTTCATTGTTTTAATGAAATTATTTCGTTGGAAATTATCTCGTTGTTTTAATGAAACTATTTCCTGGTTTTAATGAAATTATATCGTAATTTTAATGAAATTATTTCGTTGTTTCGATGAAGTTCTTTTATTGCATTGATGGCACTATTTAATACATTTTACGTAGTTTTCGTTAAAATAATTTTAACGAAACTGGTTTCATTAATCTAACGAATTTTTTAATGAATTTTTCAATTGGATTAATGTCGAAATTCATAGAATTTATGAAAAAAATTCTTTCAGTATACATATTTTAGGTTTTAAAAGAAATTTTAAGGCCCAATTCAAACGAGAATTTTAAAATTTTGTTCTATTTTAAATTCTCTTTAAAAGTTGCTTGCAAAATCATTTTACATTCATACGATTAGTTTTTCCATGTTTCTAGCATTGATTCAAAAATGGCAAATGTTTCCAGTAGATTTAAAAAAATCCATTTTCCCTACATGTTAAAAAATTTTCCCATACGAAAATCTGCAAAATTTTATTAATTTTAATTTAAAAAAAGATAAATTAAAAATATTTAAGGCCTTGTTTTGACATAAGTATGTAATTCTTGTATATTGAATTATTTAAAGTTACTACTTCTGCATTCCAAATTAATGCAGCATACTTCTCTACAGCTTTTCAAAAATGATCTTATATGTAATACAAATTTAACATACAGCTACATTTAATGAGATTTCTCCACTACTGGAGTTTATTAAGAGTTAAGTGTAATTTCTTTAATTATTAAATGATTGTTTAATTGATGTCCATTTTTTATTTCCTGAGGTGCCTGCCGTTAGATAAAAATCTGTGTAATTTCGAGCAAAAACAAAATTTGAAACGCTTTATGAACAAAAATGTATTTTAAGTATAGTTCATTTTATATTTTTACACAAAATATGCAATCTGAGATTAAAAAATTCCTTAATTTTGGCCAAAATAAAATATTTGTCCGATATTCCTTACAGTCCTATAAATAACTGAATGTAGTGATTTCCCCCACTTCCGGCAGCACTGCTTCGTATTATAAAAAGCTGTTGTCACATTGAATAAAAAAATTAATTAAAGCAAAGTACCAAAAACTAAAATATGTTTAAAGAAAAATTTCAAAAAATCTCGGAAAACGGAAAATGTGATTTTTGTCTACTCTGTTTGCTTTTCTATATCTACCATTCGCCATCAAACTCAAAAAATCTTGTTTCAAATAATCATTGAAAAATCAGCGTGTGAATTACGTTTAAGTAAAAACAAATGCTTTTTTATGCTTTTCTTTCTTTCTTTTATTCACTTTACTCGTTGTCTTACTTTCGAAATTAATACTATATTTCTCCCATTATTATGTAATTAATGACCACTTTTCCCGCTGGGTTTTTTGAGTCAATAAACACTTTCCAGCAGGATTGTCAGATTTTTTCCGATCTATTTCGCCAAATTGAATTGAAAACCCGCTAAAAGTCGCCAAAAATCAGTTTTAAGGAGTTTTTCTTAATATATATTTGATAATAAATTTAGTTTTATATAACGCCTTTTTAATAAAAAATTTTATAAAATAATCGTATAAAAATTAAGCAGAAATCGCCAAAAAAACAGAAATAAAATTGCCAAAAAAAATTTTATCGTAAATTATTCGCATCCAAATTCAAAACGCATTAATTACTTTAATTAATATAAGAAAAATCATCAAAATTAAATTGTTTTGATTTTCTTGCAGACGAGTTTTACATTTTTAAGCTACTCCTACCACAAACTTATTCTCCTGAATTACACAAATTTTTATGTTCAAGTTTGTTAAGTAAGTAAGTAAATTTATTTATCGCCAGAAAAATCGCCATGTCGCCAAACCAAAACTTTAGAAAAACAAGTTGAAAAATCGCCACGTTCGGCCAGAAATCGCCATATCTGACAGCTCTGCTTTACAGTAAAAATTGTTGCAAATTCGTAAAAAATTTTAGTAAACGAACAAACCTATTATATTTTGAGCTTTTATACTCTAAACTCTCAGTTTTGAAATGTATTAAAACTAAAAAAAATTTCTAGTTTTTTTCGCTTTTTGCACAGCTTGATATGCTTTTGCTCTTCCTAGAGATATCAACACTGAAGAATTGTAGGATTTAAATAAATAAATAAATTATGTTGGGCAAAATATTGTGATAAATAAGTACAGCTCATTACGTTGTAACCCATTAAGAACTACTATACATTACTTAAATTCATAATCTCTTTTTGGCTTCAAAAATGTATTGCAAGGTTACAAAATTTTCAATTTACAAAAAGCTTTCCAAATATTATTTAAAAGAAAAAGACATCAAGGTGAATTTACGAAAAGTGTGTAAGCGTGTTTTTGTAAAATTAAGTAGTTACATACATACATTCATTATTATTATGTCGTTAATGTCAATTACTTGTTTCACAATTTTTCGACGAGTGTAAAATGTAAACAAATGCATACATACATACATAATTTTTGTAGCTTAAAGATACAAACATACAGACATTGTATGTATGTAATGTAAATGCAACGATTGTTTATATCTTGAATAGAAATGTTACTTATCTATAGTTACAACCAGAAGCAACAACAACAAACCCAATAACAATAACAAAATAACAAAAAGCAGCCGTATCACATTTCAAAATTTAACGTCTTTTGTTGCTGTTGCAATGTTATTGTTGGTAAGTAAGCACTAGTTTTTGTTAATATTTATTTAAACCAAGTATGAGATTTTAAAATAATCCATTGTTTAGTCTGGTTAGTTGGCTGGTTGGCTGGTTGCTAAAATCTGCGCGAGAGACTTGCCAGATTTGTTTTCATACATTATACATGAGCAATTGTACACTTTTCATTTCCAAAAATTTCCCAATTCTCAGCTAAAAGTCGAGTCGGCCTTTGCAGCATATTCCACAATTATAACTATGTGAGTGCCGCTTCTCTTTAAGTTTAAGGCAAATTTATATTAACAGCTGATTATTGAAATATTAATAAATAAAAACTGAAAAAGAAATTTATAAATTAATGAAAACAACGATTACCTTTATAAATTGTAAAATTTCAATAGTTAAAATTTTGACAAAACGAAATCAATAGAAGAAGAGAAAATCACTAACTTTGTGCTATTGATGAAATTTAATCTATGACTTTTTAACATTTATCTTTTCATTCGTTTGTAGGAATTTGTTTGGAATACAATTGAAAAACAATTTTTCAATAGCAATGCCCGGGGGAAATTTTTATTTTATTTACAAAAACAGGCAGTAGTTTCATTGTTTCTCTTGTGAATTTACATATGTTTAGTTTTTTTTGTGCTTGCTACGCTTAATAACTTGATAACGGAATAATAAAATGAGCCATCGCGATTTGAAATATACAGATTTATTACCATTTTTTTTAATTGGAGCCACTGTGCGTCGTTCAGATTTACGACGAATGCAAACGTTAAACGAGATCCCACTATCGACGCATTGTACTGGGGACAAATTACGGCACTTGTTATGAAACGAAATTACGAAATATTTCAAAAGAGTTTATATGGAAATATTTTAAAATTTCGAATCGTATCGAATGCCGCAATCTGCCCCCTGATTTTTGTCAGTTTACTCCAATAAAATCATAAATAATAATCCAAAATGGCATTATTTTTCATCTAATTTATACATAATGACATCAGATGTTTACACTATGTGACTGTTCATGATTTAGTATGCGATATATTTCTTTTGACCCCAGTAAAAAAAGAGACTCCAAAAAAGTCATGAAAATGTAGAGTATACGATGCGGAAGTAGTTTCGATGCCTGGTCACTGAATTGGAAGCGATATTAAGGAAAATTCCCTTTTTTGGGTTCTATTATAATATTTTCATCTAGGAATAATGGTAAATAGTTACCTATTTTAACAATCCGTTTTTTTATACGAATTTAAGCCCAAAACAGTGTTTTCATGTAAATTTAAGCAAATAACTTTTAAGTTTTAGACTAAAATTAGTTCACAAATTTCTTTAAAAAAATAAATTTTTTTTAAATTCTGGTGAGTATTTTCTAACACTATGGAGGAGTTACAAGGTTTTGTATGACTAAAGTAAGCTTATATATGGTTTTCAGCTCACTCTCGGCAAATTAAAAATATCGATTTTTTGAAAGCAATGAACATGTAGTTCCACTAGAATGACTTCCATTTTTTTCACGTCTGTCGACAGATTTGTAAGTTTCTTTTTCACATGTGTTATTTTGGTGGTACCGTTATATGCATGATTCTGACAGTAACACTATTACTTTTACGGAGTAAAGAATAATAAGAAATATGTAATTATGTTACACAAGCAATTCCAAAAATTTTGCAATTTGACAGTGAGAATCTGCTAATCTCACTTTATCATTTTTGGAATGAAAAATCAGAAAAATACAGAGAAATCTGCAAATCTAGCAACAGTGAGTCAGATCCTCACAAAAACATTAATGTGATAAAATTTCCTATCCAAAATATCGGTCATTAAAAGTAGTGAGATAAAAATTTTTACCAAGTTCTTCTTTGGCACAATCGGCCCTGTTCTATAGACCGAATCGAGCAAATTTCTCGTTTAAAAAAAATTGATAATGGTGCTGCAGACGTGTTTAAAATCATATGCGATAATTTTCTTACAGATATGATATTTGAGAATCTATATGATAAGAAAATTTTAAAAAATCTAAAAAATATTTCTATTGTCGGAGTTATTTTTCTAAAATCGTGCGATTTCAAATCGATCGGTTTACGGAACAGGGCCGAATAACTATCGCTACAATAAATTATATAAATTTGTAATCGGTAGGGTACCATATCATTTCTAAACAAACAGCTGTAAAGAAAAAGTCGTTGCTGCATAGAGGAAGACCCGAATCAGGGGGCAAATCACCACATTCGAAATCGAGTACTTTTTTTTCGAAATGTTGTTAACGTGGATCACGATAATTGTTAGTGAAACGTATCTACTCGAAGTCTACCATCGAAAACAAGTAAACTCTTAGCTTTTTGCCGCAAAACAAACCAAAGAAACAAAACAAAGGAAAAAGAAAGAAGTAATAAAAATATAAATATTTTCCGGATATTTTCGAACAATTAGTTTAGAAAATATAATTTTAATTGTTTTTAAGGAAATTAAATATCAATACAAAAATTGTCCAATAGGCAGTGCAAAAAAATAAATAAGAGTAAAATCGTTTCCAGAACAAATACAAATAAATTAAATGAGAAACAAAAAGAAGTTTGGGAGCAATTTATGATGGAACATCCCGTTTCATTTTGTTTTTCTTATTGTCATATGCTAACAGCAATGTAAAAAATAGTAGTAGGCAACATAAAATACGATCGAATACCGTGATCCAACAAATTGCAGCCATCGAAATAATTCTCTACACGAACGTGCACTCGATTTCGAATGCCGTGATTTGCCCCCAGTTTATTCGCCATCGTGAACAGGAATCGGACATGTGTTCACCCACTTTATGGGAGATTTTGCGTAAAGATCTTGGTTTGCGTGCTTTTGAATCTGAAACAAGATTGCAGAATTTGTTTTAACTTTCGTTTGTGTTACGAATCAGCTGACTATTTTAGTTTATCTGTTCCGTTTTGTTCTGTTTCGGTTCAAACTGTGAAAATCAAAAACTTAATGGTAAGTGAGAGAAAAATGCATAAAGAGATTTATAAAAAAAACTGTTATTTTGCTTTTAGAATTTAAAAAATTAATCATATGAAATGAAAAACATACGAGTAAAATTATATTGAAACAACAATAGACGATGCAAAACTCATCACTTTTTCTTTGTTAGAAACAGCTGATAACTTGTTACAGAAAAAGTAACTACTAAAATTTAGCAACAAAAGGGCACAGCAGAGAACACCAACCGAAAGTAAAGATCAACTGTCTAAAAATCTAGTACTTACGGGATATCGAGCTAAATCTAGCTGATTGTAAATAGATTAAAACCACTTCGTCAGTAGATTTGTACGAATTCTATTAAAAATCTAATATTTTTCTTTCTTTTACTCCCCTGAACAACATAATTTGTATACATAAAAGGTGAGTGAATTAGCTACATTCTACAAAATTTTCTATTGAAGGTGCGTCAATGAGCTACATAAGTCGGCAGGCACTCTTTGGGCTACCAATTTTAGACAAACGATTTTGTCTTGTATGCGAAATCTTGAAAAATGTCAAAAAGCTCGTTGTAAACGATATAGATTTCGATAAATATTTCAAATCAAAAATGATAGATTTCTACAAACAATTAATTTACCTAAGGGGTTTACCTACGAGGGCTGGACGCACCCTCTAAAACACAGTTTATCGCTATGAAATTTTTTTGTATTTTTTTTTACATAAAACCGATTTGGGGGGTGAGAATAAAAGAAATCAACAAAAAAATCCATACAACTAACGGCCACTCTAATATACAAACATATACATATGTATATGGGCAATAAAAAAATTTGGAATTAATATAATATACCTTAAGGTTTAGAAAATGCCAAAAGAATATCAATAGTATTTCACATTTATAAGCAACGATTAGCAAATGCCATTTTTTTTTTTCTATGGCATTGACGTGGCGTCGACAAATAGTTACATAATAAATTGCACTAAATTTCCATTCCCAGTCGCAACCAAAACCCCAGCTTTGCTTGCAAATCGCCAAATACAGGTAACACGAATTCGCAGACTTTAAGCTCTTTTTTTTCGTGGTTGATATATTTGTGTTTTTTTTTTCTTACACGCTGCTACTTTTGTTTTTCTATTACTATTTTTTTTCTTCATATATTCATGCTTTGTTTCGTCCATTTAACAATACATTAGAATGTACATTGTACATACTTACACACCCAAATGTTTGTACGTTTTACAACTCATTTTACCGCAATAAGCCACAGTTAGAGGCAATGAATGGTTGGAATTTTTTTAAATCATTTTGAATATTTGCCACAATAAACTTAGAAAAAGTAAAAAAAATTTAACAGCAAGCAACAGCAACAGCAACAACAGTATTGAACTAAACCAAATGTATGAGAAGCATTTTAAATGTGGCACCGCTTCGTTTTCAAATTGCGCGAGTGTAAACAAATGTGTGCATAACATTTAGGGAGTTCACAATAGCGTTTTAAAATATGTCTTAATATTGGAACTTTTCAATTTTAATACTTTAATATAGTCTGCATTTAGAAAAAATCAAATTTCTCTATGAAAAACGCAAATGTTAAGGGTTTTGATATCTGAGTATCATAAAAAGGCACAAAAGATACATATAAATTCCAATAAAATTTAGCCGCCCAGGTATGTTCGTTCTCCTGAAATTCGTCCTTTAGTGAAAATCGAAATTTGAAAATTTAGAAAAAATCAAATTTCTCTATGAAAAACGCAAATGTTAAGGGTTTTGACATCTGAGTATAATAAAAGGGCACAAAATACACAAATTCAAGAAAATTGTAGCCGCCCAGGTATGTTCGTTCTCCTTAAATTCGTCCTTTAGTGAAAATCGAAATTTGAAAATTTAGAAAAAATCAAGTTTCTCTATGAAAAACGCAAATGTTAAGGGTTTTGACATCTGAGTATCATAAAAAGGCACAAAAGACATTAATTCCAATAAAATTTAGCCGCCCAGGTATGTTCGTTCTCCAGGAATTCCAAAATTTCCATAAAAAATTTAATTTACTTTGATAGTTAAAAATTATAGTTTTTTTGAAATTTTTTATGATTTTTTTGTTTTCATAAAGAAAAATTTAATAATCTGCATGTTTCGATTTTTTTAGCTGATTTTGTTAAAAAATATGGCCAGGATTCCATTTGTAGTACACAATTCCAAGATTTTCATGTTTAACAAGACTCTGTTATCAGGTTAACATAGCATTAACAGCTACTGGTTTGTGTCTTGGGTTTTAAATTTCGAAATTTATCTTCACACACGTCTAGAATTCTAGTGTTCACGTATAGACATTTGGCCCCAGTCTGACTGCAGGGATATTATACACTAATTTATAAATAATATAAAGATGTCTGTGTTTGCCTGACTTTGATATACACAGTATGCGTTTTTATTTCGTTGCCTGCTCACAATGAAAAATTAAGATGGCGCAATATTGCCATATTAAAATTTTAATATACTCATTGTGAATTCCCTAATTGTTTTATTATTTCCATAGAATTCAGTTTAAAAGTGGCAAATAAAAATAACATAAATTTCATATATTTTAATATGTGAAAATGTGGTCTAAATATTTTAGTTTTTTGTTTTTTTTTTTTGCTTGGCAGAAAAAGTATAATTCAATGCAAAATTCTAGTGTAACAATATCTAGAGTGAATAGAGTAATAATTATTTTTTTCTATTATTCCCGTTTGCAAATGAAATTCTAATTAATTAGTGCAAATAAAAACATTGTTAAGCTGAACAGACTAATACACTCTCGCTATGTAAATGAAAATTATCATATAAATTTTAAAATAAAATTTTGGCTACACAGAAAAATATCAATAGGGTTAATCCCATCTAGTTCGTGTGCCAAATTAACAGTTAAGCGGTCTAGTCACTATCAAAATAGTCAGCAATCAGAAACACATTGAAAAAATACTAATTTAAAATCAACATACAAAATTTTTTATTGGATATCATATTAAATTTATTAGAAATAATCAATCTTATTCCATTTGTCAACATCTCAAAAGAAAGAAATTCTAATCATGTTGAAACTATTTATTTTAATATTGAAAAATATTAAGGGTTTTCATAAGAACTCTTAAAATTGTCATTTGTGCAATTGGGCAAATTTGCGAGACTTGTTTCATGAAGCCCCTTTTACCATTTTGTGCAAATAACTTATGTAAATTTTAAACAAACGTCAAAAAATTAATTAAATAAAAATAAAATAATAAAATTTAAAGCAATGTTTAATTAAAAAATATATTTATAAAAAATAAAAAAGTGTGTGTCTAAAAGTGCTTAAAAAAGTCAAAAAAAAACAAGAAGTTGATGTTAACAAAATTCACAATTGCACAGCTTAAGTTTACGAGTCAAAATTATTGGGCAAACTTAACAGGTTTGTGTAAATAAATTTCTATACAATTTTTGACATTTTATTTACGAGAGTGTAAAAATGCACAATTGCACAGTTTGCGAGACTTTTGAACAGTCTCATGAATACCCTTATTAATTTACAGTATTAATTTATTAATTTTAGTAATTTTTAAGTATCTCAACATACATTTTCCATTGTATTGAAAATGATTAAATTAATGTGACGCTCCTTTTCCCTGAGTGTAGTTCTGTTTCCTATGAAACGTCAATGCATTTAACACATGGTTGCCATAGGAAGGAAATGTTCGAAATAACAGAATGTTATGAGCTCAAAAGGTTGTCTAGAAAAATTTTTTATATAAACAACAGCCTTTGAATATTAAATTTAGTATCTGTAGTGATTTGTAGGCAATGAAAGTGGCAAACTTTTGGAACTAGTTCCGATTTATTTTTTTCTGGGAAATGAAGTTTATTCATTTATTTATTATTGACGTGACGTCGATGTTGATGTTGACAACTGGAATAACGGTGAAATATATTGTTTAAGTTACATATTGTTTACTTGTTCTATTCGTAGCTATAATTTGCTTGTCAACTGTAGACTTCACAACACTGAATTGATCAAATCTGTCAAACATGGGCTGTGGTTTTCTTTTCGAATTCAACGTACAGGGAGAGACAGACGCATTCGTTTTCTAATAGTTGTTTTCATTTCTTTGTTGTTTCGTTTTTCAGGAAGAAATATCTTAGCATTTATATATGATGGTAATTATACAAAGTATTGTACTGACAACATCGACTTAAATTAAATAAACGATTTATGTATGTATTACTAACTTAAAAAATATTACAAGGCTTAGTTATTCTTTGACATGCTGTTGTCCTCAGTTGTGAGAGTAGTTCTTGTTTTGTTGTTGTTTGTTTTGATATTCGTGTTGTGTAAATAGCCCACAAACTTCGCATTACCATTAGAGCTGATAGCCCAACTCGTGCGAACTGGTTCAGTCGACCGTTTTAGACACAAACCCATGATGAAAACGGTTCAAATTAAATGGATTTGATCATAGGTTTGTGTCTAAAGCAAGTCTATTAGTCGGAGGGGTAAAATCTCGTTCTGTGAAACCGTGAAATTAAAGGGGTTTTTTCACGATTCCATAGCAATTGTGATTCTCTTCCAGTGAAAAATTAAAAGAATTTAGATATATTTTCATATGAAAAACAAAAGTGGAACGGAACAAAATTTTTCACAGTTACATAACTCAAACGATTCTCGTTTAGTGTAACTGTGAAAACAAACTTAAAAAACTTTTCATATGAAAAATTATTTTACACAAAACGTATTTAGGTGAAAACAGTAAAGAAGCTAGAAAAAACAAAGCGCGTCAGCGAATATCAAGTTTTTTTCATTGTAAATTATTTAGAGAATGTCGAAATTGTTAACGACAAAATTAATACCTTATGAATTATTTAAGGGTGGAGGTCGAAATTTCAAACGACAAATCAGAAATTAAGTCAATATAAGAAAATAAAATAACACGTACCTGCAGTCATTCAGTACAAAGTTCAAATGGAAAGGGATACATGGTCATGATTTTGGGCCATGCCAAGATATAAGAAGATCGTCAAATGTGGAAAATGTATTGTAAATGTATTTTAAAAAGGATATAAGGTCCATGAAGTTACTTTCAATTATCGCGATAGTGAGCAAAAAATGTTCGTCGCGCATTATTTGCTATTTGAAAAAAAAACATAAAATCTTACGATCATATCAAGCACCATTAGCTTCAAGAAGTTTTTTGCCCTCAAAGCTGTCGGCCGGGCTTAGAAGGTTTTCCTCTAAGTGTGTCGTATAATGGATTCGCTAAATAAATATTTATGATTAGCCAGCCTCTTGTAGAGCTTAAGGCCTGACAAAGTTTTTTTCGGCAAGAAAACATTTACTCAGCACAGCCACAATTCGACATTTAAGCCCAGCAGAAGACGTACAGGCCTAATAAATTTTCCTATTACTACCGAAGGAATGAAAATAACTTCTAGCGTTTTGAGCTAACTTTGTCCCAAATTCTGTTTCTGATAGTGGCAGAGAACTAGCAACGAATCTTGCAATCGGAAGGGTAAATTTAACCCAATCTATAACAAAGAAGAGACAAATATTAAATTTAATTCTGTAATGTTAAAATTTTAAATTTTTTTACCGAGTTTCTTGCAACATGTACATATGTAAATAATAATTAATTTTATTTATTTACGACATATTTCAATAGCATACAAACAAAAGTTTCATAGGCACAACGGAATAAAACAAAGTTTTCATAATAGCAATGAGAATCGTATTTTATGTAATTGTGAAAAACGGTTGTGAAAATGAATATGAAAAGTTTTTTTTTTTCATTTCACATTATCACAGAACCAGAATCGACCCCCTGATGCCTTTCCCTATACACACCATGTGAGCTAAATAATTAAAGAAATGACTGACAAGACTACATTTATAAAAGTAAGTTCATGTTGTTTCAATTTGAAATAACTTTTATTCAACATGATTCTTTAGTTATATATAAATTTTATTTTAGCTATAGGTCTTTTTTGTAATAAATTTACAATTTTATTTATTTTTATCGATATTTCGCTTCAACTTTTTTATTTTGTGAAGCGAAATATTGATAAAAATAAATAAAATTGTAAATTTATTACAAAAAAGACCTATAGCTAAAATAAAATTTATATATAATTAAAAAAAAGGTCGAATAAATTATTATAATATGATTCTTTAGTTTTATTTAACAGTGGACTGAAAATTTATTTCAAAAGGAAAAATATTCTTTGAGGGTTACTGTAAATCATGTTGAATTAATTCAAGCAAAATCATCAGCGAAAAATATTAAATTAACCTAATTTTTGAAGATATTAACGCGAAATTTTTCTGTGTTTATGTATTTGTGAAAATTAGTTGGCATGATCTACAACGATGCAAACTTACTTTTTGATCCATTTCTTGTGTTCGTCAAGTACGAACACATTTTAAATAAAATCTGAAGGTGCGCGGTTATGAAAAAATACGTATATTTCTTTTTTGCAACCACACAGGAAAAATTGTGATAAGATTTTGTTGTAGCAAACAGATTTTTTAAAATGATTTTAAGTTTTATTATTTTTCTCATTTGATTTGACGAATTTACAGTGAGATATATGTTAATAAAGAAGAACAATGTATTTTACATTCTGTTAAACTTTATGAATTTTGGTTTTTAGTTTTACATAAAATTTGAATTTAATAATTTAATAAAATCTTTTTTTTCAATCACGCTGCAATTATAAATATTAAATTTTCTTTGTTAATTGGCATTTTTTACAATGTTGACAGCACAAAATCAAATTCGAAATTAATGCTTGAGAAGTCATCCAGCATGTGTGCATCAAAATATTCAACACAAGTACAAGTAATATAAATGAGTTGTTGTGTTAAGATTAAGAAACTATTTTATTGGCTCAAATAACCAATTAAATAGTTACTGAATTGATGAAAAATTTTTGAGTTGAAAGAACTAATTTTTAACCATTTATTTTTTTTATCAGTTAGGATTGTGTTTCATTTTAAACTTATTTTTTAATGCATAAATTTCGATATCTATTGTAATTTTTTGCATTCTTCCTATCGGTCGAAAATGCAGTTTTTCTGTATAAAGATACAAAAATTCACACATGAAAGCATCGGAGACTAATCGCATTGTGCAGCACTTTAATGTGTTTGTGAAAAATAATAAATATAAAATAATCATTATAAAAAAGACATAAAATTCAACCTTCACTTAATTTAATATTTTACAGATAAATTTAATTTCGAAGAGTAGTAAGGGGTTTCACGATGGGCAGTGCAAACCATGCAAATGAGTGTAAAAATACAATATTGCACAATACACCAACAAAATATACTGGCGGTATTCGATGTTTGAAGCAAATAACGTTGCGTTAGTGCAAATGCAAAATATCGTAGCTTTTCTTTAAACTGTGTGTGTATTTTGTTGTTGGATTTTAAAGAGCTACGATATTTTGCATTTGCACTAACGCAAGAGCATTTGCATCAAACATCGAATACCGCCACTGAAAAAACCTTGAAGAAAAATAGTAGAGCATATTAACAAAGTTTATAATATGTATTAGTAAACAACAACTTTTGACACATCGATCATACATTCAATTGTAAAAGAGCAAAATTTTAATTAAAATTATTTGTGGTCACTTTAGAGAAAAGTATTAAGAATTCATTTGTAATATTGTGTATACTGTCAAGCAAATAAATATTTTTTAACAACTGAGGCAGTGCTGTCAGATTTTGTGCTGAGTTGCCAGATTTTTATTTAGAAATTAAATGTTTTTCACAAAAATATAAATTATATTAAAAAAATTACACTCACAACTACCTCAAGGTGCGCAGCAAATTTGCAAAATGAAAATTTACACAATCAGCTTCCTGAAAACCATTATTATTTTTTCGTTATACTAAATTTGCATGTTGAGCAAAAATATTTTAATGCCCGATTTTGTATTTTTTATTTGCTCTATCAAAAAAAGAAGAGCAGCGAAGAAGTTAGAAGTGAAAACATAATAAAACATAAACAATTTTCTATTTAATTGTTTTCTTAATTTTTTTTTCTCATTATAATAAATCTTTAGGAATTTCATCATATTTTTTTATCGTTGCTTCTTAATGTGTTTGTAAATACAATAAATAGAAACTTTAGTTGGATTTTTGCTTCCTTCGAGCATTCAGTAATTTGCGAGCCAGTGATGTATAAAATTAAAAAAGTTTCATTTTACTCTTTGATGTACGAGCCAAATGTAGCAAAATAATATTGAAATTGTTTTGCAAAATAAAAAAATTAATATTAACTAAGATAAGCAACGACAGAAACGTTTTAAGACAGATGCACTAAATTTTTCGACAATTAGCTAAAAATTTCAACATAATATTTCACTAATTTAACTGCAATGAAATGAAGTATTATATGATGAAGGAGACAGATATACATACATATCGATACCTCAGAATAGTTTTAGCGCATACGCTAAAAAAATTGCAGTGGAGACAAACGATTAAGAAGGTTTACATGAAATTTGCTCAAAATATACCCAAACGGAATTCTTTTGTATTTGCCCTACTGTTTCCGGCTTCATGAATGTAGTTGAAAGTTAATATTTGCGGAATTCACAATTGGCCTTGAAGATCTTTTACATACTGTAGATTTGGTAAATCTTGGTAAATTTAAGGCAAAACAACAACAATTTACAAAAGCTAGAAGATGTTAAAGGTCTACAAGACCAACCGTGAATTCCGCTATTAATTTATTGTAACTGAAAAATAATTTTTGTGCAGCATACGCAATTTATTTTTAAAAAGTAGCTTTTTGTGCTCCATACACTCAAAAAAAAAATTAATTAAAAGTTAGGAAAATTTTCTAAATTTGAATAAAAAAGTTGATGTATGGCGGCAAAAATGTTTTTTACTTGAAACCAGTAAAATATTTACTAAATTTCTAGTTCATTAATGAACTAGTTTATAGTAATTATGTTTTCATATTTTAGTAAAATTTTCCTAAAATTAAGTAAAATTTTCCAATAAAATTCGGAGCTTTGCAAAAAAAATTTTTCGTCTTTGATCTCAAATTTAGTAAATTTTCCCTTTTTTTTGTCTTTAATTCTGGTACTTATTTTTATTTTTAATTAAATTCTATACCAAATGATATGTTATTTGTTATATTTTCATATTATATTCTTAATTATAATTCACCATTCACCATACATACATATAAATTCCTTGAAAGGAGACAAGTATTGAACCAGCAACCTTCTGACTGATAGGCAAGCACTCTAACCAATTGCCTAACAAGGCAGCCTGAATAAGCATTGAAATTATTGAGTTTTAAAATTTTATTCTATTTACAAAAAAATAAATTTCAAGTTCAAAT
Source organism: Tachina fera (assembly GCA_905220375.1). NCBI lineage: Eukaryota > Metazoa > Arthropoda > Insecta > Diptera > Tachinidae > Tachina > Tachina fera. Next base: position 66,031,834 of record LR999964.1, read on the forward strand.
ATTCCTCGAAAATATGAAAAATTTACTTAGATTTTTTGCTAAATGCAAATCAATAATAAATTCCATAATTCAAAGAAAAAATACTTAAAACTGGGAAATATTTTCCTAAAATTTAGTATATCTTTTTACATCTTTTAAGTAAGTCAAATTTCATGAACTAATCAGGAGTAATTCATTTCCTAAAGTTTATTTTTTGATTTAAGACGAAATTTACTAGTTCTTAATATAAAATTTCCTTCAGTTTATAACAATTTTCCTACTCTTAGTAAATATTTTCTTTAAGTCAGTAAACATTTCCTGAAATTTGAGAAATTTATTGTGTATTTTTATGAACTATTTTTTAAGGTATGAACTTTTTATTTTTTACTCATATTAAGTAATTTTTACTAGATTTTTGTAAAAATTTACTTAAACTTAGAAAAAATTACTTCAACTTAGAATTTTTTTTACTTGAATTTAGGAAAAAAATTTCTTAATAATAGAACATGTCTTTTTTTTTGAGTGTACGTATACTTTACTGCTGTGGATTAGAGTTGGGCATAGTTGTTGTTTGTTCCCAACAACAAAAAGAACTAGTTCGTTCTTTTCGTTCAGTTGTTCTTTTCTTTTTGTTGTTCAGTGAAAAACAAAACAGAGATTATACATTGAATCCTCTTCAATGTTTTATTAGTGTTTTAATATTCCAAATTAATATCATTTCATTCTTAATGACCTTATTTAATTAAAAATGTTTTATTCAAAATCTTTTAAATGAAGTTTGATCATTTGAAAACAAATTTTAATCACTTTTTTAATACTGATTTATATTCAACACAACAAATTCTTTCTTTTAATTGAGTAAAAATTTTCCTTGCTTAGACGTATTTTCATTTGTGCTTTGTAGTCTTATTTGTTGTATGCTTTTAGTAAGAAAAAGGTAGGTAAAAATTAATATTTTTGAAATTTTTTAAATGAAATCCGTAATCAGTTTTAAACAAATTAAAATCACTTTTTTAATTCTAACAATCTTTTTCACAATCTGTTTTTTAGTTCAATACTACAAATTATTTCTATTAATTTTGTTAAACCCACTTGTATATTTCACTAACGTCCCTTTTCACAATGTATGGTTAAGAGTTAACGTGAACTTTAACTGACAGTTCTTCATACAAAACTTGCCGTTAAAGTCCCTGTTATCTTTTAACCATACATTGTGAAAAGGTACGTAAGTATACATTTTCCTTTGTTTGTTTTGATTATTGTGCTAAAAATTTAATAGGCACACTACATTTGTATCTTTTTAACAGTATGCAACGAAGCACTCGGCTTATCGCCGGCTTAATACTCCGCCGACTTTTTATCTGTTTTTACTTATACTTTTTGAACTATTTTTGATTTATCTGGATTTTGCATTTGCATGATTTTTAACCTCCAACTAGACGAAATCCAGATTTGAGGATTTTTGGCCTAAAAACGCAGATTTTTCTACTCTATAGTGAATTTTTTTACATTTTTGCTATTACTGTTACTACTTTTTGTTTCTTTTACTCACAGTTTAGAGAGTTAAAATTTTTTAACTTAGAAGGTATAATTAAAGAAAAGGAAGAAATAAGAGATTTTTGCTAGAAGATTTTTTTTGCCGTATTCATAAAAAATTGCTTTGGTTTACAAAACAAACTTTGTATGGAAATTTGTTTGTTTTTGTGAATATTACCTTTTATGTTTATGGACGTAATTCTTAATAACACATTGATAGTCGTTCTATAAACATATGACGTTTTTTGCCTTATTTGAAAAATTTTTTGGTTGAAGTATGCTGATGAGTTTCTTAAGCAGAAACGAAATATACATTCTTCAAACATTAATCGCTTCTATTCATAAAAAATGTGATTGAAAGTTATTTAAAAAAATGTTCTAAAAATTTAAATAAAATACATTTTAAGCCGAGTTTAAATTTTATGAATATGGGTTAGTGAAAAAATATTTATGTTACACATGTACATCCATATTTATGTAAATTTTTTTAATAATATATAAAAAAGTTGTTTTAAAAATAGCTTTGAAGATTTTAAAAATAAAATGCAGATTTTGAAGATTTTTTCGTGAAAAATTGTTAAATTTTGCAGATTTTTGCCTTAGAAATTCTGGCAACACTGGCTGTCCGCACTCGTTTTTTGTAGACGGTTGAAGTTACAACAGCCAAAGAAAAGGCGTCACATTGGCCACAACTTTACCCGAAAAAAGTATGATCTTTCTGATGATTTCAATAATGTTCCCGTGAGATTTTCAATCCCCATGAAGGGAAATTTGATATCGGGAACGTTATGGGAATTTTTTTTCCCGCTATCAATTCGTAGTGAATGTAAAAAGCGAAAAGAGGATTTGTAAAGCTTCAAAATTAATTTAAAATCTAACTAATTTATGTTTGATAGTAAGAAATAAGCAATTTTTTTTGTTTCAAATTCAGTGTTTTTAAGCGTAATTTGTGTTTTTAAATACTTTACGTGAAGTGTAAAAAATTCTTAGGTATGCCATCGTCATAAAATTTACTGTATGAGGTTTATATTCAAAGAAGAAAGATGTTGTACGGAATTATCGTTATTAATCGTGGACATTATTTACTGATATTGTCAAAAAAATAATTCTTTATAACTTTTAATTTTTAATTGGAAGTTTAATAATTAAATTACACGATGTATTGATTCAGGTCGCCAGCAGAAATAAAGTGAACAAAAACCAAAGTAAATGTGAAAAATTCCATGTGAAAAATATTTTTCACGATAAGGGGAATCAAGAAAAGGAACCCATTTCAGGGGAAAATTATTTACGATTGCAATTTGGGGAAAAGGAAAAATATTTTGAGGGAAAAACTCTTCACGATAGGGGCGAATATGAATAATTTTGTAATATCAATTTAAATAAACTTATGACCAGGGAAACCGCAAATATGCAATTGCATGTTTTTTCTTATGTGACGTATTATTACTGGGACAAGATATTTATCCGTTTCAGAACTTTTTAAGAATTTTGACATCGATTTGTTTATGCATATTTTTGCATATTTTGCTCCTTAAGGCATGTTTTTGCATATATCAGTCTTACATGCATATTTTTAGCATATTTTTGAATTTTTGGAGCATAATTTACACTTTTGGGGCCTATTTTGATACTTTATAGAAATTTTTTTATTTTAACACACTTGGGGCAAGGAAGGAAAAAATATACAAAATTTTGTTCTAGGAACTTATTAAAATTTCATTTTCAAAATAAAAATTTGAGTTTTAAAGAAAAAATTTTTTCGGCGCTATCAGGGTTAAATTTATGTTCCAATGTTATATTTAGTGTATACATTTTTCTTATATCTTACTCAGTTTTATGGAAGTTAGTTTCAATAAAAATTTGGTTTTGCCATTTGTGACGGACTGTGCCCCGAGTAGAAATTAAAGGAATATTGACAATGTATAAAAGTTTATTTAGATGAGACAGAAATGATTATTATTTGAAATTCTATGTCAATATTTTGTTACTTATTGCAATAAAAAATATAAATAAAACTCTTGTCCTATTTATCCAAAATACAGTTCCAAAGCATGAATTCTGATGTCATGATCTTTTGAAATTTAAGTTAAATTCTTATCAGAGCCATCCAATAAAAAATAAATTGTATTATTTGTTTTAGTCAAAATTTCATTTGTTTTAACCTGCTTTTCAAACCCACTTATTCTTTGTTAAGTTTGTTTCCTTTTTTAATTTTTTTTATCTTATTTTATATGCCATTGTTATTTTTATTTTATTTTAAAGAGCATATTTTTTACCTTTTAGTGCATATTTTCAAGTTTTTAGTGCATATTGAATGTGTATAAAACACTTTTTTTTATAGCATATTTCTGGTTTCCCTGCTTATGACAATATGTCCATAAATATTTTTCCTATCAATTAAAATATTAAATAAATTTTCACCTATAAACAATTTGATAATATTAATTAAGTTTTTCCACTCAAATTAATTAATGAAATTAAAAATTTAATTAAATCAATTAACATCTTACTTGAAAACATCAATTGGTGAATACTTTTTTCAAATAAGTCAAGATTGGAGAATAATTTTTTAAACGTAGTTTTTAATATACTGCATCAAAAAGTATACTTCTATCAAAAAAGCTGAAGTTTGAAGAAATTACTTTTCTCGAATATATATTTTTTACAAAATATACTTCTTATTTATTTCTAAATTTTACCATGAGCAAAAACACACTCTTTTCCAAGAGGATTATTTTTTAAAACCTGTATTTTCGATGGACTTTTTAAAATATACTTTTTCAAACCCATAACAACGAAAATTCTTCATGTAAAGGTTCTTCAAAACCTTTTCCAGTTTTAAGTTTCCCAGCATAAGATTTAACTCGAAAATATTTTATTTTCTAAAACATTATTTTTATGTGCAATCCAACCGAGAACTTGTAAGATTTATTTTTTATTCGTAATGTTCACTTAAACTAATAGTTCTTAAAAATGTGTATTTCCATCATCCATATACATAAATTTATAACGACCTTCAATTCAAATTCATCTATTAAATTGGGAGCACAAAAACACTTCCAAACAATAAAACCTTGTCTAAATAAACTTTTGATTTTTCAGTTTTAATTTTTTGTTTAAAAGTTTATAAACTAATTTAACACAATTTAATTCATTAAGCAAATTTGTTTTCCAAATTATTTCAATTTGTTTTTTTTTTTGTTTTATTATAAAAACATTATTATTGAAAAATAAAATTATTTACACTAGGAGTAATTGAAGCAAAAAAAATTAAATAAAACAATAACAAAATTGAATAATTTATAATAGAAAACAATTTAAAAAATTTTGAACTTAATGCAAAATAGCGTGAAAATCTATTTGTGTGCAAGAGAGGAGTTTGTGTCATAAAATACCCAGAAATGTCACATTATTTTGGCACAATAAATAATTCCGCTCATTCCACAATTAAACTGTAAAATAAGACTGTTGTGCTCTTTTATTTATATTCTCCTGTTTTAACTTTGTTGTCGCTACATTCTGACGTTTCGTTTTTTATTTTTGAAAAATTGTTTTCTAAAAATACAAAAATCTTCATTTTTATCGTAGTTGTTGTTTATGAATGCCTTAAATTCATAAATTTAAGCATTTTAATTATTTACATATGATGGGTGCGTGTGAGTGGCGTGAAATAAGAATTTTTAAATTCAGCCAGTTTGCGTGAGTAGCTTATCATAACACTAGTATAGTCAAAGACATGCTGTTCTAGTATACATATATGCATATAGCGTCAATGTAAGCAAGCTTATTTGGATGATTTTAAATACCCTATTCCAAATTATTTTCCAATAAAACCAGCTGTAATGAATTTCACTAAAGTGGTTAGTTAATCGCATCGATTTTTGTAGCAAAAATTTTATTTTTATATATTTTATATAGCAAAATAGATATTATTGAAATCAGCGGAAGGAAAACACTTCGGGTAAAGTAGTGGTTGTGACGACGTTTCTTTGGCTGGTGTAACCTCAACCGTGTTCAGGATTGGTCCTCAAAAATTATTGGTTTTTGGGAACGTGAGAGGATAGAAAAACTTTAGCGGAAATCACTCTTTGTTGCACATCTGCAATTTTAGCAAACATAGCATGATTTTTTGCTACAAAGCGTGAGTGCCTTTTTCCAGTTCTCAGAAAATTAATTAATTAATTTGTGGCGGCTCTGCAGTCGTAAAATTGTTTAAGCGCAGGGGTTTACTTGTTTTTACTGCAAAAAAAGAACGAAAAACACAGCTGTTTTAGCATTAAGAACATTTGCAATTTTCAATATGCAATGGTTTTTGGTTATGCATATTTATTCAAGTGATGCAAATCTCAGTTGCATGTACTTTGTTGTTGTGGTCTTGCAGAATATAGCACGTATGCTACATTTGCAATATCTGCAGGACTTGCAAGGGCAGTACGCAACGAAGAGTGATTTCCGCTTTTGTTAATTCAAGTTAAAAATTTAACATATCAGCATAAATGAAAACTCAAGCGCCGAACGAGTTCGGAAAGCAAAATGTAACGGACCATGGTTACTCCGGTTTGAAGCTGGCGTAAGCTCACCGTGTCCAGGATTCTTTTCCGATTTTGTGAATTAAACACGTTTTAATCTCTTTTTTTGTTTTGTTTTATTATAATATTTTTTTTAAAAATTTCTCAACTTTAGCTCGGTTAGGGGCAACTGGTGACCAAGGCGACGCCCTAAGCTACAATATACTAGCTCCTCCACTTCCGGATAAAAATCCGACGATTACTCACTACGCTGACAAGCTGGAGATCTAGTATTCCGGGTGACAACCTCTGGGAATTCCTACCATTCTCTACTCCTCAAGAATTAATTCTGAATTATAAAGAAAGTTGGATGAAAATCCCTCTTGCAGTCATTATGCGAACAGAGCGTCACACAAGCTACAAGCTGCGGGTAAGAATAATGACAAATTTTTTTCCATCTAAATGAAACGGATTACAATTATTGCCTTCTAATTTTTAACGATAGCCGTTTTAAAATAAAAAAACCTGCTCAAACAACGTAGTTCCATGCCATTAAAGAACCATAATAAGAAATAGTTATGACAATATTATGTTAAGAAAAGTTGTTGTGCTGCTATTTATTCTAAACAAAAATTATTATAAGAATTTTTTCTGCACAACGCCACATTTGAAAGTTATGGTGTCAAGACTGTTTATAGTGAAAATAAGTTTTATTTTTTGGGTGATAAGTGAAATGCGCATGGTCTGTTTGTCCGATATCAGCGCAACTTTTACACAGATCTAATTTTTTATGGACAGTCTATCGAAAACTGCCAATGAAGTGAATAAAATAAATACTTTCAGCAATATGTGTGGTATAGTATTAAAGTATAATTACGAGTATTTTCTTAGGTATTTTTTAAAAATAGGCGTAGCTCTATAATTACCAGGGACAGGGGTTTCATGCAAATGCATGCTTATTCTCTTAACCCTGATAATGGCAAGAACTAAATATATCTTTACGCAACAATGAATTTGCGTAAGAATATCATCGATTTGTTAGTGCATATTTTTGCATATTTTGCTGAAAATTCATATTTTTGCATAATTTGGTCATTAATGCACATTTTGATCTCATTTTGGCATGGTTGTGTGTCATATTTTGTGAAAAAATTCATATGTATATAAAAAAATGTTGGCTTACAAACACAGAAAAAAGTATTCACCAATTAATATTTTGAATTAAGAATTTAATTGTATTAATTAAATTTTTAATTATATTAATCAATTTGAGTAGAAAAACTTAATTGATATTATCAAATTGTTTATACGTGAAAAATTAACTAATTGTTTAATTGATACTACAAATACTTTAATTAATATTACAAAATCATTCATATTACTTTTTTGTGTGAAGCGATACGATCTTTAGCCTTATCAAATCATATATATTTAAAAAAATGTTATTGTTGAGAAATTTTTAATACAAAAATGTTTTTGGAAAATTTATTCGCTTGCATTGTTGTAGAATTGTAAAACGATTGTACAAGCACACACACTTACGAAATTTAATGGAAATTGTAATTTTGATGATTTCAAGATATAATATAAAGTTTCTTTTTTTAAATCGAACCAGATTTGACTTCTCCATTAGCAGAACAGTGGACCAAGGATGGTAAAAAAAATTCTAAATTTTAGTTTTTTTTCGAATATTTCCTAAGCTCTAAGCGGAAACTCATTTATGTAGCAGAATTTGTTTTCTATCTTATCGGATCTAAAACATCAGCTTGGTTGGTATTGGCTTGAATTTTTTTTGCCAACTTCTCAAACGTTGTATGAAATTTCATAATAATCGCACGGCTGGTTTAAAAACTGCAGAATTATTTCCATTTTTTTATTTAACGAAATCCCCCACTGTGCGGCATTAATCTCTGAAGCTCTTTTGAAAATATTTCTCATATGATTTTCTTATAAAAAAATAAATAACAATCTCATGCAACTAATTTCATGAAACATTTCAGAATGTAAATTCAGACACATTCTTATGATTGCGCCGGCCAAAAATCGAAGCTTATTCTAGATCAGTTTGCATATGGCGTAGGTTTTTTAAGTTTAGAGAAAATAGTTGACAGTGAGATGAAATTATTTAAAAAATTAATTAATTTATCATATGGCAAAAATTTTTAATTAATTTGTCATTAAAATTCCTCAACCTGGCAGCACTTGATTTACTTTGAAAACTAATAACAAAAAGACAATTAAGAATGCATAGAGAAACAATAGACCAACTATTCAATGCTTTGGAAGATTATTGAAAAGAAAAATGCATTTTGTATTGGTATTTGTAGGTAAAATGCACATTGATAATGGATAAATAAACTATTTCTTCTTTTCATTCGCTTTAATTTGTTAAAACTCTTACTTTCATTCTATTAAATTTTATTCAAATGCCAGAAAGTGAAAGACATTTGAAAAGTGAAAATGAAGATACAAGTATCTACCGCTATTACAACATCATAATTTTCTTTACTTTACATATTTTATTTTTTACTTAATAATTTTGTTGTAAAGATTTCTAAAAAAACTATTTAATAGAAACTTTTTATACGTAGGCTGCCTGTTATGTTTTGCTGGAAGACAGCACAGCATATGTATGTACATCAAATTAAAAATCAGAAGCGTAAAGTTTGTTATTTTCAAAGTTTTCTGATCAAAAAATTAAAAATTTATGTATAATTGGTTGTGACACATATATATTTATTATTTTTAATTGAACTATAATAAATTTTTAATCAAGGAATAATTTCCTAATCGGTCTCAAGTTCAGCATATTTTAATTCTTTTTATAGAATGAAATATTTTAGTTAATTTTAATTGTTATTGTTCGAACTTCATTTGTTTCTATATTTATGATTTGATGAGGCTAAAGTTTGAATCGCTTTTTAAGTCAAATTACATGTGATAAATATTGTAAATATTCTGACAAGCACATAGTAGAACGGAACAACTTGCTGTTTTCGAAGGCGCGGGAAATCTACGAAATTTCCAATTCCGTAATCTCAGGAAAATATCGCGGGAATTTCCAGGAAATTTTGGGCGTAAAAAAGTCTGGAAATACTTACTAAGGTTTGCTGAGTGTTTATTTGCGTTTAGAAAATTCCGTATCAAGTTAAATATTCTTCGGGTAAATACATATACAGTTATTAGGCCTCGCTTATCGGTAATGGTCAAGACCGGGAGTATACTGGATAATCGATTTTCTAGGTTAATGGGGTAACAGCTTTTATTTTTTTTTCATATTATTTATTCATATTTTTATACTTAGTCATACATCTTTGTATATACTGCATATAATAAAAGAAATATTCAGGGATTTTATGCTTGCGTTTAATCAAAAAATGCATAAATATGTACTATAAGGGAAAAAATATTTTTGCTGAAAACAGTTGCTTGCTTGCAATCCCGGATAATAGACGTAATCACGGGTTATCGATTCAAAAAAATTAAATGAATGGACGAAAAGCAAACAATTACAATACTCGTATTTCTTTCCCGGATAATCAACGTTGCCGGTTAATCGAGACCTTACTGTATCAAATACATAATCTTTAGCAATAGATCCTGAAGTTTGCTCGTTGTGTTCCAAAACAAAAGAGCATAAGTGGTCTCATTCAATGAAAAGCTTTCAAAAAAAGTACGGAAACCTCAAATGAAAATTTTACAATAACAGAAAAACCAGATATAAATGAAATGTATATTCCCCTCGTCTCTCTCCCCTAACAAACTAATCAGCTTAGCAATAAGACTTGCATAGTGTAAATTAGGACTGTTGATGGCTTTTCACATACCAAAAACTGAGCACGATGTGCAAAAACTTTTATAATGTCAAAAATAAAATCAAAGAAAATATCGAGTACCAGTTAAAAAACAATTGCAGATTTTCTCTAATTATGTATGAATGGACTTGTATAAAAAAATAGAAGATACTTAAACATTTGCATTCATGGAAAAGCCGACTGATGACTGATGCTCCAATTAATGCACTATGGTTTTTAAAAACCACTATAATAACTGTCAAATATTAATCAAAATGAAATCTTTTAATTTTTTGGTTTGACATGATTTGATAGTACGTAAATGAATGTTCGTTTTTATATTTTATTTACTTTTTATTCGTTTTTTGTTGTAACAAATGTGTTAATTTTTTAGCTTTGTAAGTTCGATCTTGTTAAAGTGAATTTCAAATAATATCTGGGCAATTCCCAGGCGACGGACGCGATATTTGTATACTTTTATTTTAGCAAAAACCAAGTTTGGCATGGAAAGATCCAATATACACATATCTTAAGTGTTTTAAAGCAATGAAGGAGTAGTATATTTAAGAAAAAAATTGTGGGCGATATCAATAATATAGTAAAATGATAGAAGCAAATGTCAGCGAGAAACGGACGCGACAAAAATAGAAGTTATTTCTGTACACTTGTAGAAATATATGTACATTATTCAGCGAAATTTTGTATGTAATGAATGTAAAAGAAGATCGTTTATGTGTAGATTTATGAAATATGATTATTTTGTTTGAATTTTTTTTTAAATGGCTGAAGTATAAATACGGACGCGACATTTTTTTCCCAAGAGAACACAACGCAATAACTTTGCTAATATTTATTCGACCTGAATTGAAAAGTAATTAAACACTAATTGCAAATTCCCAAAAAAGAAAACTATTACAAATTACTTGAGAAATTTTTTAGATTCTTTAATTGAACTGTAGTGAATTTTAATCAGAAATAATTCATAGTCAGGCTCAAGTTCAGTAATTTCAATTCTTATTGAATGAAATATTTTTATTAATTAATGTGAGTTTCTAAAGAAGAGAAAAAAAATTTAACTTAGACTTTAAGCTGGGGGAAATACCGATACTTTTCTGTGCAGCCACGCACTTCATCAGCACCCTAGTCTATCTACTTGGGTAGAGATTCTTATTAACATCAGCAATTTAACTTAAATTTACAATGAAACGGAATATGAGAAATGATTGTTGTGTATACAATTTGATTTACCTTTGGTAAACACATTTATAAGTATCACTATTAATTTTCTGTTTTTTCCAATTTTTCATTTTTCTATTTAGGTTAGCACGAAATTATTTTACTCTACCTCAGTATGTTTAACTATTCTTACTTATCTTTTTACGATCATCACATTAACTATTTTTACTTATTCGATGTACCATCGGTACATGCATGTAAGTATTATTGTAGCGGTCTTAAGTTACTTGTTGTAACATAAATTACTGAACTTGAGCCTGACTATGAATTATTTCTGATTAAAATTACAAATTACTTTAAATAATGGCTAAAAAAGGTTCAGCAAAAAAATATCTCTTTTAAAAGTCCGACATTTCGGTCAAAAATTTTTACAAATTAAAAATACTTTTACATTTTTAAATTATAGATTTATTATTATTATTTAAAACAAAACAAAGCAAATATTTTTAGCAAAAAAAAATTTGTTGACCTTTTTCTGGAATTACCCATACATGTTTTATATTAAAAAACAAATTCTAATTATTTGCTTCAAACGGGAATTTCCGGGATTTCTGGAAATTTAAAAACTAATCCCAGTTTCGTGGGAACTAAAAAAGTGCGGGAAAAGAAAAACTCTAGTTGTGAAAAACGTCACCACCATGTCGTTGTGACGTCAATGTCACCAAACTGCACTGTAGTTTATATTATAAGTTTTCGGCACGACTTTCTTGACGTTATAATTTTAAAATTTCTATATAAGTCATTCACATTTATATCACGATATTTCCCGCTGACTTTTATGTTTATACTTCGTATAAATAATCTTTCAATAGCATCTTCCGAACTTTGAAAGTCGATAGTGATTTATCGAGTTTAGTTTACACGATACATGTTAAATTGCAATTAGCAATTGATGCAATTGATTTATATTCTCTAATTTATCAACTAATTAGAATTAGTTCAACTAATTGGCTTTATGTAATTGAAATTTTTATACCAATAGTAAAACAAATTGCAATTAATTGTCATTAACAAAAAATTGGTTTACCTTTACAATTAGAAATCTAATTGAATTCTGCTAATGCAATTAGATATTCAATTAGCTCGAATTAGAATCAATTATTTTGATAAAAATAAATTTTTTCCAAAGAATTATTGAAGTGAATAAAGGAAATAGCACTGTTTTGCAACACACCGCTTACGTCTTCAGGCCCTGTGTAGCGACTATTTTCCTTTGCGGGAATTATTAATAGTCCAAGGCGGGGTTGCTTGACGGACTTTTCTTTTGAAAAGCTCGTATTGCTGAAAGCGAATATACCCGGTCATTGTAGTTATTAAACAGTTAGTACGTACGTTAAATAGGTGTGCATGTATGTAATATATGTAGTACATATTATGTACATAAGTAATATATATATATATATATATATATATATATATATATATATATACATATATATGTGAAATTTATATTATGAATATTTTAGTTCTTTTTTTAGTTTTTGAAAATATCAAAATAATTGATTCTAATTCAAGCTAATTGAATATCTAATTGCATTAGCAGAATTCCATTAAGTTTCTAATTGTAAAGGTAAACCAATTTTTTTGCTAATGGCAACTAATTGCAATTAGTTTTCAATTATCTAATGGGAATTAGTTGAACTAATTACAATTGTTTAATGAATTAGAGAATTTCAGAAAAGAAAGTTAATTAGCAATCATTAGCATTATCTAATCGTTATTTAACATCTTTGGTTTACAAAAATCGCTGTTTTGTCAAAATATTCGGGCCGCGTTCCTATATCGAACTTCGAGGCTGCATAGTAAGAGAGAAAAGTCATTAAACATTAAATATTAGAAGCCACTAAAAACAATTTTATTAGCACCAATGCATGTGCAGATTTAACATTTTTATTTCTCCACCACTATTGGCTTTCTGCGAGGCGTTCCACAGCATTTCAACTGTCACGAGGTCGTTAAATAACATTTGATAGGAAAAATTTTTCATTTTGATAGTAATTTGTAATCATCACTAGATAATCATTAGACCATCTCCAATATTCATAAAAGCACAAATAGTTTACGCACATAAGTATGTTTTTGTTTTCTTCTTCTAAATCTCTGGGAAGTAGAAAGTCTCTGCAAAGGCAATCATCTTTTCGTTTTTCATATCCATTGCTGCATAAATGTTGCACATTTTCTAATGCAAGAGCAGTGCGTTTCACTAGTACCCAGTTGGCCACGTACGTAGGACATCATCAATGAAGGGTGCACGTTAATGTTAAATCCTCCACGGCAAATGTCGGACAACCGGAACAAAAAATAATCAATGACGTTTTCGAACAAGTGTTGCGAAAACCGTGCACGTTTTTATGAGTGACAATGTCGCTTAGATTATCGTTCACAAAATGATAGTGTGAGTTCTTGAGCGACAATTAGTGGCCTGTGTAAGCAGTCTTGAAATGTAAATACGTCATGTTTTTTAAATGTATTCTCGTGGCATGTATTATACTAAGCCAATAATAAATGCTGTCGTACTGTAAACGAAGCACGATGGATGTATTGGTGTACGTGTATATGACTGTTAACAAGAGATGTCGCCAAGACGTCTTGTTTATAACAAACAATGCAAAGAAGTACTGTTCATACATGTATGTTTGTTATTTTGCATGTGCGTAGAAACATAAGAGAGCATACAAAAATTATGTAGGTATGTATGTATGTACATGCATGACGTTAGTATACGCCTCAATGAGCAGCGATGCCAACTTAGCTATTTTAGAGCTAGATTTAGCTCTTTTTGATTGCTTTTAACTCTTAATTTTTCGCTTTAGCTCTTTTCAATTGCGGAAACGGCACGTTTGGCACTTTTTGCATCTTATAGTAAATTTTCTCGCTTTTACCCGAATGTTTTTCTTATAGGCATTTACATTTTTGGCAACTATGTTTTTGCAAATACAGATACTTTTTTTTTTTGCAACTATGTAAGATATATTTATGTATTTAGGTATTTCAAATTGTAAAACCCCGTTTTTATTATAAAGTGTTCGTTTCTGAGTAATTAGAAAATTTTCCACAAATTATTGAAATGGAAGTGGACTGCCAAAAATATAGGAAAGCTTGGAAATCAAATCCCGCGTTTCAAAAATGGATTAAATGGATTTTTGAAAATGATTGTTCTTATTTTATAACTCAACGTATATACAAGTATATGTAAATATGTATGGTCATATTGTAAATGCAGATAAATATTTGTATCAATTGCTGTGAAATGATTTTATTTAAAATTATTATTTTTTATTTTTTCTTACTATTATTTTCATTAATGTAAAAAAATCTCAAGTGCAAATTGAATAATAAATACATTCAAAGATTTAAAACGGAATAATCTTGAGTTTTTAAATTTAGCTCTTTTTAGCTCCTCAGTTGGCTCGTTTTGCTTTTGAATTGTTGGCATCACTGTCAATGAGAGAAAAAAGCACAAGCACCACAAATTCTTCAGTCACGATCTATTTGCTTCTTTACTCTTATACCTGCAATAAGTTAAACAAATGTATTGCCGAATAAGTTGTTTAGCGTTTGTTTCAGAAGATTTCACTGTAGTAAAGCATTTGAAATTGCCCTCATGTCTTAAAAGTTCTTATAAGACGTCTTGTGCAGGTCTTTAGCGACAATGTCACTCAACCGAACAGACTTTAATTAATATTTTTAACACGCAAACCTAATATTTTTTGCTTACCGGTTTTTTCCGTTTCATTTAAATTATTGACTGACTTAGCTGGGACTCGAACTGAAGCTGCATGTTTCTAAGTTCTCGCGCTTACCACCTGGCTACAGCACCACCTAAAACTTTGACAACAAGAGGCCAACATATTTATGTATTTGATTGAAGACAAAATATACAACTTGTCGCTAAGATTGTCATCAACAAAATCAAAATTGTTTAATTGAGATTTAAGACATTGTCACCAATAAAGTCAAACGTGTTTAACAGAGAACAATATACAAGACATTATCGTTTAAGCGAAACTGGCCAACTGGGGTATGTTTGTGTGTGATATTTTTTGCTTTATAAATTGGATTACAACTACGTAAGAAATACTTTGGATGCAAACAAAATTATAGAGGAAAGTTTTTTTGTTGTACTACGAGTATGTTTGTTTTTTTTTTTTTGTTTCAAGAAATTCGAATAATTTAAATTTTTTTCATAAAAGATTTATTTAGCTGCTGAGCCATTTTAAATCGTTGGTTTTTACTTTTGTACTTCTGCTTTACTTGAGGTGTAAAACGCTTGCAGTTTGATTTATTTGCCGGCCCACATCATTTTGATTATAACAAAATTTTTGCTCTGTTTTCTCAGCATTAATAAACCGCCCACTTTATACAGCTAATATTCTTATATAAAAACTTTTGTTTTGTATAAATGTTTCCTCCCAGCATACCATATGCGCTCTAAATGAGCTGATAAAGACTCTTTTGTCGGAACGCTGACGCTCATAATGAGTTCATAAAGTAATAATAAACAGTCATAAAACGCTCATATTTGAGTGGCTTTTTCCACTAAAGTGGTCACTCATGAAAGAGCTCTAAATTTTATGCATAAAAGAGTAGTTTCCCAGCTTACCATATGCGCTCTAAATGAGCTCATAAAGACTCTTTTGTCGGAGCGCTGACGCTCAAAATAAGTTCATAAAATAATCATAAACAGTCATAAAACGCTCATATTTGAGTGGCTTTTTCCAATAAACTGGTCACTCATGAAAGAGCTCTAAATTTTATCCATAAAAGAGTATTTTATGACTCTTTTTATTTTTAATATTACATGCTGGATTTTCTTTTCTTAATTTATTTGAACGAAGTTCACTTATTATTAATTTGCTTTCTTTTAAGCTTGCTATTTTCATTATTTTAATTATGTATTATTTTTATATTTATTATAAAATAACTCACAATTTTGTCTTTACGCTTCCAAAAATATTCACTAATGAATCAATTTGTGTAACTTCTTTCTTCTGCTTAGCTGGAATTTACCGTTATCTGGCAGCGTGCAGAAATTACTCATAAAAATCACATAAAATTTATCGTTTATGAGCTCAGAAATATGCGCGCAGAAACCAAGCATAAAACACTCATAAAATTTACCGTTTATGAGCTCAGAAATTTACACGCAAGAAACACTCATAGAAAGTCATAAAATCGATCGTTTATGAGCTCTGAAATATGCACGCAGGAAACACTCACAGAAGCTCATAAAATCGCTCATATATGAGCTCATATATAAGAGCGCTCCGATAATGGTATGCTGGGCTGCTTCAAAATATCTGTAACCACGTTTGAATACTTTTATTAATCAATCTTTTAATTTGACACTTTTCTATATGTCAGAGAACATAGTAAAAGTGTTTCAATACGAACGAAGTTTGTCTTCAATAAAAAAGAAAGTAAAACTTTAAAATAACTATTTGTGTTTGTGTGTGTGTGTTTGTGTAACGCTAAGAACTCGTCAGATAAATTTAATGGAATAATTTAACAAAAAAAAAACTGGTTCGTTGTTATATTTACAGCCAAAGTTACTTTCAGCTAGAAAAACTAAACAAACTTATCTATCAGTAAAAGTAAAATAAAACAGATCGCTTGACCAAAGTTTCACTTAAGTTTAACTACTTTTAACTAAATTTTTGTCTGCCGATAATATCCCAGCAAAAAATTTCAAAAAAGGTAATCAATCGGATTTTGAATTAAGCATTTTTGGTGGAAGCTCTTCCCTACTGGATTACCAACTTAATGATTTTAACAAGGTGTGAGACCTAAATAATCGATTCTTGAGAAGTACTTACTTTTTTTATTTGGCAACTATTCCACGTATTCTATTTATTCTAAAAAAAATCATTCTCCTTATTTAGCAATTTTTATATAATTTTTTTTTTAATTTAAGGTAACATGATTTGTAAGCGAGTAATGAAATTTGGTTATAACACCCAGAAAAAAGATTGTTTGGAAAATGGTTAAGCCAATAGGATATCATTTGCATGAACTATATTTCAGTTAACACTATCAATTTTCTATTAATCCAAAAAACAATCCATGTTCATTCCCATCAGGGCATAACTGTAATAAAAATATGATTGTGACAATTCTTAAATTGATTGCATCAACCGAACGTATGCTTTTGTCATGACCAGAGAAACCAGAAATAATGCTCTAAAAAAAGTGTTTTATGCGCATTCAATATGCACTAAAAACTTGAAAATATGCACTAAAAAGTAAAAAAATATGCTCTTAAAATTAAGTTAATTGGTTTATTTTATGAATGAAAATGAATTTTTAATTAAAAAATTCAACAACATTTGCATATAAAATAAGACCAAGAAAAAGGAAATAAAATTAGCAAAGTATAACTGGGTTTAGGTTAAAACAAAATTACCATACAAATTTTAACTAAAACAAATAATAACTAATTTTTATTGGATGCTCTCATACAAATTTAACTTCAATTTCAAAAGATCACGACATCACAATTCAGGCGTTGGAACTGTGTCTTGGATAAATAAGACAAAATTTTTATTTATAATTTTTATTGCAATAAATAACAGAATATTGACCTAGAATTTCAAATAAAAATCGTCTC
This sequence comes from Tachina fera, assembly GCA_905220375.1. Taxonomy (NCBI): domain Eukaryota; kingdom Metazoa; phylum Arthropoda; class Insecta; order Diptera; family Tachinidae; genus Tachina; species Tachina fera. The sequence goes on from LR999964.1 coordinate 66,049,497, forward strand.
TGTCTCATCTACTCGGGACAGAGTCCATCAAAAATAGCAAAACTGAATTTGTATTGAATCTAACGTCCGTAAGACTGCGCAATATATTAGAAAAATTTATACATTAAATGGAACATTAGAACAGAGATTTAGATGGCGAAAAATAGAAATACAAATTTTGACCAACCCCCTTAACTTTTAAGCATATCAACCCAGGTAGCGCCGCAAAAATTTTTTCTTTTAACTCTAGAAAAAAAATTATATAATTATTTTGAAAGTGTTAAATTTATAAAATATCTAAATATGTCCTAAAAGCGTATATAATAGCCCAAAAATGTGAAAATAGGCTAAAAAATATGCGTGTCAGACTGATATATGCAAAAACATGCTCTGAAGGGTAAAATATGCAAAAATATGCACTAACAAATCGATGTCAAAATTCATAAAAAGTTCTGAAACAGATAAATATCTTATCCCCGCATTATTACGTCACACAAGAAAAAACATGCAATTGCATATTTGCGGTTTCCCTGGTCATGACTAATGAACTGATTGATTAGCACAACCGAATAAAATATTATGAATTGGATTTTACTGCCAACTTTTGGTATTGGCAACTAAAAAATTGTCGTGCTATATTTAACGTTAAAATAAACACTTTATTTCAGTTGCTGCAACTATTATATTATTATAGCAGCAATTTAAAAAATTAGCTTTTGTGATTTTCACAGGTATTATGATTTGTCAAATGGTTTTTGAAAGTCTGTCCATAAGATAACAGGTTTGTGGCTGTTCAAAATGTCTGGTTGGAGAAATTCATACAGACATTTCAATTAAAATAAACTTATGACAATATGTCTAACAATAAATTTCTTAAATTTTGTATTTTTATTTGCGTTTATTGTTTATTTTTGTTTCCGCAAGGAAGGCCAATTTTTCTTTTACATGTACCAATTATGATATTGTTTTAGTTATATTAACCATATTTTCGGTGGCAAGAATAACTTTTATTTCAAATTCCATACTGTTAACCAATTTTATCTGTTGTTGCAACTATTGGGTTAATGGTTATCAGCGTTACCGTTGGTGCTACTAAAGTAGCAATTTGCCACTTTTCGACTGCTTGGATACTATTGTGCTACTTTAATAAAATGCACCCAAATTTGATACTTTTTCTAATTTTAGCCTCTTTTTGATAATTTTTACTGAATGAACATGTACTTTTTCCTACTATCGGTTTTATTAATATATGTTATGCTGTTTTAATATATTGGCTTGTAAGCAAGCTTATAAGACATTGTTTTTCTTGTGATGCGTGTTTAGTTTATGCATATCTTTCGAATAATTGATATGCCCAGGCTTGATAATATTTGTATATCTCTGTCTGTATGGGTATGTAAATACCCTGCAGGAGTATAGGCGTCAATTGTCTAAAAGCTACTAGAATAATTACTGGAACTAGTGCGAAAAGGGTTAAAGTTGTTGTATAAAATGACTAGTTCTGATGAGTACTAGTATATGAAGTAGTTCCAAGGCACCACATTGCAAAATAAATTTTGACTGTCTAACAGAGCCCTTGCACTGTACGAAAAGTATTTTTATACAATTATTAAAGTTTTAGGTTCACCTAAAAATAATTCTAATCAAATAATTATAATTAACCTTTTGTATTTTTGAATTTTGATAAATAATTGCGAATTTTAACCAACAGTTGGCACTGGGTAACAAAGGAATAAAACCACCAATTTTATAGAATTTTTCTTTGCTAAAAGAACTGGTAATAAAATAGTCCTAAACTAGTACCAATGGCAAAGATTATGTGAATTATTTTTATATTTTGTGGCTTTATTTTATCATAAAAATAGTATTTTTTAGTCTTTAGATATGGAAAACCTGATTTTTATCCTTGATGTTTTTAAAAATAAGCAGATTTGTTTTAATTTTTCTTGTTTTCAAAGTTGCCCCTTTTTTCTTAAAATCCCCTTTTTCGTAAAACCTTTTTTTAAAAAATCCCCTTTTTGTGCCACTTTTTGAAATTTTACAACGGTCAGCGTGGTTATAATTAAATATATTGTGGTACCACAAGAAAATTAATAGTTGGTGCAACCGCCAAAATTCGATTGGCAAAAAATTCGATTGGCAAAAAATTCGGTTGTCTCAACGAATCTGTTTTCTCTGTCCAGAAAAGTAACTCATTGTATGGCAAGTACTCGTAGTTCTAATGATAATGTGTAATTTTTTGCTGGGATGTAACCAGAAGAAGAAGAAAAAATTACTTAAAACAGGTAAAGAAATTTAACTAGATAAATAAAATTCCTAATTAATTTAATGCCAAGTAGGAAAAATACCATTTCGTTGCGAATAACTGCGAAATATCATATGTAAATATATTAGAGTGACCGTTATTAGTTTATTTTTTAATTTCTTTTATTCTCACCCTACAAATCGGTTCAGTTTTGTGTAAGAAAATATACAAAAAAATCATACTGATAAGTTGCGTTTTAGGGGGTGCGTTCTCCCCTCAAAATTGGCCTTCAAGCCCATTTTTCAATGTAATTCTTTGCATATGACTATCTTTTTAAAGAATCATTTTACAAGAATATGATATATGGCAATATTTTAGCTCTTCTAGTCTATAATATTAGCCTCAAAGGAATTTTTTTGCTAAAATTTATATTTTAGGAAATAATGAACAAAATATCCAACAAAATATGAAAAATTATATTATTTTACTAAGCTTTTACAATAAGAGTTTCCATCTATTAAATAATTTCATACATATATAAAGTGTAGACATAAGAAAACTAAACAAAAAAAATTGTTTATATAATTTTTCGACCTTTTGTATATATTTAATGAAACTATTTTTTTAAGCTTTAGGTCAATTTAATATATATATTGTTTTTTATTTTATCGATATTTCGTTAACCATTGGCTAACTTCTTCAGGATATTTCTTTCTTTTTTAAGTAATTTTTTATATTTTGTTTTTAATTATTTTTGAATTGATTTTTTCTTTTTTAATGACAAAAATTATTATACAGTGTTTCACGGATAAATGCGCCACGCTTAAGAGGGTTTCACGCTTAAATAGTTGTCAAAACTAACATTTCCCTCGATCTAATTTAATTTGTGCAAATATTTTTCTGTTAAATGAATCCCGCTTTACTGCGTTTCACTCATATATAGGTCGTATATTTTATAAAAATAAATTATTTATCATGCAGACTTTCACGGTTAAATGCACAAACTGAATTTAAAATTGACAACCTTGTAAATTGTTTCCTTAAAAATTCCACATATTAAAATTAATAAACTAACCGAAAAAAACGTCAAAATGAAAATAAATCATCAAGTTTGGCAAGCCTGTTATATTTGTTTACAATCATTTAGTTTTCATCACAATGTCTACGAAGAAAGTGCAGCTATCGTTGAAACAAAAAATTCAGATTTGTGCAGAAATTAAAGAAATTTCTAAAGACGAAATATGCAAAAAATACGGCTGTTCGCGATCAACTGTAAATCGAATTATTCAAAATGAAAAGGTATTGTTGGAAAAGTGTAAAACAAGTAACGTGCGCGCCAAACGGGATCGCAAAAGCAATTACCCTGAAATAGAACAGGCAGTTTTTCTTTGGTTTAACCAAATGCGGCAGTCGGGCGCAATTGTTTCAGGTACCATGGTTATGGAAAAGGCAAATCAGTTCGCTGTTCAAATGAAACAAAATTTTACCGCAAATACAGGCTGGCTATGGCGTTGGCAGAAACGTAATGGCATTACTTTAAAAAAAATACATGGAGAAGGCTCCTCTGCCGACGATGTTGGAGCTAGTGCATTTCAAGAGCTGCTTCCAAATATTTTAAAAAATTACGAGCCGGAAAATGTGTTTAATGCTGACGAGTGTGGTTTGCTGTTTAAAGCTTTGCCAACTTCAACTCTTACCAGTAAGAGGCAGCAAATTAAGGGATTTAAAAGCTCTAAAGAAAGAATTACGATTACATTTATCTGCAATGCAACCGGTGAATACAAAAATGTGTTTGTAATAGGGAAACCAAAAAATCCTCGCTGCTTTAAGAATAAAACATTGCCACTCAAATATTTTTCACAACCGAAGGCCTGGATGACACAAGAAATATGGCAGAAAATCCTTTTTTCGTTCAATGAAGAAATGGCTCGTAAGAATCGCTAAGTAATCTTGTTTATTGATAACGCTGCTCCCCACAAGCAGACTGATTTATCTCATGTTCTAGTGGAATATTTGCCTCCTAACACAACACCAATAGCACAGCCTCTTGACCAAGGAATAATTAGATCATTTAAAGCATATTATCGTCAAAATATAATTCGGCGGCAATTGGCGGCAGTCGAAGGTGGAAAAACTATTGATGATTTAAAAAAAAGTATTACTCTTTTGACAGCCTTGCATTTAATAAAGCGTGCTTGGTGGCTGGTAAAACCAAGTTGCATTCAAAACTGTTTCAGAAAAGTAAGACATTTTGACACTGTCATTGACAGTTTTTTTATTAAAGATTTTATTTTTAGTGCAAGTTTGATAACGGTTCTGACAATCGAAGCGAACCACAAGAGGAACTAATTGAAATAGTTGAAGCACCGGAGACTTACGAATCTTCACAAGAATATGAGCATTTTTTAACTTTTGATGATGATTTACCCTGCTTTGGCCAGCTAACCGATGAAGAAATAATTGCGGATATTAATCATGACGAAGTGCTTTTATCTAGTGAAGAAGAGGAAACTGATGATCCTATAGAAGACTACTCTGTTCTGGATGTTTTGAAGTCGGTTAATGTTCTTCGTAAGACTTTTATGCCAGATAACAAATTTATGCACGAATTAGACGAAATGGAAGAATACTTTTTGAAAAAAAAATCTGGAAACTTTATGCAGACAAAAATAAGTGACTTTTTTAAAAAAAAAGTAGATTAACTAGAAAAGCTTTGCTTTTCTTGTGAAATGTATGCATGTGTATATATCAGACATACGTACGTATGTACGTTTCTTTGACGTACAATTTATTTTACATGCACATGCACTTAAATCTATTGCCTTAAAGCTCAATTTGTCAAATTGTTTTTATTTTTTAAGATGTTTTGCTTGAATTGTTATGTTTTACTTTAAAATAATTTTATTTTTTTGTTTTATTAAATTGAATAACAAATAGGAAATCGATGATCTCTAATATTTAAACATATTTTTGTTTTTTTTTTAGTAAGTATGAAAAGGAGTAGAACTTGGTTTTGAAGCACGCACTTCAGAGGGAATTTTGTTAAATGCGTTGGTAATGCAAATAACAATGATTCTTTTAAATGCGCCGGTAACGCACTTAACCGTGTTTTTTTAAAAGCGTTTGTCGTTTAAATGCGTTGGGATTTAGACATTTTCACAAACGCATTTATCCGAGAATTACTGTACATATATCTAAATAACAGTGTGTGCCATAAATACATTGAATATATGGGGTTGAGGAATAACTTTGAGGGCCGGACGCATCCACTAAAACTCAACTTATCGCTATGAAATTTTTTTGTATTTTGTTTACATAAAACTGAACCGATTTGGGGGGTGAGAATAAGAAAATATCAACAAAAAAAATTCTCCACACAAACTAACGGCCACATGTACAAATGTACATATATGTATGTACATATATATGTATATGTATATACAAAAGGGTTTTTTTGAAGTGGAATATATAGTGAGATTACATATCGCTCATTTACTCCAAGAAAAATTCCACTTTTTGAGTTAATAATAAATAATTCATTCTCATATCTCTATTCACATTGCGTAAAAATTTCATACAAATATCTTGTTTACTCAACTCTGGAGAGAAAATTTAATGGCCTATTTCTCACATGCGAAAGAAAACGTTCGACTCACAATTTATATTGAAAACAACAATAAGAATTGAAATTGAAAATTTGTTTTGTTTTCAATATAAATTGTAAGTCGAACGTTTTCTTTCGCAGGTGGGAAATAGGCCATAAAATTTCTTTTTACATTACACACAAGTTGTATGACCCTTTTAGCATTTTCACTGCTAATTTTAAGATCATTTATTTTGATTTAGCAACCAATTTTCGTTTTGCATTTCGCACTTTTTTCATAATTTTTTTTGTCAGCATTTTTCTATTATTTTTAGCATTCCTTAGCATTTTTTAAATTTTGTAAGTTTTATATACTATTTTTTGCATTTATTTAAATTTTTAATTACAATAGCGCTTGTCAACTCGCTGTCGAAAGCAACTGACTTCTATTGACAGGTTAAAGCTATTTTTTACCCCATAATATACTGTCGATAGCATACAATTGTTCTCGAAAGCAAGTATTCTTATTGTATTGACGTGATGTTGACAAAAAATTACAGAATAAGAATATGTACAAACGTGATTTTCAAGATCTGATGCAGACACAGAAACAAAATGTCAGCGTGTTGACATTTGGATGGAATAATTTATTTCTCACATATACTTTGTTATATCTAAATTTACATATCGGTGATAAAAATTAGAAAGGTCCTAACTCTTATTTTTATGACATTGAGTTTTTCAGTGATTTCAATACATTTCACGCAAATACACCTCGCCCCAAACTATTATTGCAATAGTGTAAAAAATAACGCTTTTATAAGCAGTTGCTACAAGCACTTGTGCTGTTTATTATGTTTTTAATTCTCCTGTAAAGTTACAGTTATTCGAATTAGGGCCTTTCTGCTTGTGACCAACGATATAAGAGTTTCTGAACAGTTAATGAAATTATTTGCTAGCGAAATCTTTATTAATTCCTATAAATAAAACTATATCAAGATTTTATGCTAATAACGAACAAAAAGTAACTATTGTTTGTCTTATATTTTTCAAGTCATTGGAGAAATAATTTAATATCACTATCAGCTGTTCCCTTGAGTGAAAAATAAAAAAAAGTTGAAATTAATTAACATAAAATTAAAACTGACAAAGATAAAAGAAATTAAAGAATGAAAGTGAAAATACAATAACAAATGAAGTGGGAAAAAACTTGAGAGAAAATATAAATATGTAAATATGTGAAATATTTAACAATTTTATAGTCTTTTTTGTCACCAATCTTAAAAAATAAAGAAACTATTGAGGAGACTATTGAAACTTACATCGAAAAAAATACTAATACGTAAAAATTTTGAAAAGTCACTGTAGTTATGGTTACGAGAGGGTGCGTTCTACAACTTTTTTATTTTTTATTTTTTTTTTATTCGCTAATTCCATCTCAATCGATTGAATGATTCGAGATATCGTCAGCCCATTATTGGTTTGGAGCATATGCCAAAAAGTCGGAATGGAGAAAAACCCGAAGTTTTCTCAAAGTATACTCAATAGATTTTTTTTCACCATTGCTTCTGACACATGCTTGGAAGAAATGTGTAAATTTTATTATTACTTTATTGTAAAAGCAAAAATACGTTTTGTGCCGGATACACCACTTTTCTTACTTTATTTTCAAATAGTGGCTTTTTGTGCTCCATACGTACACTTGACTGAATTTTGTTGTTTTGTTTATTTTTTATTTTTTTTTTTGCTGTCTAGAGAACAAATTCGATCGTTTGACACCGAGCAAGAAGCCGCCACCGTAATATTTTTAACTATCGATTCGCTTACTCACTTACGCATGAAAAACAAGTAATTGAAGTGTATTTAATATAAAGAATGAAATTAAATGATTTCTGCTCATGATGCTCAAACATGCATAATTAAGTTTTTTTTATTTTATTTTAGTGTTTAATAAGTTTATATTAAAACATTTACTCGGCGGTTGCATCTGCGTGATGATGTTTTTGCTTAATAGTCACCGTTGAATTTTTCTGACGGCACCTTCTTTTTTTATTCACCCCTATCGTGAATAAAATGTGAAATTTTTGTTCCCATGAAATTTTAATTGCACATGAAGGGAAATTTGCAATCGTGAATTTCATGGGAACGTTTGTTCCCGCTATTAAAAAAATTAATTGAAAATCAAACATGTTAAAAATATTATTCACGATAAGGGGAATCAAACAAGGGATCCCATTTCATGGGAAAAATTATTCACGATTGCAATTTGGGGAAAAGGGAAAATATTTCGAGGGAAAAACTGTTCACGATAGGGGTGATTATTCATTTCTTATATAAATGAAGAGTTAACATTACTTCGCATGTTTTTGTATGAAAAATTTGACGCAAACGCCAAACTATGGCATGTACAACAAAATAATACTTATTCGTATTAAAAATTTAAATAGTTGACATGGAGCAAAATGAATGCTAAATATCTCAGAAACTATAATTAATTTCGCGAAAAATGCTTTGGATTCAGAAAGGAGATGTTCGAAACATATATATACCCGATACCTAATGAAATTTTTGTTTAAAATAGGCGGTGGGTGAAACCAATAATGGACTGACGATGTATTGTTTTCGAAAAAATTCGAAAATATTTTTTTGTTGATTTTTGAAAATGAAAAAATGGGTCATATAAATTGCTTGAACGGAGATTTCGTTTTCATAAAATTTACGAAATAGGGTTAATTAATAATTTCAATAATTCTTAACAAATTGATTATCTAGGTTCATTTACTCTTTAGCACTGGAATAATTGAGCCTCAAAGACCTGAAGGCATGAAGAATAAAAAAAAAAAACTTTAAATAGGTTTGAGGTTCAGCTCAGTGGCAGTTTTCAGGGATGGATGATCTGCAAGGTATCGTAAACTATTTTCTATTTTACTTTTTGTAATTTCAGATTTATCTGAAAGCGAAAACACTGAAAATCCATAATTAAAAAATTATTAATATTTTAAGGAAATAGACTTACATACTTATGTTTTACTTTAAACCACAGATTATATCAAGCTTGCAATAGAGAAAGTTGGGATTATGAAATAAATATATTTTAGCAATAAATTTTTCTTTTAAAATAAAATAAAGTAAATTGTAAAACATATCATGCAAAAATGCATTAATAATGTCAGTGTAATAAAATTGTAATTGAATTCATTAAATAATTAATTACTTACAAATGTAATAACAACTAATTAGCAATGAAATTTTAGACAAACAAAATACAACTTATTAAATAAAATATTTTTACTAAAAATCATTATTTAATTTATTTGAAATAAATTAAATTTTATTTCATTTGCCAAAAAGCAAAACGCATTTGGCTAATTTTCTTTGGGAAATACAAGCGAAGAAAACATTTCCACTTTAACGCTTTGTAAGTTTTAATTTTTTATATTCGGCTATACCGAAATTTCTTTAAGAAATTAAAAAAAAGCTTCAAAAGAGTTTTAGGAATACCAGCATAAAAATTAAACCCCTTTTGTGATGGTTTTATTTGAATGAATCAACAACACCTTTATATTAAAATTTTAATAAAAGACAACAATTTAATTAACAGTGCGTCATGTATAAATACAAAACAATTATTATTATATCATCATAAACACCGAAAAAACAAACACATACAAAACTTCCAACATTACAAGAACTAAATAAAATAAAAAAAACATTTAACAATTACCACACTTGTTGCCTTTTTTTGTACATAGAATTTATTATTTCCGGCATAAGGAAACAGAATCAAAAGTTACAAATAAAATACTGTACCATAAATGTTTCAAGTACACCGAAAGAAACGTCTATAATACTTTTTTTTTAGGAAAGACAATAAGCGTTTGCGGAATCACAGAGATCACTAAGAATTTTGAAGAAACTAAACTCCTTAAATATGTATGACAGGAAAATTTTTCAGACAGTTCTTCCTTTAGTTTAGGTTATATTAGGAAGAGTGGTGCTTTGACGCACCTCCACTCGGAGATCCAATTGGGTCTGTTGACAAAAAAGCAATATTTACCCTCCCAATTGCAGCCATAAATGATCCTATTATCTATCACTAAGCCACCGAATTCCCATGATGAAGCCCTTGATGTCCTATAGTTTACACTTCCTGGCGTCAGTAATGCTTTTATGGAAACGTCTGTTCAGCCATCAGATAATATGTTCAATGGTTTCTGGTTCCTCTTCATCCCCGCACAATCTACAAAAATCTGGAGTGCCAGAACCAGCCAAATGCGTGTTCTTGCTCTGAACTGTCAACACGCCTATCATGATTCGCATCGCCTTCCTATTAATGTCCAGTATTAGTTTAGATCTTCTTGAGTCAAGTTTTGGCCAAAAATCCCTCGAGACTCTACAATCCTCCCTACTACGCCATGAACTGTTGGTCCTGCTTTCTAACCAATTACTGAGTTCTTTATAGTTCTTCCTTTATTCTTCCGTTTTTCTGGTCCCGTGAGTCGCCATTCGAACAAGAAGTTAAAATTTTTTTTTTATAGAACAAACACAACCCGCAAAGCGTTTAGCTTGTCTGCAGAAAACACCCAGAGTCTATGGTGGGAATCGAACCCACGACCTCTGGACGGAGAGGATAGCATCTCTACCACTCAGCCACAGGGGCACTCATAATAACACAAGGAAATATATTTGTAATATCAATAATAATATTGGAAAGAAAATTTTATGAAATTAATGTTTAAATATGATTTCTGCCTTGTGGCACCAAAAGGCTGGCGCGAAAAATACGCAATCTGGAACGATCTTGGTGGCCAGTTAATAAGGCTATTGCTTGAAGCTATTTTTTCATCAAAAGTTTCTTTGAGTAAATTAATTGTAGCGCATTGTGGCATGTGGCTCCGGCCTGTTGCAACCACATATCAGCAAGATTAATGCCATTCAATTGAGGTACGAAAGAATTTCGAATCATGTTCCTATACTGTTCACCATTGACAGTAACATTCTGACCATCATCGTTTTTGAAGACATATGGGCCAATGATTCCGCCAACCCGTAAAGAAAACCAAATAGTAATTTTCTGCGGATGTAATGATGTTCCGACAAAAGCTTGTGGATTTTCTCTTTACTCCAAATGCGACAATTCTGCTTATTTACGTACCCATTCAGCCAGAAATGGGCTTTATCGGAAAATAAGAAGTGCACGATGAGTTTGACGAATATAACAATTATTAATCAGAAATAATTTCTTTCTTTATGATTAAAATTCACTACACACACAAAAAAGTAATATGAATGATTTTGTAATATTAATTAAAATATTTGTAGTATCAATTAAAAAATTAATTAAATTTTCACCAATAAACAATTTGATAATATCATTTAAGTTTTTCCACTCAAATTGATTAATACAATTAAAAATTTATTTAATACAATTAAATTCTTAATTAAAATTATTAATTGGTGAATACTTTTTTCTGTGCAGTTCAAGATAGATAGATAGAATAGGGGGGAAGATCTGGTCCAAAGACCGGCACTGCTACACCTGATGGATCTTTTGTACCATAGATCTATGAATGAAATTAATTCAATCTGTGTATGACTTTCCTTATGAAGGTCAGTACAGATATTGCAGAAGCCCGCCTAATATAATCTGAAACACTAACTCAGAATGAAAAACACGCCATCTAGTGTCACACAATATAATACACTCACAAAGAATGTGTGTCGTTGACTCGTCATCTTCCAAGCACAAGGGACGACACAAAGGTGAACGAACTTGGTCAGTTCAGTCCAAAGTGACCAGACAAAAAACCAGTAACAAGCCGTAAATTATTCCTGTTGAAGTTCAGTATGCCATTATGTGTAAATGGCTGCATCAAAGCTTTGGCCTGCCTTAAGTCAGAAGAAGACAGCCAAATCTCCTTAGCGGTCGAAGTGACATCTTCTTTAATCAGAGACATTACAGTCGTCTTAGCCAAGTTCATTCTCTTCCTCATTCACTGGATGACCGCTGTGGCCTGGTATCGAATAAATCGAAACCTTGTTCCGTATGGATAGCTTTTGTAATGGGTCAAAGCACTCTAAAACTAGCCTGAAACGAAATTCCCATGAAATTAGAGACTTAAGAGCTGTCTGACTATTGGAAAAGATAGCTATATGCACACCTCTAATGCCCCTATTTAAATCAATGTCATTAACACATTTGGTGAGTGCCTGTATTTCCGCCTGAAATACCGTAGGCCATTTGCCCATTGGCAAAAAGGTTTTTGCGTTGGGCCCAAAAACTCCAGCACCTACTCCATCCTCCGTTTTGGATCCATCCGTATAACAACATAATCTACTGGAATCCACATTAGGGTCGTTTTCGTCCCGTACTTTCCTGGGTGGAATTGTGACATTAAATCTCCGGTCGAACCTCAGTTCAAAGTTTATCCTATCACTAGGCATTCCTAGCAGTCCTAAGCTGGGCATTGTACTCAATACCGACGAGTGTCCGTTGCCAACACAGATGTCCGGACACCGAACCTATAAGCGGCCATTGCCGCAGATGATGTTATAAAGATCTGTATGGGTGGTAGTCTAATCAAGGCCTCAATGGCTAAAGTTGAACATGACCTCATTGCGCCTGTTGCAAGAAGACACGCCAATCTCTGAACTTTACAGAGTTTAGCTGTTGCCACAAGCTGGCGAGTCTTTTGCCACCAAACTATCGCGCCGTACGTTATAATTGGCCTAAAAATCATTGTGTATTTCCACATAACCATTTTCGGACTCATGCCACAGGTGCACCCAGCACAACACTTCACCGCCTAGATCGCCCTAGTGGCTTTCTGTGTTACGCATTCAACACAGTTCAAATAAATGTAAAAAAATATCTAACCTATAATAATTATTTTGATTAAACATTTCAACAATGGGTTCTCAAATAAAGTAATGATGCCAACTCAAAGTTGTGACACTCTAAACAAAATCACGCTTTATGTATACCGATGAAGTGGCATCAAACTTCATTATTAGGAAGGATGGAAGCTCAATTTTCTGCAAGATAGAGTAGAACCTAGGGTCAGGTGCCTTTCCACAGACGTTTCACGATTCAGCCTGATTTATAACGAACTGAAAAGTCCTACCTCCGCACTACACGCTCTATGCCCGATAGTTTTGAGTATGGGCATCCTGCTAAGAATTGCTGAAGGAGATATTTTATAAAGAAGAAGAGGAAAAGCTGTAGAAATTGCTAAGCAGCTGTACAGCATTTAAAAATTATCATTTTACCCGATATTTTATTGACCTGTGGGTTTATTAGATAATCCGATTTTCTAAATAAATTACTTAGGGCTGGAGAGTACACACGAGTATGTGTGTATGACATACATATACATACATTGTATGTAAATCTATACACTTTTTTGCATTCTAGTAAGCAAAGTTTTTGCTGGGTAATTACATTTAGTTATATTTATTGAAAAATATTTCTATTGTTTATATGGTTGGTTAAATCGTGAGGTTTGCTCATTCCACCTAATCCTTCTTTCTAGCTTATTTTGCCCTCTAAAAACTATTGATTCATTTAATTACAATTTGTTTAATTAATTGTAAGTCATTTAATAACAAGTAAATAGTTCAACCATAATCGCCTGCGTGTAAAAAAATTAATTAATTCGTATATATATTGCGCCGTAAATGCCAAGGTTTGGAATAGACGAAATGTTAATTTTCATTAAAAAAATTCTTTAAGTGTTCTTGTGTTTAGTAATATACTTAACTAATTAAATATGTTGTTGCTGTGTGCAGGGCTGCCAGTAGTGGGATTTTTTTAAAATTTTTAAGACAAAATTATCCATTATGGAATAGGATATTTTAATGCTGTTTGATAAAATTTTGTTTGTTATTCGGGTGATTGCGCTGTTGAAAATAATTATCGCTTTCTAAGCCAGACACACGAGAATGTTTTCTTTTAACTAGGGTGCCAATCTCGAAATATCGATCCCGAAAATTCCTACATTCAGGGAATCCCGAATCCCGGTATTTAAATTTTTTAATCCTGGGATTTTTGGGATTCAGTAAACACCGAAATTGTTTACTGAGTTTTGTTTGTTTTATAAAAATTAATTCTCTTTTAACTTTCAGCGATTCCCGAATCCCGGTATTTAAATTTTTTAATCCCGGTATTTTCGGAATTCAGTCAACACCGAATTTTTTTAATGAGTTTTTTTTTATATTTATAACAATAAATTCGGCATGACTTTCTGCCAGGTGAAAATAGTAACCGTGATAATACAATATTGATCTTTATATTTGTTTGTTACATTCTTTACAAGAGTCAATGAAAATGTATTTTAAAAATTTTTTTCTTTCCTTTATTAATTGCAATGTATGTATTTGATGATAATAATTAGAAATATTTCTTTAAAAATAATACGAGGACGTATGAATAAGCCCTTGACTTTTCAAACTTCCCTCGTAGTTATATGAAATGCAACCCTGTTCAAATCCAGTACCACCTGTTAATAGACTAATGAAAAACGGTGAGCAAGTATCGTCATTTACTTTGCGTTTAACAGCTGTTCAAAACATTCAACCTTGTGTATTTTTCTAAAAATGGAAAAAAGTGAATTTCGAGTGCGCATTAAACATTATTTTTTGCGAAAAAAAACCGCCAATCAAACTAACAATAAATAATATGGGGACTGGCTTTAAAGTGGTTTGGTGACTTTCGTTGTGGTCGAACAAGTACAAATGACGCTGAACGTTCTGGACGGCCAATTGAGGTCAGTACACCCGAAAATTTCAAAAAAATCCACGATTCAAAGAGCAAAGGTGCGTGAGATTGTTGATGCCATAGGTATCCCACATGGCTCAGTGGATTCTATTTTGGATGACTACTTGGGTATGATAAAGCTTTCCGCAAGATGTTTCCGGCGTTTGCTCACAATCGACCACAAGCGCATGCGTATTTTCCATAGCAAAAATCCATGAATTGGGCTTCAAATTACTCCCTCATCCACAATTTTCTACAGATTTAGACCCTAGTGACTACTTCCTATTTAAAAACCTAAGGAGATGGCTCGGTGGAAAGAGATTTAGCTCCAAAGATGAAATTATTGACCAAGGAAATGCCTATTTTAAGGACCTCGAAAAATCCTATTTTATGGAAGGGACACAAAAACTGGAACTAAGTGTATTGAGTTAAAAGGATATTATGTTGAAAAATTAATTTTCGTTTTGCAAGAAACCCGTGTTTCATCAAAAAGTCACGGACTTATTGATCCACCCTCGTAATTTTATTTAAGTAGGTAATATGAAATAATTATAAAACTTTTGTTCTGTCAAATAGGTTTTTTTTTAATCCCTGAATCTAAAAAAATTTTGCGATCCCGAAAAAATCGTGAAATCCCGGGATTTGATTTTTTAAAACCCCGAATCCCGGGATTGTAAAACCAGTCCCGATTACTATCCCTGCTTTTAAAGTATGATTACTTGTGCATAAAATTAGAAGTGCCCAACAGACGATCAAATAAATTCATAAATCACATATTTGTAAGCGTGCAGTCTTGTTTTTTTTCAGAATTGATTTATGAAAATCAAAAATTTATAATTTTTATTTAATGGCTGATTATTTGATCGTCTCCAACTCTGATTGACGAACAAATTTCATTTGTTTTATTTTATTTGCTTTCTTGCGTCGTGCTTGCCAGCTTTATTATATTTCAATTGGCATTAAATAGTTTCTTGATGTGAAAAGTCTCTTCCTCTTTGTATACCAAGATTTCATTAAAAAAAAAATTTTGTAATTTTTTTATTTTTTATCTTTTTAAGCGACAAGCATGCGACACTTAAGCCCAATAATTGAATTTTATGTCATTTATGTTATATGTCATTTAGCTAATTGCCACTTAATTTTAAATTGCATTTAAATGTAGTTTAATTTTTTTCAGTGGTTATTTAAAGTTCTAATTAAATTACATTGAAACTATGGCAGCACTACAAAATTTCCCAGTATTATTAAAGTCTTTTCAAACAGCAAACAGCTGTTTATCATAAATAAGAAAGTTAGATTATCAAAATGCAGGAAACAAAAATTGCATAAAAACAGATTTTATGAAACAAAAAGAGTATCAGAACGCATTTTTCTATTTACTTACATAAGTAGGATTTAAATATTTAATGTTAGGCATTTAAGTTTCATTTAAATGTCCCTCAACTTTGTACTGAAAAAATTAATTGGGTACTTAAATTGCACTTAAAGATAAATGATATATAATTGAGAACTCAATTATTGGGCCTCACACATTTGCTTGCTTCTCCAGGCATAACGCAGGCTGAAACGCTGTATGGTCACCTCCATAATTTCAACAGGAAAGACTCACGATTAAACTATTCTCTGTGGAAAAATAAACTGATTCTATCACCTTTATATCGCCTGTGCTGTATTTCACGCAGATCTTGCATAAAATCTGTTGACCCAGGCTACAATAGGCCTTTGGCGAGATCTTTTCTTTCCGAAAAAGCTTCAAACTAGCAATAAATATTCATATTTGGCAACGCTGGCTGTAACAAAACTAAGTACAAGCTCAACTTTATTAAGTTTTTGTTTTAGGTTTTGAACTGAAAGTCATGAGGGTGGTCGCTGAACAGGAACGGTGGTCATAATACATACCAACAATTCACATACTCGAGGTGAGTTTCATGTACATAAATGTACAAACATGTGTGATTAAAAAAATATTCTTCAATGTTGTATATAACCACTTATTTCCTTTCCCCCATTATATACCAGCAATGCTTATTTTTATTCCAGTTTGTCTTAAATTTTTATGGTCTAGTGACCAACCATCGTAAAGTTATTACTTCTACCACTCACTGATCACACAATAACATCGTGGAAACGATGACTATAACAACATGTTTAAATGTTTGTTCAACTATGCATGTTGATTCTTTCTTTGCTATTGTATTTTTGTTGTTTTTTTTTTAAATCAGAATTCACTTGTTGCATTTCAGTAAATACCAGTTTTCAATTTTCATTTAAGTTTCGTTTTAACTAAATATTTAAAAGCAACAGTATTTCATAGTTAAAAACAGAAAAGATTTAAATGATGATTATTGTAAAAATATTTGTAATTTTAAAAATTATTGTGCACATACTTAAAAGGAGAGCATGACCCATAGTGCAGTTTCAGGGTGGCCCAGAAAGACCGAAGTGGTGTGAATTCCTTATAACTTTTTATTTAAGACATATTTTTTTAATTTTTTGTTTTTTAAATACAGTAAATTTATAGGGAATATTTTTAAATTAGTTATTAAAAATTGTATCCCGCAAGTGGTGGCCATTTTCTGCTTCGCACAAATGAACTTTTTAGCATTTTTGATTTCTTATGAATTAAAAAAAAAAATTAATTTTTAGGCAAAAAATACTTTTTTCCCTTCATACATTAATTTTTAACTTCGAAAGTGTTGCACACATAAGAAAACGGTATAAGAACAGGTTAGAGGAATTGTAATTCTTAATTTTTCTAAATTTGTTTCAGCTAAATCGGACTAGTGGTTCTCGAGTTATGTCAAACAAAAGAGCCTTAAACGTAAAAAATTCCCCTATACGATAGTTACTAACTTCAAATCGATATTAAAAATATTTTAGCAAGTAAGAAGATAAAACGAATGATGCACAAGTTCTATATTTTGGACCTACTTTCACGTGAAATTGTCAGAATTAAGTCCCAAAATCATATGTTTTACTGTGTTTGCTAAGGGAAGAGAAATAAATAAAATTCGAACTTAACTCGAAAATTGTATACCATATATCTTCCTGCAAAAAAAAAACGACTTCAATGCAAAGATCTGATAGAAGATGAGAAGTACGTGAAATATAAAATTAAATTTTGCAATATTGTGTGTTTTGCAGAGCTTAGGGTGCGTCTTAAGTCTTGTAAAAATCGGTAAAGTAGAACCACTTAAAATAAAATATTAAATTTAATGGGCGTGACCCCGCTCATTTTTTTAATTGGAGGGTTGTGTCTTTTTTAGAGCTCAAGGTGTGTGGTAAGTTTCGTAAGAATCGGTTAAGTAGAACCGCGTAAAAAAGTATAATAAATTTTAATGGGCGTAGCCCCGCAAATTTTATCAACTTTCAAATTATGTGATTACATTTTCGCAGCAATGAAATTAGTAGAATATCATAAAATTATATTAAAAAAATTATGAGCGTGCCCCCGCCCATTTGTTGGCAATGCGACCAATAGGAAGATGTACCCTCTCAGACAAAAAAAAAATTTACAATCGGTCTAAAATGTACTGAGTTATAAAGATACACACCTAAAAATAATGGAGACGAATTGTAAATCTCCTCCTTTTTTTGAAGTCGGTTAAAAATAGCTCCAAATAATCCGCTTATGAATCTCTATTTAGCCATTAGCGAAAACTGAACAAACTGCACTGACAAGCTACAAATTTAACAGAAATTTTTAGCTAGTGGTTTATGGTCCTTCGAACCTGATTTATCGGTTATCTCAAGAAGCAGCAAAGGTATCTAACGACAACTATAATGTCAGCGCTTGCCTTCAACATCTCTCAGCTCGAGTGCATTCTTCTTTTTAACAATTCTTTAAATATTTCAATTTAAGAGGATGGACTAATATGGATGCATTTACAAATTCTCAAAAAGTCTACTAAAAAAAACTTAAGACAGTTTTTTGTCTCTTCTGAATAATTTTAAAAATGGACTTAGCACTTTTTCCGGCTAAGGTAACGATATACTAAATACATACATACAATTATATATAGACACCTGAAATTTGCAAAGTTATTATAATTTTATACAGACTACAAAAATTAACACTAAAAATTCAAAAAATCAAAATTAAAGGGTGTTCTATCAGTTAATGGTATTTTGACAACTTGCTGTTTCTTGGAAATCGTAAGAGGTAAACGCTTGAAATATTCAATAACGCCAACAGCCTGTGTGTAGAACACGACAAAGCCGACTCACGACGAGCCAATTGATGGACAAATACGTAATGAAAAGCGTTTGTATAACGCGACTCGACTTTTTCGTGCAGCTTACGTTGATTCGCCTATATATCCCATCCTGTGGCAAAACATTATGTTGCCAACATGTCCATAAATAGTTTTTATTAATTTTTTTCATAGAAAATTATATATTCAACTTTAAAAATGGTTACCCTAATCTTGAGATAAAAAAAGCAACTGACAATTGAATGAAAATTTATTCTTATAAATTTTTTATTATTTTTTTTATAAAAAAAATCGATTGTTCTTCCAAATTTCTGTTGTTATTTGAAGAACAAAAATTATTATATTAATGAAAATATGTAAAATTCATGTGAGTGTATGTGTATTGTCAGTATTTATTTATTTTGGTGCACTTTCTTTGAACACGATTATAATCATATTGTAATTAAATACACCTTGATTATAATTTTTCATTCGCCCATTTTGAAGTTTATAGTGAGCCAAACCGTGATATACAAACATAAATAAATTGACAGTTGTTACGTTTTTTAATTAAAATCGTCAACAGTCGCAATCTAAAAACCAAAAAGAGAAAAATGGTAACATGTTAGCGATTATTATCGACGAGTCGTGTTCTACAAATAGGCTGTGAGACTAAAATATCCCAAAATGAAAAAAAGCGCCAAAAACCGAAATAAATCGCCAAACGAAAAAAAGTCTCTTAAGCTAAAATAAATCGCCAAAAACCGAAAAAAAACAAACAAAAACGCCAAAACTAAAAAATCGCCTAAAATCTAAAAAATCTTGCAACTGAAAAAAATTTTTAAATTCGTATGGTAGTTCATATCTTGTGTCCGCACGGAACCCTTCGTGTACTAGTCGAAGTCGCACCTTATTGAATTTATTTTAAATTTAAAAGATTTTCGCTGACTTTGCAAGAAACACTAAACCACACCAAAAGCTTAGGCCCAATAATTGACTTCCCAATTATGTGTCATTCAGCTAATTGCCAATTAAATTTAAGTGGCACTTAAATGTAGCTTAATTTTTTCAGTGGTTAATTAAAGTTCTTATTAAATTACGTTCAAAGTACGGCAGCACTACAAAATTTTTAAACAACAGCTGCTTATTATAAATAAAAAAAAAGTTAGGTTATCAAAATGAATGAAACTAAACCTGCATAAAAACACATTTTATGAAACAAAAATAAAAATCATCATCAGAATTAATTTTTATATTTTTATATTTATTTTTCCATGATATGAAACTATTGGGGAATTCACAAGGGTGTCTTAAGTGTCCTAAGTGTCATAATGTTTTAACATTTTAAAATATTTTAAAAAAAATTGTTGTTGTGGCTCAAACAAAAAGGTCATAAAGTAAAAAGGCTTTCTCAGCTATGTTTATTGTTTGTCATAACTACATGCAGTGTTGTCAGATTTATTTTCAGCCTCCTCGCCAACTGACTCGTCGCATATCGCCAAATATCGCCAATATAGTAAAACATTAAATTAAAGATACAAAAATATTTTTTTACTAATATTGCGAAATTTTAAATTCAGCATGTAACGTCTATCGTAAAACATAAAAATAACCCAGCAAATAATTACACATTACCAACAGAATTACTTGCGATATAATGACTTACTTTTTTGATTACCAAATTTCATTGCTTGCTTACAAATCACCTAAAATTTAAAAAAAATTAGGTACAAGTTGCTAAATGAAGAGAATGTTTTTTTTAAATTAAATAGATTACGTGAACAAGATGCCAAATAAAAAAAGTAAGTACTTCTCAAGAGTCGATTATTTTAGTCTCACGCCTTGTTAAAATCATTAAGTTGATAATCCAGTAGGGAAGAACTTCCACCAAAAATGCTTAGTTCCAAACCCGATTACCTTTTTTGAAATTTTTCGCTGGGAATATTAACATTTGTCCGGAATAAAAGTTCGATTGAAACGTGTTCCCTTTCCTTAATATTGTGATCGCCAATGTTTGCGTTGTGTTGTGTCAGTACACTATTTTCTAATTTCGTTCACCATTTTTTCGGTGCTTCATTGTCAAAATGTTGATTCTAACTTATAAATAAAAGAAAGCTTTTCCCACTGTGTTTCATAAACATCAAATGAAATTTTGTGGTCCATATTTTTTAGAACTTCTTGAATTTCAGAAAAAATTTAGAATTTTTTGCACGAAATATTTTATGTTGTAGAAAAAATTCCTTTAAAACAATTTCATATTCTTAAAATATTCTTTAAATAGCCAAAAATATCGCCAAGGAGCTCAAATATCGCCAAGTAAATCGCCAATCGCCATTTCAAAATTTGCATCGCCAAAAACAAATTTTCGTCGCCACGTTTGGCGAAATATCTGACGACACTAACTACATGTGAGAGTTTACCAAAGGAATTGAGAGATAGAGTAAGCAATGTACAAAGGTGCTAAACAGTGTTACAAAAACGGTGGTTTTCCTGCTATATGACTGTATTTTGTTGTCTTTAGCCGAAAGTCTATTTTAAAAACCACCAGCGGGAATTTTAGCGGAAGAATTTCTTAGTTGACGAATTTTCAGCGTTTTTCTGAAACTTATAAATCAAAATAAAGTATTTTTAACGCAGCTATGCGACACATATCCTGGTATTTATGTTGAGTTTTTTTCATATTAACACGTACAGCGAAAAGAAGCTAACATCACTTTTTTTGCAAATAAAAAATTGTCATTTGTGGTCGTGTAGTATCGTAGAACAAAACGAAAACTGGGTGATTGGACCAGTGAGTATGAGGAAAACATAATATCAACCAAAATCTCTCAAAACAATAAGTTTTTCTGAATAATTTGTTTTTGATTAGAGACTTTTTTATTGAAATTTTCCTTCGAAAATAAACTTCACGCCAATGTGAAGTGAGCCACAGAGTGTATTTTATCAAAAATATTTTTTTATTTCAGATAGTCAGAAAATCAGGAAATTTTAACAATATTTTACAAATACTTCAAGCAAAACGGCACGTGTAGAATAATTAGGGTCTACCGCAGAACATTTTTAAAAGATACTGAATCAGCTTAAACATTAATATTAATAGATAGAATAGTCCCTTGGATTCTAATTTTTCCTGGTTCGATGTTCGTGTATGGAAACTCTGCAGGAAATGAAATACCTACTTAAAGAGTAGGCTTAGTTTTGCTTACAAATATTGGGGAAATATGAGATTCCGACAAAAAATATATCTATGCATATGTACACATATTTTATAAAATTTATCTTATTCTTTTTTTATACCAATAAACCATGACAAAGACATTTGTTGGTTATAAAAAAGTCAGCGGCTATATTAGCGTTTATTTTCTTTCAGCTAGCGGTTTTTAGCGGGTTTTCAGGGGCTATATGGTGGGAAATGCCTACAACATTTTGGCAACACTGGTGCTAAAACCAAAATACAAATGAGTTCAATGTTTATAATTGTAAATTATGAGGTGTTGCTCACAGCAGTCATATTTTTTCGTTTTATTACTTTAAAACGTGTTAGTTTATGATTACCATCTGAATACCCCATGTATATTGTGTATGTTATATATTTATGAAAATTAAACGAAATTATTTGTAATAGGACCACGTGATGTGCTCGTAAAACTTAAGTGTGATTTAAGTACACAAGGTTGGGCATCTAAATATCTCTCAACTTTGTACTGAAAAAATGAATTCAGTTCTTAAGTGGTACTTAAAGATAAATGATACTTAACTGAGAAGTAAATTTTTGGGCCTTAAAAGCTTATATTTAATTAAGTTTAAAATAAAAACTGCAATTTAATAATAATAATAATCACAACAACAACAACAAAAAAGTGTTACAATTTAAAAAATGTTTGCTACATATGTTGCAATTTGACAATTTGGCTTGAGTCCTTTTTAAGACGATTAATATAATTCCATTGTCACTTTTAATATCACCTTCATTTATTCGCAGATTTTGCCTCCCCCTCCGCTGTACATTTTGCTGCAATTTTGTTCATAACTCTAAACAACTTGTGTCTAATAGTTCGAGTCCTTATATGGTTTGTGAAATTAATATAAAATGCAATTCAATAAAGTTGTTAAACATTTATTTATTAAATGCCCATGACAATAATTTTCATCTTGACTACGATTGACTGCGATTCGCCATTTATTGCTGTCATCGTACCGTATGGCATCTAGAGCAGTAAATAATCGCAGTTATTGGTACATATGTACCTAAAAATAACAACATCTATTATATTATACTCGTTCATATGTCTGTCTGTTTGAGTTTTCAAACGGGCTGTTTGTTTTACTGCAAGTATTTTGTGCTAAATTATGGTAAAATATTCATGAGTTCGAGGTATAAATTTGTGGCAAGTTGTAAAACACTCCATGATTTTTAATCGTTTATATGTCTCTGCAGGAGCAGTTTGATGATAATTTAAGACGTTGTATATTTGTAAGTATGCGAAGTTATGTTTTGTTTTGTTAAACGTTTAACATTTGATTTATTTGGTTTATGGTAATATTGATAAATTGTTGCTTATTTTCAATAGAAATAAGTTTCAAAAAATAAAACAAATAACAAAGACAAATATTTAAAATAACAGTTTTATTGTTCCACACAAGCAGTAGAAAACTATAAACCAAAAATTCGAGAAAAACAACTTAAAAATTTCCATAAATTCAATTTGCTTATTTGTTTTTATTATTCAACTTTCATAGAAAATTGTTGCCTAACCTATAAATCTGCATTATTCAACCGGTGTACAGTGGTAAAAAAAAATAACTAAGGGCTATTTTAACAACTTGCCTTTAGTTAAAGGTAGGATTTTGTCTCTCCATAAATATCATTGCATTATTGCAACTTAAAATTTTTATTGTTATTGTTATCAATAATAATAATATTTAACGGATAAAAAAATAATAAATGATTGTTTTATAATGCAAAGCCATTTTCGGGCAAAAAATATCCTGCCTTTAGCTAAAGGCAAGTTGTGAAAATGTCCCTAAAAGTTCTTATTACAATATACGAACAAATAAATCGATAAGTATTGCAGTTTTCGGCTCGCAACAAGTTACTGAATCAAGCAATTCAAAATGTATGTGGAATTCGACATACTAACTCAGCCTTATCATGAATCCCATTTGTGAAAAATTCCGAAACAAAAATTTTATCTCACATGGATTTTAATTTTGCATCATTAATTCCACGAAAACTGGGGTTTTCCAGCGTTTCCCATCCCGGGAATTTCACTCTTAGAATTTCCCGATTTACCGGTATTTTTTATCCGGGTCCCGGGAAGTAAAATAAAAATATTTGACAACTTTACATTTAGAAAACAGCTGCTTTCACTTTGTTATTAGTGAAAATTTATTGAGAGCAACAGTTTTCCGAAAAAATTTTGCATGTAAAGATATTTTGTCAAATAAGCCTGGTTCTCCGTTCGAAGTTGCGAAAAACCTTGATTATTTCGCATGAAAAATTTGACATGTACTAAATGTAGCCCAACTGGCGGTTTTTTTTATAAATTTCTTAATTTTTTGGTTGAAAGTATGCAACATTAAGTGAGAAATTTTTAGATTCTTTAATTGAACTGTAGTGAATTTTAATCAGAAATAATTCATAGTCAGGCTCAAGTTCAGTAATTTCAATTCTTATCGAATGAAATATTTTTATTAATTAATGTGAGTTTCTAAAGAAGAGAAGAAAAATTAAACTTAGACTTTAAGCTGGGGGAAATACCGATACTTTTCTGGTCAGCCACGCACTTCATCAGCACCCTAGTCTATCTACTTGGGTAGAGATTCTTATTAACATCAGCTATTTAACTTAAATTTTCAATGAAACGGAATATGAGAAACGATTGTTGTGTATACAATTGATTTACCTTTGGTAAATACATTTATAAGTGTCACTATTTTTCTAATTTTCTGTTTTTTCCATTTTTTCATTTTTCTATTTAGGTTAGCACGAATTTATATTACTCTACCTAAGTATGTTTAACTATTCTTGCTTATCTTTTTACGATCATCACATTAATTATTTTTACTTATTCGATGTACCATCATCAATAAGAATTGAAATTACTGAACTTGAGCCTGACTATGAATTATTTCTGAGTATGCAACATTGTTAAAATTCCGTGCGGAAAAAGCACTGCTCATGTTGTTTCGCATCTAAACTAAAATGATGCCAGACTAATTTTGCATGGAAAGACATGACTTTACGTGTTTTTCACAACAAGAACAGAGTACTACTTTTGCGAATTATTTTCGCAAATATTTCACACCAAACACTTTTATATGTAGTTTGACAGCATTTCGCACGAAATTGTGAACAGAGTACCAGGTTATAGATTGAAGATTATATAGATTATGATTTCCTAATCTAATAGTTTTTCTGGGCGAATTTTTAATGTATTTGCGTGATTTTTCAACGAAAAATTCCCGAGGAAAACAAGTAAGTACATATTCTAAATATGTTCATATGTATGAGGGAGAGGAGAAATTTTTGGCTAGTTTTCTCCCCAACAATTTTGATTTAGGATTTGTAAAATCATACGAAAAAAAGTTTTTTGCAGCATTCCTTATAAGCATTTGTTTGTGCAGTGCAAGTTAATCTCAATTTTTGGTTTAAAATGTATTTAAACCAGCAAACCTATAGATAAGTACAGTATTTAAACCATCTGCAAACCTATAATATTGGGGGTTTAAACTACCAATACAGGTCAAATGGTTTTGTTACGTACAGCTCATATGTTATGCATTAAAAGAGCATTCAACTTTTTCCCAAGCCTCTAATTTTTCTTCAGATCTTGTTCGATCTGTTTTCTTACACTCTATTATTCTTTTATACTATTCTACTTCGCTAAGCATAAATATAATTACATTTTCATTGTACAAAAAAATTTATAGCCTGCTGCAAAACAACTGATTTTTGACAAAATTATTTTTTAAACTACACTTAAGTTATGATCACTGATTTACTCCTGTTGAGTTCAAGGCACATATAAATTGGAGTTTAGTTCAACTAAACCAAAACTATTCGCAAGAAAATACGCCAGAGCAATGTTGTTTGGAAAATGATTAACATTGTTGTACAGTATTCTAAAAACAATACACAATTAGGTTTAAGTGAAGATATTCAATTCTAGAGACAAGCATAAAATCATGTAAGACAGACGACTAATTTGTTAGTGGTTCTACAAATAACCTTACCGATTATTTTAACTTTCGAGTATCATTTACTAAATTGTTTTTCAAATAAAACTTTTGTCTAATTTACAAAAACTATTATAGCATTAACAGAGAGAATTTCAGATAAGGCTGCTGCAAATATACATATTTATGTACAATATCAATTTTTAGTTAAATTTTCAAGACTTTATTTATTATTTATTATTATCCGGAAAGATTGAATGGTCTGAATGAATAAATGAAAGATGTCACAGATTGCGGATAGTGCACGGCCTTTAGATATAAAGGTTAGTTGTGAACAAATGGTTCTCCAGAAATAACCAGTTCACCATAATCAGCGGATGTTTGTGCTTTGCCTTTCAAGTTGCTGTTGTCACATGTAAGAGATTTCTTCGAGAAAAATTTCTTTGTGTTCACGTAAAAAGAATAAAATGCATAATTGTTGCAAGAGAACACTCAGCGTGTAAGCTGGAACGAAGTCACAATTTAAAGTGCGTACTAGTTAAGTTATTTAATTTTTTCTAAATTTACAATTAGTTAGTTCTAAAAAGTCTCATGAATAACCTGATCAAACATCCCGCTTTGCTGCACTCCATATACTTTTCAGATGAAAAGTAAAGTTTTTTTATTAGAAGTGCCACGCTAGTGGTTAAACCTTCACTATTTAGCAATTCTTATTATTAACATAAGTAATGATGAAAAGTTTAAAAGTTCTCATTGCATTAGTTTCGAAGATATTTATTCAAGTAAAGTTTTTCTCTATTTGAGAAGAGACACGCCCGATTCCGATTTTTTCTATAATCGGCTGAATCAGCAGAATTTTAAGTTTGTGGTTGTAGCAGATACCGAGGTACTAAAAACTAAATATTTAATTTTTTAATCCATTATTTAAAAAATTTTACTGTTAGTACATATATTTTGCTTCTATACGGGAAGTGCTACGACAACTTAAAGCATTAAAAACTTAATAGCCTCTTGTTCCTTCTAAACCATCAGCAATACGCTGTAGACAAACCAGCATGACCGGTATGGTGGTATTATAATTAAAGATAAACAACAATATGCACTATATGAGAGGTACCACGCCTACTTGTTAAATAATGAAATATTTCCAGAGACAATGCACAACATCAGCATAGTTGTCCCTACAAAACTTCAACGTTTCCAGATATCTCAAAGTAAACTTTTTCTCTTTATAGGTTGTTCTGCCCCCATATGTCCGATTCCAACCTTTATTTGTGAGACAAAATAGTTATTTATGCCGGGTTAACATCTGTGTGCAATGTGTCACACTCGCGTAAAAATAGTGTAACTACTAATTACTAATGAAAGACTTTTTGATTCAAACACAGTTTTATAGAAACCAAATTGATTGGAAACAGTTTAAATCAATAATTACATGTCTGAATCAAAAATTTTTTAATTAGTAATTAGTGGTTACGCCTTTTAGGGCATGCTGCTGCATTAGATTCAAAGATATTCCATAGTAAAAAGGGTTTTATTAAGAGGTGACACATTAAAAAAAAATAGCGAAATCGGTGCAATCGTTCTTAATTGATACGATTACACAGCAACAACATTTGTTTTCTATTGACATATCGTTACCTTAATATAGAAAGGCCCTAACTATTATTATTATTTTTTTTAAATCAAGATTTATATGTATTTTTCGATAGATACATTACATGCTCTTCTATCGAAACATACAAAAATCTCGATTTCAAAAAAAAATAGTGAGCTAGTGCCATTTTTATATATATTTTATATATTTATTTTTATATTTTTTATTTTAATAATTAAAACATGTGAGCCAAATTTCAACTTTTTACAATAACTCTTTCTACACTTGGCCTCTCGTTATATGAAAACACGACACTGTGGAGCGCTCTCCTTCGTTGGTATTGTGTAGCAGAATCATCAGCGAAGTAAAATAACCAATAAAATGGCTACTAAGCACAGTTTCAAAATTTAATACACCTCATTGACATCAGAGGTGCTGCACCACAGCATTATTAAAAACATGCAAAAAAGTAGGGTAGTAAAAAAAATGAAGCTTTCCGCTATCTCTTCCTTCAACACCTGTCTTTTCTATCACTACCCCTTCCTATCACGCTCTCTCACTATCTACTCTTCCACTCTCAGGTAGCACAAAGGGATCATTGTATTGGACCCAAGTGAGCTGGACTCTAAATTTTACCATTCCTTACCAGCAGCCTGCTAACCTAACGTAACCTACAAACAGCACCTCGTTATGGCCGTGTAGCTGAACCCAATGATTACTGATATCAAAATTCTCCATTAGCTAATTCTGATTTTTCGTCTTAGAAAATTTAAGCCACCAGCATTTTCCTTGAGCATTTTTTTCAAAATGCGAGACGATGATGCCACCTAACCACGAGCCACATCATAACAAATGCATTGCTCACAAGTGAAGCTTTCTATGACGAAACTTTCTTTCTTTCTTTCTTTTATTCAGTAAATAAATGTTAATGGATGGCGCTAGACATTTTATCATTTGACAGAGCCTAAAGCAAATTTTCCTCTATCTTCGGTTTAACTCTAATTATTAGTTTCAAAAGGTTACGAAATTAATAGTTTTTGTTAGCTACATTGATGATATAATAAATAAATAAATAAAAAATAAATTGCAATATTGAAAAGCAATATTATTATATAAACACGATAACATTAATAAATTGCGTTCATAAAGTGTTTAATTTAACAACATAAATTTCCAAATTCCCTTTTTAGGGTCTCTACATTAAAAAAAAAAAGTTCAATGAAAAGAAACACAGCATTTTGAGCGGTATATCACTTTAGTATCGTTTTCTTGAATGAAAATGTGTTCATTATCTTATTAATAAATCACAGTATTAAGACAATCACCATAATATACCAGCGAGTATAATAAAAGATCATTTAAGGTCAATGCTGATGATCGTAGTTGAAATATTTCACAAGAAAATAAATATAATAGCGACAAGACATCAAAAAACTACACTACAAGATTTCAAATTCACCAAGTATCAAATTTATACAATGCAACCGCAAAATACGCCTGATGTAAAAAAAAACATAAATTCAAATAATGAATGAAACTGAAGCGAACGAGAAAAAAAACTTAATAATCCAATCAGAAACATACACAGCGACATACGAGAATATTTAAGAAATATGGGAAAAAACTAGCAGATACATTTTCATGCACTTGAAAGTTACATTGATCACTATTTTAAATGAAATGTGAAAAAACGTAAAGTAAAAGGCACATGAGTAAATAAATAATTTAAGTTATTTATTTAAGTACACTGAAAAAAAACAATGAAAAAAACATTATAATTTATGCGAGGTGTCTAGGAAGAAAGTTTATATTTATTTAGCCTCACGCATTAGAATGAACAAAGGCATCTGAGGCGAGTGCGGATTATTTTGTTGTTTTTGTTACAAACAGAAATTATCAATTTGATTCTTCTTTGACATCTTGACCACTTCTTATAAATCTTTCTTTAAATTACATTAACTTTTGTGTAATTAGTGACTAGCTCATGTTAATTTTTGCAACTTTTGTAGAAATCGCACTTAGAGCACTAGATACAGGTCAGTACTACAACACTTTTTATTTGAGGTCGATTTGAAGACAAATTTGGATCCAATATGGAAAAAGTAAGCAATAAATATATACAGCGAAACTTCGTTATAACGAATCTTTTGCTCTAATCTTTTGCTCTATACCCAGCGGGAAAAGTTGTCATTGATTAAATACATAATAAGAGAAATAATGTACACATATATTATTTTCAAAAGTAATAGAATGCATTCCCTTGCAAGCGAGAGGGTAATATATATATGTATGATCCGGCGCAGTAATTACACATTGATTACCACGTCTGCAGAAGAAGAAACTTATTGCTTCTGCTCGTTCCAAGTTTTCAGGTTTTTCTTATGGCACTATGCAATAAATGAACACTTTTGGAAAAACACATGAATGATATAAATTATATATGGCAGTAATGAAGCTAAGACTAAATTATATATGGCATTAATGAAGCTAAGAGTGCACCAAACTAGTTTTAGTAGCAAAAAATTATTTTTTCCGTGCAATTTTTTTTTAAAGTAGAGGATTTTTTTTTTCAGAACAACTATAGGCAAACAAGTATATCTGCGCAGGCATATAAGAATAACTCACAACCCAATAAGCAATTTTGTTTGAAATCAAGTTTAAAACAATTGTTATTCAAGTCACACAATCAATTGTCAAGGGTTGAATTATGCTTGATTTACACTTTAGTTTAATAGCATTCTCCAGTGAAAAGGGAACTTAAATTCAATTCGAACAATTCATTTGTGTTAAGCCTGGATCACACGACTGGCAAAGTGTACCAGTTTTCGTCGGCTCACTGCAATAAAGTTATAAGTAATAAGTCAAAATGGCATTATTTTTTAATTACTTCTTGAAAAAGTATATATGGTTTAATTACTAATATAGTGTGGTGCAGTTATGTGATTACATTTCAATTAGTTGAGAAATAAAACAAATTTACCTTATTACTTATGACTTTATTTCAGTGAGCCGACGAAAATTGGTACATTGTGCCAATCGTGTGATCCAGGCCTTACAGTTCAATTCAATTTGAACATATGTATGTATATCGTCACATAAAATGCAAAATAACGTAACATCACTTTTCATAAGTTTACAGGAGAAGCAAAAAACTGCATAAAATGGAAACTATTAGATTTATTCAGTCAAAATTTTTAAATCATAAAACAAGAAATTCATTTGGATAAAAATTATCCATTTATCAAAGTAAGCTTAGTGTCTCACGTTATTTTTAATTGTGGTTTTCTGAAATAAAATTATAGTTTTTATTAACAATTGAACAAATTTGTTGGTGTTTTTTAACTTTGCATATTATGTTGACAATACTAACTTTTCTAAGGACAACAAGAAAAAAGGTATT
The DNA here is from genome assembly GCA_905220375.1 of Tachina fera. Taxonomy (NCBI): domain Eukaryota; kingdom Metazoa; phylum Arthropoda; class Insecta; order Diptera; family Tachinidae; genus Tachina; species Tachina fera. The sequence goes on from LR999964.1 coordinate 66,080,428, forward strand.
TTATTAAGAGAGAATAAATACTATCATAGAAGAAATGACAGTCTGCTGGAAGCAAATACTTTAGATCTTGCATATGTTGGCATTTCTTTTTGGAAATAGTAAGCTTTTGCGAATGCAATCGCTTAGGTTGCTGACATTCAGAATTTCTTTTTGTTCTTTATGGAAGAAGCAGATAATCATCCTTAATATTGGTTGTGTAATACATGACTTCTGTTGGATCATATTGATTTCACAACACTTTTTGCTTTTCTTTAAACTTTTGAAAAATTTTCAAAATGATAAAAATTTGTACTAAAACTAAGATGAAATTAAATTTACATACATGACTAAAAATAGAAAACTAAATGTGCTGTAATTTTTTCAATTCGTATTAGTCTAGGTTCACACACGACAACTTTTGTTGCGCAACTCTACTTCAATTCTCTTTTGAACTTGCTTTTACGTTCACACAGGAAAATTTTGTTTCGGCAATTTTTGGTTTCTTTAGCTTCACCATTAAAATTGCGGATGAGATAACAAAAGAAAACTGGAGCACGGGCAATTATGCACCCCTTTCCATTCTCTTTTCCTCCCTCGTCCATAAAATCAAGAGTTGCGCAACAAAAGTTGCTGTGTGTGAACCTAGTCTTAGTGATGGATGACACGTTATGTTGTTTAAGAGAATCATGCACTTGATGATACGTAATTTTGAATTATACTTATAACTTTGTTATTTTTTATATAAGACCTGCAAAATTTTTTACACATACGTAATATGACATGGTGAATCGTAATCAATTAAAAAATAATTTTGAATTTTTTGATGATACGTTATTTTGCATTTTATATGACGATATGTATTTCTATTTAAGCGATCCCCACGGGACTTTTTAAACAGTTGGCGATATCAAAATGTCACGATCTTGCCTTTAAGAAAGTGGGCGAGGCGATTAAAACTTTATATTATATTTCATTATTAGTGTTCCTTTTTTTGAGGAATTGTTAAACTTATATTTCATTATATTTCATGTTCTTCTACTTGACCGATTCTTACAAAAATTGCCACACACCTTGAGCTCTGAAAGTGGCGATATTTATCTTGCATTTAGAATAGTGGGCGGGGCCACTAATATTTGCAATAGCAGGCGTGAGCACGGCACAAAAAAGTTAAAATAATTTTGATTCAGTTAAATAAAAATCTTTTATATGCATTTCCTACAGTTCTATTCGAAACCGGTGACAAAAACAATGATATGTAAATGCATAATTTTAATAATCTGATTGACACCGAATTCGACTAGCACTATAGGTAACGCATACAAAAATGTTTTATTTAACTGAACCTAACTTTTCTTAGCTTTTTAGTGCTAATTTTTGAAGCGGGTTAAATTTTTTAAAAGCTTTATTTATGGAAGTACTATACCTCAAAGAAACTAAAGACTCGAGAGTTAGTTGAACACAAATCGCTTGAATGTCAAATCTAGAGTTTCGCTTGTTAATTAGCGGAAACAGATTTCGATAGTTGAGACGAGTTTTATATAAAGTTTCCCCATATTCATAAAAAGCATATTTTTCGGAGTGTATTTCAAATTGTATAATTGACACCACATTCATACCAATGACCTTCTGTCGCACATCTTTCGTTTTTCAAATTGTCACATTATGCATTTTTCTCAAATTTTTTGTTTTTTTGCTTTTAAAACAAAGTTTCTTTGTTGCAGTTGATTTCATGTCTAGTTGAGAAGCAGTAAATTAAAGATACGCAAACACACACACACAATCACACATCAATACAATTGCGACTGTCTGCAATACAATCCGTTTTGAGGATTGCAGAAATGTATGTGCGATTGAAAACACCCGCTCATGAATTTAAAAATTTTATAACTATTATTTGATTATGATAATAACTATTATAACACACAATTAAATACTGTGATAGGAAAAAAAAATAAAATAATAAAAAAAGCAAATAGTTTTTTTGTCTAGTTATAATTTAAAACTTTTGTGGTTTCGTGTTTAAAATTTGTCTTCTTTGTTTGTCAAGAGTAAAAATTAATTATCTTTATGTATTACGAGTATTTTTGCTTTTCATTAACAAGTACAGCTTTGTGCTCTGCAAATTGCCGTTGCTGCTTGCTTTTCAATAATTAAACTTGGTGTCAATTTCATATGTATTCGCAAATTTATTCATAAATTTATTTATTTCTTTTTTTATTTCAAATCAATTGTCTCTTTCAAACAAAACCATAAATAGTTTCTGCCTACACAAAGTGAAATTATATTCAAAATAACAATATTAAAATGTATGTATACCTAAAAGGTATATATTTTTAATTACATGGCGTCATACATATTAAATTTCAATTGATTTAGTCAACATAATAAATTAACGAAGAAATAATCCATTTAACAAAAGAAAAAGTTAGCAGAAGCAGTTTTTAAGGGGGCATAATACGAGTACTTAACGCATCACTATTATTACTTCAGATTTTATCCCAGCAAAGAAAAAGAGCTTCAAAAAAAGTCAATAAAATCAAATATTGTTAACCCGGTAGCAGTTAAAATGCAGATCGGATCCACAATGACTTTAAATAGACTTGCAGTAGGTTCTCCTTTTCGATGCCTAGTGATGAAAAGCTGAAGAATCCGAAGAATCAAGTTTTTATTGTAAATTTTTATATAAACCTTTTGTACATACTTTGGAATGAAATCTCAGTACTATTGCAATTAATTCACTGCCGTATTAAAAAAAAAATATTTGGATTTGAAATGCATTCTAAAAGAAAATTTCCATACACCATACAAATAAGAAACCGTATGCAGACTAAATATAATTACATTAATTTTAGTATGAACCAAATGAGAATTCTAACATATATAATGTATTACAGAATGAAAGGACAACGAACATGCATATTATTTGGACATTGCGAAATTGCTAATATGTAATGCTTTACAATTCATGAAAATATATTTCCTTAAGAATGACTTTCAATTATTTTTTTTTGCAGGAACGTCTTCTTAGATTTGTCTGACATACGGATGTTATGTACTAAGCGATCTCACTATTAATTAAGGGCACGTTTAGGTTATTTGCAAACTTTCCCTTTGCCTGCAACTGATCTGATTAACTGTACAATACCTTTATCTCACAATAGAACATTATTTAAAGTAAGCAAGTTATTATCTGACTCCACGAAACTTTTTTTTAATAGTAATTATTACTAATCGTTACAATTCACATTGTCAAAGAATTAACCACTAAAATTGGTTAGGTTAACCAGACGAATATTTTGTTTATATAAATAGCAAATACAATATTTATTCATAGTGAAACTAACAACTAAGATTGGTAAGATTTGCCTTCCTTATTATATTGGGTTTAGTTTTTACAACTGCGATATGTATTAAATTAACAAAAAATATAGTAAAATATTAACAAATGCAATAAAATAAAGTTTGAATTGAAAAGCCTGGCATGTGGGATGCTAGATCAAAAACATTGAGCTTGAGTTGTTTTAACCAAACAAGTTTTTCGTTTGGCAGCAATAATTTACATTTTACAATTAACATTTCAGTTACTAATTTAAATTATTTATATCAAACAGAAAAACTGTTTTTGGTCGTCTAAGTCACAAAAACGATTTCCATCAACTTTCCATTAAAGTTGTTTGGATTAACCGACGACATTTGCTTTTTAGTGTCCATTTCTGCAAACATTACATTGCGCTCACTTTACTAAGATTTAGTCACTCTTAGACCTCAGGATATGTGGCAATTTTCATAATAATCGGTTAAGCAGAAGCACGCAATACATAACATTAAAATTCAATCAAACCGACTGCACAAAAAAATACAACAACAAGAAAAAATTTAAAAAATCAAAATCACGACTGCAGCCAACTTTGAACCGGTAAAGATATTAATGGTGATACCATGAAATAAGTGCCAAATGAAATAATTCTCAATGAAATAACTCCCTATCGGAAAAATTATATAACTTCCAATTGTTAAAATTAAATAACTTCCAATGAAATAAGTTCCAAAAAACTCAATATATTAAGAAAAAACAAATCCCAATAAAATACAATAATAATCAAATAGCCTTCAATGAAATAAGTTCAAAGAAATATTAAATAATTCCCCAGGCAAAGAAATACAAATAGGTTATTAGCGGGGTAACTCTCCATTACCTATGAATTTTCTCCATAGCCTGCTTCTCAATTGAAGGTTCTTTTGCATCCCAACATATTTTTTGGGAATTATTTCATTTGGAAATTATTCAATATAAAATAACTCCTAACAAGAAACAATTAAATAATTCCCCATGCATAATGAAATAAGTCCCAATTTTGCATGGAAAAATCATTGGGATTTATTTATTTTTTGTTTTTTTTTTGTGGTGCGTTATTTTATTTGGGATTTGTTTCATGGTATCCTAAATTGTTATTCGAAATAAAAAACCATAAGAGAAATCTAAATATGGTTTTCAAATACTTGTCGAACGATTCCATTCGATATACATATTTGTATCGTATTCAAAAAAAGGTTGGCCGCCATATTGAATTTTGAATCTCTCTGTGATACAAATTTTCCCGAATTAGGACAAATCGATTACCGTAAGAATATTTAAAATCGGCACACGCATTCGGTTTATATATTATCTCAAAGAAACACACCCATACATACATATGTACATACATAAACTGACAAGCACAATACTCGTCTTTGCGTCGCGCAGTCGGGTAAAAACAAGTTCAAAATTCTGTTAAGTAATGTTGAATAACTTCATAATTGAAATAGATTGAAATGATTGATGTAAATATAAAACAAATAATAAATTTAAATTTATTTGCTGGTGGTTAAGTAAGCAATGTCTATATGCATATGAATCCCTTTTATTTTTAAATTAATTGATGGGATTTTCAAAAAATATTGTTACTTGTGAAAACTGTGGTTCCCAAGAAAAAAAGTTTGGCGACCACTGTTGTACCAATTTTTTTACTCTATGTTGCTATACGTCTATAAATTGTACTTTCTTCATCCTGGCCATTGTTGCCAACATTTTCACTGCTAGATCTGGCATTTTAATTAGTTAAAAAGAATTCAACTTTCAAAAAATTCTGCTAAATGCTTTCTGGCAGAATTTGTTGAAAATAAAAAATTTAATTTGTTAAAAAAATTATCCTTTATAGAGGATTTTTCTCATAAATGTACATGCATTGCAGTGTAAAGGTTCCCTGAGGATCTGTACTAGCAACAGTGAAATGCACATAGGATCCAGCTAACCCCTCTATAATCAAAAGAAATATCTTGAACACTTAATTAATTAATTTTAATTAAAATGTAAATGTCAATATTATGGATAAATAAAATATGTAACTAAATGAATGGCACACAAATATTAGTTTATAATAATAAATAAATTCAGTGAAGTGCGACTTTGACCCGGGCACGAAGGGTTCCGTACGGACATGAGATATGTAATTCAATACGAACTTTAACCAATATAAACTATAGTATTGGCATTTTTTTCGATTTTGGGTTTTTTTTCGGTTTTAAGCGTTTTTTTAGTTTTGGGGTTTTTCGGATTTATTGGCGCTTTCTGAGTTTTGGCACTTTTTTTCCTCGTTTTGGCGATTTTTTATACCCTTTACCAAAAAATGGTAAAAGGGTATATATAGGTTTGTCATTCCGTTTGTAATTTCTACAATATTAATAAGCGACACATAAAGGATATATATTCTGGATCCTTATGCATAGGGAAGACGAACAAGCGATGTCCGTCTGTCCGTCTGTCTGTACGTGAAATCGGTTTTCCCAAGCTCCCAGAAGAGCTAGAGACTTCGTTCTTGGACTGGTGTGTCAGAAATTTTCTGAAAAATTTTGCTATTGAAAATCAGCAATATCGGGCGGACAGTTTCAGAGCTGGAAAACTCAAACTCTATTTTCCCATAGAAAATAACTACCGAAAACAAGTTTTTATTACTTTTTTATTAAATTAACTTATTTTATACTTCGGTATGAATAAAATTTGTATTTATAATTAAAAAAAAAATTAATAATTTAAAAAATTAAAAAAACGTTTCCAGGGTTGGAAAACTTTAACTTTTTTCATAATAATTAAACATATTTTATGTTTTAGGAAGATGGCTATTTTCTCAGGAACGGTAAGAGCTACGGGTCTGAAATTTGGACAGAGTATGTAGAACTTTGGTCGCTACAACAACAAATACATAAGAATTAAAACTTAAAGGGTGTTCCAAAACGAGCAACGAAAAATTTTAAAATCCCATGTAATATACATACAATTGTATGTATGTGTGTACATATGTATATTGACACTTGAAATTTGTAAAATTAGTGTATTTTTATATAGGCTACAACAATTAACACTAAAATTAAAAACATTTAAATTAAAGGGTGGTCCATCAGTTAATGCAATTTTGACTATGTAAATTTGACAAAATGCTATATCTTGGAAACCGTAAGAGTTAAACTCTTGAAATTTTCAAAAACGGTCAAACTAAAAAATCCGAAAATTATAAAATCGCCAAAAATTTAAAAAAATCACCAAAACGAAAAAAATCGCCAAAAAGAAAAAAACGCTAAAATTAAAAAAACGCCAATAACTGAAAAATTTGCCAAAACGAGAAAAACGTGTCAAAACTAAAAATAAATTTCCACAATGACAAAAAAACGCTAAAAACCGCAAAAATCGCCAAAACAAAAAAAAATTATATGAACAAAAATCGCCAAAAATTAAAAAAAAATCCCCTAGATGAAAAAAAATCGCCAAATTAAAAAAAAAAATCGCCAAAACGAAAATAAATCGCCAAAATTAAAAAAAACGCCCAAAAACCGAAAAAAATCGCCAAAACAAAAAATAAATGGCCTATATGAAAAAAAATTAAAAAAATCGCTTATATGAAAAAAAATCAGCAAAATCAAAAAAATCGGCAAAATCAAAAAAATCGCCAAAACGAAAAAAAATCGCCAAAATTAAAAAAAAACCCCAAAAACCGAAAAAAATCGCCAAAACGAGAAAAAAAATGTCAAAACTAAACAAATTGCCAAAAAGAAATAAAAACGCCAAAAACCCAAAAAATCGCCAAAACAAAAAAAAAAATTGCCTATATGAAACAAAATCGCCAAAATATAAAAAAATCGCCTAAGTGAAAAAAATTGTCAAAATGAAAAAAATTGCCAGAAGGAAAAAAAACCAAGATTAAAAAAAAACGCCAAAAAACGAAAAAAATCGCCAAAACCCAAAAAAATTGCCTATATGAAAAAAAATCGCCAAAACTAAAAAAATAAGCAAAATAAAATAAATCGCCAAAATTTAAAAACCACCAAATTAAACATAATGCCAAAAACCTAAAAATTGCTCTAGAGAAACAAGTATGAATTTTTTCACAAAATTAATATCTACATATGTACATATCTCTGTGCTTATGTATGTATCTCTATACTACATAAACGCACTTTGGTAAAGGGTATATAAGATTCGGCACAGCCGAATATAGCACTCCTACTTGTTTTGGTTTCTAAAGTTTTTTAATTTTGTCAAGTTTTTTTATTTTTGCAATTTTTTTTTACAGTTTTTTTTAATTTGGTTTTTTTCCATATACTACGTAGGAGATTTTTTCTTTGGTTTTGCCGATTTTTTCGGTTTTTGGAGTTTTTCTTTTATTGTGGCAATTTTTTGAGTTTTGGCACTTTCTTCTCGTTTTGAGGATTTTTTCGGTTTTTGGCGTTTTTTTTAATTTTGGCGATTTTTTTCGTTTTGGCGGTTTTTTTGATTTTAGGCGATTTTTTTTATTTTTGGCGATTTTTGTTCATATAGGCATTTTTTTTTTGTTTAGGCGATTTTTGCGGTTTTTGACGCTTTTTTTTGTAATTTTAGCGATTTTTTCATTTTGGCAATTTATTTCGTTTTGGCGATTTTTTTAATTTTGGCGACTTTTTGTAATTTTGGCGATTTTCTTTCACATGAACAATTATTTTGGTTTTGGAGCATTTTTCGAGTTTTGATGATTTTTTTCCGTTATTGGAGTTTTTTTCATTTTCGCAATTTTTTTTAATTTGAGAGATTTTTTCGAATTCGGGGATTTATTTCAGTGCTAGAATTTTTTTTTTTAATTTTGTCGATTTTTTTCGTTTTGGCGATTTTTTTTTAATTTTTGGCGATTTTTTTCAGTTTGGCGATTTTATAATTTTTGTATTTTTTAGTTTTACAGTTTTTACAAACTTCAAGAGTTTACTTACCACTTACGGTTTCCATGATATAGCAAATTGTCAAAATTACATAGTCAAAATTAACTGATGGACTACATTTTAATTTAAATTTTTTTTAATTTTAGTGTTAATTGTTGTAGTCTATATATATATCGATATACATCGATATATCGGCAAATCAGAAATATCGCTGATATATCGGAATCGGTATCGGTATTCGTTACATCCCTACTTTAAACACACTTTTGTTGGGGTATTTTGGGAGACCAAATGACTCAAAATGATGTCCATTACGAAAGATATGTAATATTTTTGTTTTCTTAATTTTTGTACTTTCTGCAACATTACATTTTCAATAGATAATATTTGTGCATTTAAAAAAATATTCATTAAAAATATCTTAAAATTAGAGGCACACACAATCTAGTTCCTATACACTGTTGTTTTCTAAATATTTTTTCTTGTTCGGTTGTATAAAAAATTAAAATAATATCCTTATGAAATTTTCCATTAACACATCTCGCATACTTAAACATTGTAGCCTCAAGTTGACCAAGAAAAATTTTAAAACTTGATAATTGGATATTGTCATGCACATATATGGAAGAATAAATTTTTTGAAAGGACACTTTTTTTCTATAAGAATTGCAAGATATGTTTTCGTAAACATGTGCAAATATATTAAGAATATTTAAAAATGTAAATAGATAAAGATGAGGAATTGAGAACCATGTAACCAGTTTGACTACAGTTTATTTAATTTATTATAACAATTTTCTATAATTTTCATTTTATTTTTGTTATTTAATAACCATTATATTTTTTAATAGTTTTCATAAACTTTAATGTACGCGGACAGGAGTGTGAAGTTAACTTCCATACAAATTTTTTAATTGTAATTATCTATATATATCACATGCAATAGATATTCGTATTCGCAAATATCATTTTAAATATTCGAATTCACGATTATCAAAAATTTACATTCGGCACATGTATGTATGTATGTACACATACACACTAGCGATGCACGAATAATCGTATTTGTATTAGAATTGCCGAATATTCGACCATTTTTAAATATTCGTATTCGCAAAATTCAGGCGAATACGAATATTTTTCTACAAAAAAATTAAATAAATAAATGCATAAATCCTAAACGAAATTTAAATAAATAGCTTAAAATAAATTTTCAATAAATTTTTTATAAAAATTTGTCCTTTTTAACATTTTCAAATGCTATTTAATGACGATCATTAAAATTTTGGGTAGTAGTTTATTAACTTTAAAGTACACCAACAGGAGTATGAAGTTCTTTTTCATAAAAATATTTTCATATTTCATTTTGGGGGCGTAAACAGAACACCAATTTTATGTCTATAAATTTCACATTTAATATTCGTATTCGTACTCGTACTCGCGAATATCAAAATTTGACATTCGTTAAATCACTAATACATAAATAATATATTTAGGTAACACGTATGCTCAATTAGATAAATAAATGAGAAAAACATACTTGTTTGTACTAAATTAGTAATTTTTTCTGTTACGTATCATTTCCAAAGCTCCCTCCGCCCTCCCCTTCATAACAAATCGTAACAAAACTTGAACCCCCTTCCCACCACCCTTCTAGAGCGTTACGTAATATATGGACAGACCCTAAGAACGAGTCCAAAGTATAAGGGCCTGTTAATTTAAATGCGAACGTAGTTTCGATCGAATATTTATATTGAAAACAAAAACAAATTTCAGTTTTTGTTTCCAATATAAATTTTCGATCGAAGCTATCGTTCTCATTTAGATGAACAGGCACCAAGTGCAGCGTGACCGTTTGACCGACTAAAGTGGCAAATTGCCACTTTTTCGACTGGCTTGCCACTTTTTCGACTGCCTTGCCACTTTTTCGAATGCCGTGCCACTTTTAAAGTAAGAAATTTTAGTGTAGTTTTTTCGTTGTTTTTTTAATGTTGCCTCTTTTTGGTGATAAATACCCTATTTGGTGCCACTTTTTGAAAAATGTCGTCGGTCACCCTGACCAAGTGTCGAAAAAAACCGAAAAAAAATTATATTCGGTAAAAAAGTACAGAAATATATCTGAAATTTACTGAAACAAGATATATATGGAAGGTCTTAGTCTCTTCTTTCTAAATTCATTTAAAAATTCAAAATTGGTTTATATTTAACTTAGTTAGAGGTTGAGAAGTTCCCAGGGGTACAAAAACCGGGTTTTTACCCGTAACTCAAGATTTTGGAGGTGACTGGAAAATTTCAAATACAGATTGTTGTTATACTCGAAAATACCTAACAGAAAATTGTAACAAGTCGCAGGTATTATTTTTTTTTGTCACACTGTAATAAATTCAAAGCATCTTTCACAGTCGGGAGCCATTATTAAAAGGCACTATGAATTTATTTATTGAAGCTATTTCAATATGAAGTTATTTAATATTAGACTACTGAACCTTTTATTACGCAATCGAGTTTTTTGATTTTATAAGTTTATAGTTTTTAAATTCACACTCATGAATGAAACATCGCTTATACATAGCTCCCAGAATTGCGGAATTTCCTGTATGAATTTTTTTCATTCCCTCTTTCACCCATAAATTTAAAATTCTCTACTAGAAAATGATTATGAAAAATCTTAATAATACAAAGTTTCACTGAGGAAATCAAATGCGCATCAAATCTTATTTACCACATTTTTTAAATGATTTCTTTATAAAAATTAATATTCCCCCTCATTCTTGAGCAACACTGACACAAGAATAATGAAGCCATTTTTTCTTTAAATCTTTAGCAACCATTTCTTTCATTGTTATTGTTATATTTTTTTTGTGTCTTTATTTCTTCAACATTATTAATGATTCATTATAAAAATTTAATAATTTTTAATTAAAAACTCTTTTAAAACTTCCCTGACTACAAGCAAAAACAGAAAAAATATGAAAAAAGCAAAGTCCAGGTTGTCTGCTAACTGAAAGCAACAGAAAACAAGATCAATTAATTGTTACAACGTTAGTGGAACAAGATCGCCAGTGCAAGTGAATTCGAGGTGTTGGTAACTAATTTATGGCAACTTAATGGAAAAATATAAAAATAAAAAGGCTCGCCAGTTAATCTGCAGTATGTTGTCGCTTATGATTTCGTTGTCAAGTTGTTGTTGGTGTTAGGTTGTCATTGGCAACATGCAGCATATTTATGCTACTATTTGTTTTATTTACTTTTTTTCGGTCAATTATTATTATTAGCAATAAAGGAAGTGTGCTTGCTTGCATTAACGTGTGTGCACAGTGGAAGAAAGCGAAGCAAAAAAATTTATTTGTTTAATTTCTTATAATTTTTTTTTAGCCACTTCTAACAAAAAAATTCCTGTTAGCGACAGGGATTCATATCGTTTATTTATTTGAATAACGTAATAACTCAAAAATTAACTAGTTTTACAGCAATTGAATTTAAAAATTCAACTTTTGGTGGTTTTTTTCCTGTGTTTGTTGTCAAAATAATTACATTTTTTCCATTTTTCCAACGAGAAAAACCTGAAATGAATACCTTTGCTGTTTGTATGAAATTTTTAGACAATGTGCAAAACGATATGATCATTAATTCTTATCTGGGGGTCTACTCTGTAATTCGATTCGAAAGAAAATGCTTTCGAATTTACATGTTATAAACATACAAATTCGAAAGTTTTTTCTTTCGAATCGAAATACAGAGTAGACCCCCTGCAAACCGAATCCGAATAAATTTCTCGTTTTCAAAAAATTAATAATGGTCCTGCAGACATGTTTGAAATCCTACACGATAATTTTTTTTCAGATATGATATTTGGTAGTCTATATATGGAATAAAATAATTTTAAAAATTATAACAAAATATTTCAATTGTCGGAGTTAGTTTTCTAAAATCGTGCGGTTTTAAATCGATCGGTTTACAGAACAGGGATGAATCAGCACTCAAAAATTGATTTTTTTTAGTTACGACGTTGTTCAAGTAAATGAGCAATATGTATGGACGTTCAAAGATCCCATTAACAAATTTTCAAGATATTCACTCACTCACATGAAATGCACCCCATATAAATTCCCAGATAACTATATTTTAGGGTTCCGTACACCAAAGTTGAAAAGGACACCTATTGTTTTCGCAACGCTATACGTCTGTCCGTCACACACTCGAAAATTTTATTTCTGCCTCTGCTATTTTCTGCTAAACTTTTATGCGGTTATTTAAAAAAAATTTATATTAAAAAAAAGTGTTATAAAAAATAATTTTTAATCAGAAATAATTTTTAGTCAGGCTTAAGTGCAGTAATTTCAATTCTTATTGAATGAAATATTTTTATTAAGTAATGTGAGTATCTAAAGAAGAGAAGAAAAATTAAACTTAGACTTTAAGCTGGGGGAAATACCGATACTTTTCTGTGCAGCCACGCACTTCATCAGCACCCTCTTCTTTAGATACTCACATTAATTAATAAAAATATTTCACTCAATAAGAATTGAAATTACTGAACTTAAGCCTAACTAAAAATTATTTCTGATTAAAAATCACTAAAAGTTCAATTAAAAATTTACAAATGTTTCACATAAAAAATAATTTTATTATCAAATACATATTAATAAAAGCTACACCGAACGAATTTTGCTTCATACATAAATCCTACGAAACAATTTCATTAAATTTTTTTCACAAATCCAATGATAATTTCACAAATCTAATGAAAATTTCACGAATATTGTGAAAGAATTTCATTGGAATTACTTCGTTGGTATTCTAGTTTCGTAACAATATTTCATTGGATTTATGACAACAATATTTTCTAATTATTAAGAAACCCCTTTATATTTAAGAAACATTTACAGTTGTTGCTTGAAATAAACATGTATAGATACAGAAATACATTAAGCAATTAAGTTAAAGATTAAATTCTTTAAAACTAATAAATATAATAATATATACAGCAATTTAGAATTTCATTATAGCTTTGAAATGTATTCGTTGTCCCAATGAAAATTTCATTGCAGTCATGAAAGTCTGATAAATTAAATGTATTTCAATAGTTTTCAACCAAAAGCTTGCATCAAAAGTATGTTCTGTATGGTGGTTTTTGTACTCTTTGTACGCTTATTTACATGAAAATAAAATTATTTCGTTATTTTAGCGAAATTATTTCGTCGGAAATTATCTCGTTGGAAATTATCTTGTTGTTTTAATGAAATTATTTCGTGGCTTTAATGAAATTATTTCATACAGCCTGTTTGTAGAACACGACTCGTCGATAATAATCGCTAACATGTTAGCATTTTTAGGGTTCCGTACACCAAAGGTGAAAAAAGGACCCTATTGTTTTCGCTACGCTGTCCGTCTGTCCGTCACACGGTATTTTCTCAGGAACCGTAAGAGCTACGGACCTGAAATTTGGACAGAGTACGTAGAACTACAACAACAAATACATGAGAATTAGAAATTAAAGGGTGCTCCAAAACGAGCGACGAAAAATGTTAAAATCTCATGTAATATACATACAATTGTATGTACATATGTATATTCACACTTGAAATTTGTAAAATTAGTGTATTTTTATATAGACTACAACAATAAACATTAAAATATTAAAAAATTTATATTAAAGGGTGGTCCATCAGTTAATTTTGACTATGTAATTTTGACAACTTGCTATATCTTGGAGGTAAACTCTTGAAATTTTCAAAAACGGTAAAACTAAAAAATCCGAAAATTATAAAATCGCCAAACCGAAAAAAATCGTCAAAACCTAAAAAAATCGCCAAAAATTTAAAAAAAAATCGCCAAATCGAAAAAAATCGCCAAAATTAAGAAAAAAATCTAGCACTAAACTAAATCGCCAAATTCGAAAAAATCGTTTAAATGAAAAAAACTCGCCAATATGAAAAAAACGCCAAAAACCGAAATAAATCGCCAAAACGCGAAAAATGCGCCAAAACCAAAATAATTGTTTATGTGAAAAAAAATCGTCAAAATGAAAAAAATATCGCCAAAATTAAAAAAAAATCGCCAAATTAAAAAAAAAATCGCCAAAACGAAAAAAAATCGCCAAAATTTCAAATAAACGCCAAAAACCGAAAAAAATCCTCAAAACGAAAAAAAAGGTGCCAAAACTAAAAAAATCGCCAAAATTAAAAAAATCGCCAAAATAAAAAAAACGCCAAAATAATAAAAATGGTGAAATTAAAAAAACTTCAAAAACCAAAAAAAAATCGCCAAAACGTGAAAAAAAGTGTTAAAACACAGAAAGCGCCAATAAATTCAAAAAACCCCCAAACTAAAAAAACGCTCAAAACCGAAAAAACTCAAAAACGAAAACTGCGACTGTTGACGATATTAATTAAAAAACGTAACAACTTTTCAATTTATTTGGGTTTGTATATCACGGTTTGGCTCATTATAAATATCAAGATGGGCGAATAAAAAATTATAATCGTGTTCAAAAAATGCACCAAAATGAATAAATACTGACAATACACATACACTCACATGAATTTTACATAGTTTCAGAAATATCATAATTTTTTTTCTTCAAATAACAGCAGAAATTTTGAAGAACAATTGATGTTTTTATAACAAAATAATAAAAAATATATACAATTTGAAATTTATTTGCTGGTGGTTCAGCTTGGTCTATATACGTATTTCATTGGCGCTTGAACCAAATTATCAGTAGACCCCAACCACAAATTTTGAACATTCACAAACCTCTTACTTTATGCACAGACTTTCAAAAACTATATGAGAATTCATAAAGTAATAATATTTTTGAAAATCACAAAGACAAAATAAGCTTAGTAGGCATTGAAACTCATACAAAATAAATTTCAAATTGGAATATGATTATGACAATATGTCGGATGTAGATTTCTTAAATGAAAAATATATACATACAAATAATTTTTCATTCAATTGTCAATTGTGTTTTTTTCAACACAAGAATAGGGTTACAATTTTTTCAAGATGAATTTATAATTTTCTATGAAAAAAGATAAATGAAAACAAATTTTGGACATGTTGGCAACATAACGTTTTGCCACAGGGTGGGATATATAGGCGAATTAAGCTGCACGATAAAGTCGACTCGCGTTATTACAACGCTTTTCATTACGTAGTCGTCCATGAAATGGCTCGTCGTGAGTCGCCCTTGTCGCGTTCTACAAACAGGCTAATAGTTTTCATGAAATTATTACATTGTTTCGATGAAGTTTTTTCATGGTATTGATGACACTGTTTAATACATTTGACGTAGTTTTCATTAAAATAATTTTAGAGAAACTGGTTTCATTAATCCAACGAAGCGTGACGTTGGTTGAATTTTAATGAATTTTTTCATTAGATTAATGTCGAAATTCATAGAACTTAGGAACAAAATTCTTTCAGTGAACATTGAATGGATTTTGGTGACTTTTTGCGATTTTTAAAAATAAATTTGGCGAAATAGATCGGAAAAAATTTGACAACCCTGGGGGCAAATTACGGCACTCGTTAACGAACGAAATTACAAAATATTTCAATAGAGTTTATATGAAAATATTTTAAATTTTCGAAAGGTATCGAGTGCCGTAATTTGCCCCCTGCTCACACTAACTACTTGAAAAAAGACAACCGTGGTGGGTTGCCAGAAATGTAAATTTATCTAGATTTTGCTGCTTTTTACCCTCCAAAAAGACGAAATGCAGATCTGAAGATTTTAGGCCTAAAAACGCAGATTTTTCAACTCCAATTATCGTGAATTGCTTTAAATTTTTGTTAATACTGCTACTACTTCTTGTTTCTTTTATGTGTGAACGACTCATAGTCTAGAGAGTGACAATTTTTGAACTTAACTAGAAGACATAATTAAATAAAAAGAAGAAGTAACTTCGGCAAGCTTCTGGAAACGAATATCTGATATAAAACGTGCTTATTCTCATTACGATTTTGCAGACCTAAGTTTATTCTAAATGTAATGTGTTTGCAAATGTCGAATGAATTTTCAACTGAACTTTAATAAAACAAAATTTCGAAGACCTCTGGATAATTATGCAAAAAATTAAGTGACTTTTTGTGTAATTTTTTATTTATTTGATTTCTTTTCTCATTTATTTTATATTATTTACACATAACTATGAAGAATTTTTAGTTGTTTGTTGGTTATATGCATTTCGTTTCTTCTAAATAAAGACGGGGTTTCCACACGCAAAGTTTACTTTGCAAAGTCTACAGTTTTTAGGAGAGAATATTCTTTTTTCTTTAAACTTTGCGTGTGGAAAAGCCGCCAAACTCATCAGCAGACTTCAACCAATGTGGCAGCTAATTGTAAACGTTCTATAAACATATGAAGTTTTTTACATTATTTCAAAAATTTGTTTGTCGAAGTGTACTAATGAGTTTCTTAAACAGAAACGAAATGCACATTCTTCATAAAGGCTTATATTTATAAAAAAAAACATAAAATGTGCTTGAAAGTTATTTTAAGAAAATTTTTTCTAAAAAATTTAAATAAAATATATTTTAAACGGAGTTTAAATTTTTTGAATGTGTGTTAATGAAAAAACCCTGTAGTAAATAAAATAGTCGATTGACAAAAAACAGTAGCTATACATTAATTATTTTGCAAGTGACTACAAATTGGTTTAAATCTCATGCAGATATCAACCAAATATATTGAATAGAAGCACACGTAAGAAATAAATAAAAGCAAAATAAGTAAATGAAAAGAAAATAAAAAAAATCAAAAGAAGCATGCCATGAAATCAAATGAAAAATTTTTGTGTTGAAAAAAAAAATAATAATTTCAATACTTAATATGTATAATATTTTCTATGAGCAGGACAAACTTTCGTATGAATGTATGTATGTATTTTTGTTTTAAATATAAAAATACTAATTATTTCTATATATCAATATACATATATTCATTATATATAGTATATACATATGTATGTATGTGTATGATATACAAATGTGTATGAAGATTTACATAAATATTTATTTAACTATAATAGATATTAAGTGACTTCAGAGTGGTTGAAAAATAAGTAGTTAGTAGTCAATTTAAAAGTCATGCAGAGATAGCCAATTGACTACTGCCTATGACATGCCTATGTTAAAATAGTGAGTCGGCGACAAGGAAAAAAGTCACTTTATCAACCAGTTGTGGTTATTAAAAAACCAGTTTGAAGGTACTTACAAATGAGTTTGAGTTCCTATAGGGAATATTCATGTTACACGTGTACATCCATATATAAGTATGTAAATTTTGTGAATAAAATATAAAAAAGTTGTTTTAAAAATTGCTTTGAAGATTTTAAAAATAAAATGTAGATTTTTAAGATTTTTTTGTGAAAAATTTTTTAATTTTGCAGATTTTACCCTTAGAAATTCTGGCAACACTGAAGAGCAACCTCTCTATCTGCTAGTATTAGTCAGAAAAAACTAATTTTGTTATTGTAATTTTTTATTAGTTTTGAGAATTATTTCATACAGTCCATTTAAGTAACAGCCACTTCTAAAATAAATTTCATTTGGCAAAATTTTGTTTCGAAACTCTACTCAAAATATACATATTTAACAGCTCCAATACGCAGCACTTTTTCGGCACAATTATTAAAAAAGATTTTCCACATGACAAACCACATATTGCACAATAAGGAACAAACAAACAAACATACAAAAAAACACAAACACACACAAAAAGCAACACTGTGCATATCTGCGCATATAGTGATCGTGACATGTATAAAAATGTTGGCATTATGTATTTGAAAAACAATTATTTTGGGGTTTTCTGCTTGTGGCTATTTTCAGATCTGATAAAATCAAATTCAGATATTGTGCAAGACTACAAACTAAAAAAAAACAAGGAAAATGTTATTTATTTCCGGTTAATAAGAGACCCCATCGGTATTTTAAATTTCTGCTGTAAATGTATGTTAACGCGTATACATACACACAACTTTACATACAAATGTACATATAAACATATTTTAAAAGCCAATTATATGTGTGAAGTCCGCAATTTCACACTGGTGGCATGTATAAAAAAATAAAAAAATAAGAGACAAGTGAAAAACTTGGTAAGACAAAATAAATTGGAAAAACACTTTTAATGTTATAAGCGATAAAATAAAAATGTTATAATTAAAATTATTTTCTGGATCAGAAGCATAAGAAGAGTAAAGCAACGAAAAGCTTTTTATAATAAATACATAAATGAAACTTTTATTTTCAAAATTACATATTTTTCAAGTTTAAATCGACCGAGAACAGCACTAACCAAGGTGTATTTAAACAGGTGGCAGCGCTACTTCAGCTGATAATTTTTTGCTCTATGTGCTTTGTAGCTAACGAATGTCAGAAACTTCGCTTTGTTTTGGTTTTGGTCAGTGCTGCCGCAACCAAAAAATTTTTACAACCAAAATTCGCTTTAAAAGAGAAAAAATATAACCAAATTTCAATATGTAGTATTTTTATTGAATAACATCCCAGCAAAAAAAAAAACAATCCAAAAAAATCATGAAAATGTAGAGTTTGCGATCTGGTAATAGTGAAAATTTCGATCCGTTCTAATGATTTTTACATAGCGTTGTCCTTGCAAGAAGTTCTCTTTTTCGATGCCTGGTCACTGAATTGGAAGCGATATTAAGAAAAATTCCCTTTTTTGTGTTCTATGATAATATTTTTATCTAGGAAAAATGGTAAATCGTTACCTATTTTAACAATTCGTTTCTTTTTATACGAATTTAAGCCCGAAGCAGTGATTTCATGTAAATTTAAGCAAATAACTTTTAAATTTTAGACTAAAATTAGTTCATAAATTTCTTTAAAAAAGGAGTTACAAGGTTTTGTATGACTAAAATAAGCTTCTACATGGTTTTTGCTCAATCTCAGCAAATTAAAAATATCGATTGTTTGAAAGCAATGAAAATGTAGTTCCACTAGAATCACTTCCATTTTTTTTACTGGGATTTAAAATTTATAATGTAACGCATGTTAATATATAATAATAATACAGTTAATAATAATAACATAACAAATATAGTTCTTTTACCTACATATGTATGTATTAGTGATGTAAAGAATGTAAATTTTTGATATTCGCGAATACGAATACGAATATTTCAAGATATTCGCGAATACGAATACGAATATTATATGCAATATGAAATATAGACAAATTTTATGAAAAAGGAATAATATTTGAAAGTGATACAAAGCACAAATTTCTATAAAAAAAAAATTAATGTATTTGTACAAACTAAGATTTAGTCATTTATTTAAATTTCGTTTAGGATTTATGCATTTATTTATTTAATTTCTTTGGAAAAATATTCGTATTCGTATTCGCCAAATTCAGACGTGGACCACATAGTACTCTAAAAACGTGCATACTCAGAATTACTGGAACTTCGAGTTTTGAGGAGATTTTCGAAAAACTTTAAATTTGTCCAACTAATTAATATTTTCCAAGATGTGACCAATTTTTTTAGGAAGGAGGCGTTGTAAAAGAAAAGTATTGTAAACAAGTGAGTAGCAATCAAGGCGAATTCATAAGAGGTGGCTGCACTAACGATTTTAGTCACAGCTGTTTTAATAATACTAAAAATTGAATAACATAAAAGCTTAAAAAGTATAACATAAAAAATATGTACATGTGTATCATTATTTTGGCAAAAAAAATAACTAAAATGAGAAAAATATTCACATCTCCACATTAAAGAAAAAAATAACCACTTTTGGTGAGAAATAACGAAAAACGGCAGCCCTGGTTTTGGTACAAAAATTATTGCGATTTTGACATTCTTCGGTTCTTTACACACCTATGGTTGCCGTGTTATGTATAACAAATCCTTACGCAGTCACCTGTATAATTACACCATGGCACTAAAGCTGTCTTTACATGGTAATACAATGTATTACGACATGTCAAAAAAATGCTGTAGATTATACAAAATTTTATCATGTAAACGCAAAATGTATCGAGTAGGAGAGAATACGGATAGAAAATTCGACAAGCGGTCGGTAAATGTTTTGTTTTCTGAACCATTTTAGAAACTTAAGTATTTTCATCACACCAGAGGTGTATTTCAAAGTAAACATTGGTATATATTTAAGGTAGAAGCAACCAAAATCAACTCAGGAAATTTTCTTGTTGTTTTTTTAAATATTGTACAACTGCAACCATCAAGTAGCTGGTGGTACAAGCAAAACCAAACAAACAATAAACAAACCTATATGAAAAAAAATATATTTTGTAGTAAAATTACATTGAAATAATAAAATGTTTTCTCCAATATTCAGTTTTATTAATACAAGTTTTTGTGAGCAATTTTCCAGTTTTTATTTAACTTAATAGTTTAATATATTTGCTTGCATTTTACTTATAGTATCAGTGTAAACATGAAAAATACCTACAACAGACTCTTGTTCCCTTTTTTTAAATACGGAGAGAATTTCATAATATTTTCATTCTACAAAGTCGTAATACTTTGTATTACCATGTAAAGACAGCTTAACTAACATTCATAATACAAAGGTTGTATTCAGCGATGCTTTTTGCACTATTTTTAGTGCTTTTTGTAGATTCAGAACGCCAAATTTTGAGCGTTAGTGCCAAACTAAGAAAAAGCACTAAGTAATGCTTTTAAAAAATTAAAGTTGATACTATTGCAGAAATAGAGAATAGCTCAGAAGATATTAAACATTATTAAACTTCAGTCGTTTGAAACTTCACTTGTTTTTCACGTTAGTGTTTTTTACGTTTTTAGATCTCAAAATTACGCTATTTTGAGCTTTTTTAAATTTTGATGTGCTTTTAGAGACAAAAAAGTTGGTATCACTGGTTGTATTTTAGTGAAGGCCTCATTTATGTTACTTTTCGATGCCGTTCTTTGTCGTTCTTTTCTGTATAAAATATTTTGCAATTACGTTTCCTGTGAAAGGAATCAGCTGGCAACCTTTAGAATTGATTACACTTGTATACAAAACATCCAATGCAGTCAGACTGGGGCCAAATGTCTCTATGTCAACACTAAAGTTCTAGTAGTAGTTACATTGTCTACAATTTATCTTCTATTCGTCAGTATAAAAGAGAGAGGAAACAGACGTGCTTTGTTCCTGGTGGATTTTTCAACAATTTGTCAATATAACTAAATTCATATTTACTTAAGGTAGAGAAATGTACCAGTAAATGTCTGGTTGATACGTCTCCATGTTCCCATAAGAACTATGTAATCACTAGACTAGTGTTACTACTAGATGATTTAAATGACAAGCACATGCTAAATGTCTATAGCATAAAGTATTGTATGGGGAATAATTGTAGAGTAGTACTGGTGACAAAGTCAAAAGCGACTAAGTACATTTTCACCACCGACATTTCCTTCAGGGGCACAACACACTAATACATATTAAAGGCCTGCGTAAGCAGTCTTGAAATGTAAATACGTCATGTTTTTTAAATTCATTCTCGTGGCATGTATTATACTAAGCCAATAATAAATGCTGTCGTACTGTAAACGAAGCACGATGGATGTATTAGTGTACGTATTTATGACTGTTAACAAGCGGTGTCGCCAAGACGTCTTGTTTATAACAAACAATGAAAAGAAGTACTGTTGATACGTGTATGCTTGTTATTTTGCATATTGTGCGTTTGGGTGTGTGTGTAAGATTTAGATCGTAAGCTATTATGTGTTAAAGGGAGGCTTTTTAAGCAAACGCACAAAACTCATGTAAATGCATGTGTGCGTTTGTATGTGCGCAGAAAAAAAAGAGAGCATACACAAATTATGTAGGTATGTATGTACACGCATGACGTTTGTATACCCGCCAATGCACTTTAGGTCAAACGACACATTTTTCTGTGCGAAAGTCCAAAAATCAACTTGCAGTTTTACTATTGTTGTTGTTGTTTTTTAATTCTAAAGACTACAGAATAAAAAAAAGTGATTTTTGTTTTGACTAAATATTAATAACCGTTATACAGCAGCGTGTCGAAGTCAACTGATTAAATTTTTTCTATAATTGTGTTCCTAAGTTAAGTAGTGCGTGGTCAACTTTAAGTGCGTTTGTAAACATCATTGCTATTAAGTTGGTAAAAGTTTCACAATAAGAAGTTTTAACCCACCGTCGTGGTCAATTTGCGATGGTGCCACAAAAAATTGAAAAACGCACCAAAAAATAATTTCAAAAAGCACCCAAAATGGTGCGAAACGCACGAAGTTGACAACGCCGCTCACAACGTTTTGAAGTACAAGTGCTATTTATTTTGTTTAAGGTACCATGTTTTTGCTTGTGTTTCTTGAAGTTTACAATTCACATGTTTTTTTTGTGTCTGTCAAACTTGATTAATTTACATAGGGTTTTTAATTTTTGGTCACCAAAAATGATTGCTTACAACAGCTGATATATTCAGTATTAAAGCCGCTGGAAATTTCTTTGGTAGCGTTGCTGAAGTGCCGGCGTCACTGAAGTGCAAGCGTCACAAATATTTATTTAAGTTTATTTCTTTTTAATCTGCAAAATATGGAGCTTGTATCAACAATTGTTATAGACTTTATATCATTGTTATTAAAATTTTAAAATGAAAAAATAATTAATTTATCACTAATGCAAATACTTTAAACGGACGGCTAATGATATCGGAGACATTCAACCGTCGATAAATGTTTTCACATGACAGACATTTGAAAGCACAAGTGTGCACATAAGAAAATAGAACATGCCCTAATTGAAAATGTTTCTTATGTTTTTGCTTGTGTATTTTACAGAAACAAAGTTTTTGAGGTCACCAACTACATGTTTTTACCGAATTATCTAAAATTTGACAGGAGCAATGTAAAAAACATGTAGTGTATAGGCACCTTTACAGTGAGTTTAGAAAATCAATTATACAAAAAAATGGAAATTTTAAGAAAAGTTTTTCGTTGGATTATTTTTCACAATTTTTTCAACAAGAATGTGGCGATAAGCTCAATTCTTTTTATGGCGATAAAGCAGCATCAAAAACTACAGTATATCGCTGGTATAATGAATTCAATCGTGGTCGTAGTTCTGTCACCGACGAATTCCGTGAAGTTCGTTTAAAATCGGTTGTTGTGCCACCAAACATCGATGCAGTGCGTGAACTGATAATGAAAGATTGTCATGTAATATATTATGAGATGGAGGCATCCTTGTACATTAGTTCCACTTCAATACATTAGATTTTTCATGAATACATAGTTGTAAAAAAAAATTAATTTTTTTTTTTGATAACCCATAATCTTTTCAATCCGATCTAACCTAAACTAACCTAACTTAAACTTTCAATTTTGGCTTATATTACAAAGCATTTCAAATCATTATATCCCCGCTTAACCAAGAACAGTTGGAGGGTTAAATTGTAATTAAAAGTGGTGTCCCCTCCCACCACTTCGGCCCCTTTTATAGCCGGTAAGAACGTAAACTTTCAAAACGCGTTTAATGTTTTCATATCTCCTCCTTAGAAACTTGTTGAGGTAGAGAAGGTTTGGCGAAAGATTTTAAGACAATAGTTTACATTTTAGGAAAATTTGCAGAATTTTCTCGTACATAGGTATATAGATAGCGTAGTCTTCTATATTCTAATTATAATCCAAATTTGCTTTAGCAAGTTTATTTATTTGTTTTATATTTCTAAATTTTTCTATCCAACAGCAGCAGTATTGAAAATTTTCCGAAACTTTTTTTCTTACTTCCAAGTAGCATGATAATAAGCAGAAAACAAAAATTTGTAACACTAAAACTATAAAATAAACATAACGAGCAAAAATAGCAACATATTTAAGCAATTTTAGTTAGCAGAAACGTACTTTATTTTGGCTTAAATTAATTTTTTTTATACAGATACATATATACATACATTTGTACATACATATTCGAAAACTAGTTTAGTTTTAATAAAAGAAATATAACAATAATTATAATTACAACTTTTATTATGAACGCAATAAAAACAAACAGTGTATATAACAGCGAAATTCCTCTTAAATACGAATGAAATGTCTTTAGTGAAAAATTTAGAAAAGTAAAATATAAACTCGCATTACAAACAGCGCGTGAAAAATAAGCGTGCAAAAAAAAAGGGTAAAAGAAAAACTTAAAATTAAAACTCTTTTTAAATCAAAAATAAGTGTTTCTTTTTTATTTAACAAATTACTTTGTTTATGTTGTCTATTTATGAAAACCGACAGGTTTTGAAGTCAAAAGTGCCATTAAGATAAAGATTTTATTATGCCAGTAAGAAAAAGTGTTTGTAAGTACATACAAGTTTCAGTGTACATACATACTTATGCTCAGTGCACATCTGGCATTTCCTGTATTGATATTTTGTGGTGTCATTTTCAAAATGTGTGTGGAACGCCGTTTACATT
Source organism: Tachina fera (assembly GCA_905220375.1). Taxonomy (NCBI): domain Eukaryota; kingdom Metazoa; phylum Arthropoda; class Insecta; order Diptera; family Tachinidae; genus Tachina; species Tachina fera. The sequence goes on from LR999964.1 coordinate 66,105,057, forward strand.
ATGTTTCTTATATGGAAAGCAATGCCACACAACGAAAAATAGCGAAAATGACAAACGTTGCCACTAGTACACACCATTGAGATGTCACAAAATGGCTGTGTGTACTCGGCATTACATACATACATGTTATTGTAAGTATATTTTGTCTACTTAGATAAATCAGGAATTTTATATGTAAGTAATTGGTGAGGACCACAAAAAGATATTAAGTAGAATAAGTGGAACGCGCGCGTATGCTTAGTCTTCTTTCAACGGGGTTTCTTGTGAGTTGTAGTGTACTTAAAATCAACTTTCATATGTTTTACTGGGAACTCAAGGCACTACTGGACAAATTTAATGTGCTACTATGTGCTAATTAACTTTCGCACATACAACACCACTTCTTCGAGTTCTTAAAAATCAAATAATTGTCTTGCTACAATACATAATCGCAATTTTCGATGAGTTCTTTAAATTGTATGGCTAGGAAACACTGACAAGGCCGTAGTGTTTTGTAGAAATTTGCACTATGGAAGTCTTATTGCTAAGCTGATTAGTTGTGGGAACCGTTTCTCTTCCCCTCGTCCCTCTCTACTAAAAAACTAATCAGCTTAGCAATAACACTTGCGTAGTGTAAATTAGGACTTTATAAGGTTCTAAATTTTTGAGAGCAAGCATCAATCAAAAATATTATTTTACAACTTTTTTTTATTTATTTTTTATTTAAAAAGAGAAATAACACTCAGGCAATGAATGCCTACTAGGGATTTCTAAATCCCGATCCCGTAAATGCCGGGATTTTCGGGATCTCGGGATTTTCAGGATCTCGGGATTTCGCGATTTTCGAGATTTCGGGATCTAAAATTATTGGTAAAATAAAAATTTTTTTTTAATAATTATTACTTTAATAACAAATTTTATGCATTTTAAAAGGTTTTATGTTGATAATATATCATTACCAGGGAAACCAGAAATATGCTACAAAAAAAGTGTTTTATGCGCATTCAATATGCACTTAAAACTTCGAAATATGCACTTAAAACTCAAAAAATATGCTCTTAAAAATAACATAAATTGGATTATTTGGAAATGAAAATGTAATTTTAATTCAGCAATTCAATAAAATTTACATATAACAGTACGAATGCACGAGCAGTTTTTATTTCTGAGCATAAGAACTAACGTCGGCAGAATGACGCCAGAAAAAAGTTTGTGTTCAAACTTATTGTAAGGGTTGGCTAGACGTATAATGTTAAAAATCAAAATTGGGCTTGTCGTATGTATACAAAATGCGAGTTTTAAGTTTTGATTTTTTAATAATTCTGTCACAAAAGACATATTTTATTGTTCTGCTTGATTTTTTTTTATAATAAAGTTATTATTTCTAGTTTCCCGCCATTATTTTCTACGATAAAGTAAATTTGACAGATTGTGTTCTAACATAATTGCTCAGACTTATGTTCGAGCAATTATTTCCAAACATGTGTTCGAACACTAACATTTACGGTTTACACAGTAATTTTTTGTGTTAGCAACAGAAATTGACAATTGCCAACACAAAAATTTCCAAACTTATGTCTCGTGTAATCTCACTGTAAAATAGACAAAAATAAAATAAACAGTAGGCAACAATAAAAAAATTAATTAAGAAAAAAATTTAACTTTTACTTTAAAAGCGATCACGATATCAGATTTATGACTTTGGAACTGTATTTTGAATAAAAAGATAAGCTTTTATTGATAGTTGTTATTGCAATAAAGAAAAACTTTTCACTTAGCTTTTTACAAAAATCTAAATAAACTTTTATACATGGAAAATTTTCGGGGCAGCGTTCGTCACAATTACCAAACCAAGTTTTATTGAAATTAGCGTCCAGTGAGGATGTTAAAACACATGTTACACCAGTTTAAGTTGAAATTTGGAATATACAAATCAATAGTATTAGTTCCAGCATTAAAATTTAGCAGAAAAAAATTTAATATGGACGATTTAAAATTTTTTAATTTTCTTGTTTCCTTTTTCTTTCACAAGACTGTTTACAAGTGAGTGAAAATTAAAAAGTTTTAAATCGTTCATTCTAAATTTCGATGTTAGAACACATAATAATAATTAGTATATTCTAAATTTCAACCTTTTTAAAGTCTAACTTTATAATGGTAGCTAAATATTGCTTCCTCATACTGCTTTTTCTTTCGCTAAAAAATTAAATTTTGACCAAAACAAGTTGAAATTTTTACCAATTTTTTTTTTAAATATTAAAATAATTTTTTTTAAAAAGTACCAAAATATGCTCTAAAAACGTCAAATAAGCTCTAAAAATTCGAAAAATGCTCAAAATATGCGTGTTAGACCGAAGTATGCAAGAACATGCTTTAAAGGGTAAAATATGCAAAAATATGCAATAACAAATCGATGCCAGAATTCATAAAAAGTTCTGAAACGGATAAATATCTTAATTCCGCATTGATATATCAGACAAGAAAAAACATGCAATTGCATATCTGTGGTTTCCCTGATCATTACCCAATTCTCTTTAAAGTTAACAATACGAGTATGAAATAAAAATCAAAAGAATTTGTCTCATCTATTTTTATGTTGAATAATTACATTTGATGTTAGAAAATTTATACTGAAAACCATAACTAAATCTGAAAATTTGTTTTTCTTTTCAATATATGTACATTTTTTCTATAATCTTAACAAAAACGAATATACATATCGCTCATTTACTTCAATAGTTGCATAACTCAAAAAATGGGTTTTTTGAGTTAATAATGCAGAAAGATGCGGCATTTCGTATTTTATCTTGTGTAAAAATTTCATACAAATGGTTTTTACCATCAGCTCCTGAGAGAAGATTTTTTTTTCATTTCTCCATTGAGTTGTATGCAAATTGAAAACTTAAAACGCGTTTTCTGCAAAACTGTTTTTTTTTGAGTTGTGCCACTATTGAAGTAAATGAGCGATATGTACATATCTATGGAGTTTTTGAAAAACGAAATGCATTATTCGGTAAATATTTTCCAAATGTTACATCCCTTCCAAAGCTCAAAAGCTTCTTTTTGTTTTCAAAATAATTCTAAGTTGTATATTTTAGCACATTTGATGAAACTAACAATGAAAAAGTAGTTGATTTGATTTACTCTTGTTGTTAATTTATAAGAAATGTGTCACGAATAGTCATTAAATTGTTAAAACTGCACGTAAAAAATTGTATGGGACTTTTATATTTTATAAAAAAATACCATAAAATCAACGAAAATTTTAATTTAAAAATGGTTTTTATATAAAAATTGCTAAGATATCCCGGGAATCGGGATTTGCCAAATCCCAAAAATCCCGGGATTCGGGATTTCCCGTTTGGCATCCCTAATACCAAATACTACTTATACACTGAAAGAAAAATACTTCGTAACGAGAATGAAACCGTTACGTTGAACCCCTTTCAACGACAAATTTCATTAATAAAATGAAACATTACATTATATTGATGCAAATTTCATTAATGGAATGAAACCATTCTAGTGCTTAATATTCTACATTTTTTAGTATCATTTATGTTACAAAATAATTTTCATTCGGGTAATGAAAAACTTAAATACATGTTTTTATGAAGAATTACATTTACAAAAATATTTTAATTGATTAGGTGACATAAAATAATTTCAAATTATAGTTTTGTTGCCAATTTAATGAAATATTTTCGTAACTACAATGAAGAAAAAACATCCTGCAGCTGGCTAGTAGGCAGTGTGCTGCTCTCGTAATCACAGGTTCGAATCTTGGAGATAAGCCAAAGTTTTTTTAATATTTATATTTATATATATTTGTTTATAAGTTATAACTTTTCAAAGAAATTAAATAATGTTGAACTAATTAGATCAATTAAATAGCTTTCAATTAAAATTTCATTAATGATGGTATGTATGTATGTATTTAGTGTATATCTAAATAATATTTGAGGTTGTTGTGGCTGCAGCAGTAAGCGCGCTAACTACCACGCGATGAGTTCCAAGTTCAAATCTTGGCCGGGGAAGCAAATTAAATTACTTTAAACAAACCTTTTTCTGATGCCTGTGCCAATATACACACGTAAGTTGATTAATTATAATTAGATACAATGATAATTAAATAAATGAATAATCAGTCATTACAATAATGACTTATGTTGTTAACACAATGATACATATCATCAAATAATTATATGTTACATCTCAGTTATGATTTACTCTAATGATTTACATGAAAAATTTAGTTTATTCAATGAAATAGTTTGTTAAAAAAATATGTAAAACTAATGTCAATTCATTGTATAAACTAAAAAGTTTCATCGCAATGATTACATTTTCCATTTAAAATATGAAAATGTATGTTGCTTAATAAAAATGATGTCGTTACTTGAATGAAAATATTTCGTTTTATATATGACATTTTTTCAGCTAATGAAACAATTTTCATAATACGAATGAAAAATAATGATAAAATCGTAAATATAATGTCGAAAATCGTTGCATTTACGAAGGTTTTTCGCTCAGTGCAGGTGTTAACTTCTTTAGGAAAGGAATAGTGATAGAGAAGACAGGCGGTAAAGGAAGAGAAGAGAGAGTTCTTTTACAACTCTACGTTTTGCACGTTATAATGCACATATTTTAGCACTTTTTTTATTTTTTTGCTATTTTTTTTAGCATATGTTTAGCATATTTTAGTTTATTCTAAACATAATAAATTTGTTTACTATTTGCAATGTAAAACTCCAATGAATATGATATAAAACATTTGCGTGTATTTGGTAATTGGTTTAAGTTACCAATAATTGTAAAGCGGAAGCTTATTTTCTTTCCACAATTCATATTCAAGGCAGCAATGAAAAAATAATTTTTTTTTTTTAACGAATTCTTTTCCATTTATAACCGTTTTCAAAAAAGGAGGACACCTTCGTAATTTTTAGACCGATTTTAAGAACTATTTTTTGCTCTGAAAAGATGAAGAGAACACTTCCATTAAATTTGTTTTCCTTTGATTTTATATGGGTCCCAATTCTACGATGTCGGCAACGTCCGACTTTCGCACACTTACATTTGCAGCAACAACAAAACATTAATATTTGTTTTTATTTTGAACGTTTTGAATTCGAACTTTGTCCAAATTGTGCGATTGTCCCTATATTTTTACTTATCGGATCACTTTGGCCTTTTGGAAACTGGCACTCCAGGTTTCTGTGGAATGTACAGGGATGAAGAGGAACAAGAAACCATTGATCATATGAGGAGTAGCAGACCAAAACGAGCATTTTTCATTTTTTTTAGAAAATTGTTATTTGACGTCTTTGCATTAATTTGGCTAAGTTCTATTGGAAAAAATCTTATTTGCATAATATTTATTCCCTTTTCATAAAAAATTTTTGTCTTTAAAAAATTAATGCAGAACAAAACGTGCTTTTTTAATTTATTTTAACAAAACGTTTTTTTTATAACAATTTATTTATGTTTGTTTCATTACAACTAGAGATGGGAAAATGTCGAGATTTTTTTTTATTTCTTGTTTGATTTTTAAATGAAATAGTTGAATCTGGTATTTATACATACATCCCACTGTGTTTGTTATTTGCAATAATTTGATTATTACCTGGTACGAGTATTTGAAAGATATTAAAAGAGCCTAAAAAATATAGTTTTAAGATGGAAGGAAATGTATGTTGCAGTTTGAAATTTAAATACTGGAACACGAAAGAAACATAAATTAAAAAATCACAAAAGCGATAAATATGTATATCGAGTTATTATTAAAGATTTTATTTTATATATGTAAATATATTTCGTATATACGGTGTTACCATTTCGAAAATACGCATACCAAAACGCTCTTTTTGCATTTTGTTTTATTTCAACAAAACGTGCTATTTGCATATTAAAAGTCCTTTAATTTTGTACATCTTTAACATTTATTGTTGCGACTTATGGTGGTCTAATGCATTTTATAATAAGGAAGGAACTTATTATATATTTTGGGTTCATGATATAAAATAATCGGGCAAAAGAAATAATCTTTGATTTTCCAACATTTTGAAATAATCAAAATTGCACGTTTTGTTCTGCGACTTCTCATATGATATATCACTGTCCGAACCGCTTAGATTCCTGAGCAGACGTTTCCATGAGAGCATTCGTGATATCGGTAAGTTTAAACTGGAGGATATCAGTGGCTTTATCATGGGAATTCGGTGGCTTAATGACGGATAATAGAAACACTTTTGGGTACTATTAACGAGGAAAATGAAGGGAATCACAATGGAACCAACCATATCTCCGAGTGGAGGTGAGTTATAGCACCATCCTCCCTGACCTAAGCCAACCATGGTCTTTTGTAATGACACAATCTCAAACTTAAAAATATGGGCGGAGCAGCGCCCATTAAAATTTAATATTGTATTTCACGTGCTTCTACTTAATCCGATTTTTTCGACACTTGGCACATGTCTTGAGCTCTAAAATTGACACGATCTTGCATTTCAAAAATTGGGCGGGATCACGCCACTAAATTTTTGGTATTAAATTATGTGTAACTCTACTTGTCCGATTTCCACGAAACTTGGCAAACAGTTTGAACTCTTTGATTAGCACAACCTTTAAAACTTAATTTTATACTTCACGTACTTGTACCCCAGCGATTCTTTCGAAAGTTGACACATACCTTGAGCTCTTAAAAAGGCATTAGCTTGCATTTATAAAAGTGGGTGGGAGCACTAATATTTGCAAAAGTGAGCGTCACTAAGCTCATAACTCAACCGAATTCGAAAATTAACACTGAAAAGTTAAATATAACTCAGATTCAGTTAAAGAAAATATTCTTAGAAGCGCTAACTATAGTAATTTTCGAAGTCGGTAACAAATATAATCGAATCATTTTGAAATTGTACGATTTCCAAAATTAATAATGGTCCTGCAGATGTGTTTAAAATTATATACGATAATTTTCTTACATATATGATATTTGAGAAAAATTAAAAAAAGTCGAAAACAATATTTCTTTCACAGTTAATTTTCTAAAATCGTGAGATTTCAAATCGAATCGGTTTACTGAATAGAGCCAAATGATGAGTGGATAATAAATGCATATTGCAAATGTAGAATTTATTACCTTGTTTGACAGCGACTTTGAATAGAATGTAATGCATAATAACGTTATATTAAACTGAATCTAAAGTATTTTTTTAATTTTCAGTGTTTATTTTTGAAGCTTTTTTTATTTTTTAGCGGAATCCATCATAATTGGCTGACAAATTATGTGGCAACGAAAACGTTTCCAGTTTAAATCTTTTGCATTGTCTAGAATTGTTAAGCTCATGTTGCTTTTTTAATTTTTTTAAAGACTCATTATTTAATCTGATAAAAACGAATATCTTTTCAACACATTTTTTTAAATTTTATCACTTCCACAACATTTTTTTATAGTTTTGTTTACAAAACCATTAAATTTTATGTTTTCAGAGCATTTTGCCATTTTTGTGTAATTTTTAATTAAAAACTTTTTAGAGACGCTAAAGCAAATTTATGTATTTAAATTCATTAATACTCCGATTTTTTTTTATTTTATTTCACTAATGGCAATTTCTTTTCTGGAAAAAAGTGTTACACTTATTATACTTTTCAATGAAAATTCGCAATAAAATGATTTTCTGAAATATACATTTTATTAGAAATTATTGTATCATCTCTTTCGAGCTTAAATTTATTCTTTAAACGAACGCTTAATTGCATTTTTTGTGATAGAGTTTAAAAATATTACACTTTTACCAGAAAAGAAAACACCATAACATACATACATACATATCGATGGCTTAATATAAAAAGGGCGTAACACAATTTTCGAAATCGCGTTTTTAACGTTTTCTGGGAAACAATGTATAATTGCACCGTCCTTGAAGATCTTAGTATGTTACAGTTAAAAATTTATTTTTTAGCTCGACCAGACGGTGCCTAGTGGGGCCTAAAGTACGCGATACACAGTGGGGATTTTTTAAAAAATATTGGAAATAATTCTGCAGTTTCTAAGCTATTCGTCCGATTGTTATGAAATTTTATATATCATTTAAATAGGTGTGACAGAGCTCAAGTTTGGAATTTAGATTATATATCTTTAATAATGCAAAGATGCAGCGCCTCTGGTGTCAATTAGGCGTATTAAATTTTCAGAGCTGTGTTTAGTAGCCATTTTATTAGCTATTCTTACTTCGGCGATGATTCGTCTTTAACGCACCGACCAAGGAAGGCGCTCTGATGTTACATGAGTATTGGTATTCGCTGAGGCCGGTGTAGTTCAGTTGAACTTCCCTACAACAACTGATACAAAGGGAAATAGTGCACATCAAAGAAATGCGTGGCTGTCGGATACCGGGTTTGAACCCAGGACCTTCGGTTTTGTACTCAACGTGCTACCTACCTCAGGCCGCTGTACTGTGTAAAATTATTGTCTACTATTCTAAAGTATAGAATAGCAGATAACAATGACATAACATTCTACTTCAAATATTACGTATTTTAAAAATTCTGCAAACCTAACAACAACGGGACATTAGTAAAGCTTTGATTATAAGAGAAATCGTGCATAATTTCATTCTTAAAGTTTTATCAATTGTCATCTAAACTTAATTATAATTTCAAATTATTGAAATTTCAAAGCCATAGAAGTTCAGAAATCTTAAAGTTTATAATAAAATTAATTTCTGTTGTGTGCGATCTCTACCATTTCGTAATTTCTATTATCCAAACTCTTTTTTTTCGTTTTCTTTTGTTAGAAAACTTTCATTGTTCAAACGCAGATTGACTGACGACTAGTGCAGATATTTATTTTATAACTTATTTTGAATTCTAAATCCAAAACAAAATGTACAATATTTTATATTCACGGTTATAAATAATTGAAAAAAAAAACAAATCAAACAAATAAGATGAGAAATTTTTGATAAATAATTGTGAAAGTTGTGTAGGCATTAAAATTGATAAACGACTTTAAAAAATTAGATAAGTTTTCTCTTAAGAATTCAAATATCCCAAAAAAAAATTATAATGCTTTTTTTAACAGATTTTAGCTTTAGAACTTGTCTGCTTGTAATCACTGCAGTAAGAGATTGGCATTCTTTATGGATTTTGTTTAAATTTATTTTATTTTAAACGCGCTTTAATACAATCAAGTTTGTTCTTGAACAAGCTACAACTCTTCTTAATGATCTTAACTTTCTCAAGATCAACGATCACAGACATGGTCGTTGTCTTAATTAACATTTTCTCAAGTAAATGCCGCCCATAAATGGCAGCAACAACAACTTGCAACCGGTCAAGGTCATATTGAAACAACACTATAAATGTGACGTACGAGTGCATATTTAGAAATGAAGCCAATGATAAACATACATAATTATAAAAAACAAAACTGATTTCACTTAAAAAGGAAATTTATAAAAATAACAAAATGAACAATATGTTTTATAGTCGAATTGATGTTGATAATTATGTATGTTGATGTAGATGATGATATTCGATAAAAAGATCTCACTAGAAAAAAATAAATGGTTATAACAACATTGCGTTCATTTATCGGTCATGCAGCTTCAAATGTACAACACATTTTTACAAAATAAAAAAACGAAAAGCAAGTATAGAGGCCACCTCTTAAAGTAAAAATAGTCGTGATATTACACGGAGAGTTGTGTGAGAAGTATGACTACAACATTTTAAGTTAGAATAATTTAACTGATTTTTATTCTGCTAATTTTGTTGACGTTTTAAGATGATGTGATGTGAAATTTGTTAATACATTTTGTAAAAGAAAATAAATAATCTTTTAAATATGAATGTGCATATTTATATGCATTTTAACTTTTGGTTCGTTACAGCCAATATCCATCAAAATGTATTTTTCAGCTTCTGAACTACTGTAGCAGTCTTCAGGTTGAAATAATAGCTATCAAATTAGCAACGGTGTAATCGTCGGTAACGAGCTAATTCGATCACGTTTATTTAGTTAGATTGGCATTCGATATCGAATATTATTATTATTACATTGTTCGATTACGACTGCCATAATCTTAAATTGAAAAATCGTGATCAAATCAGCTCGTTCACAAAAGCGCCGCTTGGCCACCAGGTGACGATAACGCTTCGATCACATTTCATAAATTTGAGCTATTCGCTATCGAAAAATGTAATAGCATATGATCACATTGTTCGATATCGAATGACATGATCCCAAACTAAAAGTATCTGACTGATCATTTCGCTATCGATATACCACAGCATATTCGCTAAGATTTCATCGAATATCCAGCTGTGATATTCTCTTTTTAATTATGCTAATATTACCCTAAATTTGATTCACATATCGTACATTTCGTTAAAGAACGTCAACTAAAAAACTTAAATTTTATAATATACCAGCTTAGCGTGGCAAAAAAATTCATTCAAATCGGTACAGCCGTTTAGGAGGAGTTCAGTGATATACAGTCGTACAGTAGAATTATATATGTATATATAAAAATATAAATTACTCGTGGCACGGTGTTTGTAATTGAACTCCTCTGAAGTGGCTTGAACGATATTTATGAAATTTTGTGTGTATTCGGTAGGTCTGATAACAGGTCTTAATATATTTTTCACACCGCTAAATGGGCTGTGCCATGCCCATACGAACGAAATATCTTATATCTTGAAAGCTATAGTAGTCATAGTATTAAAATTTTGTACGGAATCTTTTTAGAGCAAGATGTGAAGTAATTTAAAATATTGGTAGAATAGGACTGAGGGAAGGTGCTCCCCCCATACAAAGTAATTAATAATAATCTCATATATGGAAAGGTATAAAAGCAATTAAAATTAAATAATTAATGTAAGTATGAATTCTAATAAATTTATGTTATGTTATTTTTATATACAGCACTCCCTGCATCTATCACTCATATACGACATCTTGACACACTTACAATGTGTTAGTTATTATTTTCTACACTAGAAATTCCCTAGAAATAAGTTATTGTATTCCTTAATTTTACAATCTGTTTTACAACTTGCAAAAAAAACCAAATTTTTTGATCTTTCGGACAACCGAGACTTCATACAACTACCCCATACACTTTACAATGTGATTTGTTTTAGTAGATACCTGACCTAACCTAGTCAAGGTATATTAAAAAGATTTTTACAACAGCGATCTCAATCTAAATTTATATGATTCTCACTATAAAACACAGCGTATATAAATTTAAGCTAATTAGAGTTGTGTCCAGCAGCTCTTTTTGAAATCAACTCCAAACCTAATCTTTTATATATGAATACCATACGTATTTTACAATAATATTCACAGACAATGAGATATGAATTTAATTGATGATTTGTCTTTCTGATTATCGAATAGCTTTGGGATTGTTCCCACATACTAGTTTTCCTATTTTGTGTAAATTGACAGGTGTGAAGTTGACTAAACGCTAAACTTGGTAGTCAATTCCATTTTGAAAATGCTGTTATCAAGGAAACATTGCTCTATGAAGTTGAAAAACTATGGTCTATGAAGTTGAAAGACTGTTTGAAGGAACAAATCTGTATCAAATTGAAACGCGAATTGAAGTTGTAACTCCCAGGTTAACTAGTTCTAACTACATATATACATACCCAATAATGGTATGGGAGTTCGAGCCACGTAACTATTCCGTAAAACTATACGAAACGCTAATTTGCAAGTCTTGATACAATCACAAACATTTTCGGAACGACCCACGTATAATTTTAAAAATTTTAATTAAAATCACTGGCATTATTAAACCCAAGTTAGGAAAAAAAATTAAGTGAGAAAAAATAATTAAATATGAATGATATCAGAGTTGGAAACCAAAGTGTTAAGAGTGAGAATTCGTATTTTTTTGCACTGACTTTTTTTTAAATGACAGATTTCAGGAAATATGCTAGGCCAAGTAAATGGGTGCATTCATAAGAAGTAGCTGTTGCGCAACCGTTGAGTGTTTTTCTTAGAAACGCATAGTTGAGCATTTCCGCTCCACTCAACAGTTGAGTAATTTTCCATCATAAAATTTTTTCGCTACTTATAGTCAACACTTTGTGCTCAGCCTGAACAGCTGATCGAATAGAGCTATTTCTTTTATATGCTTTGTGGCAGGAGCAAATATTTGTTAAGTTTTACATTACAAATGCGATGAAGTAAGGAAATAAAGATATACAATTACATTATATACATCAAGCCGTTTCTAATTCGTAACTGTTGGGGCCAACAGTTTCACAACTTTTGCATGCCCAGAAAATATTTTATATTCTACCCAGTCTTTATTTATTTATTTATTTTAGTCTATGGAATTATATTCCCTTTATAACCATCAAAGGCGTTCTCAAGAGAATTTTAGAGACTTTATATTTTTTGAAAGAAACAAGTTCAAAGTCGGAGTAGATGTTCAACCGACTATTCTTCCTTTAAATATAAAAAAACGTCTATGCAGTACAGCAAACAACTCTATATATATTTTCCAAAATATGTAAATTAGTTCGCTAGTTCGAGCATTTCTTTTAGCGAGAGTATTCTGTAGTTCCGAACCATTTTGGCAGATGCCAGCAAGTTATCTTAACTAAATTATAAATTATATAATCGGAATATATTACGACAACTATTATTCTTTTGCTTTCTACTGCATGCTACCATATCAACATGACCCGAACACAACCGATCCCACTTTGCTCAGTATTTTTCATGATACAATTATACTAGGTACATGCACGACTACAACAAAATTACAACACCAAAAAACACATGTATTTTGTTGGTATAAACAAACCCCAAATTGTCGGAAACAACTGTCTTTTGTTTATAAAAATAACAATTACAGTGTAACTAAAGTACAATTGCAGACGCGGCATTCCTGCATGATTATAGTTATTCAGTGTTGCCAATATGGGTGTAGTTAGACAGTGTGTAATTTCTACTCACATGTGTAGGCGATGTAATTAAATTCTTGTATAATATGTGTGTAACTCTACTTTGGGTTCTATTTTTATTTATTATTGTTTTAATTTTAACCTACACAAAACATGTGTAGTGCAATTTTCTTCAATGTGTAATTGGAGACACATCCATGTGTAAATTCATTGGCAACACTGTAATAATTTTATTCACACACATACATTAACATTTTTGCAGCTTGTAAACAAAGTTTGACAACTAGGTGCAATGTATACAGTGACAGGCTGGGCTTGTGCATGTACCCTAGTACAGGGTGGCCCAGAAAGACCGAAGTGGTGTAAATTCCTTATAACTTTTTATTTAAGACATATTTTTTTAATTTTTTGTTTTTTAAATACAGTAAATTTATAGGGAATATTTTTAGATTAGTTGTTAAAAATGATATCCCGCAAGTGGAGGCCATTTTCTGCTTCGCACAAATGATCTCTTTTCAACACATTTTCCATGACCTTTCGCAAAACTTCCGGTGTTATGTTGTTAATTTCGTCTGGAATATTGGTTTTTAATTCCTCAATAGTCCTAGGCTTATTAACATAAACTTTCCCTTTTAAATAACTCCAAAGGAAACAGTCTGGAGCGGTTAAATCCGGGGAACGCGGAGGCCAATTAAAATTGCTTCTACGCGAATTTATTCTTTCCCCAAAGATGTCGCGTAAAATAGCCATTGTGGCCCTCAGAGTGTGCGCTGTGGCTCCATCCTGTTGGAACCATATTTGCGGATGGTATTCCACGGCTGGCCTTACAAAATTTTCCAATATGGCCCGATATCGATCACCATTGATGGAAATGGCGACATCTCTTTCATTTTCCAAAAAATATGGACCAGTGATCCTTTCTGAAGAAACACCGCACCAAACAGTACACTTAACTGGGTGTAATTGTCGTTGATGAAGTACTCTCGGGTTTTCCTTAGCCCATATCCTAAAGTTTTGCTTGTTAACAAACCCATTTAATTGGAAATGGGCTTCGTCACTCATAAATAAGTTATGAATAATGGAAATGGAAAGAGCACATTTGTGCGAAGCAGAAAATGGCCACCACTTGCGGGATACAATTTTTAATAACTAATCTAAAAATATTCCCTATAAATTTACTGTATTTAAAAAACAAAAAATTAAAAAAATATGTCTTAAATAAAAAGTTATAAGGAATTCACACCACTTCGGTCTTTCTGGGCCACCCTGTATAATTGTATCATGATATTTTTATTTTTCTAAAACTCAGTGTTGCCAGAAAATTTTTATGGGAGACTGCTCAATCGCTTCCAAATGTCTGCTAAAATATTGTACAGAAGAATAATTTAAATACTTATTCATAAGAATTGTTAAGGCTTATTAATAAAGGGTTTATAAAACAGATTTAAACCAAAAAAATTGTATTATTCCTTTATAAAGCCGTAATATTTTTTTTTTTTATAAATAAGGCAGCTTGATTTTAAATTTTAGCAGCTTTTTTAAAAACTTGAATGTACTTTATGTTTGTCACTTCATAACTTAATACCTTTTAAAACGATTTTAAAACTTCGTTTTTTGGCTGAGAAAGTATAGCGTAGAGATACAATGGGACGACCGATTTTAAAAAACTTGGGTTGGCAGACCAAGCCCATTAAATTTTAATTATACATGGGCATTTCCTGGAGTCACGAACGTACGTTCGTAAGCTTTTGATGTACAAAAAAATATAGAAGAAAAAATTTTGGCAAGCATTTTTTTGCGATTTGATAGCATTTTGGAAGCTCTATGTTTAGTGCAAAAGATGGATTTAATCGAGTTTAAGTTTTCATATTAATAATCATAAACATATGGTGCAAATATAACATATCTTTTGCATGTGAAATAGTTATATATAAAAACGTCTTTAGAACTAGCTAAAAAAGAAAATATAAAATTTTCCAGCTTCCAGCCCAATTCCTCAAGTAAAACAGCGCAGATATGCTATTAAAGCATTCTACTATATAAACATAGACCTTTTTATAATTATAAACACTAAAACACAATGATTATCAACATTTTATTTTCTATCCTGGTAGACCAATGGGGGAAAATTCCCATATGTATTTTACATACTTCTACTTAACCGATTTGTACAAAACTTGTCACACACCTTGAGCTCTAAAAAATACTTAATCTTGCATTGGGAAATGGGAGTTAATTAACTAGTTATATAAAAAAATAAAAACATTTAAAAGATTTTGCTCATTTTTATATTCAATTCTGTCGGAATATAATCTTATATATAAATACGGCACACATTTTTTGTTGCAGACTTTTAAGTATCTTATCGTCCACGAACATTGGTAAACTATACATGGTTTAAAAGGTATTTTCGTGTAAATATGCAGAATATAATTTTTTTTTTTCAAAATTATTGGCATAAAAGTGATAAAAAGCGTTTTAAATTTGCATGAAAAAACATGTGTGTGAAGATAAATTCGAATTTAACTAGCAGAGACATGAACCAACATTTCTAACATAGCATGTTAAGCACATAACAGAGCACTGTTAGCTATTTCACAGTAATCGCTAAATGGATTATGATTCCAAATCCTTGGAACTGGATCGAGATAGATAAATTATTTTTTTTGGAAAAATTGCTCCAAAATGTAGTTTATAAAATTATAAAAGTATTATGATGAAAATATGTTCGGTATAGCCAATAAATCAGATTTAAGAAAACACTATTTTCTTGAGAAGATTAGTGGTCATTTGTATAAAATATGGAAGAGCACACGTACTACACCATATAGGTGTGGTACTCTGCGATCCGAGTGTTCACGTTACTCAAATAATTTTGGGAATTGAAATAATCGATTTTGAAAATTTTTAGTGAAGTTTCTTGAGAAGATTAGTGGTCATTTGGATAAAATATGGAAGAGCGCACGTACTACACCATATAGGTGTGGTACTCTGGAGGGTCCTAAATGCGATCCGAGTGTTCACGTTTCTCAAATAATTTTGGGAATTGAAATAATCGATTTTGAAAAAAATGCGTTTTAGTGAAATTTCTTGAGAAGATTAGTGGTCATTTGGATTAAGTATTGGTTAATAGTTTTTATTGGTTTGTTACTTAATAGTAAAAAACCAAAAAAGTTTGTCTTAAGTAGAACAAAAAATAAGCAAATTAACTAACATGTGCATAATTAGTAAAGAACAAACGACAATGATAGGACTGTTTGTTGTAAATTAGAGATGGTAAATTTGAGCTTTCATACAAAAACACCCAGTGTTCCCAGTTTAGGGGATTTGCCCCCAAATTGGAATTTTTTTTTTGCAATTGGGGATGAAAATTTCGTATTGGGGATCTGGGGATTTTTTGGGGATGTAACCAAATTTGAGGGGATTTTTTTTATAACTGATGGTCAACCAAGAATGATTTTTTAACTAAGAAATATGCGTCTGGCAAGTCTAAATATGTGTTACTATTCATAAGGTATGGTTTCTAATAAAGCAGAAGTATGAAGGCAGATTCACCAATAATGAACACTACCAAAACAAAAATACGCAACAAAATGCTAAACGATTTTTTTGTAGCACTTCTTAGAATAAACACACACTTTAAAAATAATTCAATTTGTTGTGACAAATTTAAATCTTCTGCTAAATGCTAACGCCCCTTTTCAGAATGTATGATTAAGGCTTAACGTGAAATTTAAGGGCAACTTTTTGAGTTGAGGATTAGAGATTAAATTAACCTTAATCTTCATTTGCAATTTTTGGGTAGTCTATAAAATAAAATAAATTATAAAGTATATAAGTATAAATTTTTGTAAAAATTATATGATCAAATAATTTAAAACACATAAATATACATATATTTATTTTATATTATTTATATATTTCCTTTAACACGCGAAATATTTACTTGTAAATAATAAAATATTACAGGTTCTTCTTCCAACAAAAAATCAAAGTGTGTTGATAACATGTATGACATTTGCATAGATATTGTTGCCACTATTTTGTTTCTCAGTATGGTAATACCGCATATAACAAGAAGTTTAAACTACCACTCAAAAATATCCAACTGAATTATGTGAGATTAAGTTAATTTTCGGATTAGCTAATTAGAGAAATAAACTAATCTTAATCTCGAACCCAAAAAGTCGCCCTAACTGACAGTTCTTCATACAAAACTTGCCGTTAAAGTCCCTGTTAGCTTTTAATTGTACATTGTGAAAAGGGCCGTAAAGCTTTTTAATACAAGTACTATGTACAACAAAGTTTCTGAGACTGATGAATCAGAAGATTTCGATTCTAAGGTTTTTGAAATGTTAAACTTTGGTTAAAAATTTTTAATGTATGTATTTTTTTTCTTTTCAAGCTTTTATTTTTGTATTTTTTTTTTACAAGTTTTATGAGTACGAATTAAATTTATACGAAAGTAAATATACTCGTAGCTACCGATATAAATGAATTTTATTGAATAAATATGTTGTTTTTGTCATTATTTTTCAGATAAAATTAAAAAAAAAAATAAATAATTTTATTTTTTTTCACAAAAGAAAAAAATTTAATAAAAATTTTTGGGGATTTTTGGGGATGAGAAATCAAAAATTGGGGATAAGCTCTAGAAAAAAACTGGCAACACTGCAAGCACCTTTCAGCAAATTGAAATATGTACCAAGAATCAAAAAAATTCACATATTCCATTTGAAAAAAAGTTCAAATAAATCATGAATATAGAAACAAATGAAGTTCGAAAAATAATAATTAAAAATTAATTTTATTTTGTTGTTGGTTAATTCGCTCAAAAGCTCCCTTACTTACACAAGCTTTGAGTACGGGATCAAACCTAAAAAATCTAAAAAAAAATTGTGTCTTTGTGACTGAATTTTGCATTTAAATTTGTTTAGGACGAGTTTCAAAATTAATAACAAATATTCAAAGACTGTAAAATTGATGCGTATTTTTTGTTAAAAAATTTGTTTTCGTAATTTTTTGCAAAGATGTGACCGACGTACGATGATTAAAGGGTGTCCTTACAAATAGAAAGTCTTTGAAGTGTTAATTCTTCTAAAAACCCAAAACGATTTTGTGGTTCAAATCAGAGATAAAAGTAAACAAATATATAATTGACAGAATTGAATTTGAAAATGAATACCAAAATATTCAAAGACAACAAAACTGATTTGTGATTCCTTGATAATTTGTGACTAATACAATTTAACTTTCCCAGCCCTGACCTACATTTAAGTCCAAGCATCACTAACCTGTTCCACATTATTCTGCTGATTCGACCATACGATGTGATTGTTATCGTAATTGTTGTTGTTAATATTCCTTCTTAGGTTATTCATGTTGTTTACACTGCCACTGTTGCAGCTGTTGCTACTGCTGGTTGCAGCTTTATCAAAGCTGGAGGCTGTAAACTGATGAGGCTGAGGTTTTTGATTTAAAGTTGGTTGATCAACAATATAGTTCTTGCTGTTGTAAACACAGCTTTTGTTTTCGCCATTTACCGGCTTCATTGAATTGTTGTTAGAATTGTTGTTTGCCTGCTTGTGCGCCTGCTGTCTTAATTGTGTCAATATGGATTGTTGGAATTTCTGCTCCGCATTCATTTGACACTCGTTGACACTTAAATTCTGTGGTAGCGTCAAATTGTGCAGACTCAGAGGGCGTCTGGCTGGCAAAGCTGGAGGCTTTTCCTCATTGTTTGTTGTGGCTGTATCAGTAAAAACATGTTTCTGTTCGGTTTTGGTGTTGGCCTCATTCTGTTGGTAATGTGATCCGGCTTGACTTAAACGTTTTTGGGGCAGAGGAGGCACTGCTGAAACAGCTGTCATGTCTTTGTTGGTGTAAGACAACTTCTTGCTGCTGCTGTTGTTTTTGGTATTGTTGGCTCGTATGTCATAATCCAAAGATTTGCATTGGTTATTATTGTTGGTATTGCTGGCATTGTTGAGTGAAAGTGATCGTGCAAAAGAACTTTTGAAAAAACGACATGGTAAACTAAAGTCAAAATCCGGTGGTGAAGCATTTGAGGGCGATAAACAAGAGTCGCCCACCGTATCATCCCGAGTATCCATTTTCATATGGGCAAAGTTATTGAAATTTTGGCTTTCTTTGTAGGTGGACATAATGAAATACATATAAAAACACCAAATGCGGCTTTATTTAATTCAAAAGGAATTATCTTTTATTTTTCTATGACACAATTTCGATTTAATAATTTTTTCCAGTTTGCTTGTCACAAATTTTGTATTATTTTTGATGATTTTTTTCACTTTTCACTTTGCTGAAGAAATTCATGTGAAATGTTTTTAGCAACTTGAAAATTTTTAATGCATTTAAAAATTTTTGTTAACATTTTCTTCATTTGTTTAGTCGAATTTTTTATATTAATTTTTTTTAATAATTATTTGATTTCCACTTTTTTTCTTAACAATTTTTTTTCACTCTCCCTCTCCCACACACGACTTAACCACTCCACCGTTATTTTAACACTAAAATTTGTTCTGTGGTGAAAAAAATTATGTTAAAAGTTTTTTCCATCAAACAAGTGAAACCAACAACAACATTTTATATGTGTACATGTCAGAGATGGCAAGTTGATCGTTGGTAAAAGCCAAATTGGTTAAAAAGGTACCACTAAATAATCTATTTTACTTGGGGCCACACGTTTAATTTTTGCCTTTCATAAGAAATTCTTTAAAACTGTTTATTTTATTTTTATTGCATGAAATTTCTGACTTTTGTTTCAAATTTACATAAAGGAGCCCGCCCATACACACATACTGCTTGCAGCTATTGCCGATGATCCCTTGGTATACGTGTGTGATTAATATTTTACCACTAACTTATCAACCATCATTTAAAATAAAAATTTTTAACATAAGCATGCGTTTGAGAACAAAAAAATTATTCGTAGAATTCAAGAAATTAATAAGAACCGTATTTTCTTTACACATTATTTTTTCAAAATTTCAGTTTCCTTTTTTCATTTCATTTCGCTTATTTTTAAATTCAGGCCACATGTATCCTCAAGGCAAATATACATGTATATTACAAGTATAAAATGAGCGGTTATGTTTTAATGAAAAAATAAAATAAACACAATATAATATATGCAATCGGAAAACATTTATATACAATCGTAAAACATTCAAAAAAGGAGCTGCATGGAACAAGTCTCGCAAGTTTCCCCCATTTCAAAAATTGCAATTGTAAGAGTTCTCCTGAAAACCCTCTATATGATTCTTATGACTTGATCATAAAGGTAATAGGGTAAAACAGCAGCATTAAATTTTATATTGTAACTCAAATTATGCAATTTTATTAAGACCTATAAGCCTGATAACATTTTCGAAGCGAATCTTGTTATTCAGAACTTGTTTATATAAGGACTTTGCACACCTGCTTTCATAGTCCCTGTCCAGACTTGCAATCTTTGTTGCAGCAATTGTTGAGTTCATTGGTGAGGGAGGTGAGAAGATTGCGGAGGTGTACACAGTTTCATGTGCTCTGCAATTCTTTTTTGTTTTGAAATTCGTACTTGCCAATTGAAAGTTGGTAAATGTATTTAACATTTTATTTTATTTTATTACTTCAGTTATATCCCAGCAAAAAATAAATGAACGCGTCCAAAATGAAATAATGTTTTATGCTTTCTTGAGCAATTGTTTTGTTAAAATGCATTCTTTATATCATCGCAAATCATAAATAATGCTGTAGTTTTTGAACTCAATAAAATCGAATGCAATATTACTGGGTAATATATTTTCATAAAGCAAGTTTTATCTTTCGTTGAGATATGAAAATTGTACCAAGTATGTCGCGATAGTACTAGCTGCGAACAAGATCGAAATTACAATTGTACCATAAATTCCATCCCTGTGATGAACGGTCCCTCTCTCAGTATCTCTCAAAGTTTGAGACTCAAACTCTTTGATTTAGTAACTCTCAATTAATGTTCATGTTGTTCATGGCTGCCAGATCTGACGATTTATCGTCATTGAACGATATTTTTCCTTAACGTTGAATTTATTTTTATAACTCCGAATATGGAAGTTTTTTATGAAAAAATCGACTCTTACAATTTATGTATTACTCACATGATTTTGGTGTTATTTTGCCCACTTTTTATTTTATATTGAAATCCGTGTAAATGGATGTTCTCAAAACAAACATATATGTATGTGAAAAAGAGCCAAGTTCATATAAAAAACTTCGACCATCAAAAGAACTGAAATGAAAACTTGGACATAACTTGGCAGCGTTTTTCATAATTTTTCCATTGAGGTGAATAAAGCTGTAAGTTATAAAGCTGGATTCACCCATAGTTTCCGAAAAAAATTTTTGTCCCGACAAATTTTGTTTCTTGTACGGAGTTTGACGTTTCACTTTTTGAGAGAGAGTGAGAGAAGAAGAGAACAAATTTTGATCGGAACATTTTCTGCTGGAACCGCTTTAATTTTAATTTTTGTCCGGACAAAATCGAACTGATTTTTTCAGCCAAAGTTGAACTGAGCTGCCACATCATGTTATATGAATAATAAAAGCACAGAGTATACTTGTATTTATTAGAATAGAAATAAATGATTATTAAAAAAAGACATATACATATGTATTCAGATGAACGAGACAATTGCATTAAACAATTAAAAAGATGTGTGTGACACAGAAAATTACAAAATTTGCCGGTGTGCTGCCACTTGTAAAATTAATACGCGTCGTTTACACACATGTTTCATATGGTAGCTTTAATTTTCCAGACAAAATGTTCGAAATGGGTGAATTGACTTACAAAAAACTCTCAGTAAAAAAAATTTCTCCAGACAAACATTGTGTTCCGAAACAATGGATGAATTCACCTTAAGAGTACAATGGTTTCAATTTCCCAATAACGTGGATCGATTTTTTGCCCAAATCGTATAGCTAAAACGTAATCTGCATTAAATGTCGAGAAAATTTTCGAAGAAACCAAGTGCTTAAAATCAATCCCCTTACCGCACATCTCGACATGAAAATATATTTCCTCTTCTTTAGAAAAACTTTTTTTTAAATAGAAAAATAAATGTACTGAAATTAATGCTACTAAATTCGAATCATTATTCTTCCTCCCATATACGTATTAGCTGCTTTTAATTTTTTCGCGAGCTACCTTAGCACATTGACTGCCAAGCGGTTTTGACGAAAACCTTCCCAGGATGCCAAACAATTTTTTTTGTTAAATCAGTGTCTTAGTTATAAAAAACGATTTCTAAGATATCCCTAGTCCTTTCTGCCACTTACTTTTTATTTTATACACGCTTTTTTGTGTCGTACATTTCTGTACGACGTGGCAGTTCATGTGGGTAAGCATCTGTAAAAGTCACTGTCGTACAAAAACGTACGACGCTATAATTTATTGTTTTTAATTTTTATTGATGATTCTTCATTTAAAGATCATAACAAATTTCACTTAGTGTCGTACATAAATGAACTACAGGCTCTACAAATAAACAATCACTATCGTACGGAAACGTACGACGTGGCACCCCACGACGGGATGGGTGTCGTACGGAAACGTACGACGTGGCACTCAATGTGTTAGACTTATCTATAACATTTGGTTCTCCATTTTCATCCTTAAAGTGAATCCCCCATATTCAAAAAAAATAAAATGAATTTGATTAATGTTACGAAAATTTTGTATAAAAATTTTAAATAAAATAAATTTCAAATTTATTTTAAATTTAATGAATATGGGGGAATGTCTGGAAATAAGGCAGGCAGTAGCCAAACAAGAAGCAGCTCGGGAAGAGGAAATAAATTTTCATGTCGTGAGTCGTGGTATAGGGTTCAATTTAAGACCCACTGTTTCTTCGAAAAATTTTCATAGAATTACATATGTATATGTATGTATGTGCCCTTAATTATGAAAGTGGTATAAGTCATGTACATTTTTGCTTCAAAATGTCAAATAAATCTTCAAAATTTTGTAATAAATATATAATAAATGCTAAATAATCTTATATTAATACAGACTAGTACAACTCTAAATTAAAATGTTGCAAAATATACAAATATTTTTGGATTTGTTCATATGTAATATACCAAATATCTCGACCAGAGAAATATATGACTTAGACCACTTTCATAATTAAGGGCACACACTTAAGTAGATTTTGTTTTTACTATCCGATTTTTGATTTTTTTGCGTCCATTAAACTTTTGCATCCATATTACACACGTAAAAAACTCATTTAGATTTGTCCAATTTTTCTGACGATTTTCGAGCATAAAATGTCGATTATTTTATTATCGATTATTTATCTGGCAGTATTGATGTTGTTATTGCTTAGAGCCAGAGCTACCGTTGCGAATTTTAAAATAGTAGCACAGAAAGTCGTATCAGAACATCATTTATTGACATAAATAAATTCACACCTCCTTTGAAAATTTTATTAAAAAATATTAATTAACAATTGAAACATAACATGAAGTACAATGCATCACAAGAAGCATTACCATACCTACATAGCAGTAATATGCGTACATATTTGTGAATAATCTGGATATTCCGTAAATAATGGATAGCAATAGACTTGGGTCAAACTCATTCATTCGGTAATTTTTGGCCCTAGTCTAGATTGCTGCTATAATACAAATACTTCTGGCAGAGATGAAACATAGTGAATAATAGAATACGTCACGCAATTTTTCCTTGTAGAAAACGCTATGAAATTATTTTTAAAACTATGTAATCATATTCCTTTTACAACTTCTCAAAAAATGTTGGTGAATGCAAATGTTGCTATTATGCTAGTGTGGCAAACGGTAACGTTGTTTACCGCACACCTGTTTATTATATCGCTCATATGCACAGTGTGGGAAGGGTTGTCAGATTTCTTGTGATCCTTTTCTTCAAATTCGATGTTGAAAATCTCCAAAATTATTAAAGATGCTTTTAGTTCTTGCCAATTAGTGAAATATTTGCTGCAAACCTTTTGAGTTTGCTGATGAAGGAGGAAAGGGGAATAGAAAAGGGTATTTTGTTTCATGTGCATGCAGTTTTTGTTGACAACGTCATACTCGTCTCATTCTCATGAGATATACAGGGTGGCCCAGAAAGACCGAAGTGGTGTGAATACCTTATAACTTTTTATTTAAGACATATTTTTTTAATTTTTTGTTTTTTAAATACAGTAAATTTATAGGGAATATTTTTAGATTAGTTATTAAAAATTGTATCCCGCAAGTGGTGGCCATTTTCTGCTTCGCACAAATGTGCTCTTTCCATTTCCATTATTCATAACTTATTTATGAGTGACGAAGCCCATTTCCAATTAAATGGGTTTGTTAACAAGCAAAACTTTAGGATATGGGCTAAGGAAAACCCGAGAGTACTTCATCAACGACAATTACACCCAGTTAAGTGTACTGTTTGGTGCGGTGTTTCTTCAGAAAGGATCATTGGTCCATATTTTTTGGAAAATGAAAGAGATGTCGCCATTTTCATCAATGGTGATCGATATCGGGCCATGTTGGAAAATTTTGTAAGGCCAGCCGTGGAATACCATCCGCAAATATGGTTCCAACAGGATGGAGCCACAGCGCACACTCCGAGGGCCACAATGGCTATTTTACGCGACATCTTTGGGGAAAGAATAAATTCGCGTAGAAGCAATTTTAATTGGCCTCCGCGTTCCCCGGATTTAACCGCTCCAGACTGTTTCCTTTGGAGTTATTTAAAAGGGAAAGTTTCTGTTAATAAGCCTAGGACTATTGAGGAATTAAAAACCAATATTCCAGACGAAATTAACAACATAACACCGGAAGTTTTGCGAAAGGTCATGGAAAATGTGTTGAAAAGAGATCATTTGTGCGAAGCAGAAAATGGCCTCCACTTGCGGGATATCATTTTTAACAACTAATCTAAAAATATTCCCTATAAATTTACTGTATTTAAAAAACAAAAAATTAAAAAAATATGTCTTAAATAAAAAGTTATAAGGAATTTACACCACTTCGGTCTTTCTGGGCCACCCTGTATATGAGATAATGTATTAAGCTGAAAAACACGACAGACGACTGCAGTTTCAAAAGAAAAATAAAAAATGTTTTTCCAAGCAAAAAGAGTTTTTATAAATCATAAAAAATAAGCCTTAATCACTAAAATTGACTATAAATATCAAAAATGATTAGTGAATACGCATGTTTGGACATTTTTTCCCTACAAGCTAGCTTACAGTTTACTTAAAGCAATAAGAAAAAGTTTTATTCCTTTTGATTGCTGTATAATCTAATTTAGTTTTAACGAACAGCGTTTACTTTGAATTTCAAAATATATCACATTTTTCATTAATAATCCCACCACATAAGAAAATCAAACTACCAATTTATGTGTAATGGGAAAAATACAAACGGCAGCCCTGATAGCAACAGGTAAATAAAAAGATCTCAAGTATTGTTTTTGTATTCTCTAGTAATCTGTTAAAGTGAAGTTATTACATACAGAGATGGAAAAAGTAACTACGCTCATCTTATTAAATGTTATAGATATTATTCAGAAAGTTAAATGTTTGCAATAAAACGACTTAAATTTTTGAGATTAAGAATAGTTTTTTCCTTTTTATTAATAAGAAAATAAAACAGGTAATCTTACAAATTAATATGAATAATATGTTGTGTGTCTACACTGTCACCATACACATATGTACTAGGGTATTTATTTAATTGGGGGTTTGCTTTAATGGTTAATCGCTCGATTAATTAATCGAGGTTTTGACTTAATAGGTTAACATCCCTACAAGAAATGAATGACTAAAACTAATGCAAACAAAATTTTTTCACTAATACAATTGCAGCAATTTATATTGAATTCAATATTGATAGTCAATTGACTAGTCATTTGATAGGAAGTGATGATGGATTTATTTATTAATTATAGTTGTTCTACTCTAGCATATATGTTAGAGTGGGACAACATCGAGTTTTATGGAAAGAAAACTAAAATTAATTAATTTTGTCTGTGAAAAGTAAAATTTAAAAGTGTTAAAAAAGATAAGTAAAAACAATATTTAATAAAGAAATTTACAAAATTTAATTTAATTTATATTTCTTTTCAAAATTTTAGATATGTATTTGTAAAAAGTAAAATGCGTTGGTGGTGAAAAGGTGCAAAGAGGGCAATAATACAGAATATCAGTATTTTTCTTTTCAAATTCTTAACACAGTTATTTCTATTAATTTTGTTAGATCATTTCTTGTATTACTATCTATAATTTTTTCTATCATCTGACTTATTCTGGCGGAGCTCAGAGACGAACGTTCTGAAGAAAATTTTATTTCTGAATATCTTGGTTTTCGTTTTTGGACTTTAAAACACTGTTTTGCTAAGAGAAAATTATTCAAAAAATAGATATAAAATAATTGAATTTGTCTCTTTTTAAATATAATCCTTAAATAAAACGTTAGCAACAGTACTATTGGCTTTTGTTAATTATTAGAAGAACGTTCAATTAGAGTAGCAGAATCTTTACTAAACTATTTTATAACAATGTCCAAAGATTTTGAAGTTTTACTTAAGTAAGAATCACTAAATATACTTCTTTGTTTGTATGAAAAATAACTTCTAAGCACTTACATTTTGTATATGAGACGAAATAAATAATCAAACACACAAAAAGTACTTTATACATATAGTTCATAATACTTAAAAAATTTTTTACCTCGGTTAATCCGTTAATCGGCAGAAATTAACCGGTTTAACCGTTAATAGAAAAAAGCCAACATATGTACATAAAATACTGTGTGTGAACATATTATTCACCCTTATTCCAGTTGTCGTCATCGACGTCACTTAAACTCAACACCAACAAATTGGGGCTTGTTAAATCGTTCTCGAGTACAATTTTGCCCAACTGACAATCTATTTCCGTTCCTTAAGGTCTAGAAAATAGCATTCACCTGCCAACCGAAGTCAGTTGTTTTCGACAACGGATACACGAGCAGTGCTGCCAGAATGATGATTTTATCATATTTTTGATGATTTTTGAACCAAAATATGATTTGAAGATATTTTTTCTAGAATGATGATTTTTAATTTTGCAAATTATGATTTTTACTTTCAATAAATGCATATGCATGTAAAATTTTCTTTGTTGTTCTACACATTGTACCTATATCCCTAAAAAAAAACCTGGAGGCAGGTTGGAAAGGTATAGGGAGCACAACTTTTCAACTTCCTCTCAGGTCAATTGAAAAAAAATAATAAGACAACGTAACTTTACAAGCAAAAATAAAAACAAAAAAGTCATCTTAGAGAAGTGACGAAAAATCGGTCCAGAATATACTCAAATCTACCAAATCGTTTAAACGCAAAGGGAAAGCAATTGCCTCGCAAGCAACAGTATATAGTTTATATGATAAAAATATTAAAAAATATTTTTATCTAATTTTTCGACCTTTTTTTAAGTTAAATTAAAAAACTATTTTTTTGAGCTTTAGGTCAGTTTATATTAAATTTATTGGTTCAATATTTCGTTAATTAAATATCAATTAAATATCAAAAAAACTAAATATCAAAAAAACGAGAAACAATATAAATCCTGAAGAAGTTAACCGAAGGTTAACGAAATGTTGAACCAATAAATTTAATATAAACTGACCTAAAGCTCAAAAAAATAGTTTTTTAATTTAATTTAAAAATATTAAAGCATATTGGGAATGGCGTCGCTGACGTCATATCAAGACGACAGTAAATATTGTCACCTGTCTACTCTTTATCGGCTCTTATTGACAATCTCTTACTAATCTCTAAAGCTTTGTAAGTTAATGTAGCATGTTCATAGTAGTCAATTCTTGTTGACAAAGAGTAGACAAGTGACAGCTTTTACTGTCATCTTCATCATCATTCGCAATAAGGGGGATTAGGATATGTCGAAAATTTTTGTTTTTATTTTCTTGGCTAATTTTTTATTTAATGAAATTTTTATATTAGTTACTTTAATGATCTAATAATTTTTTATTGAATACAATTTAAGGTTCCTCAATAAAATGCTTTCTAATAGTATGTTTCCACCGACTTTAAATCAAGTAGGTTTAAATAAATCACTTCAAAGTGTTTCCACCGAACTTGTGAGTGATTTTTTGTTCGAATTTTCGTATTCAATTTACGCAAATCCTTTATAAGGTGTTCGCAGCAGCTGTAATGTGAATTTGATTCACATGTAGTTGGCATTTAAAATTCGTTAATTATTTCTTAATGTAATTTTTTTCGAAATTGTCAATCACTATTGATGGATGACCCAGGGATGGAGTTTGTAATTTTAAAAGCAACGCAGGTTGCATACATAAATTGAGTTCGAAAAATAGTATTTTCGACATTATTTAAAATAAATCAACTACTTTGAGGTGATTTATCCATATACAAAATGTATGGCAAATCATGTATAAATTAACATGATTTGTCTAAATCATGCCGGTGGAAACATACTATAAGTTCTTCTTGTAAAATAAAACATTAAGACCCAAATTCACAGTCATTCGTTAGCTAATAGCAATCCTTTAACGAAAAATATTTGATTCACAGCTTTTTATTTTTCATCAATTAAAACGTTGGTTAACAAATAGTTAGAAAACAGTTGATTCGTTGCAAACTTTATTAGTATTGTTGTTTTTTTAAAAAAAATGTAGAGACATTTCACACATACGCACAGTGGCCAATTTGGCTTCGCTAGCGGCATTTTATTCAAAGTAAAGAACATATCTTCAAATTTTTTTTTCTTAATTCAGAAAAAAATTAAACAATTTTTGGAAAAAAATATTAATTTTCTTTTATTTTTATTTTTTTTTAATTTTAAATTTTTTATTTTTATTTTTTTTAATATTAAATTTTTTATTTTTAATTTTATATTCATATATAAAATAAAAAAAAAATTGTCAACTCAAAGAGAAACCATATTAATAAAGAAATATTAATCAGATTCTTCAGTATCAGATTCAGAAAAGTCATCTTCAAAATGATGCATTATAAGCAAGCTTTTAACTTCCTTATCGAAACTAATATTTCTGGAATAGGAAATTGATGAGCCCTTGGACAATGAGATATTAAGGGATCAGAAGAAACAAAAAGAGCGTTAATTATATCTCCCATTGTATTTTTCCTGTAATTTTTTCTGGTATTATTTTCACGGATGTTCCGATAATCTTTATTTCTGGCTTCAAGTGCTTCCTCGGACATCATACCAATTGGAAGCGAAAAATGATTGATTATGTCTGCTCCATGAATTAAAATTCTGTGAACAGACGAGGGCATGTAAAACCAAGGGTATAAACTAACAAAAATTTCGGCAGTTTTAATTGCGTAAAGTCTGAATGCTTCCGTGTTTATATCGTATCCACATGCAAGTGCTCGTAAGACGACGCTGAATCGATATATTAAACTTTCGTTCACTCCAGTTATACGAGCGGCTAAATCTGGTTATTTAAAGAACCTTCTTGCCGTATTTCCGTTGTTGGTATTTCCAATTTCGCACTGCTCCTTCTGAGTATAGGTAATTTTGCTCAAAACGGTACCAAGAACATAATTTTCCACGGCGAGAAACTTCTTGGTGGGGATCGCTTCTTCATGCCATATTAAAAATAGGGTGCGTTTTGTCACTGACATTTTGCCTAAAAAGTACAATAAATTGAAGGCTCGCAGGTACTCGCAGTAAATTTTGGACATTTTGGACACACAATGGTTTACACATATAGGAAAACTTACAATTACACTGAATGCAGGTGAATTTTGTAAGTTCTACTCCACGAAAGACAGGTGTACGTTACAATGGGCGAGTTGCTCATACATTTAAACACGATTACGTTTTATAAATAACATAAGTATACACAGATCACAACCACAGTTTTTTTATATAATACATACCTTGGCGTTAGTATATAACAAGACTTTTAATGAAAATAATAAAATTTGCAAGTTTAACACGAATAGCAAAACGATGATCAAAAAGGCGGAAATATTTTGCGCAACACTTGCAGAAACATATGCTGACTTTGACAGCTCACAGCTGTTCATCAGCTGTAAGCTGAGCTCTACAAAATCGATACAAATCTAGTGAATGTATTTGTTATCGATTGTTAAAAAAAATTAACGGTTTTTCAAATTTGAAAATTTGAATTAAATGCCGCTAGCGAAGCCAAATTGGCCACTGTGATACGTTGGCAAGCATCTTCTTTATATTTAGCTGTAACACATTTTTTGATTTTGTTTTCTATTATATTTTGGTTTTCCCGAACCAATTTCAGCACTAATCTTTCAAGGTAAAATTAGACAAATGACCACTTGTTTTATACATTTTTAAGAAATAATATAACAAATGTAACCAAAAATAATATGCTAAAGCAGAGCTGCGAATACTGAAACTTAAATCTTTGCTCATACAATATACTTTGAATACGAAGTATATTTTAAACAATATTTGAGATTTAAGCTTACTAATAATTAACTAGTGACAGTAAATTTGGCCCTACATAGTTTCTTATTGATGAAAACAAAATAACGTTGATGTATGTCGAAAAATTTTTTTGTCCACTGTAAATATTGTCCATTGTTACTTTTTTATTTGAAAAAAATTGACTTGTGATGATTTTTTTTAAATATGATTTTCTTTCCGACAAATGATGATTTTCTTCCCAAAGCTTCTGGCAGCCCGTTGATGACGATAACTAGAATAAGGCCGGATTTACATCTGTGTGCCAAATGCCACACAACCATAAAAAAAAGCGTAACCAACTAATTACTAATAAAAAACTATTTGATTCTGACGGGGCTGAATATTCAACATCTTTCAACATCTTCAAAAGATGTTCAAATATCAGTTTGTTCCATTCAACATCTTTCGATTATTTTAGTGTCATCACTAAAAAAAAGGCTATTATTATAGCCTTTTCACACTCAATCACATCTTTGAGGAATGCTTGGATTATGTTGAAAATTTAAAAAACTTGTTCACATTACAACATCTTTCATTTGTCATTATTATAATACTATTTTTATGAGTGTGTGGAATTGAAAAATTTAGTAGAAATTGATTTAATTGCTTCTCGTGTTGAGGAACAGAAACAATTAATGCTACAATATGCAGAGTTAGTAGAAATTATGCTAGCGGACGATGATGATGAAGAACTACATATTTCAAGTACTTAGTAATTTTACTTTTAGTAATTTTCCGCATCTCTTGACTGACGCTTTTTGGTACACAATATCACTCAAAACCCAACATGGTCGCTGACTGTCAGTCAACCACAAAAAATTCTGTGGTTTACTGTTGACTGACGAAATTTGTGTTCACACTATCGATCAATGTAAAATTTGAGCGAAACTGTCACTCATGTTCGATAGTGTGTATCCTACTTAAGGGTGTAGTGTTTTATTATAAAAAAGTACCCGTGTCATATTTTTAACTAGGGCTGGTAAAGAAATTTCAGCCATGGAATTGAAATCGTCATCAAAAATTGGACTAATATCATGTAACATAACTCAATCATCAGAAATCCTGTTGTGTAGCAATCAAAAAAATACGATTTTCTGTAATTACCCTTACCCTAAAATTGTGATCGCCAATGTTTGCTTTGTTGTTGTTAGAATATAGTATAGTGTTGCCATATACTATATTCTAATTTTGTTTATCAAATATATATACATATATATATATTTCACGTAATTCAGCTTTCGAATAGAAAAATTTCAAGACTTTTTTAATGTAACAGGAAATATCTCTGATTTTAGAGGGGCTAGAAGAGAAATAAACCTATTTTTGTAATCAGCGAACAAAAATACATAAGAATTTTTAATACTTGGTCTTGAAGGACTTAACTAAAAACACACGATTTTTAACATCCTTGCAATAATAGTCAGATACCCTGATATACTTACCAATGTGAATCTATTTAAATGAAAGGGATTTTTGTATAGAATAATAATCCAGAAATACATAAGGACCGGCCATTTTTATTTAAACATCGAAATCAGTGTTGTGTATTGTTATTTACGATTTTAAGCAATACATTTTTGTTAAAAAATTAAGTTCGAAAATTGAGCCTCTTAAGCTTTTTTGGAGGTTATGGCACGATATGATATATACATCAATACATATGTATATTATAATTTTTGGCCCACATTTTTTGGTTTAAAATTGTGTTTACTTACTCAAGAAACTTTCGTGTTTTCGAAACATTAATACTTTTACGCTTTTACGTTTTTTATATAGTTGGCTATTCTGAAAAACGTGACAATGAGGTCAACATTTTCTTTACCATGCATTTATAAAATCAAATACATAATAATTTAGACAGCAGTTTCCATCTCTGCTATTAGCTTCCAAGTGTTGCTATAACAAATTAAATATTTAAACACTAAAATGTAGCCTATCCTAGGGCTCCGCAATTAATTGGAATTTAAAAGCAACAGCGTTGTCGTTTCGCACCATTTTGGGTGCTTTTTGAAATTTTTTGTGCGAAAAATTCCTTAGTTGGTGCGTGGTGCGCTTTTTTTAAATTTTGGTGCGTTTTTAAATTTTTTGTGGCACCAACGCAAATTGAACACGACAGTGGGTTAAAACTGGAAAATTTTTGCTGTGACACTTTTACCAACTTCCTGATAGTGTTAGTTAGCATATTAATAGTAATAATGTTTACAAAACATCACAATTTGAAACGAAATGTCTTTATGACCCTATGATAACAATAATGATGAAAATATTAGCTTTATTAATTTGGAATAATTAATTTTTGATCTCTATTTTAAAAGTTTTAAGCAGAATTTATAAAATTAATGTAGAAAAATGTGTAATTTTTTACAAATTAATTATGAAACTTGTATGTCACATATTTCTTTGGTCGAGATATTCAGTATATTACACATAAAAAAATCCAAAAATATTTTTTAATTATTCGACAGTTCAATTAATCTAAAAAAATTTCTCACCTACAAAAAAATAATATACTTTTTATGCAAAATTATTAATTCAATAAACATTTTAAAATAAAAAAAAAGAAATTCTTAGCTTGGTGCGTTTTTTTGTAAATGGCGCGTTTTTCTCCATTTTGGTGCGTTTTGAAATTTGAAAGCTGACAACGCTGAAAAGCAATATGCATTATTTGTATCTCTTGCATAACTTAGGGGATTTTCTTGCAACCGTAGTTTTCATATTAACCCTTAAATGCCAATAACCTGAGATGATAGCTTACCAAGGTCGTTTTCAAATCAAAACTAAAATGATTTAGAACAATCAATTATGATATATTCTAAAAGATGGCTGTACAATTAAACTTTAAGTAACCATGAAATTAAAGCTGTTGATGAAAAGATCTCGAAAGAATAATTTACGCCATTTTACATTATATTTTACATAGATGATTGTGAATCTGAAAACCGAATATTAGTGACACTTACTGCAAGTTTTAGAAAACGCGTTTGGTGCGTGAAGTTGTTTTAACAAATTGATATATAATCAAAACAATTCAAGTATTCCATGTGCTAGAAAGTTTCGTTATAGGGCAGAAATCTACATCAAACTGACACCACACACACTGTGGAACAACACAGAAGAACGCTGATGATGAATGTTTTAGTGGCCTTCGAAAACAGCTGGCTGTTCCGTTCAACTATGTGTTGTCAGAATATTTACAACTAACTTTGATGTTATTTGTTCATTAATAATTATCACATGTAATTTGGCTTAAAAAAGCGATACGAACTTTAGCCCCTTCAAATAAATCATTGATATAAAATCTTTTTATATTTCATCATCTTATGGACCACATTCCATAAGAATGGACGAATGACGTCAAAAATAGATTGCTCCTAATGAACATGCATATGTACATACATATATAGATACATGCATACTAGGGATGGCAGTCCGGATTGATTTTTGGAAATCCCAGGATTTAGAATTTTGTAAGCCCCGATCCCGAAATCCAGGGATTTATTCGGGATTTCGAAATCTAAAATTTTTTGGGACAAAATAAATAATTTTTATAAAGAATGGTACTTTAATAAAATAATTTTATTTTGTTTATGCGTTTTAAAAGGTTTTATATTGATCATATTGCATCATTGATGGGAAAGTTGGTACGATCGTACTTTTTTTGATAATATTTGACATGAAAAAGTACCGTAGTACTCCCGAAACACATTTGATACTGTCACGGCCATTTTAGAAATCAAAATTTTGAAAATATTAACAATCAATATAGAGCATTGTATGATATGGAAGAACTGAAACCATTTACAACAGAAAATATATGCAGTTTCTGGTCTACAGCGATGAAAACTAAAAACACATTAAATGAATACATGTTTCCTGATAAATCGAGAGTGCTGTACCGAATTTCTTCTATACATCACTCCTCTGTAACTGTTGAAAGGATTTTCTCTTACAAAATCGCATGAAAACAAAACAAAGGACAGGCTTTTTGTTCCCACAGTATCAATTCTTATCCAGGCCAAAGGTTTATTGTACATATGTATGTATGTATGTATGTATGTGATTGCTTTGTGTTACGTTTTTTATTTCTTTGTAAATTAATTTTATATAATTTTTAATAATTTAATAAAAAAAAATAATAATTTTTAGTACTCTCTGGATCAAAAAAGTACTCCAAAAAAATTTTTATGATACCGAAATGCAAATCTCTTTTACCAGCACTGTATTTCATAACACAATTGTATTTCAAGTTAGATTAGGTTAGGTGAACAAGCTGCTGGTAAGGAAAGGTGAAATTTGGAGTCCAGCACACTTGGGTCCAATTCTATCAGCACTTTGTGCTCTCCGTTAGTTGAAGAGAAGCTAGTGAGAGCGAGTGATAGCGAAGGGATAGTGATAGAGAAGACAAGTCGTGAAGTAGGAAACCTTAATTCTTTTTTTACAACTCTGATCTTTTGCGCGCTTTTTAATAATGCAGTGTTGCAGCGCCTTCTGATGTCAAATGAGGCGTATTAAATTTGGAAGCTTCGTTTAGTAGCCAATTTATTGATTATTTTACTTTACGCAGATGATTCTGCTACACAAACAAGGAGGATACTCTGATGATAAATTAGTATTAGTAGTATCTGCTGAAGTAAGTATAGTTCAGTGACCAGTGCCTTATGCCTGCATCAGAACTTAGAACTTAGAACTTTTCCCACAACAACTGCTACAAAGGAAATTAATGCACATCAGCAAAATGAGTGGTGTTGTTATTTTTTTAGTGACTGTCGGAGACTGTGCTCGAACCCAGGACCTTCGGTTTTGTTGTCAAAGTGCTAACTACTTCAGCTACTACTACTTCTGGACAAAGTGTACATATTAACAAAAAATTTAAAGGAAAAATAAAAAATATTATATGTACATATGTATATAATATATGAATTGACTTCTTATTTTTTCTTACTACTCATGATCTTACTTCATAAAATCTTTTCAGCACTTTAAGCTATTTAAAGAAATAAATCTATCATTGCACAGTAATTCCCAATCCAAAAAAAAATGTGGTAATCAATATATGCCTTCTGAACTCAACTACAAAATTATTTATAGCAAAGATGTAAAAGAGCAAATAAGCATTTTAAAAATAAATTTTTTGGATAAAATTTGTTTTGATAAAATTTGAAGTACAGGATGTAAAGTTTGACCACCTGGGATTATGGAATTTTTCCGAAGCCCATAACACTCACAAATCTGATACGATTTTAAAACTTTTTAAGCTTTTTAAAAGCAAATAAGAATAGACAATAAAATTAAAATAATAAATGCATCTTTTGTGATAAAAATATATATATATATATATATATATATATATATATTAAAATATGCCCTAAAAACACCAAATATGCTCTAAAAATTCGAAAAATGCTCAAAATATGCGTGTTAGACTGAAGTATGCAAAAACATGCTTTAAAGGGTAAAATATGCAAAAATATGCACTAACATTGCAATTAAACAAATTTTGATTTAGACCTTGACTTAATTTAGTTTTTATTATTATCTTATAAGATATTATAGCAAATAATTGAAATGAAGTACTGTTTATAAATTTACAAGTTTTTACAGTATATCAAAATAAATTTAACTGAAAAATAACAAATTCATTTCCCCCGAATGGTCTACCAGGATGGAAAAATAAATGTTGATTATCTTCGTATTTTATTGTTTATAACTATAAAAAAGTCTATGTTTATATAATGGAATGGTTTAATAGCATATCTCAACTGTTTTACTTGAGGAAATTGGGCTGGAAGCTAGTAAATTTTATATTTTCTTTTTAAGCTATTTGTAAAGACATTTTTATATACATAAGTATAATTATTTTACATGAAAAAAATATGTTACATTTGCAGTCTTTCTTCAAAATCTCTCTATTACCAAATAGTAAGAAGAGAAAAGTGTAAGGAGAACAATAAAAATTTTCGAAAATGGGAAGGAGACATGGTGATAATAATAAATAAATTCAGTGAAGTGCGATTTTGACCCGCGCACGAAGGGTTCCGTACAAACACGAGATATGTAATTCAATACGAACTTTAGCCAATATAAACTAAACTTATGGCATTTTTTTCGTTTTTTGGTTTTTTCGGTTTTAAGCGTTTTTTTAGTTTAAGAGTTTTTTGAATTTATTGGCGCTTTCTGAGTTTTGGCACTTTTTTCACGTTTTTGCGATTTTTTTTTTTTTGGTTTTTGAAGTTTTTTTAATTTGGCACTTTTTATTATTTTGGCGTTTTTTTATTTTGGCAATTTTTTTTTGCGTTTTTTTCATATAGGTGATTTTTTTAGTTTTGGCGATTTTTTTAGTTTTGGCACTTTTTTTCTCGTTTTGAGGATTTTTTTTTGGTTTTTGGCTTTTTTTTAATTTTGGCGATTTTTTTTTAATTTTGGTGATTTTTTTCATTTTGGCGATTTTTTTTCACATAAACAATCATTTTGGTTTTGGCGCATTTTTCGCGGTTTGGCGATTTTTTTAGATTTTTTTTCATTTTGGCGTTTTTTTTCATTTGGACGATTTTTTCGAATTTGGCGATTTATTTTAGTGCTAAAATTTTTGTTTTGATTTTGTCGATTTTTTTCGATTTGGCGATTTTTTTTTAAGTTTTGGCGATTTTTTTCAGGTTTTGGCGATTTTTTTCGGTTTGGCGATTTTATAATTTTTGGATTTTTTAGTTTTACCGTTTTTGAAAATTTCAAGAGTTTACCTCTTACGGTCTCCAAGATATAGCAATTTGTCAAAATTGCATTAACTGATGGACCACCCTTTAATTAATTTTTTTTAATATTTTAATGTTAATTGTTGTAGTCTATATAGAAATACACTAATTTTACAAATTTCAAGTGTCAATATACATATGTACGTACATACAATTGTATGTATATTACATGAGATTTTAAAATTTTTCGTCGCTCGTTTTGGAGCACCCTTTAATTTCTAATTCTCATGTATTTGTTGTTGTAGTGGCCAAGGTTCTACATACTCTGTGCAAATTTCAGGTCCGTAGCTCTTACGGTTCCTGAGAAAATTCCGTGTGACGGACAGACGGACAGCGTAGCGAAAACAATAGGGTTCCATTTTTTACATTTGGTGTACGGAACCCTAAAAAAACATGTGGAAAAATCGTACGTTCGTGACCCGTACGTTCGCAAGCGGCAATTAAGCCAATTAAACAAAAACCAGTAGAGATATTTCATTGTGTAAATACTTGATAGAACGTATATTAATACACTTTGAAAATAAATTAATCACTTTTCATTATTCTGTTCCATATCGCAGATTTTTACATTTCACTACTGTCATCCAAAGTTAACTTCTATTTTGCGTACGCTCGTGACCACATGTTTATAACTTATGCATAATATGTTTATAACTTATACATAATAATAAATAAAATCGATGAAATCCATATTTTGCATTAAACATAGAGCTTCCAAAATGCTATCAAATCGCAAAAAAATGCTTGCAAAAGTTTTGTTTTATATATTTTTTGTACATTAGAAGCGTACGAACGTACGTTCGAGACCCCAGGAAATGCCCATATAATAACAAAAGTTAAATATTTTAAAAACCCCCCGACTATATATAGAGAAGATGCGATACTTTTAAATGGCTAGACCGATTTTCTTAAAACATACCTAAGAACCCTCTCGATCAAGTCACATTTCAAACAGAAAAAACTAAATCAAAATCGATCCAACCGTTTGGTCTGTACGTGGACACGGACAGACACACAGACACACACTACAAACTTATAACACCCCTTTTTTAGTTGGGGGCTAAAAATAGCTCTGAACAATTTTTTTTACAAATTTTACTTTATATACATAGATTGTATGAATAAGAATTTTCACTCTATAGAGTTTTTTTGCATAAAATAAAATTTAAACAAGTAATTTACTGAAACTAATAGACAGATTTTGTAAAAATTTCTTTTCTAAACGTTTCAAAGTTGTATGAAAAATAACAAAAAATTCGATTCAAAAAATATTTTTTCAATACAAAATTCAAAACGAAAAATTCGTTTGTATTTCAAAACACACGTTTGATTGCCAATTTCATAAATGGAATTGTTGCAATGAAAAATTTCCTTCGATATCGATAAACAGGGTATCAGTGTTTAAATATCAGTATCAACTTTAAAAGAAAAGATTTCCCTAATAGTTTCTAAAATACTTATAATGATGAGTCAATTTAAAAAGAAAATATAAAAAACTGAACACAAAAATGTTCTGAAATAAATTGAGGTAATTAATTTCCAAAACTAGGCAGCAGGAAGGAAAAATAGTTTTATTATATTTACATACATACAAAATATTAAAGATGTTACCCAATGGGGTGTTAAATTTCGTTGTCCAGTACCCATGTTATGTAACTCGGGTCACGAAAAATTTTTCACTTGGAACATATTAAATGAAACAAAAATGCCGTTGTTTTTCTCTCTAAACTGTACCTCGAGAGCCTATATTCAAAATATGTCAACTCAAAAAAGCCAACTTTTCAGTAGAGCAAAAAAACTTGTTAATTCGCTCATTATTGTAAAAATAAATGGTGTGCCTTCCATAATATGGTTTAAATATGATTACTAATTTATAGGTATTAGTGGCCTGCGTAAGCAGTCTTGAAATGTAAATACGTCATGTTTTTTAAATGTATTCTCGTTGCATGCATTATACTAAGCCAATAATAAATGCTGTCGTACTATAAACGAAGCACGATGGATATATTGGTGTACGTGTATATGACTGTTAACAAGCGATGTCGCCAAGACGTCTTGTTTATAACAAACAATGCAAAGAAGTACTGTTGATACGTGTATGCTTGTTATTTTGCATATTGTGCGTTTGGGTGTGTGTGTAATATTTAGATCGTAAGCTATTATGTTTGTGTTTAAGGGAGGTTTTTTAAAGCAAGCGCAGATAA
The DNA here is from genome assembly GCA_905220375.1 of Tachina fera. Taxonomy (NCBI): domain Eukaryota; kingdom Metazoa; phylum Arthropoda; class Insecta; order Diptera; family Tachinidae; genus Tachina; species Tachina fera. The sequence goes on from LR999964.1 coordinate 66,144,423, forward strand.
CTCATGTAAATGCATGTGTGCGTTTGTATGTACGCAGAAAAATAAGAGCATACAAAAATTATGTGGTATGTATGTATTAGTCATGCACGAATGTTCGTATTCGTATTCGAATTGTCGAATATTCGGCCATTTTCAGGCAAATACGAATGTATTCGACGAATACGAATACGAATATTTTTCCAAACAAATTAAAGTAAATAAATGCATAAATCCTAAACGAAATTTAAATAAATGACTACAAATTTTAGTTTGTGCAAATACATTAATTTTTTTTATAGAAATTTTTGATTTGTATCATTTTCATATATAATTCAATGACGATCATTGAAATTTTTGGGTACTTTTTATTAACTTTAAGGCTCACCAACAAGAGTCTGAAGTTCTTTTTCATAACAATTTTTTAATATTTCATATTGCATATAATATTCGTATTCATATTCGCAAATATCGTTTCAAATATTCGTATTCGTATTCGCGAATATCTTTTGAAATATTCGTATTCGCGAATATAAAATATTGACATTCGTTACATCACTAGTATGTATGTACATGTATGACGTTTGTATACGCGTCAATGAGAGAAAAAAGCACAAACACCACAAATTCTTCAGTCACGAACTATTTTCTTCTTTACTCTTATACCTGCAATAAGTTAAACAAATGTATTGCCGACAACGTTGGTTAGCGTTTGTTTCAGATTTCCCTATAGTAAAGCATTTGAAATTGCCCTCATGTCTTAAAAGTTCTTATAAGACGTCTTGTGCAGGTCTTTAATATGTACTTATAAATAGCTTTTATATAAAAATTGCTAAGAAATCCCGAAAAAGAAATCCCGAGATTTGGGATTTACCATGTTTGGCATTCCTAATGCATGCATGTCTATGCATACAGATAATTAGAACTTTTCAAGCAATTACGACAAGGCAACAATTCTATTTCAATAATTTGATTACATAAGACTTATATAAAGCACACAATATTACAAAAATAACTCTTGCATAAACAACAACACTATGAAAACAATTCCGTTATTTACAAAAAAAATTAGCTGAGAAAATAACCTTTTCTCTTTTCCATACATTTCAGTCAGTGATGCCAACTTTTTAAGAACGCAAAACACATCGTACATAAAAGAACCATTTTAAAAAGTTACCCTGCGCTTACACATGCAAGTATCTTGCATGCAATGAAAAGTTTGCACTTAAGGCAGAATTATTTTGTACGTGCTGTTCTGTTCTGAATCAGCTGTTTAGTTTCTGTTTAGTTGAAAATCTGTATGTGTGGTTAGTTTTTCCTTTCTCGTGCTGTTCTGTTGCGGACAGATCTGTAGAAAATAGAATTCAACGTTAAGTGACAGCCAAAAGTGTGTATGTATTAGTGTGTTGTGATACTTTGTGTACAAGTGTAATCAATTCTATAGGTTGCCAGCTGATTTTTTTCACAGAAAAAGTAATTGCAAAATATTTTATATGGAAAAGAACGGCACAGAACAGCAACAGAAAGTAAAGACTAATGAAGCCTTAATGCTCGAGAATCTTGCAAAAGGAATATACCATGACAATCCATGTTTTTTTTTTGATTTTTATTTATTTTTCAAAAAATAAAACTTATATTTACATATGTATGTATGTATGTATGTATGTATGTATGTACTATGTATGCTAAAAATTAAGCTAAATACTAAAACCTTAAAATATGGTAAAAAGTACTAAAACATAGAAGAAAATCGCTACATTGGCAATGATGCGTACAGAACGTTAAGAAATCAATTGCACATTGGGTCGTATGAATAAAAAAAGTATTTGTTTTTTAATTACAAATTAAAAAAACACATACATATGTACATATTTTGGGTTTTAAAACAAATTTTTAAGTAAAAAGCAAATACTTTTTTATTCATACTACCCATTAGGGATGGGCAAAAATATCGATGTATCGAAATATCGATATTTGCGAAAATAATAATTGATATATATCGCCGATATTTCAAAAAATGATATATTAATACGTCGATTCTTATTGAAATTAGCATTACGGATGCGAAGAAAAAATTTCATAATAACAGCCAAGGAGCCTGTTTATATAAGGTGACTTTTATTTGTGAACTAAGCTGTATGTGAAATTTTGTTTGTGTGGGTATAAGCCTTAAGGCAGAATTAGTTTTCACTTTCTGTTCTGTTATGAATCAGCTAACACTTTTGTTTATAAAAATCGTTTTTCTCTTTCGGTTCAACCTGTGAAAATCAAAAACCTGTTAAGTAATTGTGAGTGGCAACATAAATAAAATAAAAACATTTCGAAATAAACTGTGACCATTCTGGTCAGAGACAGCTGATAATTTATTATTAAAAAGTAACTATTAAATTTTAGAAATAGAACGGCACAGCACAGAACAGCAACAAAAGACTAATGAAGCCTTAAGGAGGTACGTATAAGTTAGCACATGTAGTTATTTTAGATTAAATTTCTTAAAGTGACTAATTGTACATTCGAAATTAATGCAGTTTCTTATAATATAAATTAGATGATATGAATATCAATTTGGGGTTTCTCCACTATATATAGTTCATTAGGCTGGGTTTACATCTGTGTGCCATGTGCCACACAAGCGTAAAAAAGCGTAACCAACCAATTACTAATGAAAAACTGTTTGACTTAGACATGTATGCATTTATTAAGTTAAATAGTCTCATACATAATTAATAGAAAATTTTATAGAATCCAAAATGATTGCAAACTATTTAAAGCAATAAATACATGTCTGAATCAAACAGTTTTAATAATTAGTTGGATACGCTTTTTTGGACAAATGACACTCAAGAAACGCCAAATGTACTCAGCCTTAAGTTAGTTGTTAGCGATTTCTTTAAATATTGTTGTTTAATAGATGCCTAGTGGATATTTCTCGTATTCCGCAATGATGAACTTTGAAGTGTTCAACACTGAGCGTTCATTAAACCAGGATTAACAACCGTATTTAGAAAAATGGTTAAAGCTTTCTAAAGTATTAATTTTAAATTTGAAATTTTTGCATCGTATATAGGCAAAAATATCGATACATCGGAATATCGATGTTTTAAAAAAATATATATCGATACTGTTAAAAAATATCGATACGATATATATTGATACCTTTTTTTTATAATCGATAGAAATGAAGAAGAAAAATCTATTGAATGTCTAACAATTTGGCTCACTGTTTGGATTACACATTCTCTCTCACTACAGTTTAGTGCAAAATTCATATCGGAGATGGGAAGCTATAATTTTAGATTGTTGTGCTAAGATTTTTAGAATTATCAAAGTACTTATTTATGTCTATAGTCCACACTGTAGATGTATGTATGTACATATGGGCAATTTGCAGGCAACGGACGCGACTTTCGTACTCTTTTATTTGAGCAAAAAACAAGAAAGGAATGGAAAGATCCAATATGCATATATCTGAAGTGTTTTAAAGCAGAAGTAAAGCATAGACCAAGGCCTATTTATCAGTTGAATGCAATCTGTGTTTTCGTGTTTAAGCTGTTAAAAGTTGTGTGCACCATATACTATAGCTCATGTTTGTGAGTGTTTCTGACAACTTAAACACAAAGTTGTTTTTTGTATTGCTGTGTTTTTGTAGAGTTGCATAGACATAATAAATAGGCCTTGGCATAGACCTTTATGCTTTATTATTTCAAACAAAACAAGAATTTGAAAGCAAAAAAAAATTTTTTGGGTTCACATTTTTCTGGAATTACCTATGAAGTTGGGACTTCAAACATCTCGCACGTATTTTGTTCATACATTTTATTAATTTTTTCCTATGTATTTTGAATATTTATGCTACTATTGTTGTTATTAAAATTATGAACTACTTTTTATTATTGGTATTAACATACATACATATGTGCCCTTAAGTATGAAAGTGGTCTAAGTTATGTGCATTTTTTCTTCGAAATATCAAATAAATCTTTAAAAAACTTCATTAATATTTAAACATTAATAAATAAATTTACATAAATCGAGACTAGTACATCTAGCATAATATAAAAGCATTTTTTGATTTGTTCAAATGTAATCTACTAAATATCTCGAGCAGAGCAATATATGACTTTCACCACTTTCATAATTAAGGGCACATATGAACTTATTTATTTATTAGCATCCCTAATATTCGAATAATTAATTTATAGGTATTTACCGTAGCTTTTGTTTTACTTACTGGTAAGAGCAAATCAAAACGTAAGCAAACGTTGCCTTCTTTTTATTTACGTATCTGTTCCAAAGCTTTGCAACACTTCCGATCGTTCCATCTCCGTGCTTTTGATAACATAATCAGGGCAATCATGAATAAAATTCCGCATGAATTTTTCCCCAGGGAACATTTCCAACTAATAGGAAGTAATAGGAAAAACAAAAAATTCTAATTTGAATGGAATGTACATATATGCATATGTATAAGTGTATTTAAAGGGTGTTTAAATTTTAAGGGCCGATGTTGAATGTGAACCATACCATTCATTTGACATTTCTCAATTTGAGACTAACTCAATTTAAACCATGGAAAGATGCACATTCGAGCAACGCGTTAAAGGTATGCAGGCTTATTATGAAAATGGGTGTTCGAATCAAAATGCATATCGTGATTCAGTGATGAGGCACATTTTCACCACAGTGTATTCGTCAATAAGCAGAATCGCCGCATTTGGTCGAATGATAATCCAAGAGTAATTGTCGAAAAATAAATGCACTCACAAAGAGTGGCTATTTGATACGGTTTATGGGCCGGCGGCATTATCAGGCCGTATTTTTTTTTTCCAAAATTAGGCCAGTCAGGCAGTTATAGTGAGATGATAACGAACTTTTTATGCCCCGAAATGGAAGATATGGATGTGAACCATATGTGTTTTTAATAGCACTGTGCCACTTGCCACACAGCTAACGGAACAAAGGCTCTTTTGCGCGACAAATTCAAAGGCCTTGTTATATCACGTTGTGGCGATGTCAATTGGCCGCCAATACGTCGATAAGCCAACAACAATTTAAGAGCTAAGGAATGAGATAAATCGGCACATTAACGGCATAGAACCTCAATTATGCCTCAGCGTCATCGAAAATTTGAACCATCGGATAGAGGTGTGCCGCCGATGTAACGGTGACCATTTGTCCGATATTTTGTTCCCTACATAATTGAACCATACTATATTATCATAATAAAAGAAATGACAATAATTTCCTAAATAATTTGTGTTTTATTCAAAATCAACATCGGCCCTTAAAATTTAACCACTTTTTATTTATATGAAATTCCACTACTAGGCAGGGTTGTCAGATTTCTTTGGACATATTTCACCAAATTGATTTTAAAAATCGCCAAAAATCAGTTTTATGTAGTTTTTGTTAGTATATATTTGATTATACATAAATTGGTTTTTTATTGCACTTTTTTAATATAAATTTTCATAAAAATATCGTAACGTAAACTAGAAAACAGATCGCCAAAAATTATTTCTTGTAAATTTTTCTCATCCAAATTCAAAGCGCATTAATGACTATAATTAATATAAGAAATATCATCAAAAATAAGTTGTTAAAACTACTCCTTCAACAAAATAATTTTCCTGAATTCGAAAAATTTTTAAGTTCAATTTTGTTAAAAAATAGCCATAAAAATCGGATATTTATTTATCGGAAGAAAAATCGGAAAGAAATTTATCGCCATGTCGCCAGAACAGAAATTTGTGCTCTAAACAATTTTAAAAATCGCCCCGTTTGACGAGAAATCGCCATATCTGAAAGCCCTGCCACTAAGTATTGTCAATTACTAGGTATACCATCTCTGATAATTATATAAAGCCAAAACGCATTGTACTTCTGAGCGTGTCGTGTGTGTGTAAATAATTATGTACATATGTGTGTATGTATATAAGAACATTCATATCTATTTGCATTGACGAACGACTTACAGACTTGGCAGATAGAGGCAAACTTTAGTGTTGTTCTAAATCTCCTTAAGATCACTTTCGTTGTTACTTAACTTTTAGCGGTGGTTTGCTTGTAAATATTAAAGTGCAATTATACATACATACATATGTACGTACATACTTATGTAAATTGAACAAAAAGCAACAATAAAAAACTTATATAATTCAAAAAAACAATAGGTACTAAAATAAAAAATAAAAAAACACGTGATTCCCAATTCATCTTTGTGAATTCTTGGTTGTATGTATGTATGTATTTTGTTTATATTCGGTTTATTAAAAATTAAGAGAGAATTGCATTTTATTGTGCTCGTCAAAATAAACACATGTACATGCATACATACATACAATATGTAAATGCACAGCGTTGTCAACTCGGTGCTTTTCGCACCATTTCTAGTGCTTTTTGAAATTTTCGACGCGAGAAATTTTGAAGTTAGTGCTCAGTGCTTTTTAAATTAATTTTTAGTGCTTTTTGTGTCGTGGCGGTGGCACTAGACGCAAAATTCAAAAATGAATTTCCATATCTATTTTTTTTTCGAGGAAGGCTTCAAAAAGCAGAACATTTCAAAAAAATCGAATAAGGTTGTAAAACGCTTGCTTTAACATTTTAAGCATAATTAATGTAAAGAAGACATTAAGCAAATAGGTACCCAAATATAGTTTAATAGCATCATTTTGTCTAGTTACTATAACAGTGGATGGATAATGGAGAAACTTTAAGTCCAATGTCGAGTTTTGGGCAGAAGTAAAATCTAATAAGTTTATGTCAATTTAATGGATATAAACTCGTTTGAGGCATTATCAAAAACTGCATTTCCATCAATCTTTTGTCACTTCAATGTTTAAGCACGCAGAAGTAGATTTTTTACCTCTACGACTTTATTTAAGTCTAACAAAAGTAACAATACACTAAGGGGAAAAACGTGCTTAAATCAAGATTTTACGCTCAAAACTCAAATCATTTTAATATTAATAGTCTGTTAAATGCGAAAATTCTTGATTCAAGAATAAAATGTTGATTTTTTTAAGATCAAATTCAAGATTTTTTTCTTAATAAAAATCTTAAATTAAGATCATATTAACAATTTAAGGATATAATCTTAAAATTAATATTACGTTCTTGATTTTAAGACTGCTCTATTAAAGTTTGAGACCACCTTTTTGATTTTAAGAATTCATTCTATAAACTAAGAATTTATGTTAAATTTGAGAACGTCAGTCTTACTGACCAAATTTCAAGATTGAAATATTAAGATCCCTGCAATCTAAATTGAAGAATTTTGTTCATAAATTTAGATCGTTTTATTTTCTTAGGCCCAAATTCACAGTCATTAAGTTAGCTAATAGGAATAGTTTAACCAATAACATTTGATTCACAGCTTTTGGTTTAACATTAGTTAAACCGCCAAACGTCATTGGTTAAGAAATAGTTTTATACAACAGCTGCTTCGTTGGAAACTTTATCAGGTGTTTTGTGAACAACATAATATCCTGTGGCGAACAATTTTGGATACATTTCATACATATGTACGTTGTAAAGTATCTTCTTTGTGTTTAGCTGTAATACATTCTTTTTTTGATTTTCTATTATGTTTTGGTTTTCCAGAACCAATTTCTGCACTAAGTTAATATCTTTCACGATAAACTTAGATGAGCGAGCACTTATTTTTATAAATTTTTAAGAAAGAATATAGTAAAGGTAATCAAAAAGTATTAGTTAAACTATAGTTATCATTTTATTTTACTAATAATTAATTAGAATTAAAACGTGTCCCGGATGCCTAAAATTTTAAGTTTTAGGTATAAAATGCAAGGTCAACCGATCCCTATATATCTTATATACATATTTATGTATAACAATTTTTTAAATATAATAAAATAATTAAATTTAGTGCTTATTTACTTAAATTACGCGTTTTTTTCATAGTTTCAGTGCTTTTTGAAATTTAAAAGTTGACAACACTGTAAATGTACATTTGTTGTTGAAAAACAAATTAAATTTTCTCCCCTCCTGAAAAAAAATAAACAAATGCAATCAGGCTGCCAGATAGATTTATCGAAAAATCGTCGAAATCCCGATAAAAAATAAAAAAATAATCCTAATGCCCAACTCGAAAAATCGGACAAATCAAAATGTTTATTTTTGATGTGTAAACATCTATACATATATATCACAAATTTGGAGTAGAATGTGTAGAATGTGTAGTTGACTACAAAAATAGTTAACTTATAGTTAAGTTTTCTTAGACTGACTAAAAGCTAACTGCAATATCATCCAGAACAAACCCAAAGTTAATTCTTAAGTTGAGTACGTAGCACTGTTGGGATTTGTGGTACAATTGCACCAAATTTGGTACAATTACATTTGCATTGGTACACTGGTACACTTTATGCTTCAGTGGTACAATTTGAAAAAATTTGTGCTTGCATTACAGTAATAATAATTTCTCCTAACATACATATGTAGTTGCCTAAAGCCGAGATAACACTATCGGCACAATGTATCGATTTTCTTCGGCTTACTGAAATAAAGTCATAAGAAATAAGCTAAATTGACCTTATTTCTGAACTAATTGAAATATAAGGACATAATTGCACCACACTGTATTGTTAATAAAGTCGTATAGACTTATGTCACAATTAATTGAGAAATAAAGCCGTTTTAGTTTATTACTTACGACTTTGTCGCGGTGAGCCGACGAAAATGGGTATATTGTGCCGATAGTGTTATTACCGCTTAACACTGATCATAAGTACCAAAATTTTGAAACATTGGTAGTTTATGCTAATATTTTTAATTTGTTTTGGTAGTACTTTCTTATGTTAGGTAGAGACTTAGCAACGTGTTTATGAAATTAGGCAGGTTCCATTGTCGGTCGCACAGTGTGTAGTCTTGTTTATAGTTGCGTTCGAAATTGCATTCGAAATTTCGAAAATATCAAAATGATTTTATGTATATAGGTCGCATTGTAGGTTGCAGTGTCTGTGTCAAAGTATGCAACATATAGTATAAACGTGTTGAGGAAACCCTTGCAAAGTGTGTACCTACTATTAGTTAATTTCTTTATGTTTTTGTTTTCAATAAATGAAAAATTGTTATGAATTCTTATTGTGTATGCTTAGTTAGCAGATTTTAGTACAGCTGAAGTTAATTTGGTACAATTTTACAATTTTCATGGTACAATTTAAGAATAGCCATATCCCAACACTGGTGCGTAATCGAATTTGATGAGAGCCAACAAATTTATTCTCAGCTACTCATTTCAGTTTTACGTTAACATTTTGCTGGTGTTATTTTAGATGGTAGCTTGGCTGAGTGCAGGGTGACCGATGACATTTTTCAAAAAGTAGCACCAAAAAGGGGATTTATCAAAAAAAGGGACAAAATTAAAAAAAACGAGAAAACTACACTAAACTTCTTATTTTTAATGTGTTTTTATATAATTCACCCTAAAAAAAGGGAGACAAAAAGTGGCAAGGCTTTAGGCACTTTAGTCGCTCAAACGGTCACGCTGGTGGAGTGGTAGCGTGGTGAGTACACAAATTGTGATAATACATGTTCGAACCCCTGAATTTTTAATAATAATAATTTTGTTAAAAAGTTGAAAAATATAAAATAAATAAAATAAATATAAACTTTTAAATAAAAAAACGGTTTAAATGTCAAATATTTGCTTAAAAGATATATAGCAGTCTTTATAAAGAATTTATAATATTATATTATAACATAACATCTTCATTACGTAATATTGCCTTACAATGAAGCTGGTGCACTACAATTGGGCAACAATCTACATCTCATGTCATTTATTATGGGTGGAGATTTTAATACAAATTTTGCAAACCCACAGTTGCAAGCTTTATCAAAATTTTTATTTGACGTTTTACACTTGCATATGAGCAATTCTCCACAAACTAATAATTCCACTACTATAGATGCAGTTTTCCATAGATTTAGCGTCAAAAATGTATATATCTTATTTTAGTTACCATAAGAAAATATTAAAAAAAAATTTCACTACTAGATGCTTTCACATCTACCCTGTGATCGGACTCACATTGTTTTTTTTAATTTATAGGTAGGTGCATGTTTTTTTTTTCCTAAATGTATGTATGTATTTATTAGGAAACAAAGACGTAACAATTCATGTTGATGTATGAATTTTACAAAATTAGAAAACTTTTTTTGTAGAGCGTTCAATTCTCTACAAAAGCGTACCAAGAAGTTTACTGTAGGACATTCCGTTTTTAACTTATGATCATCAGAATGAATAAAATCAATTTATACCATGTAAATCTCATAATTAATATTATGAGCTGATATTTCAACTGGCCTATTTTTTACGTAAACAAAAGTTTGAAACCTGGTTCTGAGCAAAAAAAAAACTAATTTTTTTCAATGTGATGTAATACATATGTATGCATATGTATGTATGTATATTAGAGCGACTCACTGAAAAAAACTTTATTACTCCTCTCAAATCAAAGATCGGTATTTTTAATGAGGACTTCCAAAACATTTGAGGGCTCTAGCGATTTGTGGTTTCATGAGCTAGACCGTATCTAAAAAAGTCATATTTTTGAATTTTTTGTCATATATGTATTTGTATTTTTTTTCCAAGACAACATACTAAAAAAAAAGTACATAATCTGAAAGATTTTTTAAACCCGCTTCCAATGGTGCCATCATTACCAACACCAATGCGTTATTCCACAAAAACTAAGATTTTTTAAGCATTTTCATAGCAGGTAATATAATAAATAAAATTCAAGCAATAACTTTTATTTTCTGAGGAGCAAATAAGAATAAAAAATAATCGGTAAAGTTCAGTTTTTTAATAAAAAAAAATAGAAATAAAAAAATCAAAACAAAAATCACTCGTATGTAGCATAGAGTATCTTGATGTATTCCTTGTGCACATAGTACTTCTCTATTAGCGTGATTTTTTCAGTGTAAATTTGAAAAATACTCGTTATTTGCGAACCCTGGAAAAAATCGTCAAATCGTCAGTTTGCTATTTTCAGCACCACAAATCGACGAAATGACAATAAATCTGGCAGCCGTGAATATACAGTTCACATGCTTTTGGGAGCCCAAGTTTAGGTGGACAAGGATATGTATGGTTGTATGCATGTACTAGTGATGTAACGAATGTACATTTTTGATATTCGCGAATACGAATACGAATATTTCAAAAGATATTCCCGAATACGAATACGAATATTATATGCAATATGAAATAAAAAAAATTGTTATGAAAAAGGACCTCACACTCTTGTTGGCGTACTTTAAATTTAATAAAAAGTACCCAACATTTTAATTATCGTCATTGAATTATATTTGAAAATGATACAAAGCACAAGTTTCTATAAAAAAATTAAGGTATTTGTACAAACTAAGACTTTTAGTTTTTAATTTAAATTTCGTTTAGGATTTATGCATTTATTTATTTAATTTCTTTGGAAAAGCCTGAAAATGGCCGAATATTCGACAATTCGAATACGAATACGAATATTCGTGCATCACTAGTATGTACATGTGTAAGTACATATGTATGTATGTACTTATGTATTAAATAACAGTGTAAAAAGTGTTTCTGTATGTTTTTCTCAAGCGCCCTAGTAATAATTTAATACAACTTTTCATCCAATACTCCGTGTAAAGTGCGATTGTAATGCCTTCAAGTTCCGACCATCGTAGCTTTTTTAAGTGCTCAAGAATAATGCAATCAAGTATTATGGATTTATCAATGAAAGGTAAGTAGATGTTGTTTTGTTGTTCGAATTAATTACAATTGCTTTTATATTTTGTATGTACTACATAGTACCTACCAGAGAACAGATTGAATGCCCTATTTTCTTGTTTTGAATTGAATCACAAAAACCTGCATATTGTTGTCAATCCACAACATTTGAAAAAACAATTCATGACACATTCGAAAGAGATGAGTGCGGCGAATTTAATTGCGTGCACTGCTTGTTTTATATAAATGTTCACTGGTGTTGTCAAAAGCAACGAATACGAATGAATGGTGCGAATACTTTTTACTGACCATAACGTAAGAAAATTTGTTTTTGTTTTCAATATAACTAAGCGACAGATACTAGTTGGTTAAACTTAGTTTAACATACGTTTGAGTTAACCAAGAAACAAAGTTAAACGGGTTTTAACCGTTCATGCAGTTTTTGCAGTGATGGATTAACAGTTGTCAATTTAGCTAGAAATGCCATACTTTGTCTTCAATATACATAGATATGGCATTCTTGAAAATATTTCATATAAATAGGGCAACACTTAAGCCGCGATATGACAAATCTTTAAGTTTATATTAAAAAACTTCAAAAGTCTTTTCTGAAATTTTGAAGAATTAAAAAAAAGAATAATATGGACTTAAAAATATTGAATAAATAAGAATAAACTACAAAAGAAAATCAAATTTTAAATTTTTGAAAGAATTAAAATTCATTACACATATAAAAATGATTTGGGCGTGTTCTGATCTCCTTTTTCCAAAAATTATCCTATCCAAGTTATTATAGGTTTCATAATTACTGAAATCTTTGTCGTCATAAGAAACATCCATTTTATTTATGTATGAATGTATTTATTTATTAACATTTTCAGTAAAACTGTTTTTTCAATTGCGTAATATTTATTTTATACATATGTGCATATGTATGCATGTATATTTATCATTTGACACTTCTAACTTGAGTTTAACTGGGTAATGTTGCCCAGTTAAACCTAGATTATTAACTAGATAATTTTTACGTGAAAAACAATATTTTAAGTTTAAACTACAGTTAACTGGCAAGTAGAGTTTATCTTTATGTTAAGAACTAGATCTTAGTGGGCCAGGCCGTAATTTTTTTGAGTAATTTTCTAGACGACATACAATATGAAAACTAAAGTCCTGCATAAAACCATTTATAACACAAATCAGAAGTTTTTAAATGTTGCTTCTCAATGCCTCCTATCTAGAGTACGATCTGGTTTCGTAAGTAAACATGTAAAATACACCTACCCGAACTGTCGTTGCACCGATAAATTAATGGGTAAGGTCAGAATTATATTCTAAAATTTTCATTGATACGTATAAAGCAAAAGTAATTTACAAATATTATCAATTTCAAACTATTTAAAATGTTAATTTTTGAGGTTCTTAAAATTTTGCCGCCCCTAAAATTATGCGACCCTATACGTAAATCCAGCACTGCACTAAGCTGGCCATGAGAGTATCAAATGTGTTGCGGGAGTACTACGGTACTTTTTCATGTCAAATAGTCTCAAAAAAAGTACGATCGTACCAACTTTCCCATCACTGCAAACAACTGAAACAAATGTCTTGCCAACAGTGTTGTTTAGCGTTTGTTTTAGAATATTTCGCTGTAGTAAAGCATTTGAAAAATCTCTAATGTCTTCAAAGGTCTTATAAATGGTCATGTGCAGGTCAATAATGAAAACACTTTTTTGAGAAGTTTGTATCGCATTAGCGTTTGTTATGTACTTCCTTCCACCTTAAATGTGGTGAAAAACCATCATCTTAGACAAAAAGTTTCTTATCTTGTAAATGAATCGTATGATTTGCAAATTGCTGACTCGGTTCACACGTTTTCATTAATTCAAACGATGATTTCGAAGAGCTATCAGCTTGAATTTTATGTCGTAGTCCAATCGAAAATATTAAAATAAGTATTTCTTTAGAATTCTGTTGTATTCCTAAAATTGTATGTGTATACGAACGAATGTCACAATTCCCTGAAGGAAATGTCGATGGTGAAAATGTACTGAGTCGCTTTTGACTTTGTCATCAGTACTACTCTACAATTTTAACCCATACAATATTTTATGCTATAGACATTTAGCATGTGCTTGTCATTGAAAATCTACTAGTAACTCTAAAACAGTTGACGAGGTAGTGAATTCATAGTTTTTATGGGAACATGGAGACATACCAACCAGACAGTTATTGATACATTTCTATACCTAACGTACATACATACAAATTTATGTATGTTGACAAAATGATGCAAAATCCACCAGAAATACACCACATCTGTTTTCCCTATTTCTTTTATACTGACGAATAGAAGACAAATTGTAGACAATGTAACTACTAGTAGAATTTTAGCGTTGACATAGAGACACTTGGCCCCAGTCTGACTGCAGGGTTACGTAATATTACACATACATTCATACATACATACATATGTACATATAATATTTGTCGCTTTAGTTCGATAATATTATAATTGTTGCTTGTTTTATAAAAATTGTATTTAATCGTGCTTTGTTCTATTTGCATTTTATGCATTTAGAAGAAAAGCTACATATTTACAGCCGTATTCATAAAAAAAAGTTGATTGAGGTTTAAAAACCATATTAGTTAAAAAACATTTTAAGGCTAAATAAGGTTTTTTAAATATTTGTATTCATAATCAGTGTTTTAACTAAAAATCAATTAACTTGCTTTTTTAAAAATATCGTGGCAACACTATTTGCCACTTGCATCCTAGTTCTGCTAAACAACGATTATTAATTCACAAAGTACTCGTATCTGTATTTGTTTTTTGTCCATTTTTGGAAAAATATTGTTTTTATACAATAAAAAATGTGTTCCAACTCGTCAAAATTTAAAAAAATAAAAATAGATTACAGCGAATCTTTCTTAAAAGTGCTTATTACATGATTTTTTTATTGCAGATTACGAAGCACTAGAATAACGAGTTCTATTTTATTTGTTGTGAGTTTTTATACATCACTATAATTATTATTTTTATTTTTCTTTCTTCTCTACATTGAGAAATGGGAATGGAAAGCTGATTGCTCCTTCTCTGGTAAATATTTATTTGGAGTTCATTTGAAATTTCATCATGAGCTTCTAAAAAAATACAATTTTATTTTCTTCTTCTAAATAGCATTCACATGTACATATCTACGTACATACATACGTACACACATACATACATACAGGCAAAACTAAAAATGTAAACAAACACAAAGCAAAAATACAACAACGTCATCTTAAAATTGGTTTAAACATGGGGCCAGTCAATTTTAAAATTTGCTAATTTACGCAAGGTTTAAAAAACGGTTTTTAAGCTAAAATTCTATTATGAATACAATTTTAGCGAATATTGCTTAAACAACTTATGAAACGCTGTTTAAAATTTTTATGAATACGGCTGTTAATGTACAGCGATGCCAACTATTTATAATCTAAATGCGCTATTCTCCTTCTCAATACGGGCTAGAACGCGCTAAGTTACAGCATTGTCAACTATTTATAGCCAAAACGCGTGGTTTTCCTACAAGTTAAATTAAATTTTAATAAAATTAGTAAATACAATTGATTTTTTTTAGTAACCCTTTTTTAGATTTTACAATATTGTTTCTTTGAAATTATATCCTAAATAACTAAAATCATTTAATACAGAATCAGATTCGTCCTCCAAATACTTAATCGAAATTCTTAGTAATAACTTTAATTTTTAAATTTGTCTTACTTTGTAACAATTTATATGAATTGTGAAATAGCTTTGCGATTCAAATGCTATAATAAAGTTTAAAAAGTTATATATGTAAATTTTTTGGGTCACGAGTACGAGTACATATTTTTAATTGAGAAATTTCAAAATATTTGCTATTTACAGTATTAAAATTCGGGATGTAACTAATACGAATACCGATTCCGATATATTGGCGATATTTCTCATTTGCCGATATATCGATATCGGCGATATTTTACTATCGATATGGCGATCCTTCTTAAATTTTTTTAAAGCTGTTTTGAACAAACAATTCAGTTTTCAACGATTTTTTGCATAAAAATTAAGAGAAATAACACATTAAAAGCAGAACATAAAGTCTAAACAGAAAAACTAAACGTTTCTTTTGTTTTGCTTTGCACCATATTAGAGAAATGTTCTCTCAATGCGAAATCATTTATGTATTTAAAAAAAATAATTTGTTTTATGTTAATTTCAGAATGAATTCAAATATCAATTTCAAATATTAATAATCTCTTACAATAATTGAAATTTATTTGCTGGTGGTTTAGCATGTCTATATACGCATTTGGTTGGCGCTTGAACCAAATCATCAGTAGACTTCACAAATTCTGAACAGTCACAAACCTCTTACTTTAAGCCTACTAAGCTTATTTTTTCTTTTGTGATTTTCAAAAATAATATTATTTTATGAATTCTCATATAGTTTTTGAAAGTCTGTGCATAAAGTAAGAGGTTTGTGACTGTTCAGAATTTGTGGTTGAAGTCTACTGATGATTTAATTCAAGCGCCAATGAAATACGTATATAGACATGCTAAACCACCAGCAAATAAATTTCAATTATTGTATGTAAACTTCTGACAATATGTCAAATAATAAATTTCTTTAATAATCTCCTAAGCTATAATTTTGTATAATAAAAGGGTGTGTTAGTTTTAACTTAAGTTCGGTATCGGAATCGGTATCGTCGATATTTCTTTTTGAGTATCGTTATCGGATCGGCAAAACAGCGTATCATTACTTCCCTAATTAAAATCCATTTTTAATTCTATTTGCGACAGCTGAAACATTAACGTATTGAAAAAATTTTATCATAGTTTTGAATACTAGAAAATTGTTAAATTTACAAAAAAAAGTAAAAAATATTAAACTGAAAAGATGTTATTAACTTTATTTAAAACGCGCGTTTTTTATTAAGCGCGCTAAGACGAAAAAAGCGCGTTTGGCATGGCGAAAACTCGCTAAATTGGCATCGCTGTTAATCTAGTCGCCCTCTTTCTCTTTTACAATAAATTGAAGAGTTGCCAGATGAGAGAATTTGTGCCTAAGTTGGGGACTTAAATTTTTACTTGGGAGTTATTTTTATGAAGAATGTTTTTTTGTTGATTTTTTTATTCTCACCCCAAATCGGTTGAGTTTTATGTAAAAAAAATACAAAAAAATATCATAGCGATAAGTTGTGTTTTAGGGGGTGCGTCCGTCCGGCCCTCAAAGTTATCCCCCAAGCCCATATATTCAATGCAATTTTTTTGTTTAGTTTTCTTATGACTATACTTATGAAATAATTAAAAAGATATTAAACTCTTATTGTAAGCGCTTAGTAAAATAATTTCCATATAAATGCAATTTTGGTAAACGCTTATTGTAAACGCTTAGTAAAATAATTTCCATATACATAAATGCAATTTTGGTATAGGTATATATAATTTTTGGTATTTTGTTGGTTATTTTCTTCATTATTTCCTAAAATATTAATTTTAGCAAAAAACTTTCTTTGAGACTAATGTTATAGACTAGAAGAGCTAAAACATTGGCTGAGTGGTAGCGATGGTATCCTCTCAGTCCAGAAGTCGTGGGTTCGATTCCTGCCATAGACCCTGGGTGTTTTTCGCAGACCAGCTTATCGCTTCGCGGGTTGTGTTTGTTTGATAAAATAAAATAAAAATAAAATAAAATAAAATATATCATATTCTTGTAATTGATTTCAGTTTCATGTAGTATTTCTTTATATGCATATATTTGATAAATAATTGGTTTTTATATTCATTTTTTTTGAGTTTTGGTAGGATTTATTTTTTAAACTAAAAAACCAATTACTTGAATTACAAAAACTTTGAAGTTCAATGTTGTTAAAAAATAGCCATAACAATCGCTAACAAATTTATTTATCGCCAAAAAATCGCCATTTCGGCAAATCAAAAATATGTACGCCAAACGAGTTGAAAAATCGCCACGTTTGGCGAAAAATTGCCATACCTGACAGCCCTGATAACGAGGTGGGTTTGACCCGAATGCAGAGTCTATTCCAATACTCATTCAAATGGAACCTTGTAGTTTTTAACAATATAATTTGATCCAAAATATATTGTGAAAATTTCCTAAAATTTTAGCTAAAAATTTAATTTTTTCTGCCGCCCCATACAAATACACTCTGCTTTGTTATTTAAGATGTAAATAAAGTTATAAATAAATATCAAGGACTTAATTTGTATCTATATTTAACAGTTTAAAGTTCGTATCGCCTTGTAAGCCAAATTACATGTGACATGTTAGATATAGAAAATAATTAAGTTCGAAGAATAATAATTAAATTAACTAAAATTAATAGTCATGGGCTTGTGGCAAAAATTAAAAATAAAATATAGATATTTAATAGTAACTAACCAAAAAAGTTTGTCTTAAGTAGAACAAAAATTAAGCAATTTAACTAACATGTGCATAATTAGTAAAGAACAAACGGCAATGGTAAGACTGTTGTAAATTTAGAGATGGTAAATTTGAGCTTTTATTACAAAACACCTTTCAGCAAATTGAAATACGATGAATCAAAACAATTCACGTATTCCATTTGCATGAAAGTTTCGTATATAAGGCAGAAATCTACATCAACTGATACCACACAGTAGTGGATCAAACACAGAAGAACGCTGATGATGAAGGTTTAGTGGCCTTCGAAAACGGCTGGCTGTTCCGTTCAACTATGTGTTGTCAGATTATTTACAACTAACTTTGATGTTATTCGTTCATTAATAATTATCATATGTAGTTTGGCTTACAAGGCGATACGAACTTTAGCCTGTATAGAAAAATATCAAGGACGGTGGAAAAAATATTAATTAACTTGCAATAAAAAAATTAATGGAAATTTTTAATGCGCATATTACTAAACATAATGTGTAAGCATATTTGACTCATGAAATGAAATCTACATACATACTTACTGATACAGTAATTTCCGCTTAATTGATTTTGTGGTTTTTTATGCAATTAAATGAAAAAAAAAAATCATTTACCCGATCCATTAACGTAATTAAAAAAAATCAATACATAATACGAAACATGTTAGAACAGGCTAAAATTATTATGTATGTTTTTAGCAGCGTTTGAAAGTGCTTCCATTTTTTTATTTCATTTCATATTTATTTGCTTTGACTTTGCTGTGACTGCAAAAAAAAAAGAAAGCACAAAACAAAAAAGGAATGAACGTCTGTCTACTGTGTTGTTAAACGAAAAAATTATGAACTTTACTGTTGATGTGCTGTGAAGATCATTGCAGCTAAAGCCAAAGCAACAGCAACATCACACAAAATTCGGCTGTTGGTTTTGCTGTCGCTTTGTTTTAGCTAGGCTAAACTTCTTAAACAATTAAATACAATAACATCAAACAAACGATGATTCATAGCTTCGGCTTTTATAGCATAAAAAGGCCCACGGATTTTTGGATTTGTGCTTTTGAAATTTTAAAGTTAAAGCAACAGCATCAGCAATGCGCAATGTAGCTGTTCTGTAACTTAACTGCAAACATGTGCTCAGCACATCGCAGCAACAAAAGTTTAAAAACATAAATAAACTTTTCGCAGCACAGCAAAAGCAGATTTTTTAGTGCTGTTGCTGTTTTGCTGGCAGTTTTTCAAACACTGCTTTTTAGAGTTATAACTATTTCCCGTCCCGTGAATTCCCGGGAATTCCGGCTTTAAAATTTCCCGATTTCCCCGGATTTTTTCAGCGGGATCCCGGGAAATAATAATAAAAATATTTGACTGCTTTACATATAGAAAACAATTGCTTTCACTTTGCCATTTGTGAAAATTTCTTGCGAGCAGCATTTTTTCTAACAAATTTTACATTTAAATATATATTTTTTCACATAGATTGATTTGATTTTAAGCAGGAACATAACAGTTATAAGAGAAATGGAGAAAGGTTTTGCAACCATTTATGGTTAATAAAAACCTAAAGTAGATAATGGTTATTTTCAAGTAATCTGTTCTTCAGAAATAAAATAAATAACAATTATTTTGGACACTGGTTTTAAAGTAATTTTTTTTAAATCATTAAGCTGAGTTTACATCTGGCATTTCTTTTATGTCAT
This sequence comes from Tachina fera, assembly GCA_905220375.1. Classification (NCBI taxonomy): domain Eukaryota; kingdom Metazoa; phylum Arthropoda; class Insecta; order Diptera; family Tachinidae; genus Tachina; species Tachina fera. Next base: position 66,164,278 of record LR999964.1, read on the forward strand.
TTGCCCAAAAAAGCGTAACCAACTAATTACTAATGAAAAGCTGTTTGATTCAGTCATGTATTTATTGATTTAAACAGTTTGCAATCATGTTGGATTCTACAAAATTGTCTATTAATTATGTATAAAACTGTTTAACTTAACACATACATGTCTGAATCAAACAGTTTTTCATTAGTAATTAGTTGGTTACTTTTTTTCATGCTTGTGAGGCACATGGCATACAGATGTAAACCCGGCCTTATTCTCTTTCTTTATTTTTAATTAAAGGTATGTTTTATTCGAATTTTATATAAATATTCAGAACAAATTTAAGTGTGTATAAACTTATTAAGTAGCTGTAGCTATAGCTGCTTAAAAATTAAGTAGGTATATGTTTCGAATAAAACATAACTAAAATTGTTTTACATTGAAAACTCAATTGTATGGACGTTGTTTAGATCAAATCTACTGATCTGTTTTCGACCTCAAACCTTGAGAATTTTTTATTTTATGTTTGTTTCTAATAAATATTATGTTATTACTTATATTTGTTCACTTTTTTGATGTCATATTACAAAGATTTTCGTGTCGGAAAAAACCTTTAAGGAATTTAAAAACTAAAAGTTATTGTTTTAAAACCCAATTTGAATTAACATACGAGTGTTTATTTATATATGTATGATGTGTTTTAGTGAGTGTTAATACCTGGCATATTTAATGAGTATTATTTCTATGGAGCGGAATCCCGGAATATTTAAAAAGATTTCCCGCTTTCCCGGGAAATGAAAAAGTCCGGGGAAAAAAACTCTAGTTATACCATTTAGAATTTTTTTTTGCAAATGTCGTACGTCCCAAGGTAGAATCTTATAGGGCATGGAAAAATATTAAGAACTGCAAAAAAGTCTACGCACCAAAGTTTTTTAATAAAAAAAGAAGTATTTTTCTGCTGAAATTTTATAATGAGGGCAATTATCAATAAAATTCCGCGAGAAATTTTTACCAAAGGAACAATTCCAACTAATAGCAAATGATACGTAAAACAAAAAATTCTAATTGGAAAAGGGAGAAATTTCTCGGGGAATTTTATTCATAATTGCCAGAATATTTATGTCCAAATACTTTTTTTCAAGTAATTTTCGCACATAATTGGTTTTTATAATTACATACATATATTTACCATGTTTAAAAAAAGATACTAAAAAAATAAAAGTAAAATATTAAATTTATTTCAGAAATCGGTTTTGGTGTGTCGAGTTTTTTTTTAGCAAATTCGCAAACACGATATTACCCGTAAGATAGACGCTTGGAAAAATTACGTCCAAAAAAGTTATAACCCTAATATACAGTGGAATCTCCCTTAACGGACTCTTCCTATAGAAGGACACCCCCTTTAGACGGACACATTTGACAGGTCCCGACAGCTCCATAAGAAAAGAATTGCTTTCTCTTGAGCGGACAGTCCCCTTGTGCCGACACATTGGAATGATCCCTTAGGTGTCCGCTCAAAAGAGATTCCACTGTACATACATAGACATGCAATGAAAACAGTAAATAAAAACAAAATTTTAAGATTAGATACATCCTTTTATTTGTGAGAATTTTCAAGTAGCAACCGCTACCTTTGTTCGAGATTTCTGAAAAGCGATTTTATTTTAGAGTCAATTAAAACGGTAACTCCTTTCAGCGGGGATTTTTTAATGTGTATTATATGGAACATTTTCATGCAATGTTTTTTATAGTAATTAACCGGGTAAATCAATTATGCGGGAAGAAATTATGCAGAAACTACTGTATATCCATTAATATCTATTTATGTATCTATATGTACATATATTTAAGCTTTTTATGTTTAAGTACACGAGCTGTTTCTTTTTTTATGACAATAACTAATGATTTTGTTTTGTTTGCTTTCTAAGTTAATTGAAAAAATAAATATAATTGTCATTTTTTATATTATGAGTGATCTAAAAAAAACTGAGAAGCCCCCTTGTATTCAAAATATCACAATTTGAAAATTGCAAAATGCTCTGGGCCCAAAAAATAAAATAACAATAAAACCGTTAGCACTTGTTTATGTTTTTAATTTATTGGTTGTCTGTAGTAGTGATTTTTTTCGTTTTATCTACTTTTGTTAACTTATCACTTGCAATCATGATACAATAATATATATACAGGGTGGCCCAGAAAGACCGAAGTGGTGTGAATTCCTTATAACTTTTTATTTAAGACATATTTTTTTAATTTTTTGTTTTTTAAATGCAGTAAATTTATAGGGAATATTTTTAAATTAGTTATTAAAAATGATATCCCGCAAGTGGTGGACATTTTCTGCTTCGCACAAATGTGTTCTTTCCATTTCCATTATTCATAACTTAGTTATGAGTGACGAAGCCTCGTTAACAAACAAAACTTTAGGATATGGGATATTGAAAACCCGAGAGTACTTCATCAACGACAATTACACCCAGTTAAGTATACTGTTTGATGCGGTGTTTCTTCAGAAAGGATCATTGGCCCATATTTTTTTGAAAATGAACGAAGTGTCGCCATTTCCATCAATGGTGATCGATATCGGGCCATGTTGGAAAATTTTGTAAAGCCAACCGTGGAAAACCATCCGCAAATATGGTTCCAACAGGATGGACCCACAGCGCACACTTCCAGGGCCACAATGGCTCTTTTACGCGACATCTTTGGTGAAAAAATAATTTCGCGTAGAAGCAATTTTAATTGGCCTCCGCGTTCCCCGGATTTAACTGCTCCAGACTGTTTCCTTTGGAGTTATTTAAAAGGGAAAGTTTATCTTAATAAGCCTAGGACTATTGAGGAATTAAAAACCAATATTCGAGACGAAATTAACAACATAACACCGGAAGTTTTGCGAAAGGTCATTGAAAATGTGTTGGAAAGAGCACATTTGTGCGAAGCAGAAAATGGCCACCACTTGCGGGATATAATTTTTAATAACTAATCTTAAAATATTCCCTATAAATTTAATGTATTTAAAAAACAAAAAACTAAAAAATATGTCTTAAATAAAAAGTTATAAGGATTTCTCACCACTTCGGTCTTTCTGGGCCACCCTGTACATATTATATATACATATTATTGTATCATGCTTGCAATCATGTGATTGTAATCCCAATTTTTTATAAATGCCAAAGAAAATATATTTTCAGCCCAATTCAAAATATTCCCCACGAAATTATTCCTACCGAATTAATATTTTTTCCGAAAATAAATTAAATTTAAGGTTGTTTTATTCTAACTGGAAGCTTGCAGATGACTTTTTAAAATTGGGAAACAATGAATAGGGAATAAACTCCCAGTAGGAGGGATGTTATTCATAATAAATAAGTCCGTTTGGTTCGCGCAACTTCACAAAACTAATAATATCGAAATGTATGTTTTGTAAATCGAACGATACACTGAAACCGAATTTCACTTCGAATAAAATATTCTAAGTTTCGACAATAATAAAAAAGCATCAATAAATAATTTTGGAGTGGAATTTGTTTTTTGAAATCGATTGATTTCCATTACTTACCATTTGTAACGTGGTTTACTTTTCCAGCTGGGATATGACTCAGTCTGTCGAGGTTCGAACTCAAAGGTCCACATCCTTTTAAATAAAAGATTAATTTTTTTGGGTGTTAAGAAAGTATACAAAGCTTTTCTTTATTTAACGAAACTTATGCTACTAGGATATCTTAGAACTACAGGGTATATTGTCAGTAAACTACAGGCGGTGACAGCTATAATCAATGCTAACTTATTATGTGAGTATTCGGCGACCCTTGAGGCTGTTTATAAAATGAGAGGAATTCGTTGGCCTTCGTAATAAAACAGGTTCAGGTATATTCGCTGGCCTCTGAGGCCGATTTAATGCGGGCGAGAGAAATTCGGAGGCTCTCGTAAAAAAATTCAAACAAATAAAAAAACTAGAACAAACCTTTATGTTAATATCCGTGCTTGCAATATACAGGTAGTGCCCTTGCTTACCGTACTGAGACGTCCAGCTCGAAGTACAAATAAAACACAGGCATCACTTTCATTATGAGTTTTGTGTCAAAACTGCATCAAATTAGAGACCAGAAAGGCATGAGAAATACTAGAAGCGGTAAGCAGAACCGGTCGGAAGTGCGATCATGCTGCAAGTAAACCTTTTTGGGGAGTTTGTAGTATTCTACAATGTATTAGAGCGTTATATACAGCAATGCGAAATCTTAACTTATCTTTCTTAGCATAAATCACTCTCATGATCGTGAGTGATCAGTTTTATATACTAATTTTTTTTACCGCAAATGGAATATGTGAATTGTTTTGATTCATCGTATTATTATAAAAATATTGGAAAAATCGATTTGTGCCTTTATTTGTGCCGAAGATGTAAAAATAATAAAAACATTATCCTATCTCATAAGTAGAATTAATAATATTTAATTTGCTTCTATTTCAGAAGGTATTTCGTAAACAAAAAAAAACCTTTTTTGTTCCAATAGTATATAATAACTACATACTTAATAAAATAGAATATGTATCGAATCCGTTACTGTAAAAGAGTAATAACGCAAAAAATATAGTTTAACAGGAAACGATCTTAAAACCTACAATTTGCTTTAATAATGTACAATTTTTTTCTAAAGAAATAAATTTTCAATAGGGGCATTCAACCGACAGTCATAAAGGTCACATTGTCCTACAGCCTTATTCTGAATAAAATCTCTCCGGGAGTTTATTCCTGATTCATTGTTTCCCCATTTTAAAAAGTCATTTGCAAGCTTTCCATTAAAATAAAATAATTGGAGACAAAATAACTGATTTTGAATATTCAAAGCTCCCCCGCAAATTTTAATTTTTTGCTCAATCTGCTTAGGATAGATGGATTTTATTTAAAAAAAAACAAATAAATTCCGAGGGAATTATTTCCCGGGGAATATTTAGAATTGGGCTCATAATGTTTTAAAACGTTGGTCGGTGAAATAAGGGCGCCGAACCTTTTAATATACTCTTCTATTACGTATGTGTACACGCGCATTGATGAGAAATAAACAAGTCTATCATAAACATTCAAGCAGACAAGTTGTGCGTATCGCATGCTGGTAAGAGTCAGCGTTGCCACAATAAAAAAAAATATGTGGGATGATAATTTACTAAAATATTCATTTTCAGAAAATTAGTTTTACAAACCAGAATTTTTGATTTGGCAATGTGTATTGTCACGCATGTAAAAACATGACATGCAAAGGCATTTTCAAGCATATATTTAAACTATTTTAAGAAAATTTCCTACAAAAACATATTTATACTAACCATTGTATGGAGGTAGCACTAAGAAAAGATGCATTTCTTTATAAACAAAACTTGAGTGTTTCTTCTGACCATAATAACATACATTTTTCTTTGGAGATTTAAAATTTCAAATTAGGAAAATGACACAAAGTTTCACTCACTGGCAACAACGGATCGTGGTGAGAGTATAACACACACAATTGTAAAATGCAATTGTATAGGTTGCCGACCACGGTTTTAAAAGAAAAGCAAATGCAACTACATATACATATATATTTTAATAATTTAAAACCTCATGACCACATGATATTTATGACTATCGGTTAATTCCCTCCAATATACCTATTTGTAGAAATTAATTCTGTAGTACTAACTAAAAATTTTCTTTTTTGAGTTACCACCCTCATACATCAAATTCAGCTGTTAAATGACATTTGACACAAAATTGTAATAAATTCAGTAAAGTGCGACTTTGACTCGCACACGAAGGGTTCATTGCGACACTTGTTTATTTTTGACGATTTTTTATTTGTTTTTGCGATATTTTTAGTACTGACGCTTTCATTAGTTTTCGCGTTTTGTGATTTTTCGGGTTTTTTAAATTTTTGTTAGTTTTTTACAATAAATATATTTTTAGTTCCAGCAAATATTTTCTTTAAGACGCTTTTTTCTTTCTGGCGTTTTTTCGAGTTTTGGCGATTTTATTTTAGTTTTGGCGATTTTTTTACTCTTTGTTTTATGTGAAATTTTTAATTTTTTTACATATAGGAATTTTTTAATTTTGGGATTTTTTGCTTTTAGCTTTTTTTAAAATTGCAAGAGTTTGCCCTTTACGGTTTTCAAGATACAGCAAGTTGTCGAAATTACCTTAACTGATGGAATACCCTTTAATTTTTTTTGATTTTTTAAATTTCACTGTTAATTGATATAGTCTGCATAAAACTACACTAACTTTGTTTTTCTATTAATCGTTCATAAGAATATTTAACTGAATAAATTACCTTAACTGATGGAATACCCTTTAATTTTTTTTGATTTTTTAAATTTCACTGTTAATTGATTGATATAGTCTGCATAAAAATACACTAACTTTGTCTTTCTATTAATCGTTCATAAGAATATTTAACTGAATAAGTGAAATAATAATTTGGGACTACCTATTGCTGCGTTAACAAATGTTAAACTTAAATCGTACGAGTACTACGAGTGTATAGTTAAAATGTTTAATTGTTCACTTAAGAAAACTCTTTACTTTTAAACTGCTACATATTTGTTGTAGCGGTAAAAGTTTTATACATATGCATGTACATATATTCCGTGAAAATTGCAGGTCGGTAGCTTTTACGGTTCCAGAGAAAACAGCCTGTGACAGGCAGACGAACGGACATTGTACCGAAAAGAATAGGTTTCCTTATTGTATACGTCGACTTCGATTTACTGGAAATAACAAAAACCAAATTTTTTTCAGTTATTTGATTTTTTCTCTAAAACGTAGTTCGGATTACTGAAATTTATTACAGTTAAGCGAACTGCTCAAAATCAGTGCAATATAGTAAATACAATAAAGTACATAAAAGCGAAAAGGACAAATACATTTTGCCATTTAATATTGTAATGGACAAAACATGCAAAATTTTTTCAGCCTTCAGTTATGCAATCTATTTATAATAAATAAGTTTGTCGTTGTTTATTTTTTCACTAAAGCGAAGTAAGTAGCATACCAAACGTAGTTGTTGGCTTGCTTTTGGTTTTCAGTAATACGATATTTTCAGTAAAGCGATGTTTCGCTAAAGCGAGGTGAATAAGACTAGCTGCACTTAAAATCAATGCGGGGATTTGTATCGCTTTAAGTAATCCGATTTTTTTTAGTAAAGCGTGTTGCGCTAAAGCGGATTCGACAGTAATTATATAAATAAAAACTTTTATTATTAAAAAAAATTATAAAAATTCAAACAAACATTAAAGCTGTTGTCAGATACGTCAATATTCAGCTTCAATATACATATGTACATATGTACTTATGTATGTGCCAATAATATACTTATTTGTGACTATTTTTTGTAAACAAACGCACACAACCACATATGTACATTGAAGCTGCATATTGATGTGTCTGGTACCCGCTTTACTTATTGTAATTCACAATTCGTGAAACACTTTGTTCGCTAAATAATTTACTCGAATTGTGGTCAAATGGATGTAACCACGTTGCGAATTAATATTCAACATTTCATATGCATGTTAACTACATAGCGCCCTCTTTCGCCCACAAACACTATTTACTCATTTTTTTATAAATTTTATAGCAAAGACAAATAAAAGAGATCACATGTATGTATAGCTTTTAACTCGTGGTAAGTAAATAAAAATGACATACATACATACATTGATACATACCCTGAAGGAAACGTGGGGTTAAGTGTCCCCAAGTCACCACTTTTGTCGACTATTTTGGTGACATTGTCAACGGAGCGTCTACATATTAATATTGTTTTTGATGCATAGAAAATATAGAAAGATACACACAACTATGCTTATTCTTAATGTTTTATTGGCTTGTTGAAAATAAAAGTGGCGTCATGCAAAATTTAAGTTTATAAAAATTTGTTTAAGAAATAAAATTAAGATGTTAATACCTATAAATGTATTGAACAATTCAAATTCATATTGTATAAAAATAAAAAATGTGAAAACTAAAATTTTTTTAGTGAAAGTGCCAATTATGGAATTTTTTTAACCTGTGGAAGATTTTGTGCCATCAGTTAAGATTTGTCACACTTTCAGATCCATACGTAAGTGTTTGAATTTACTAATTCAGCGAAAATTTAAATTAATCAGTACAGTTTTACTAAGGACATTTCCCATAGAGTGGTGATATCGTCAATAGTAAGTCAGTACAATCTTACTATTGAAATTTTCCACATATGGTCCCACAAGAACTACCTAGTCAGTATTGACGTAGTATACTGGTAGAATTCGTAGGACAAGCCTGTGTTGAATGTCAATTGTAGATAGCATTAGTTGGGGTATAATTTGTCAATAGTACTAGTGACATCGTCAATAGGTAATCAGTATAATTTTACTATTGACATTTCCTGCAGGGTATGTACGTAGATATCTATAAAAAATAAGAAACCGCATTCGTAGACGTCGCCATGTCTTCAGTAGGCCTTGTTTTTTTTAATTTCTCACCGATAATTTAATACACTACACCAACAAACTAGTTATGTATGAAAATATTAAAAGTACATACATACATATGGATTTGCAAATTCGTGGAACAGCAACAATCATATTTTTATACCCTTTACCAAAAAATGGTAAAAGGGTATATATAGGTTTGTCATTCCGTTTGTAATTTCTACAATATTAATAAGCGACACATAGAGGATATATATTCTGGTTCCTTATGCATAGGGAAGACGAACAAGCGATGTCCGTCTGTCCGTCTGTCTGTACGTGAAATCGGCTCCCAGAACAGCTAGAGACTTCGTTCTCGGACAGGTGTGTCAGAAATTTTCCGAAAAATTTTGCTATTGAAAATCAGCAAAATCGGGCATATGGTTTCAGAGCTGGAAAACTCAAACTCTATTTTCCCATAGAAAATAACTACCGAAAACAAGTTTTTATTACTTTTTTATTAAATTAACTTATTTTATACTTCGGTATGAATAAAATTGGTATTTATAATTAAAAAAAAATTTTAAGAACTTAACAAATTAAAAAACGTTTCCAGGGTTGGAAAACTTTAACTTTTTTCCTAATAATTAAACATATTTCATGTTTTAGGAAGAAGGCTATTTTCTCAGGAACGGTAAAAGCTACGGGTCTAAAAGTGTATGTAGAACTTTGGTCGCTACAACAACAAATATATAAAAGCTAAAAATTAAAGGGTGTTCCAAAATGAGTGACGAAAACTTTTAAAATCCCATGTAATATACATACAAATTCCATGTATGTGTGTACATACGTATATTGACAATTGAAATTTTTAAAATTAGTGAATTTTTATATAGGCTACAACAATTAACACTAAAATTAAAAAAAATTTAAATTAAAGGGTGGTCCATCAGTTAATGACTTGACTATGTAATTTTGACAAATTGCTATATCTTGGAAACCGTAAGAGTTAAACTCTTGAAATTTTCAAAAACGGTCAAACTAAAAAATCCGAAAATTATAAAATCGCCAAAAATTAAAAAAAATCGCCAAAACGAAAAAAATCGCCAAAATAAAAAAAGCGCTAAAATTAAAATAAAACGCAAAAAATCGCCAAAACGAGAAAAACGTGTCAAGACTGAAAATAAATTTCCACAATGACAAAAAAACCCCAAAAACCGCAAAAATCGCCAAAACAAAAAAATAATGCTTATATGAACAAAAATCGATAAAAATTAAAAAAAAATCGCCTAAATGAAAAAAAAATCGCCAAAATCAAAAAAAAAATCGCCAAAACGAAAATAAATCGCCAAAATTAAAAAAAAAGCCAAAAACCGAAAAAAATCGCCAAAATAAAAAAACGCTAAAATTAAAAAAAAACGCCAAAAACCGAAAAAAATCGCCAAAACGAGAAAAACGTGTCAAGACTAAAAATAAATTTCCACAATGACAAAAAACGCCAACAACCGAAAAAATCTCCAAAACAAAAAAAATGCTTATATGAACAAAAATCGCCAGAAATTAAAAAAATCGCCTAAATGGTAAAAAATCGCAAAAATCAAAAAAAATCGCCAAATCGAAAATAAATCGCCAAAATTAAAAAAACGCCAAAAACAAAAAAAAGTCGCCAAAACAAAAAAAAATTGCCTATATGAAAAAAAATCGCCAAAAATTAAAAAAATCGCTTAAATGAAAAAAATCGGCAAAATCAAAAAAATCCGCCAAAACGAAAAAAAATCGTCCAAAATTAAAAAAAAACCGATAAAAATCGCCAAAACGAGAGAAAAGTGTCAAAACTAAAAAATTGCCAAAAAAAATAAAAACGCCAAAAACCGAAAAAATCGCCAAAACAAAGAAAAAATTGCCTATATGAAAAAAAATCGCCAACAAATAAAAAAAATCACTTAAATGAAAAAAAAATTTCAAAAATCAAAAAAATTGCCAGAACGAAAAAAAATCGCCAAAATTAAACAAAAACCAAAAACCGAAAAAAGTCGCCAAAACCAAAAAAAAAAATTGGCTATATGAAAAAATATCACCAAAAATAAAAAAATCAGCAAAATAAAATAAATCGTCAAAATTTAAGAAACACCAAATTAAACATAATGCCAAAAACCTAAAAATTTTATCAAAGTATGAATTTTTTCACAAAATTAATATGTAGCTACATATCTCTGTGCTTGTGTATCTCTGTGCTTATGTATGTATCTCTATACTACATAAACGCACTTTGGTAAAGGGTATATAGGATTCGGCACAGCCGATAATTTAATACACTACACCAACAAACTAGTTATGTATGTAAATATTAAAGGTATATACATATGTATTTGCAAATTCGTAGAACAGCAACAATAATATTTTTTTAAGTGATATGCATGCACATGTGTACAGTGGATATCACTAAACTAGCACACACTACCACTGTCCTTTAAAAGCAAAAACGATTCGAGAATTTTGTTGCCAAATATAATAGAGAACATAACATTAAAAACACAAAATATGCACTAATTACAATAAGTTTAGAAAGGGTAGTGCTATAACGCAGCTCCACTCGGAGCCCCAGTTGGGTTCATTCTAAGAATTACAACCAGAGTTGGGCAAAATACATGGGTTGCGGTATTTAAAATACAAAATACAAAGTACTTGCTGGTCATGTATTTAAAATACAAAATACTTTCAGGCTATGTATTTAAAATATCAAATACAAAATCCTTACACTTCATGTATGTATAAAAAAAATATACTTTAATTTCTTGTACGTATTTTAAATATAAAATACTTCCACGTCATTTATAAATGTGCATATGCATTTAATAGGGTAATTAATTAATCTGGTTTTTGTTTTAAACGGTTATTCACTCGACTAATTAACCCAGGTTTTGGTTTAATCGATTAATAAGTGGTTAACTTGTGATTAATCGGTTCGCGGATTAAAAACAATTTTTATAAATTTATTAATTCCAATAAATAAAAATACATAAATTATTCATTATTTTGAGATTTTATTAATGAAAAAGGATAACATAACAAAAATAACAGTTCTCGAACTAAATCAGACGAGGAAAAATGTATATAAATATGTATTAATACAAAAACAAATATATAAGTGAGTTTTTTTTTAAATTGTTTAATATCGCATAAATCAAAATCTTTTTTGATTCTTTATTTAATTTTATTGTAAAATTAAATGGAAGAAAAAACTGTTGACTTGTTAAAAAAATCCAGCTGACTGAAAATACTTCTTTGTTTGCATGAAAATCAATTTCACAGAACAAATTCCTTGCTTCATAAAAAATATATCCCTGGTTTAACATGCACAGGCTCTAAGTCTACTTTTATTAGAAATTGAGATTTTAATGCAGTAATGTACAATGTGGTGATGCTAATTCTAAGAGTTGGTATAGTTATATTTTATTTAGCGATTCTAATATTTTGTTATTGGTTTGACGAATGAAACGTTATAAATTGATCAAAGTGAAGACACCAACAATTTAATGTATTTTGTAAACTATGTATTTAAAATACAAATACAAATAATATTTATATATATAATACAAATACAAAATATGTATTTGCATTTTAAATACGTTTTTGAAAAACATATATTTCAAATACTGCCCAACCCTGATAACAACAAAGTATACATTTATTCTTTTTTTAATTTTGATTGAAACAAGAATATACAGTTTTAATATTTTTATCGCGCTTGGTTTTTTTCCATATAAACTCCATTGGAATACATATTTCGTAATTTCGTTTGATATCGAGTGCATTACTATTTGCTCAATGTTCGGAAAGTCATCGCAAAAATGTATTTCTATGCATATAATTCTGTGATTTCAAAACGTTCAGCTAAGTATCTAAGGCCCAAATTCGCAGACATTAGTTAACTAATACCAATAGTTTAACCAATAATATTTGATTCACAGCTTTTTGTTTACCCTTAGTTAAACCGCAAAATTTCACTATCCCTTTTCTCGTAAAAGTGTTATTTGTCTTAAAAAAACTTTATTAGTGTTATTGTTTTGTTAAACATTTTAGGCACATTTGTAAGCATCTTCTTTGCATTTTGCTGTACCACATCCTTTTTTTTTATTTTCTATAACATTTGTTTTTTTTTTTAAATCGGTATGTTATTTGAAACCACGCGATTTACAGAACATGTTTAAATTATTTTGACATCTTCATCATCAGCCTTCTTGTGCTTGTTCCACTGTGTGTGATGTCAGTTAATGCATACTTCTGCTTTATATAAATTTTTTCACTGGAAATGGAATACGTGAATTGTTTTCATTCATCGTATCACAATCTATTGAAAGTTGTTGTGTAATGAAAAGCTAAAATTTATTATCACTAATTAGTAATACAATGGCAAGATTGTCATAATTTTCTCCCAACTTTCAATCGTGTTGTGCTAAAGACGTCTTCACCACTGTACGTACTTGAGTTTTTTGAACAACTACAACTTAAAGTTGTTTGAAAAAGGTTGTTTGTTGACAATGTACTTTCTAAATTAAACTGACATAATAGTTGTTATGACATACATATGTATACATATGCAAACACAAAAGTATGGCTAATGCAGCGTTTTAAGTCAAAAGCAATACCTAAAGAAATTTTAATACAGTACGAAAATTTTAAAGATCCAAACCCAACTATATATAATGTTTATTCTAGGATTATTTATGCACATGAAAATGTGCTACAATATTTAGTAAGAATTTGCATTTCATTATGGACAGATACCTATAATATTTTTACTTTATTTTAACAAAGATTTAATACAATCAAATGTAAATTGATTATAATTTAAAAATTAATACATACTCGTATCAATTGCGTCATTCGTGTGCTATTAGCACATCACAAGGTTTAATCTTTTGATTAAATAGTACGCGTTGCTTGATCAAAATCGCATATCAATTTCAAACGTTTTGTCCACTATCTCTCTCTCTCTCTCTCTAATTTTTAGAGTCTAAAGTATGTAATTTTATCTACAACTACAGTAATTTTATAAAATTTAATATGGCTTTCTTAATAATAAATAAAATTGATAACAAATGGCAAAGAAAAAACAATCAAAAAAATCTATAATAAACTGTTACCAGGTTGTCGCATGGATAATTCCAATGCTGAAAATAAATAACTATTCCAACATTATTAAAACAATTTGTTTTTATTTACTAAATACAGTGGAATGTCTATCAAGCGAAAATAATTTTGTCTCGTTAATTATCAAAAAAGGTGTTTGAAAAATTATCGTGAAATAACTTAGATTTAGTTAAATAAAAACTTTTTATATGTGTTAGCTATAGTGATGTTTGAAGTCGGTGTCAAGGCGGTTAACAAATTCTACTTTTACTTAGTTATACCTTTATTTTAGGTTAGGTTAGGAAGGATGGTGAACTTCCACTCGGAGACCCATTTGGGTCCATTGTGATTCCCTTCTATTGCCCCTTAAAAGTAATATTTAATCCCCCTTTGTACCCAAAATTTTTCCTTTTATCCGCCATTAAGCCATTGATGAAGCCCTGATATCCTCCAGCTTACACTAAACGATGTCACTAAAGCTCTTATGGAAACGTCTACTCAGCCGTCAAAGCTTATGACGTTGCGACTTCGGGGAATGACAGATAATATGTTCAATGGTTTCTAGTTCTTTTTCATCCCCGCGCATTCTACATAAATCCAGTGTGCCAGTTTCCCAAATGATGGTTCTTGCTCTGATCGCGCAGGGACCAGTCAATGCGCCTATCACGACTCCCATCGCCTTCCTATTCATATCCAGTAGCAGTTTCGATCTTTCTGAATCAAATCTTCCCTACTTCGCCATGAACGGTTGCTCTCTATCTAGTTACTGAGTTCCCTGTAGTAATGACCTACCGGTAATTTCAACGATCTGTCATACATTCTCTTATCTACCGCCGACCCTATTCTTGCCAGCTAACAACCCTACATAGTCTCACACTACATTTATCCATCAGTAAGTTGAGGGAGGGCTCTTCTATATTTACTAACGAGTTTCGATTTGACATTGTGTCCCTTCAACGTCTTTAGCGCTGCTTGGCTGTCGACCTAGAAGGTTACCTTCTCACCTTCAGCTACATTCCTGGCCACTAGTTCCATGGTGCTGAGGATCGTCAAGATCTCAGCTTGGAAAACGCTGCATTTATTTGGTAGTCTGAAAGAACTGCAGACGTTCGTTTCCAAGATATACACCCAGAGAAAAAACAGCTTAAAATTAATAAAAACCATTTGAATTAATAAGAAACATTAACGAAAGTCTAGTCATGTTGAAACTTCTTATTTCAATATGGAAAAATATTAATTTACAGTATTAATTTTATTTATTTTTAAGTAACTCAATATACATTTTCTATTATATTTTAAATTATTGAACTAATGTGACGCGTTGTTAAGTTGCAGCTATTCCCTGAGTGCAGACACCAGCCTATGTGCCTTGCGCTATGTAAAGACCGTACTACCCTCACATAGCTTATCGGATTTGACCCAATAGTCCCAGTCAGGGTATTCTACTAAAATCAATTTCAACTACCTTATGGTCCGCGAACCCAGGGGTTACAGATCCCTGATCACTAAAACTGATCTCATTTAAGATTGATGTGGACCCGTTATTCCTGTCCTCACCAAAACTGCTTCAACGAGTCTTAGCATCTTTATAGCCCGTTCTCATCACAAAGACCTCTATAGAAAATAGGTGAAGAATGTGGTCGATGGCAGTGTGAGGTATGCTCCTCTGAGCACCTGTGATGCCCATTGAGGCGAACCACTGAACCTTAGCAAGTAATCTCCTCTGACTTTCCTTCCTCCTGGGGGGCCCGTATTATATATTATATTATGCTTTTAGTTAACAATATTATTTGGTTATTAGTGCCAATTTTTCGCGCATCAAATTTCATCTTGACTATAATCATCTGTTTTGCGTAGCGTTTCCCCTTAAGTGTTCAAAAATTTATTTTATCTAAATTATTATTTTCAAGAAAGAGCTCAATTAAAATGAATATTATATTATTATTATACTTACATTTAATTTAATTGTTTTCTATGGCAATGCTGATTCTTGACAGTATGCGATACGCACAATCTATCTGTGTAAATGCATGGGCGTAGATCCTCCCACTTTTGAAGCAGTATATTGCGAATGGTATTTTCCAAGTTTTGTAGGAATATTATCAGTAAAATTAAATATAATAGAAAAATAATTCAATAGGCGTGGCTCCACCGACTTTTGCAAATGCAAGATCATGTAACGTTCAGAGCTCAGAGTGTAGAATACGAAATATAGGTTTACTTTATATTTTTATAACAAGTTGGCTGATTTTGATACTCAGAAATGAGCAAAAAAGTGAAAGGCCACTTAAAATGCAGAAAATAAACTTTGGCGAAAACGCATTATGTGCACCTAAGCTGTACTATGTCCTGTATAGCAATCTACACAATAAATAGACATCTTTATCAAGCGCACAAAAATTTGGCTCTTTGGCAGCTTTCACTGTATTTCAACCGAAATAAACAGGCGTTCAAATTTAAATTGGAAACTCTTTTATGATAAGAAAACACTCTTAAACCAAGTTCTTTATGCCATAAATTTCAATACACGCCAAGCGAACCACTTTAGCGTCAAATTTTTTACAGTTGTCAAGCAAAAACAACAACCACAAGAGCCACCAAATCTTAATATTAAAACGTTTGAAAATATTTCAAACCACGTGCTATTTTATTTTGTATTTTTTCTTCTTTGGATTTGGTTTCAAATCAATTTTAAATGAGTAAAACATTCATAGATACTCTAATAAACACACACGCGCTCATTTATTTGATTTGGATTATTAATAAAATTGATACGAGTAGCTAGATTTTTTTTATTGCTTTTAAAGTTTTGTCTGTTGCCTTGCACCTAAAACATTTTTATGCATTATTTACATACATACATATGTATAAAATTTTATACAAATTTATTTTTCTCAACTGAGTGTGAAATAACAATATTTTACTCTCAATTTTAAAGACAAGCTAAAGTTTTTTCTCAAACAAATAAACAACCTTCTATTCAAAATATGAAAAAAAACACATTTCTAAGACTAGTTTTGTAATAGTATTGTAGGTACTAGGCTTAACAGATCACTAGAGATCACATGAGCCCCTCATTTTAAAAGTGAGCCAAGTCAATTTTTGAAAAAAAAAATAACATAACAGTATCTTTTTATTAAAGTTCCCAGCAAAAAAAGAGACTCCAAAAAAGTCATGAAAATGTAGAGTTTGCGATCTGGAAGTAGTGAAAATTTCGATCGGATCTAATGATTTTTACATAGGGTTGTCATTGAAAGAAGTTCTCTTTTTGGATGCCTGGTCACTGATTTGGAAGCGATTTTAAGAAAAATTCCCTTTTTTTGTTCTATGATAATATTTTCATCTAGGAAAAATGGTAAATAGTTGCCTTTTTTAACAATTCGTTTCTTTTTATACGAATTTAAGCCCGAAACAGTGTTTTCATGTAAATTTAAGGAAATAACTTTTAAATTTTAGACTAAAATTATTTCATAAATTTCTTTAAAAAAATGATTTTTTTTTTAAATTCTGGTGAGTATTGTCTAACACTATGGATGAGTTACAAGGTTTTGTATGACTAAAATAAGCTTCTACATGGTTTTTTGCTCACTCTCGGCAAATTAAAAATATCGATTTTTTGGAAGCAATGAAAATGTAGTTCCACTAGAATGACTTCCATTTTTTCACTGGGTTGTTATAATTTTTAATTTGAAATAACAATTGCAAAGCTCAGTTGCCTCAAAATGAGCGAATCACAAATTGATTTAAATGGTTGTGTTAACACTACTCCCAAAATCCGCATAATTTGTTTGATATCAGTGTGAAATTATAACATAGAAAATTATATGCGTACATAATTTAACGAAACATTTAATATCGGTCCGCCGTCTTATTACTAAATTTACTTGACGCGGGCTCAGACGTACATATATATTTCGATGTCAAATAAGTCGATTACTAATATAAAACAATTCCAGTGAATTCTATACCAAAAAGTATTTAACATATATAATATTTGTTAATATGCATTACTCATATTTTGTATTTATTATTTAATATATAATACCTTTGCCTAATAAATCAAGTCTTTTGATAAGCTGGTGTTATTATTCAAAATCCATTAGAAATTACTGGCCTGGACGATAGCCTTCCTAACAGGTTGGAAAACACTGATTCGGATTATTTTTAAAAAAGTTAAAAAAATGTGTTTACCAAAAGTAAATCAATCGTAAACACAACAATCATTTCTCATATTCCGTTTCATTGAAAATTTACGTTAAATAGCTGATGTTAATAGCAATCTCTATCCAAGTAGATAGACTAGGGTGCTGATGAATTGCGTGGCTGCACAGAAAAATATCGATATTTGCCACAGCTATAAAAGTCTAGTTTAATTATTCTTCTGTTCTTTAGAAACGCACATTAATTAATAAAAATATTCCATTCAATAAGAATTGAAATTACTGAACTTAAGCCCGAATAAAGAAATCATTTCGGATTAAAATTCACTACAGTTCAATTAAATCGAAAAATGTATCATTTAAAGTTACAAGCTTCAGAAGTTTTTTTGGAATCCCAGCTGGTCAACTTTGGCCAGAAGTCTGTCAAGACATGTGCCATAAAGCAAAAGTTTGCGTCTAACGATGTTCGAAGTGTCGTATAAAACCAGTCAGTAGTTTAGAAGTTCCAGATTTATTACATTATATTGCAAAAGTCCCCACTGTGCAACGATAATGCTGGTTGTTAGGACCTTGGTATTTGTTTGTTTGTTGTGCGGTGTGTATTAAAGTCCTGCACAACACCACTTACAAGAACTTTTAAGACAAGAGGAATGTTTCAAATGCTTTATTGGAGCGAAATGATCTATAACAAACGCTAAACAACACTTATGGCAATACATTTGTTTAAGTTATTGCAGGTATAGGAGCAAAAAAGAAAATACCTCGTGACGGAAGAATTTGTGATGCTTGCTGCTTTCTACGCCAGCCGTGAATTCAAACGTCATGCATGTACATAACACATACGTTGTGTGTATGATCTTTTCTGACATTAGTTGTGTGCGCTTGCTTTCAAAACCACCCTTAAATACTTAATACCTTAACATCTGCATCTTACACACACGCACTCAAATGTACAATATGCAAAGTAATAAGCGTACACGTATCAACACTACTTCTTTTGATTGTTTATTTCTCCCGGTTCACAGGTTTCAACTTTTGTTGCTCAACTCCTAATTTAGCTGTAAGAAAGACGGAGACGGAAATGCAAATATATCTTTTTTTCTTACAGCTGAATTAGGAGGGGAGCAGCAAAAGTTGAAACGTGCGAACCGGGACTTATGAACAAGAAGTCTTCGCGAAATCGCTTCTTAACACTCATATAAACGAACATCAGTACATCCAACGTGCTACGCTTATAATACGACAGCATTTATTATTGGTTCAGTATAATACATGCCACGAGAATACAATTAAAAACAAGACGTATTTACATTTTAAGACTGTTTACGCAGGCCTCTAGTGTGCATTATTATTATTATTATTATTACTTGTATTATTACTTGTAAGCACATTAATAAAACATAAGATTTATTTAAATTTCTTTTTTATTTCAGGTAAGTGCTGAATAATGATATTCTAGAATCCGCCGATATTATTTAATGTTAAATAAAAGGTAAATTCATTAAATGAAATCAAATTTGAATTAAATTTGTATTGACTTGGATTCTGAAAAACTTCATGCAAAAAGAAAATTTCATTTTATCTTTCAAGAATTGAGTACAATTTTTATAAAATTTTCACGCAATATGAAAACAGTATGAAGATTAATTTTATATCCATTATAACTCAAAATATTCAATTTTTTGGGTTATGGCGTTGTTTTAGTAAATGAGTGAGGGGCATACCACTCTACTTTTTTTTTGGGAAAGAGTAGATGAAATGATGTAAGATTTTTACAGTGGGTTCATATTAGGGATGTAACGAATGTTCGCATTCGCTTTCGCATTCGCAAATGATTCGCTTACTTTTGTTATTTGCATTCGCTTTTGCATTCGCTAAAATGTATGCGAATATTTGAAGCGAATACTAAAGACAACAAAATTAGTACTTCTTTTACGAAAATAGTTTTCAATTATAAACAAAGCTTTAACATTTTAGAGGAAAAGTTTTCTATAAATAAATTGGCATAAGTATCAGAATGAAACAAAAATCCAGCCGTGTTTGGAAATATTTATCAGTTTTTGAAAAAAGCTTAAGACTAGTCTGTTCAAACTTTTGAAAAATATTGAGCACCATTCATTATTTCGTACAGAAAATTAAATTTAAATTTGTTTTAAATTCCATGCGAAAAAAATGCCACACATATTATTTCGCATTAAAACTTAAAATTTTGAAGATATACCTATATGCAAGATGATGAACATAATAAATACTACTTCACCAAAATTTTTCAAGAATTCATGCCAATTTTTCTTAATCAGGGCTATCATGTATAAAATTCCGCGTGAAATTTTCCCTGGGAATAATTCCAACTAATAGCAAGTAATAAGGAAAACAAAAAATTCTAATAGGAAAAGGGAAAAATTTCACGCGGAATTTTATTCGTGATAGCCCTGGCAGCATGCCATATGAAATGTTAAACAGAATACCAGGATTTAGGGCCAAACTACGAATGGGTTAATTGCTTAACATTTGGCAAATTTATTTTTGATTATCTATACTTTAATATAATTTCATTTATAAGTCTTCCTTTTTTAAGAATTTAATAAATTAATATATTTTTGCCCAATTCAAGACTCAATTTAAATAAAATGCTTTACGTAGTACATCTATGTATATAATATAACTTCATGTTCTAAAACAAATTTAGTGTCATGTTATTTTTGACCGTATTGTAAGTATTTGCATTCGCTTTCGCATTCGCTTTCGCAAAAATTCAAATGCATTATTCGTTTTCGCATTCGCATTCGCTAAACTGGTATTCGTTACACCCCTAGTTCATATCTAAATTTTGGCTAAATTGACAAGGAGTCAAGAGGAACCAGTTCGGTCTGAAAAGGCCAACCCGATTCAGGACTTGCTGCTTTTTTAAGTCGGATAAAAGATAAATGTTCCGAGAACAGGGTAAAAAAACTGGGAAATGCTGCTATTAAATGCCCCTTTCATGGTTCTCCACTAAATTCAGTTTGGTCGTCTAAGAGTAGACTAAACTTACACACGACCAAACTCTTTTTGACAAAAGAGCGCTTGAAGTTCAAATAAATTTTTTTTGGATACGGCCCTCAAAATTTTTAAATTAATGGAGTATGTTAATAGTAGTCAATTGTTATCGACAAAGAGTAGACAAGTGACAATTTTTACTGTCGTCTTGATGTGACCTCTTCGACGCCATTCAGAATAAGGGAGAATGACGAAAAGTTGTGGTAATTGAAAGTTACACAAGGCGAGGTACTGCACTTCAAATTGGTAGTTCAGATAGTTTTTCAAGATATTTCCAAAAGGAATTTGCAAAACCTTTGTTAAATACTTTGAAATTTATACTCAGTAAGGGATGCAAAAAAAATTTAAAGCCTTCCCAGCGGAAAAACTCAGCAGACCTTATTAAAGGGTGTCTTAGGATTTTATTTTATTAAATTACTATTCCCATCTAACTGCTCGACTATTTTACATAAAATAGTATAAGAGAAGGACTCAGTACAAATCAAGTTCCAAGGAAGTCAATAAGATCCTGAACTTGATGTTAACATTGGATTCTTATTGGAAGAAGCTCCCCTCTTTTGATTCATATTCAGTGATTCCGAAGTAATGTTAATGGTGTTGGGTAAATCTGATTTTTCGTGTGTTCTTTTTTTTTCACTAAATTTCCTTTAAATCAATATATTTTTTATAAATCAAAATCTAAAACTTTTATGACAATGAGTCATAATGAGTTAAAAAATCTAGACATACCGTAAGTATTTGCTGAAACTACAAATGATCTTCAATTTTGCATAAGTGAAATAATGTGGTTGGTGTTGGCTGAAGTAGTTACACCTTGACTACAGAACCGAAAGTATTGGGTTCGAGTCCGGTCTCCGACAGTCATTAAAAATGACAACACCACTCCTTTTATTGATGTGCATTAGTATCAGTGTTGTAGGAAAGTTCAAGTGATGAAGGCATAGATACTGGCTACTGAGCTACAGCGGTTACTAATGCTAATGTAACATCAGAGCGCAATTCTTCGTCGCTATTATGTAGCAGAATCATTGGCAAAGTAAAATAACCAATAAAATGTTTACTAAAACACAGCTTCACAAAAACTTAATACTCCCCCTTTGACACCAGAGGCGCTGCAACACTGCATTATATAAAAAACACGTGCAAAAAGCAGAGTTGTAAAATAATGAAGTTTTCCTCTATCTCTTCCCTTACCACCTGTTTTCTCTATCACTCTCCCTCCCTTTTCTAAAAAAGGTAACACCTAGTAATAATAGTAGACATTTATTGCCTGAGTGTTACTTATCTTAAAAAAGAAACTTGTTTCTTCTTCTGGATATTTTAATTACAATGGATTCCTGAAAAGTTAAAAATACATGCTTATGGATACTTTGGAAGTAGAGAAAAAGTAGTTTGTGAATAATTACTTCAATTGTTTTCACTTGGGAGAAAGCATTTTTCTAATGAAAGAAGCGAGAGCCGAAAGCCTGCTCCGCAATGAAAACGCGTGTAAGAAAGATTTAAGTATGGAATAGGGCAAGCGAGCCTCGTACATGTTGCCTGTTAGAAGTCCTCCTTGCTCCTTCTTTTTCCCGCTGGGTTTATTTAAAGTAATTTAATAAAAAAAACAAATATAACAAAAATAACATATTTGGTAAATTGAGATGTTTTTGTTTTTGTAGTAAATAGTTTAAAACTGAAAAAATCAGTTTTTTGTTAAATTACCCTATAGGAACTCAAACTCATTTGTAAGTACCTTCAAACTGGTTTTTTAATAACCACAACTGGTTGATTAGGTGACTTTTTTCCTTGTCGCCGACTCACTATTTTAACATAGGCATGTCATAGGCAGTAGTCAATTGGCCATCTCTGCATGACTTTTAAATTGATTACTAACTACTTATTTTTCAACCACTCTGAAGTCACTTAATATCTATTATAGTTAAATAAATATTTATGTAAATCTTCATACACATTTGTATATCATATACATACATACATACATATGCATATACTATATATAATGAATATATGTATATTGATATACATATATATGTATATATGTATGAAAAATACATACATACATTCATACGAAAGTTTGTCCTGCTCATAGAAAATATTATACATATTAAGTGTTGAAATTATTATTTTTTTTTCAACACAAACATTTGGCATTTGATTTCATGGCATGCTTCTTTTTATTTTTTTTATTTTCTTTTCATTTACTTATTTTGCTTTTATTTATTTCTTACGTGTGCTTCTATTCAATATGTTTGGTTGAATCTGCATGAGATTTAAACCAATTTGTAGTCACTTGCAAAATAATTAATTTATAGCTACTGTTTTTTGTCAATCGACTATTTTATTTACTACAGGGTACTGCGTAGCTTTTGTATGTGTATTTTTTACATTAATTTTTGACATAAATCTATTGTCAGCAAAAATAAGTAAAAAAATTCCCATGACATTTCTGATTGATGTATTTTTGTATAAACATGAACACTACTGGTCATTTTTATCACCAACACAACAGTATTGACTTACAAGTGACACATTTCTAATTGAGAGATCTTCAAGATGAATAATTTCCTTGATGTCCAAGAAAATGAGCAACATTTAAGAAGTGTGCTTAAGCAAAAGCTATATTTAAAATTTTATGTTTAAATCAAGCAAACAAAAACTCACAAATGTCAGCATTAAAAAAAATGACACACCGAAGCAAATACATGAGAAATTTATTTAAATTGAGCAGAGTACTTGAAGTAACACGATTAGGATGGTTAACAGATACAAAAAAGGGTGTGTTCACTGACGTTTTTAATGAAATTGTATCTCTTCAATTAATTTATATTACTCGTATTAATCACGAGATTCTATGTTGTATGGAAAATTTAACAGGCATTTTTATTCTTAGAATTTTGTCTTATTTTAAATTCTTTGTTAGAATACAAAAGGGAGCCCTGAATGTCGGAATAATTTCTTTGAAAATATTTTATATTATACTACGACTAGCTTAAGGCCTGTATGCTTTACTACACCAAAAAAAAACATACGTTTTGTGATGAAGAGAAAATTTTTTTGTGTTAGAAGCGCCACGCTTGCGATCCAATATTCTCTATTTTGTAGAAAACAATATCATCATTAACATATCTGTGGCAAAGAGGAAAAAGTACTTAAGGCCCAACTATAATATGAATAACAATGAACATACATAAATAAACTCATGTGTGTGCGTGTATGTATGTATGTGTATTGTAAAACAAAGAATGAAAATAAAAGTTTTGCTTTCTTTTCTGAGTTTAAAATAAGAAACAATAAAAAAATATTTAAAATCAATTAAAATTTTCTGATGCTGTTTGCTTGAGTTTAAAAAAAATACACAAACCGTGTTTTCCGTACGGAATATGCGTTCAGTTTGGCACTTTTCTTAAGCAAATGACATTTGACGAAACTTGACGAAAAGTTCCATAAGTACATTATAGTTTGCCACATACATTTTATATGTAACCGCACAGTTGCTTAAGTTCGCTTATTCACATTATAGTTGGGCCTTTAAGACTAGATAAGCTGATTTTGAGCTAATTGTTCCCCTGTAATCGACATATTCAAAAGGACCCCTAGACAAAATATCAATTATCAATTTGCGATTATTCAGGAAGTTTTAATGTAATGACTTGCAGCTTATTTCTTTCAGACTTCTAATCTTATGTGGAATAATAGCTTAAATTGGGTTATACTTTGGTATAACCCAAATAAAAGTGAACAGCAAATTTTATAATTTAATTGTAGTACCATGTTCACACTTACTTGTTTCACGTCTCATTCGTGTTTAAGAGTTTAAACACGACGATTTTGAAATGTTCTACCATACATTTACTTGTTTTCTTAAACATATCAAATGAAGTGTTTAAAATTTAAACGCTTCCTTAAATACATAAATGGAGTATGTTCAGTGAGTTTTTCATAACTCTGGCAACTTTATGTTATTAAATGTCGGTACGTGAAAAAATTTGATACACAATAATTGCCATGGTGTAATTATACAGATGACTGCGTAAGGATTTTTTATACAATAATACGGCAACCATAGCTCTGTAAAGAACCGAAGAATGTCAAAAGCACAAACATTTTTGTACCAAAACCAAAACAAAACGGAGTTTTTGACATTCTAAAGCTACGAAGCACGTAGAGCAAAAAATTATCAGCTGAAGTAGCGCTGCCACCCAGTTAGATAAACCTTGATAATTGCTAAGAAATATTACATTATATATAAAAAATTTGTTGTTTATAAATAATAAAGCAAATAAAAAATATAATTGTTTGAAAGTTCTTACAAACACAATAATTTATTGACAAAACGTCAATTTTAAAAATCTCAAATATAATGTGAATGGTTGTGTTTAGTTTTTATTAGAAAACTCATCTTAAACATTTAAAAAAATATAAGTGTGAACAAAGTTTTAAACGTTTAAAAGTGCCTTCTTGAAAAATAGTAAAATATGACTTAAGCACTTTTTTATAGTCATAAAGAGCTTCAAAATTTGCACGGTGTTACTATCCAATATAGTTTTCTAAGTAAACATTGATGCTCTTATGCAAAAACGATTGTTAAAGCTAAAACATGCATTAAAACCGGCTTTGCCATACAAAATGCGTATGTTAAACCAACTTTAAGTTTACAAATTTTTTTTTGCATAAGCGGGTTACTCTATTTGAGAGGAGCCACATCAGTGATCGGCAATCAATGCTGTTTTTTGCTATTCTAACTGAGTCATGCAATTTTAAATATAAATATGTAGACATCATTTAAACTCAACTACTCTGATGTAGGCCGGCCTAAGAAAAACGCAATATTATTGGTCGCCGTCATATAATACAATTTTGGAACTATTTTCGTTCGTGCGTAATTTGTTTTGGTAATTCGATAAAATCAATTATAATAATATTTATTTCTCAAGTATTACAAAGTGTCCCTTTTAAATAAAGTGATATATTGACATGCGTATTACAAAATCACATTATGAATGAAAGTGCCTGCAATTTGGAAAAAAACAAGAAAAAAATAAAACAAAACAAAACTGATGAAATTAAGATCCCCAAAATTTTTTAAAGGCATATTGATTCATATCAGTATTGAAAATAGAAAAACTAAAGAGGAAATTGTCATCGGTTTTTAATAAATTAAAAAAAAAATTAATAAGGAAAATTTGTTTTGAAAATACTGAAACAAAGTATGTACCATTTTCTTTTAGTTTGATTTTAAATGAAATGGAAAAATAGTTGACAAAAACAATTTTAAAATTGTGTTGCCGAGGGGTGGAGGGGAAGTGAATGATAAAAAAATATGAAAACACAAGTATTTATTATTTTCATTAGGATCCCCTGTCACTTTTAAACATTGCCCACCAATGTGCTGTCATGTCAACCCGAAAATACAACTAAAATTTTGAAAGAAAAGCAACAAAACAAAATTGCTGTTGAGCATATACACACGTGCATACATACATACATATGTATGTATGTATGTATGTACCCACGATAACAGAAATTTTCGCTTGATCTTTATTTGCGTTGGCATTTAAAATGTCAAGCATAAGTATTCTTTCTTTGAACGCATTAAGATCTTTTATAAAAGCGTGTAAGAGCGCTATAGTCGTTTGCGCCGTACCTTGTATACCCTGCACACATGAATTTAAGTGGCAATAAATTCTTTTCTTTTGAAACTCAAATTTGCGTAAAATAAATATTAAAGTTTTTCGAAATTAAAATCACTGCAGGGACTAGTGACCCTTATGATCAAGGGCCACGCTAAAAGCTTTGAAGGGACACAATGTCAAATCGAAACTTGTTTGTTGGAGAGCCCTCAACTTGCTTATGGACAAATATAGTGTCAGACTCTGTTGAGTTCCTGGCCTTAGCAGTGTTGTGGGAAATAAAATTGCCGATGAGCTGGCAAGAATAGCATCGTCATTAGATGAGGGAATGTGTGACAGAGCGGTTATATTAACGATAGCTCATTACCACAAAAAACCCAGTAATTTTGTAAAGAGCATGACCATGTCGAAGTAGGAAGGATTGTAGAGTGTCGAGGCCTATGTGGCCAAATCATGATACAGGAAGATCCAAACTACAACTGGATAAGAATATCAAGGCCGTGCGAGTCGTGATAGCCACGTTGACTGGTCAGAGCAAGAATCAGCATTTGGAAAACTGCCACTCCAGAATTCTGTAGGATGTGCATTGATAAAGAGGAACCAGAAACCATTGAACATATTATCTGTCACTGGCTGAGCAGACGTTTCACGGAAACGTGTAAACTAAAGGACATCGGGGGCTTCATCATGAGAATTCAGTGGCTTAATGACAGATAATAAGGAGACTTCTGAGTGCAAATGGGGGTAAGCATTACTTTTAATGGTCAATAGAAGGAAGTCACAATGGACCCTTCCTAAGCTAACCTAACCTATAATCAAATAAATTTTGCGCTGAAACGCTTTAGGTGGCGTGTATGACAGATGGTTCAGCAGCAGAGTTTTCTTGTATCCCAACTGAGTTTTTTCTCTTTTGTAGCAACATATTCGGCGAAAAAATTTACCAACCTTATCACTGTCCACCTGCTGAGAGTCGTTCCTCTGAAAGTGCGTCGAAACTCACTTTGAGTGGAACTTGCTGATTCAAGTACGTAATAGCGGCGCACAATCCAAATACATGTTTCGTCAGCTCAATTTTACATTTTTAATAAATGTAGATAACGATCTAAAAAAAGTTATTTCATTTTGGTAGTGCTAAAGCAACCGTAGTCAAAATAATCTTGACTCTTATCACGTTAAGGGGTGTAGCTCATATTATCATAGAACAAATAAGTTGAAACTTCATTAAAATTTAAATAAATGAAAGTTATGTGCATAAAAACTAAACCAAAATCAAAGAAAAGAACAAAGCAACAGAAAAATCTTCCATTATCGTCACTGGAAGATAAACTGGTTGGGTAGCAATGTGTGCTTGCGATGGTAGTTCACCTTATCATTTTGCTTAGGGCATACATACATATTACGATAATGATAACGATGATGGCTGGATGAGTTTTAAATACAGTGACGCCAGCATTTTCTGCTATTATTCATGCCATTACTATGTCTCACTTTACATTTAGTTATGCTAACTTATAAAAGTAATTTTTTCTTACTACCGTGCCCGAGTAAATAAAGTTGCACTGTTTTACAGGACATAAATGGTGAGAAGATTACTCATTGACTTTTTTTAAGATATACAGGTTTTTATATAAAAAGTAATTTTATTTTTCAACATAGTCTATTCTAAACACTAAGGTTAGGTTATTTTGATGTGAAAAGAGGAGCCATCACTCTCATGTCCGGAGAAATACACATAAACCAGTATAGGCCAAACGAACCCCATCGTTATAATAACTCAATATCCTTCACGTAGTCCCCCAAACTTTTCTAGTCAATACCTCTAAGTTGGGTATTATCCGGTAAGGTGCCATCCGCAATATAACTTGATCTCGGCTGGGCGGAAAGTGGACAACGAAAAAGAAATTGTTCCATTGTCTCAATGTTCTCCATGCTTGCGTTGCATTCATTGTATTTCGTGGCTCCAATCCAGTACAAATGCCCTCGTATATTAGACTGCCCCGTTAAGATGCCGGTCACCTTTCCTAGCTGGGGCTTGTTGCAACAGACCCCTTGCTTTTTAGGGTTCCGTACACCAAAGGTGAAAAAAGGAACCCTATTGTTTTCGCTACGCTGTCCGTCACACGGTATTTTCTCAGGAACCGTAAGAGCTACGGACCTGAAATTTGGACAGAGTATGTAGAACCTTGGCCACTACAACAACAAATACATGAGCATTAGAAATTAAAGGGTGCTCCAAAACGAGCGACGAAAAATATTAAAGTCCCATGTAATATACATACAATCGTATGTACATATGTATATTGACACTTGAAATTTGTAAAATTAGTGTATTTTTATATAGACTACAACAATAAACATTAAAATATTAAAAAATTTAAATTAAAGGGTGGTCCATCAGTTAATGCAATTTTGACTATGTAATTTTGACAAATTGCTATATCTTGGAGACCGTAAGAGGTAAACTATTGAAATTTTCAAAAACGGTAAAACTAAAAAATCCGAAAATTATAAAATCGCCAAACCGAAAAAAATCGAAAAAACCTGAAAAAAACCGCCAAAAATTTAAAAAAAAATCGCCAAATCGAAAAAAATCGACAAAATTAAAAAAAAAATTCTAGCACTAAAATAAATCGCCAAATTCGAAAAAATCGTTTAAATGAAAAAAAATCGCCAATATGAAAAAAACGCCAAAAACCGAAAAAAATCGCCAAAACGCGAAAAATGCGCCAAAACCAAAATAATTGTTTATGTGAAAAAAAATCACCAAAATGAAAAAAATCGCCAAAATTAAAAAAATCACCAAATCTTAAAAAAAAATCGCCAAAACGAAAAAAATCGCCAAAATTTAAAATAAACGCCAAAAACCGAAAAAAATCTTCAAACGAAAAAATAAGTGCCAAAATTAAAAAAAACGCCAAAATAAAAAATCGCCAAAATAAAAAAAAAACGTCAAAGTAATAAAAATTGCCAAAATTAAAAAAAATTCAAAAACCAAAAAAAATCGCCAAAACGTGAAAAAAGTGCCAAAACTCAGAAAGCGCCAATAAATTCAAAAAACACTCAAACTAAAAAAACGTTTAAAACCGAAAAAACACAAAAACGAAAAAAATGCCAAAACTATAGTTTATATTGTTCGTATTGAATTACATATCTCGTGCTCGTACGGAACCCTTCGTGCGCGGGTCAAAGTCGCACTTCACTGAATTTATTCTTCATCCTGGTCGCCCCATAGAACCTGGGTTAGATTACCCAAAGTATTACAATTTCATTGTATTCTGTGGGCCTTCTTCACCCAATTTCTCAACTCAATCTTCTCTGCGTTGAAAGGCTTTGCATTAATTAGAATTATTTTACGTAAGTTCTGGCCATTTTCGCCAGTTCATTCCCGGTTACGTCGCAGTGGGTCCCCATCCATACAAGAAGAACGTTGAACCCGAAATCTAGAATGTCTATGTGTGCGGACGGTGTGGTATGTTGTCTAGACCGATTCTTTCCCCCATCATTTGTAGACGTTTTGTAGCTAGAGCTGCTTTGTATATAATACGAATGCGTATGTATATGGGCATTTCCACAAAAAAGTCCACCTTTTGTCACGTTACTTTACTTTGTGATTTATCTTGTTGTGCAAAGAAAAATTAATTAATTTTTATAATTTTTATGCGTGTCGGCGTAGAGCGCAATTTGATCTACATTGGGTAAAAACTAGAGAGCAATAACAGCAAAGCTCTAAAATACAAGCTAAATTGCATGGTGACTTTTCTGTGGAAATGCCCATATGTAATGTAGTTCTCATAGTGCCACCTGAGCAAACACATGCTCTAAAATTTTAGTGTTGTGCTTTCTAAAGATTGACCTCCACCATAATACTGACGCGAATGTTAGAATTGTCTAACTGGTTCTATATACTTAGTCCAACATTTCTCCTATTCTTTATCCCTTAAGAAAAATATAATGTTTGAGGTCATAAAAATACGCATTTGTTTGTGAGATGATTCGTGGTTGGAATAAAATTTCTTTCCACCGAGACATTTCTTTAAGTTTGGGAACGAGAAAGTCACTCGTGCCTAAATCTGGAGAAAAGCGCGGAGGTAGCAATTCATAGCCCCATTCATTTAGTCTTGCCATAGAAACTGCTCATGCGTTTGTGGTCGATTGTAAGCAAACGTGCGTCCTATCTTGTGGAAAGTTTTCTGATACCCAAGTGATCTTTCAAAATTGAAACCATCGTGCCATGTGAGGTGCCTATGGCTTCCACAATCTCTCTTACTTTCAATTTGCGATCGGCTAAAAACATATCGTGATTTAAATTTTTTTTTTTCGGATGTATAGACCTCAATTGGGCATCCCGAACGTATTTTACTTAACATGTGCTTGCTGTCAACGGGTTTTTCTTAAATTAATTTTGAGCCATTACACTCCGTGACAAATTTTGATGAAATCGAAATACCTGGGACGTGTTACTATTCGCCTTATTTTTGAGGTTTGTATCTTCATAACTCAGTACACTTCAGACCGATTGTAAAAGTGTTTTAGTTGTCCGAGAAAGAATTATTTTGATAGGCATTTTCGTGTATAACAACAATCTGTATTTGAAATATTAAAAAAAAACGTTTTTTCGTACCCGTATGCACTTTTCAACCTCTAACTAATTTAAATATCAATCGATTTTAAATTTTTAAACGGATGTAGATAAAAGAGACTAAGACTTTTCGAACCATATATATCTTGTTTCAGTAAATTTCAGATATATGTCTGTATTTTTTCACCAAATATAATTTTTTCGGTTTTTTCGACACTTTTCTACTTTGGACTCGTTTTTACGCAGTATTTTTGTACTGGAACCATACCGTTTATAACTTTGTTTATAATATGTAATTAAATTAGAGTAATTCGAAGGTTTGTTTAAAAAATTCCATAAAAATTTACAGAGTTATTAAAGCGCACAGTGCTTTGTCCCCATATAGTGAATCGGCAAAATTAGAGAAGTTATCGCAGAGAAATGAAATTTGGAGTGCTGGTTCAAAATTAAGAAAAATTCGAAGTTTCGGAAAAACCGGTGCAAGGACATGACTAACCCCCATACATCTTTAAATTTAAGTTTAATTTTAGCTATAATTGTATATAGAATAAATCGAAAGTTGGTAACTATCTGCTAAAATAAGTCTTTTAGCTTAGTGGTTAATTTTGTTTCATTCGGTGCAAGGACATGACTACCTCCCATATATAATTTTTCTCAAAAACTAAATTGTAACTACATTAGTGATCAGAATGCACTGAAAACTTATAACAACTTATAAAACTATATTTTTGGGCTCTCTGGGAAATTTCGCTTTATTCGATGCAAGGACATGACCATCTCCCATATATCCTTTTTCTCATAAACTAAATATTTGCTACATTAGTGATCAGAATGCACTGAAAACTTATAACAACTTACAAAATTATATTTTTGGGCTCTCTGGATATTTCACTTCATTGGATACAAAGACATGACCATCTCCCATATATCCTTTTTCTGATAAACTAAATTTTTGTTACATTAGTGATCAGAATGCACTGAAAACTTATAACAACTTATAAAACTATATTTTTGGGCTCTTTGGGAAATTTCGCTTTATTCGATACAAGGACATGACCATCTCCCATATATCCTTTTTCTCATAAACTAAATTTTTGCTACATTAGTGATCAGAATGCACTGAAAACTTATAACAACTTATAAAACTATATTTTTGGGCTCTCTGGGAAATTTCGCTTTATGCAATACAAGGACATGGCCATCTCCCATATATCCTTTTTCTCATAAACTAAATTTTTGCTACATTTGTGATCAAAATGCAAATAATTTAATATTCTCTTTAAAAAGGGTCATAAATAAATTTGTTTTTAAATTTGCTGAACAAATAAGATAATTAATTTTAATTGTAATTTATGATGTTTTCTTTCAAAATGTATTTCTCAATTTCTTTGAATTTATAATTTTTTTGTGTTTTGTAGACCTAAGTGACGATAGTTCCGGCTCCGACATTAATAACAAATGAGCCATTAAATCTCTATTTGTATTTTCTCTCGTCGTTTTTCTTGTATGGGATAATCGCACATTCCTTATATTTTTATGACTGGCTTCTAAGGCTTCTTCGGACAAACATCCTAGAATAAAAATAGTTTTAAAAAATTTGTAAAACGTTTTTTTAATATTTTATTGCCTATTGGCAATTTGAAGTATTCCAGAACATCGCACCCACGCACGAAAACCTTATGAACAGTACTTTGCATGTAATACCAGCCATACTGTATTAAATATGAATTTCTAATAATATTTAGCAGCTGCTTAGACGTTGTCACATTAACCGGGATTCCGCAAGATAAAACTCTTAATATTGTGCAAAAATTATCAATAAGACTTCTATCAATCACTATTTTCAAAAAATCGTCGAGCCGTGGTTCCGTCGTTAGTAGTTCCAAATCCCGTTTTTACTTGGTCATTTTCAATTCTTTTTTTTGTTTCGTAAAAAACTGAGGTATTTTCCTTATTGACTCTCCAAACTTTCAAAGGAAGACGGTAAGCAATGTGCAATATGCATTCAAAAAAGCGTATCCAACAGTGGAGTGTGGAAAGTCCATATTTATAATTATTAATACAAGAGTCCATAATAATGTTTATATTGTTCATATCTGTAGGGCTTGCATTACATATAAACCACCTACTTCCAGAGTTTGTGTTACTCAAAACATTTGCAACTGAACCTTCTATCATTGTGCAGTGCATATCGTATGACACCTCAACAGTTGAACCATTTGTATCAATTACAGAAAATAAAAAAAAAACAAGTAAGAGTACTATATTCGGCTGTGCCGAATCTTATATACCCTTTACCAAAGTGCGTTTATGTAGTATAGAGATACATACATAAGCACAGAGATATGTATGTAGATATTAATTTTGTGAAAAAATTCATAATTTTTGCTCTTGTGCAATTTTTAATAAGTGACCTCTCGGTATTTTTCGTTTAAATATGTTTTTTTTTATATTAGCAATAAGTCGAATATCGATGCCTTATACCGTAGACAGACGACAGCGTTAATTTGCATTAAGAGCTCACTAATGTGAATTAAAAATTTACCCTGACAGACGACTGTTATTTGCATTAAGTAAACAGTTAGCAAAATCTGTGCATCCCTTTCTTACCACACACTTCGATTATTTTCCTTGGAAATCTTAAAATAGAAAAATTATGTCTCGATTTTAATATTCTTTTTTTCTTTTTCTAAAAACAATTAAAATAACTTAAATTTCCTGACTTTGAATCCATTTTCATTTTGAAAACGAAAACAATTTGCCACAATTTGATGGATGGTTGACAGTGTTACCGTGTTACCATAAGAGGGCGGTGTTATCATATAGTTAAATTCAGTATTAAATCAGTTTCATTTAGTGCATTTACGGTAAATCTAATACGCATTGGAATGGGGATAATTCATAAGTTAATTTGAATTAAGACAGTTAATGCAAATTAACGCTGTCGTCTGTCTACGCTATTACTTTCTAAAAAAATACAAGTTTTCAGGAGAGCAAAAAAGAAACGGTAAATCTCTTTATACTTCGGTGTTTGGATAAAAGTTCATATGCAATTATTAAGGAATTGATTACATCTATATATATTAGTAGTAAGTTTAATTATGAAGCGCATTTATTGAGATACGAGTTTGGTGCATTAAGAGTAATTTTAATACTTGATCAATAAGTTAGTCGTTTGTTGCCCTTATAGCTAAACAAACAAATAATGCCGTTATATCAAAATTATCAAATGAAAACAATATTTAATATCCCAGATGACATGAGATTTGATTTAATGTTCGCTTAAGCTTCGAACTTCGAAAATAGCTTTAGTATTGTACCTCCATACCAAGCAAACTATGTAACTTTTTTATTTAATAATCTTTAATTTTGCAAAATTGTTAATTTTCTCAATTTAAACATCCCATTAGAAAAGGTATATATAGTGGTATTATGTATGTAAACGTTTATTCCTAAATGATTTTTTTGAATTTCTTGAGCTCAAAGGAACGGTTTCAGGGAAATGAAAGAGAACATGTTCTTTATTTAACTTTATAGTTAGAACTGTAATTTAGCGATACATTTTATTTCCGTCTCCATTTACTAAAAAGAAAGTGCGACTCTGACTTGCGCACGAAGGTTTCCGTAGTAATACTATATGAACTTTAGCCTATATAAAATACAATTTTGGCATTTCTTTCGTTTTTGGGTTTTTTTCGGTTTTAAGCGTTTTTCAATAGGTGTTTCTTTAGTTTTGCCGTTTTTAGCGTTTTTGACTTTTTTTTAATTGAGCGATTTTTTTTAGTTTTGGTGCTTTTTCTCGTTTTAGCGATTTTTTAGGTTTTTGGCATTATTTTTAATTTGGTGCTTTTTAAATTTTGGCGATTTATTTTATTTAGGTGATTTTTG
Source organism: Tachina fera (assembly GCA_905220375.1). Classification (NCBI taxonomy): domain Eukaryota; kingdom Metazoa; phylum Arthropoda; class Insecta; order Diptera; family Tachinidae; genus Tachina; species Tachina fera. Next base: position 66,199,101 of record LR999964.1, read on the forward strand.
TAATTTTGGTGATTTTTTTCATATGAGCAAATTTTTTTTTGGTTTTGGCAATTTTTTTTCGTTCTGGCGATATATTTGATTTTCATGATTTTTTTTATTTAGGCGATTTTTTTATTTTTTGGCGATTTGTTTTCATGTAGGCAATTTTTTGTTTGTTTTGGCGATTTTTACTGTTTTTGGCGTTTTTATTTCTTTGTGGCAATTTTTTGGCGTTTTTTAATTTTGCCGACTTTTTTTCGTTTTGGCGATTTTTTTGATTTTGCCGATTTTTTTTTCATTTAGGCGCTTTTTTTAATTTTTGGTGATTTTTTTCATATAGGCAATTTTTTTTGTTTTGGCGATTTTTTCGGTTTTTGGGTTTTTTTTTTAATTTTGGCGATTTATTTTCGTTTGGCGATTTTTTTGATTTTGGCGATTTTTTTTCATTCAAGCGATTTGTGCGCGTTTTTTTCACTGTGGGAATTTTTTTTAGTTTTGACACGTTTTTCTCGTTTTGGCGATTTTTTTTAAATTTTTGGCGATTTTATAATTTTCGGACTTTTTAGTTTTACCGTTTTTGAAAATTTCAAGTGTTTAACTCTTACGGTTTCTAAGATATAGCAATTTGTCAAAATTACATAGTCAAAATTTCATTAACTGATGGGCCACCCTTTAATTTAAATTTTTTTAATTTTAGTGTTAATTGTTGTAGCCTATATAAAAATACACTAATTTTACAAATTTCAAGTGTCATATGTACATATGTACACACATACATAAAATTGTGTGCATATTACATGGGATATTAAAAGTTTTCGTTACTCATTTTGGAACACCCTTTAATTTTTAGCTGTTATATATTTGTTGTTGTAGCGACCAAAGTTCTACATACACTGTCCAAATTTCAGACCAGTAGCTTTTACCGTTCCTGAGAAAATAGCCTTCTTCCTAAAACATGAAATATGTTTAATTATTAGGAAAAAAGTTAAAGTTTTCCAACCCTGGAAACGTTTTACTAATTTGTTAAGTTTTTAAATTTTTTTTATTATAAATACCAATTTTAGTCATACCGAAGTATAAAATAAGTTAATTTAATAAAAAAGTAGTAATAAAAACTTGTTTTCGGTAGTTATTTTCTATGGGAAAATAGAGTTTGAGTTTTCCAGCTCTGAAACCGTCAGCTCGATTTTACTGATTTTCAATAGCAAAATTTTTCGGGAAATTTCTGACACACCAGTCCAAGAACGAAGTCTCTAGCTGTTCTGGGAGCTTGGGAAAACCGATTTCACGTACAGATAGACGGACAGACGGACATCGCTTGGATCCAGAATATATATACTTTATGTGTCGCTTATTAATATTGTCGAAATTACAAACGGAATGACAAACCTATATATACCCTTTTACCATTTTTTGGTAAAGGGTATAAAAAGTTCTCAAACAGACCTACTGTCAATAAAATTGCACAGCTTGCAAAAATTGAATTGAACATTGAACGCCGCTGGGGTCCTTTACTTGGAAAAAATTCTATAATCATATATTTGGTCTTTGTAAAATTAAAAAAATATAGATGTTCTTAAAAAATACAAAATTTAAAATTTCCGATTAAAAATCTTAATTTTTTTTTCTAGTGGTTAGATTTGTTAACAAAGTATATAAATGAAAAATAAAAAATCGCCTACTTTTTATTTATATATTTTTTAGTTTTTATAAAGTTTGCAAAACTTTAGGGTTTCCGCCAAAAAAAATATTGTTTCAATTTTTGGTAAATTTTTGTCACTATTTAATAAAAATTATACACTACATCAAAATATGATTTATGATTTTTTATTAAAATTAAAAAAACAATTGTATAAACTTATTTTTTTTAAATTTTGGCAGTACCATAAACTTAGGTCCTTGCAACTTTTTCTGATACTTAGGAAATGTGTCTTAAAAAATTCATATAATTTTTACATTTCCGGGTGAAAAATCTAAAACGTGTTTACATATTATATTTAAGCCCTTTAAAATGTACCAAAATCACAAATAAATAAAAAAAAAATTTTTACTCTATCAAACTTTTGCATTTTGGGAATTCCAAATAAAAAATCGCAAAAGTTTTCGATGGCACAAAGAACTTTTCTATTTAAAATATTTACAAAAAAGTATTTTTGTTTTTTTGTACCTGTAGTTATTAACAAAACTGTTAAGTTTTAAAGCCATACAATTAAAAATGAAATTTAAAAAAAATTTTGTGTAACACAGGAAAAACCGTTTTTCCGTTCAACAGTTTTACCTCAAACATTTGCTGACTTTAGCGCCCTCTACTGTTAACAAAAAGATGAGATGATAAATTCTATTTAAGAATTTATTTAAGGTACCTTGTTAGCTTTACAAAAATGTATGTATTACTTAAATATTCTAAGCACTTTATTTTATTTTAATTTTGCCTATGGGACAAAGCACTGTGCGGCGGCGGCTGATCAAAACAATTCGGTGGCTCGGCTAAGCCGGCTCTTAGCCGATCGACGTAGATCTCTGTTTCCAAACTTGAAGAAATGGCTCGGTGGTAAAGGCTTTACCAAAAGTGAAGAGGTTTAGACTGAGGTTTCTGGCTATTTTGAGAAGATAAACAGTTATTACTTTAAACAGGGTATAAAAGCTGTATTATATTAGTGTTGAGTCTAAAAAGGGATTATGTTGAGAAATAAAAAAATTCTACAAATTTGTTGTGCTTGTTTTTGTCAGGTAGGCTAGTTGTGAGATTCTACCTCTTGTGGTATTTGTGGTAACCAGGGAGCAACTTAAATAAAAACCTGATGGCAAATTACCGCATTCGATAATATTCGAAATTTTAAAATATTTCCATATAAACTCTATTGAAATATTTCGTGATTTTATTCAATAACGAGTGCCTTAAGTTGCTCCCCGGTGAAATAGGTGCGCGAGAAAGGCACCTCGAACGTAACTAATTGAAAATATAAAATAAATATTTAATTATATACAAGATTTTTTAAACTTTTAGGTTAATAAAAAATCATAAAAAAACAAACCCCAGTAAAAAAAGAGACTCCAAAAAAGTCATGAAAATGTAGAGTTTACGATGCGGAAGTAGTGCAAATTTCGATCCGATCTAATGATTTTTACATGGGGTTGTCATTGCAAGAAGTTCTCTTTTTCGATGCCTGGTCACTGAATTGGAAGCGATATTAAGAAAAATTCCCTTTTTTGTGTTCTACGATAATATTTTCATCTAGGAAAAATGGTAAATAGTTGCCTTTTTTAACAATTCGTTTCTTTTTATACGAATTTAAGCCCGAAACAGTGTTTTCATGTAAATTTAAGCAAATAACTTTTAAATTTTAGACTAAAAATAATTCATAAATTTCTTAAAAAAAATAAATTTTTTTAAATTGTGGTGAGTATTTTCTCACACTATGGAGGAGTTACAAGGTTGTGTGTGACTAAAATAAGCTTCTACATGGTTTTTTGCTCACTCTCGGCAAATTAAAAATATCGATTTTTTGGAAGCAATGAAAATGTACTTCCGCTAGAATGACTTCCATTTTTTTCACTGGGTTATGTTTGCTTTATTTGATTGTATAGGTAATTTTAATTCTTAACTACTTTTTAATGTGTAATTAATATTACGTAATAATATATTTTAAACAAACTTTCATTTTACTTGCTCAATATTTGCTAATGAACAATTATTACTTTCAACGCTAGTTTTTGCTGGATATAATTTGTCTGGTTAAATCCAACCAATTCTAATATCACTTTTCCTTTCTTTTTAAGAGTTTTTGTGTTTCTTTTCAAAACAAGCCCAATGCAATCCAGTTGAATCTAGTAGCAATTTGTGAAAATGATTATAAATTATATAAAATGTGCACAGAAATCTATTCATTTATTCAGTTGTGACCTTAAAATAAAATAATTCAAACATAAAGCAGAACTGTTTACATACTTATGGAGTTGTCTCTCTCGTTAATAAAAATATAATGCAAAATTTTTTTTAATAAAATGGGCCATTTGGTTTTATGTATAGTTTACATATCGTTTGAGGTCACTAAGTTTCTTTTCCTATCGAGAGTTTTAAAGTTCAGCACAAATAATAGTTTCAATTTAAGAAGTCAATTGGGCTCTATAAAAAACATACTGTCCCCAATGAAATACGAGGGTTGTTTGATAGCTCCTATAGCGGGGCTGTCCCCGCAAAAGAGGTTTGTTAAATTAGCGTTTTTCTAGGTTTTTAATTCCCTTTATGTAATAAGATTTCTCAAGGCCCGAAAAACAGGTGTTTGTTCTAATGATGACCACAAATCCCACAAATAATTTTAATTTGATAGCAGTTAGTAATCCAATGCATCGATTTTTTTTTTCACTACGCAGAAAATAAAAAATTTGTTAATACAATAATTTATTTCTGTATGCAATTAAAATATTATTTAAAAAGGCAGCTACAACCATTTTTGGAAGTAAGAGTAAAAAACACACATTTGTAACATAAGAAAATAAATTCAACTCAATTATTTCCAATTAAAATTATTGTGTTTTACAGATTTCTAACTCAAACGTCTTGCATAAACTGGAGGTTATTCACAATTGAGTTGTTAACAAGAAAACAAATATTTTTAATAAATTTATGTTTCAAATTCTAATGTGTTTCTTTGTTTGTTTTTTTTTAAATTTTCCTACCAGTTTTTTTTTTGTTAAATTTCAAAGTAATTTCCACACAACCCTCGAAACGCTTTTTTTTTCTCTGTGAAAAAAATTATATGTCCTTTAGTGGAGTCGAACCAGCAGGCTCTGCATTAATAGCCCAGTAAAAAAAGAGACTCCAAAAAAGTCATGAAAATGTAGAGTTTGCGATGCGGAAGTAGTGAAAATTTCGATCCGATCTAATGATTTTTACATAAGGTTGTCATTGCAAGAAGTTCTCTTTTTCGATGCCTGGTCACTGAATTGGAAGCGGTATTAAGAAAAATTCCCTTTTTTGTGTTCTATCATAATATTTTCATCTAGGAAAAAGGGTAAATAGTTGCCTTTTTTAACAATTCGTTTCTTTTTATACGAATTTAAGCCCGAAACAGTGCTTTCATGTAAATTTAAGCAAATAACTTTTAAATTTTAGACTAAAAATAATTCATAAATTTCTTTAAAAAAATAAATTTTTTTTTAAATTCTGGTAAGTATTTTCTAACACTATGGAGGAGTTACAAGGTTTTGTGTGACTAAAATAAGCTTCTACATGGTTTTTTGCTCACTCTCGGCAAATTAAAAATATCGATTTTTTGGAAGCAATGAAAATGTACTTCCGCTAGAATGACTTCCATTTTTTTTCGCTTCGGCGACTTTTTTCCTTTGCTGCGTTTTTTTTTTAATTTTGCCAATTTTTTTCGGGTTTTGGCGATTAATTTTAGTTTTGGAGATATATTTAGTTTGGTTTTTTTGATTTGGCGATTTTCTTGGTTCTTGGCGATTATTTTCGGTTTCGCGATTTAATAATTTTAGGATTTTGTAGTTTTAGCGTTTCTTTAAGTTTCAAGAGTTTGGCTCTTACGGTTAAAATTACATTAAATGATTAAATACAATTTAAATACAATACAATAAATTAAGATTTTTTTTTAATTTTAGTGTTAATTGTTGCAGTCTGTCTAAAAATAAACTATGCAATATAATCTAGAGTCTAGATCGTGTGTAGGGACATTTACATTCATACTTATGTTTGTGTTGGTGCTTCGCTTTTGAGCGTAATATTTTTTAGCTAATGGCTAATAAATCAGTTAATATTTAAATATGTGTATGTTGCTAAAGTTAGTTTTCATAAAATATTAAAATTGTATTTAAATGCACTTTAATTTTTTCAGTGGCTAGTTAAAGTTATTGTCAAATTAAGTTAAAAGTACGGTAGCACTACAATATTTCCAAATATTATTAAAAGCTTCCCAAAGAACAGCTGTTCAATATAAATAAGAAAGTTAATTTATAAAATTTGCAGAAAAGTGAAATTGCGAAAAACATATTTTATAATACAAAATGAGCATCAGAATACATTTTTCTATTTATATATTTCATGATATAGAAATATGTGTTACGTTCAGTGTTGTCAGATTTATTTTCACCCTCTTCGCCAAAAGACTTGTGGAATATCGCCAAATATCGCCAATATACTAAAACATTAATTTATAGTTATACAAATAATTTTTATTTTGTATTTACATTACAAATACGAGTATTGTTAAATTTTAAATTCAGTAGATAACGTCTATCGTAAAACATAAAAAGTAATACCATATCAGAAAAATTACAGTAACATACGAATACTATCGTACAAAAAATACTTAAAAATAATCTATTCCAAAAGATTAATCTAAATAGGATAAATTGAACTTAAGCACCAAGATCTTCCAATCTTGTGATAAAACTGAATTAACATTTACTTACATGTGTATTTAAGTACACATTTCATATCCTTGAAGTGGTAAGTACAAAAAGCATCTTCGTATTTATACTTTTTGGTACTTCATTATCAAAATGTTGTTTCTAACTTATAAAAGAAAGTTTTCGCCACTGTGTTTTTGAGATAAAAAAGATTCACAAATATTTTGAATTTTTGCACGACATATTTCATGTTGTAGAAAAAATTCCATTAAAAAATTTTATATTCTTAACATTATTTTATTTTATTGAAATCGCCAAGGAGTTCAAATATCGCCAAGAAAGTCGCCAATCGCCATTTCAAAATTTTGATAGCCAAAATCAAATTTTTGTGGCCACGTTTGGCGAAATATCGCCATATCTGATAACACTGGTTACGTTTGTTGTATATTTGCGAAAACTAAACGAATTTCTTTTTAATACGACGACATGTTGTTCATGTACATGCCATCAAAGAACACACACATGCACAAAACATATGTTATGTTTTTAAAACTTAAACAAAACTTAAACGCACAATGTTGGCTATTTAAGATTAATTTAATTTTGGGGTAAACAACAAAATTTTTACTTAAAAATAAACTACATATCGAGCCTTATTTTTAATTCAATCGTAAGCGACAAAAATTAAATTTTTCAGGAAAAGATTTAAAAAAAAAATCAAATAGGTATGTTTTTGTACGTAAATTATCGCTTACGATAGAATCTCGTAAGTTATCCGTACGTTAGCCCGTATCTTAAAAGTTATCAACAATTTTGGCATTTTGATAATTCTAAACTATTGGTAGGCGCATAAAATTTTAAATTCAATAAAAAAGTGCATTTTCGATAACAAGTCGCTTACGATAAATTCGAAAAGTGTGACTTTTACTACCAGACGAAGGGTTCCATACGGATACTGCATATACATACATATAATAATATACGAACTTTAACCTGTATAATAGTTTTAGAATTTTTTTTAAGTTTTGAGGATTTTTTCAGGGTTCTTTCCTATAATTTGGCGTTTTTGGCGGTTTTTTTCGGTTTTGGGGATTTATTTTAGTTTCGGTGATTTTTTTTTTCGTTTTGGCGATTTATTTTAGTTTTAGAGATTTTTTTAGTTCGGTGCTTTTTTCGTTTTGACAATTTCTTCGGTTTTTGGCGGTTTGGCGATTTATTTTAATTTCGCCAAAAATTCCAAAACTCCCAAGCTCTTGAAATTTTCCAGTGCTTGTTTCCTGCTATACATATATATTATGTGGGATTTTAACATTTCTCGTTGCTCGTTTTGGTAAATCCTTTAATTTTTAACTGTCATATATTTGTTGTTGTAGCGGCCAAAGTTCTATATATTCGGTTCAAATTTCAGGTCCGTAGCTCTCATGGTTCTTGAGAAAGCAGCCTGTGACGGACAGCTTTCCTTTTCACTTCTCGTGCATGGAACCCTAAAAATGGAACAATATGTTGTGCATATTTTAAAGCTTTTGCACTCAGTTCATATTTTAGAGCAAGCAGTGGAAGAAAAAGGTTGTTCATATTTTAGGGTATTCAGATATTAGGGGTTCATATTATCGCGAGCTCACTTTATATTACTGATGAAAGATTTATTAATTTAAATTTTTTTAAATTGCAGAGAGTTCAATCTAAAAAATTTCTGTAACTTATTTCCAATAACTATCGAAATTCAGGGGTTTTATACCCCTTTGAAAAATTTTTATTTTTTCCCTTTCAGAAATTAAATATTAAAATTGCTTAAATGTGGCTATTATCATATTTTTAATCGACATCATTTTTTAACCGACAAGAAGTTTAACTGAACGCAAAAATAAATTTCTATGTGGTCAACTAAAAAGATAGATTCTGCCTTCCTTGGCACCCATTGCAAATATTTAAGTAATTAAGTACATATAATAACACATTTGTTATTTTTAGATTTTTAGTGCATAATTTGTTTTTAAGTTTATATAATTTATTTTATTCTAGTTTTTTTTTTCAAATTCGTTGCTAACAATGATAACCACAGAGTTAAGGCCCAACTATAATATGAATAAGCTGGCTTAAGCTAATGCCAGAATTGAACGATAAGTCTGTCAAATACTTAAGCAATTCAGATGTGACTTTTAGGTGGCCACAATGTACTTAAGTATTCTTTAGCCACAGCTGCACATATAGGTATTGTTCACAATTTTTTAGTAATTTTGTTTCTTCTTAAAACTAATAAATAAATGCAATTCAATCGAATTAACTTGTTGGAATATCCTAATCTATTAAAAATTCACGTATAATTATATCTTCCACTTTATTACTTGTTTTATTTGTTTTGCGTACTAAAAAGTACAACAATGATCATACATAAATAAACTCATGTGTATGCGTGTATGTATGTGTATTGTAAAACAACCCAGTGAAAAAAGAGACTCCAAAAATGTCAGAAAATGTAGAGTTTGCGATCTGGAAGTAGTGAAAATTTCGATCGGATCTAATGATTTTTACATAGGGTTGTCATTGCAAGAAGTTCTCTTTTTCGATGCCTGGTCACTGAATTGGAAGCGATATTAAGAAAAATTCCCTTTTTTGTGTTCTACGATAATATTTTCATCTAGGAAAAATGGTAAGTAGTTACCTATTTTAACTATTCGTTTCCTTTTATACGAATTTAAGCCCGAAACAGTGTTTTCATGTAAATTTAAGCAAATAACTTTTAAATTTTAGACTAAAAATAGTTCATAAATTTCTTTAAAAAAATAAATTTTTTTTTTAAATTCTGGTGAGTATTTTCTAACACTATGGAGGAGTTACAAGGTTTTGTATGACTAAATAAGCTTCTATTTGGTTTTTAGCTCACTCTCGGCAAATTAAAAATATCGATTTTTTGGAAGCAATGAAAATGTAGTTCCACTAGAATGACTTCCATTTTTTTTCACTGGGAAAGAATGAAAATAAAAGTTTTGCTTTCTTTTCTGAGTTTAATATAAGGAACAATAAAAAAATATTTAAAATCAATTAATATATTCTGATGCTGTTTGCTTGAGTTTAAAAAAAATACACAAACCGTGTTTTCCGTACGGAATATGCGTTCAGTTTGGCACTTAGCTTAAGCAAATGACATTTGACGAAACTTGACGAAAAGTTCCATAAGTACATTATAGTTCGCAACATACGTTTCATGTGTAACCTCACAGTCGCTTAAGTTCGCTTATTCGCATAATAGTTGGGCCTTTAGGATATTTCACTGTCGTTATGACACTTCATTTTAAAATGGAGAATACCGATATACATACCTTCGATAAACATAACGATAACGGCAACGGTGATGCTATTCGTACACGGTCGTTTTAGTTTCATTTTAAAACATAACATTCACTTTGTGTTGTATAAATATTAATAATATCAATCAAAATCGTACATATAAAGCTGTTGCTAAACTAAGCTTAGAGAGATATTTTCAAAACTGCGAATAAATTCTGCTGATTCAAGACTAAATTCCTACACCTATTGTACACTTTGCAAAACTTTACAGAAGTTGTGTTTAGTTTAATATAAATATCGGTCGTTTATGTCGAGTTTAAATTTTTCAATTTACACACAACTTAAATGGAAATTGGAAATTTTATTTTTCTCCACAGAGTTGTCTACACAAAATATTTGTGTGCAATTTGAACAGAATATGAATATTAATAACAATATGAGGATTAATTCTGCATTATGTACTCAAACATCTTAGCTATTTGATTTATGACGTTGTTTCAGTAAATGAGCGATATCTAGTCGCATTTTTGTTTACTTAGTGATGTTATCTTAAAAAAAAAGTATGTCGTGTTGATTAAAGATAACGATTACAAAGTCTGTTTTATTTTTTTAATGTTCGGATACTCTCATATAAGCACAAGTGTTCTTTTCAATTACCTTGTAAATGGTGTATATAAACAATGTCTGTTTTACTTTTTTTTATTTATTTATGTACAAATGTATAAGATTCATCAAACAACTCACATGAGTTTGCATTTTGATTGCATACAATTTAAACTAATATTTTACTTAAACATTTGCTTATTTTTTTGTTTGCCAATTTTATAAACATTTAAAGTTTTTTTTTGCATGAATGCTGTTGTTGAAGTATAAAAATTTAATAACGTTTATAACGAAGCTGTTTTGACCAACACAATGTGTACTACAGCCCTGCACAAATGTATTTTAAATGTAAATACGTCTTGCTTTTTAAATGTATTGCTCTGCTCTGGTAGTATTATACTACACCAAAAGTAAATTCTGTCATATAATAAGATAAACACGATGGAGGTTTGTGTATATCGGTGCTTACAGGTGATGTCGCGAACACTTTTTGTTCGCAAAAAAATTTTGGAAAATTTGAAAAAAAAAATTCAAACACTCCAAATACCACAAAAAGGAATAGTGTCTTCACATTTGATGCTTGTGTGGTTGTTAGTTTGCGTATTGTATGTTTGAGTGTATATGCAACATGTAGATGGTGTGCTAATTAGTTTGTGTTTAAAATTTAAATCAACCTCATAGAACTAATGTAAATGCATGTGTACGTTTAGATATGTGTGTATTTGTGTGTGTGTTTGTAGTTAATCCAATTTTACTTTTTTTTTTTTGAAAGAGAAGTTACACTCAGGCAATGAATACCTAGTGCTATTACTAGGTGTTACCTTATTTAGGAAAGGAAAAGTGATAGAGAAGACAAGGCGGTGGAGGAAGAGACAGAGAAAAGCTTCATTCTTTTACAACTCTGAATTTTGCAAATTTTTTTAATAATTCAGTGTTGCAGCGCCTCTGGTGTTAAATGAGGCGTAGTAAATTTCTTTTAAGATGTGGCTAGTAACCATTTTATCGATTATTTGATTTCGCTGATAATTCTGGTACACAATGAAGGAGGGCGTTCTGATGTAACATTAGCATTAGTATCTGCTGGAGTCGGTATAGTTCAGTGACCAGTGACTATGCCTTCATCAATTGAACTTTCCTACAACAACTGCTATTTGACATTAATGCACATCAGAAAAATGCGTGGTATTGTTATTTAATGACTGTTGTGTACAGGGATTGAACCCAGTACCTTCGGTTTTGTAGTCAACGTGCTAACTAGTTCAGCTAGTCCCACTCTTGTTTGGTACTCGGCTCGGAAAGTACAACAGTAAACCAATGACTAATTTACTACATTTAAGGAATCTCCCCAGTTTCAAACGGTTGCCTATGTCAATTTTTACTTTTGAATAATGAAACTCATTTTCTTTTTCACTTGAAAACAGCCTTGTAAAAGTAAGTCTTATGAAAACAAAATGCAGCAAAAAATAAAAAATATGAACTCGCCCATTTCCAAATCAAGTTCCTTCTAAATTCGGATGCTAGAGCTGATGCTATTAATTTGCATATTTTAAATTTCAACTTAAAGAGGTGTAATCATATGTTTTAACAACCCAACTTAGAAGCAAATTTGTGAAAACTATTCGGTAGCCAGAGGAAAGTCGATTATTTTAATATAAAAAAAATTAAAATATGTAATCTGAACTAAAAAAATCTTTTCGTACAATTAACATCAAAGCAGTACAATATTTGACAGTTGTTGGTACAATTTTAAAATTCTCAATGCCATACCTGATACGGGCCCATGAGTAGAAAGAAGCAAACACAACAAATTCTTTCGTCACGAAGTATTTGATTCTTTACTTCGATACACACAACAACTTTAACAAATATGTTGAAATCAGTATCTATCAGAGTTTGTTTTTCAAAACTTCACTACAGTATTTGAAAAATCTTCCTTATTATCTTGAAAGTTCTTTCAAACGGCTTTATGCAGGGCGCTACATGCACGCATTAAAGTCCTGCACAAGACCTTTTAAGACATGAGGGATTTTTCAAATACTTTACTACAGCGAAATCTTCTAAAACAAACGCTAAATAACACTGTTTGAAATACATTTGTTTAAGTTATTGCAGGTATAGGAGTAAAAAAGAATATACTTCGTGACGGAAGAATATGTGATGCTTGCTTCTTTCTACGCATGGGCGCGTATACAAACGTCACGCACGTACATACGAACACGCGTTGTGTATATTCTCTTTTATTATTCTTTCACAAACAAACGCACACATGCACTGACAGTAGTTGTGTGCGCTTGCTTTAAAAAACCTCCCTTAAACACATATTAGGTTTCCATCTACATCTTACACACATAATTAAACGTACGATATGCAAACTAACAAGTATGTACGCATCAACACTACTTCTTTTGATTGTTTGTTACGAACAAGAAGCCTTCGCGACATTGCTTGTTAACACTCATATACATGAACATCAATATAGCCATCGTGCTTCGCTTATTCTATGACAGCATTAATATTGGTTTATAATATATGCCACGAGAATACATTTAAAAAACAAGACGTATTTTATTTTCAAGACTGTTTATGCAGGCCTCTTGTATTTACTAACATATATAGGCGTTAAGTCATACTAAGGGTAAAGATAATTATGAAGAAATATAGAACGAGAGTGCAGTGCGAGCTCCTGCTTAAATTGCAAATTAAAGAATTGCGATACAACTAGACTCTGCTCTTTGTGAAGGGGTACAAGTTTTTTATGGTTCCATATGAGATTCCCGAAGGCATTTAAAGCTCATGTTGCACAGAAAGCGCTGAGGTGTAGGATCTATAGTGTAAAATAGAGTTACAGAAGATGAATAGTCGTCTCCTCTTCATCCAGACAATAAAACCAGTTCATGGATTCAGTAACTTTCGTTACGATAATCATATCGCTATGATAAATATAACGAACATTTATCGACACATTTTAACGATATTCGCTGTCGGTTGAAGTAAAAATAAAATAAAATCACAAGCTTAAATTCATTTAGTTTATTATATTATTATTTGTGCTCTTCGCATATTTTGATATTTTATACACAGAGATACCTCATGATATAGAATTAAACGGTGACTAAACCATAGATGTACACTATCGTTAAAAATAAATTACAGAATCACATTATCTTTACCGCGGATTCTGTGATTACGAAGATGAGTCTCCAGAGCATATTCTTCTGAAGGGAATTCACCAATTCAATTGGGAAATCACCTATTGGAAAATTGGGAACTGTCAGCTCTAGACCCGTTGACAATCCTGAGATTCATCAGCGGAGTAGGTCTAGATGAGGTGTTCTAGCAGGACATACAATAGATCTACTTTGGTCGTAGTGCCCTATACTTCCCGTTTGACTTAATTCATTCATACCGGTAAATATAACTTTTATCGGTTCGCAAAAAGTTACGGAATCCAAGTACAGTTGTCACTATACTGGAGTCCCATCGTTCTGGAATGTACAAAGAAACCCCAATGCCTTGCGGTCATAGGGAGGAGGTCCCACACTTGTTTTTTTTAAGCTAAGAAGCTGCCGAGTTCTGCTTAAATTGCGGAGACGCCTTTTATAGATTAGAATACCTCATTGTTTTACTTGAATTGCACACTACCAGCAGAATGAAGCAAAGATACCACAGAGAGTGTTAAAGCTAAAACTCTAAAACATACTTAATTAGCTTTCTTGCCAAGTTGCCTCATGTCCTCACATCCATTTTGCGAGTGATGTGGGAGTGATTCGCTGTCTCTTCTTAGAATGGTCGTCAATCACGAACAAGGCTTGTGGTTGTCTATGCACCGGAACGGAACCCCCTTGTAGCTTTGCTGTCAGTTATGAAACAGTATCTGTGCTAAATAATTGCATGAGACCTCACTAACGGAGGGTGGCGTTGGCTAAAGTAGTTAGCACGTTTACTTTAAAACCGGAGGTCTTGGGTTCGAGCGCGGTATTCAACAGTCATTAAATAACAACACCACCAAATGTTTCGATGTGCATTAGGGTCCCTTTGTATCAGTTGTTGTACACCCAGAGAAAAACAGCTTAAACTCAATAAAAACCTTATTGAAATAATAAGAGACATTTACGAAAGTCTAGTCATGTTAAAATTTCTTATTTTAATATGGGAAAATATTAATTCACATTATTAATTTATTATTTTTATTTATTTGTAAGTATATCAATGTACATTTTTTATACTGACAACTATTGAATGAATGTGATGCGTTCTTATTTTTAAGTTGCAGCTTTTCCTTGTTCAAGTTATGAAGGCATATTCACTGGTCACTGAACTATACCGACTGCAGGAGATATTATTCCTAATGTAAAATCTACTGCGCAATTCGAAACGAAATAAAAAACTTTCGAAAGCATTTTCCTTCGAATCGAATAGCAGTGTAGATCCCCGAGAACCCTCCTTTATTGTGTAGCAGAATCATCGGCGAGTAAACACAGCTTAAAATAATTTAATATGCCTCATTTGACACCAGAGGCGCTGCAATAAAAAAACCACAGTCGTTAAGCAGCTCTGGGTTGGGGAACATCTCTCGCGTCATCGTAATTATTTCTTAAGTGCGGTCAGGCTTGTGTGTGTTGTTTGGCCTTCGAGAGTTTTTCTTCTCGCTCGCACTGGTTGACTGATCTGCCACGGATAACCGTATAATCTTGCGGTTTTTTGTGGAATTTCTTTAACAACCACGTTGCCTACTTCGTATGTGAAGGCATAGGTCGTGTACAGTCAGTCACAAAACATTATAAAATACTGTTAATACCATCTTGGGCATATGGTCTACATTACTCCGCCCATATTTGTGCAACACCATATTATGCAAATTTACTTTGCATTAATATGTTTAATTAATAAATAAATAATAAAAAAACCAATAAAATTGCAGATTTGTAAAATAATGAAGTTTTCCTCTATATCTTCCTTTACCACCTGTCTGCTCTATCACTTTCCCTTTCCAAAAGGAGGTAACACCTAGTGATAGTAGTAGGTATTCATTGCCTGAGTGTTATTTAAAAAAAACAACTTAATGTATAACATGAAAATTAAGATATAGAAAGATATATTGACTGCATCATTTTTCTTAATGAAATTGGATATGTTGGGGGTTGCTGGATCACATATACATGAATAACAGTTCAACTCCTTTTTTATAAGTACTGAATCCTCTCTTTAAAATCTTCAGAGTTTGTGTGTCAGAAATGAGTGAGGACTCAGGTAATTGAAGCAACTTGCTAGCATGCCACAGATTAGATCACAAAAGATATTCGAGTTCCATAATAACGTAGTGTAGCGTACACATATGCGTTTGGTCGTCGCAGAGAATATTCTGAAAATCTTTTCCTATGCTGAGTTTAATATGACTGAGGCTGGAGGCTGAAGAGATCTTACATATTTGATATTTATTTTACAGTGGGCTTAACAATGTTGCTCGTTTTTCCTTTCTTTAAGAAATTTTAACTCAATACTTTGATCTGTTACCAACCGACTTGCGCAACTAGTTTGCCTATCATATGCTGTAGTACTGGCAGTAGTTATAAAAATAAAAACGTAAGAATGTAAGTGAGTTTTCGTTGAAACTTTTTAGATTAAAGATGTATAAAAGCTGAAATTTTATAATTTCGTCTGATACATAGAGACAAGAAGGATGGGCTGGCGTCCGTGTAATCAAACAAAACTGTACTGATAATAATTAAGGCAGTCAGTCAGTCAGTTAGTCAGTCATTCAGTACTCATCATAACGAACAAATAACATGGGTCTTTAAGGAAATAACAACTCTTTATATACATACATATACATGTATATATACATGTATAATTTTTTTTTTCAAAGATTAAATTAAAACGTTTCGTACTAAAACACGTTTTTATATTTTCTTTGTTTAGTTTAGCAAATTAATTTGCTTTCTTGATTGTTATGTGATTAGAAACTGTTAATCGTCATTAAAATTTGCTACAAATGAATATGATCTTTATTAACTGTAGAAGTTTACGTTTAAGTAAAATATTATGTAGAATAAATTTCTATAAACTGCCCTTTAAAGTCGTTAATGGATAATTATCAGGGTAATCAGGTCAAGTTTATAACTACCAAACTCGATTTTTATTCATTAGTGCTTCGCAAGTTGACGACTAATTATAAATAATATTTTTTCATGAATAAATTTAAAATTTTATATGAATGAATTGAATACGAGTAATAATTGTCTCTTTTTTAGCTCGTTTTTGCTGGTTTAGAATTTTTGCTTCCAAAGCACAGGGAACTCACGGTAATGTGAACTTATAACAACCAAGGTGATTTGCTTTATTGGAATTTTTCGCCCCATTTTCAATAGCAATAATTTTTACCCACTTTACTAGCTTATTTCTTATAATTTAACTTTTTTGAATAGACTTGTGGCTGAAGGCTATTAAGGTGTTCCTTAAGGCCATAACTCACTATCATACAAAAAAGTGCGATCTACGAAAAAATATTACCCTATAGTGATGAATTGTTATTGTTATTCAAATAAATTGTATATTAAATGATTAATGAAATAATGTTAAATTAAACTTTTATTTATGATGGAACATATTTAGTGTGTATCTAAATAATATTTAAGTTGTTTGTCAAATCTTGGACAGGGAAGCCAATATATATACAAACAAAAATTTTTCTCATGTCTATGTCAACCACATATACACATGTAAGTTAAATAATTAACAAAATACAATTATTACACAGAAAAAATTATTCTTGAATTTTTTTCAATTAAGTTATTGCTTAGAAAAAATAATATTTTTTATTAATATTTTAATTGAATATATGTTTATTTTAATTGAATTTACTGCTCTATCAAAAAAGTGTTATCAACAGAGTTTAACTCAGAATAGTATGATATGGTTAACAATTATTGTATGTAAATATTATAATTTTTCTTTTTATGTGTAAAAATCGAGCTGTTTTTTATAGTATGCAACATTGTTTTGAAAAAATATTTTAAATTAAATTACCCAATTAATCTTTTAATTGGTTTTGAACTAAAAACTAAAAAACTACTCAGCTTATATATTTTTTTTTGATTCATAGTAACTTTGACATGCGTGGAATAAAAAATAAAATATTAAAAAAAACAGAAATTCATTTAGTTCCCTTATTTCAAAGTCGTCGTCCATACAGTGAAACATTTGCTGCAAAACATTTGAGTTTGTCGACGAGAGGGGAAAGAGGAATGGCAAAGGGTACTTTGTTTCATGTACACGAAGTTCTTGTTAAGTACGTCTCGCCTCATTCTTATGAAAAATATATGAGAAAATGTATTAACCTGCAAAACAAAAACTTCACAATGTGGACACGAATGCAGTTTCAAAAGAGAAAACAAAAATGTTTTGCAGCAAATGTTTCACTGTATGGACGACGACTTAACAATCAGATCATAATAAGAAACACAAGCTTATAGAGTCCATAGAGTCTATAATGTAGACCAAATGTGAATGGTAATCTTAGTATATTGCCGATATTTGGGGTCCGATGCAAATGGTCTTGCGTAAGTATGTATGTGTGTATGTATAATGTAGTATATGGAAAATATTGTAGCCTTTCTTTAAAATCCAATCACAAAATACACACACAATTCAAAGTATGGGCTACGATATTCTGCATTTACCTTTACGCAAGACTCTCATACAACGAATATGCCCATTGTACTTTTGTGCACCATTCGAAATTCAAAAGCCAGTCAGGTTTTTTGTACAATACACGAATACTTAAATTTTTTATACATACATACATACATACATATTTACATAACATAATTTTTTATAAATTTTTTTATACAATTTAATTTTTTCTATATGTCAATTACTATTTTAATAGAATCTATAAAAAATTTTAAGTAGGTTTTTAATTTTTAGTTAATATAATATTTTTTTAATTGAAAAAATCAAAAAAATTTTCAAATTGAATGGATGAGTTAATACTACAATTTCCGTGATTGGTTGAAAACTAATTAATTTTTTAACTGAATCTTTGTTTTTTTTAATTGAATCTTGTTTTTACTTTTTTCTGTGTACATTAATAGCCTGTTTGTAGAACACGACTCGTCAATAAAAAACGCTAATATGTTAGCATTATTTATTTTTTGGGATTTTAGAACACGAGTGTTGACGATTTTTATAAAAAAACGTAACAGATGTCAATTTATTTGGGTTTGTACAAAGCGATGTGACTCACAATATACGTCAAGGAGGACGACTAAAAAATTGTAGTCGTTTCAAACAAAAAAAAAACTAAAAAATAAGCATAACACATAAAAATTTAAACAAGTAATAAAAGTAAATAAAAAAATTAAACTTCCAACAAAAAAAGGTAAGTAAACTATCTTATTAAGATTGTTCTTTTTAAATTACTTAAATTTTTAGCGTCAAAGTGACAAGAGTACTGAAATTTAGGCAATTAGTGGCATGCATGTAGCAATTTCCACGGGAATTCCGCACTTGGGACACGGTGGCCATGAATTGGCTCGTTGTGAGTCGCGTTCTAAAAACAGACTGTTATTCAGACAATAATAAACATCTTTGGTATTTGTGGTAAGTAATAATATTAAAAGACTCTTGATAGCGAAGAATACCAGCCGGCGCTATTTAAAAGATTAAATTGATTTTTGTCTTTTATTCTAATCAGAAACTTTCTTTTCGTAGAAGAATTAACTTTACTTGAAAAGAGGTTTTTATAACAAGTGCCAGTTCTGGTATAGGAGCAGCTGCTGCCATACATTTTGCCAAGTTGGGAGCTTTACTCTTACTAAATAGTCGCAATGTTTTGAATTTGGAAAAAGTGGCCAAAGAATGCGAAAAAGTAAGCAAATAAAAACCACAGTTAGTAGTGGGAGATATCTCCAAAGAGTCTGATGTGGCGAAATTTTCGCAAGAAACTCTTAAACATCAAGGCAAATTGGATGTTTTAGTGAAAAATGCTGGTATTATTGCGAATGGCATCATCGAGACAACTAGCTTAGAGCAACGAACACGAAACTACGCTTCCATGTATCATTTAACTATGCTATCCACCCCGTAACTAATAAAATCTAAAGGCAACATTGTAAATGTTTCCAGTGTAAATGGCATTCGCTCTTTTAAAGGTGTTTTGGCATATAACATTTCCAAAATGGGTGTAAACCAAATTACTCGTTGCGTGGCATTGGAATTGTGCGATCCATTGTGTTAATCTGGGTGTTACAGTAACAAATTTACAGTTTAAACAATTAAAGCAATTTTTACAACTGGACATGGGAACTCCACAATTTGGTTGCAGTAAGGTGTGTTATAAGCTACAAACTGTGTGTCCGTATGAGTCCATGTAAAGACTTATTCGCTGAACCTACCCACACTCTTTTTTTCTCATTAAATAAATAAATCCTTTCATTTTATTTTTTTAAATGTTCTATTGTTCAAATGTATTTTCATTTTGTACTTAATACATTGTATACAATATTTTTAAATAAAAGAATTATTTGCAAAATATTTTGGTTTAAATCAAGTTTAGGGGCACATTTCAAAAATTAAAAAAAAATTCTTATCCTACAGAAATAAATTAAACAAAAACATGGCTCAGTTTCCAAATTATTGGCCTCTAGCACAACATTGTGATTACAGGGTGTTTTCCAACGAATGTGACCAATGTTTGTATCATCTTCAAGCTTTTGAGAATACCTTTCATGAACTGGTAAAATGCATTCTTGGTCTGCCACATAGGATATATGCTAAAAGCTAAAATAGACAAAGGTTTTATTTCAAATAATGCCTGACCAATAATGCTTCAATTTTACTTACCAACAAGTCAATATTATTAATTTCATATATTAATAATACTGTTGAAGCCATTGTTACACCACGTACGTTCCCTTCGGCCTTCACCACTTGCGATTCTGAAAATTTAACAAAGCAGATTCTTACTATTACTTATCGTGTTTCTTTGCTTATGAGTACATACATATGAACATATTTACGTATGTACATACATTTATGCATGCACATCACTTGCATGAAACTCAATTTTTAAAATATATTAAACTACTTTAGAGTACTTACCTTTGCACAAATACTTTTATAAACAAAATTAAAAACTTTCATGCACAATTTGTTTACTGTAATTGGTTATTTTATTTATGCGTATGACAGTTGTATTTCAAGAATAGGGTTGCCGTTTTTTTTAGCTGAAAACACAATTTTGTATGAAAAAATAAAAACTAAAACTTTATTTTAACATGTTGGCAACAGTACGATTTAGTACCTATTTGACATAAGGGCGAATTAACGTAAGCTGCACGAAAAAGTCGAGTCGCGTTATACAAACGCTTTTCATTACGTAGTCGTTCATGAAACGGCTCGTCGTGAGTCGCCCTTGTCGCGTTCTACAAACAGGCTATAAATGAAATTCATAATGTTCCACCTTGAAATAAATTTGATTCAATATGATTCTTGAATTTGATTTTAACAGTACGTAAATAATAAATCAACGTGAAATAAAGTTATTTCAAAACGAAAAATTGTCTTTGAAAATTACTAGAAATCATGTTAGATTAACATGAAATACATATGAAGCCAAAATCATTGCCGAAAAAGGTTAGATCAAACTTGTTTACGTAGATTTTATGTTGAAATTTTTCTGTGTGCAGTGAAATAACAACTATTGGGTATATTCCCAAGCCTTTAATAAAAAGGTGTGACAATGCTTTAGTGCACAAAATTTAATTAAACTTGCCTGCAAATATTCACAAACTTTTTACTTGTGGGCAACTGCGTAAAGAAAGATTTAAAGTGAGTAAAGAAACATGCTCGTCCATCAAAATCCACAATTAAATAATTTCCCAACACAGTGAAGTCAAATATCTTGACATTTATTTCGACAGCGGACTTATGTACATGGAAACAGACTCAGATGAAATTAAAAGCGGTGCAACTGAATTGAATTACCGGTAGAAATTCCTTCTTAAACTTTAATTGTAAGCTTTTGCGGTACAATGTGATTATAAAGCCGATATGGAGTTATGAAATTCTATTATGAGGCATCTTTTCAGCATAAAATATTGAAAATGTAGGCAGTCCTAACAGTTGACTAAATTAACGTCTTCTCACATTATTAAATTCACTTTAATATGCAGGCACGCGTGATCACTTATGCGATGCACGTCTCTAGTCTACATACGATGTGTGAAATTAAAATGTTGCGCTTGGTTAAAAAAACTACTTGTATTCTCAATAATTATTTCATATCTTCAATTAATTTGCGTCGTGCAAATGAATTAATGACACAAAACTACGAAATCACGACTTATTGAGACAGACGTTTGGTTATTTTCATCAATTCTTCCTTATTGTGAGTTTTTGTTTTTAAGCTTTTCACTAGATTGAAATATTTTTCTAATATTGGTCTTAAAGTTATTTATTTCACACTTCTTGTGGTTTCGTAAAGGGGTGAGTGATAATTGATGATAAATAAATTTCCAAAACAAAAAGAAAATGAAATATTTATTACAAAATCACGACATTTTATAACTTGATTTGCAGCGTGCATAAGTAAAAATGCGGCTACTGATTGTATCGCTTTATCTTTAAGATACAAACATTTCTATACATAATATTCGCTCATTTACTTCAATAGGGGCATAACTCCAAAAATGGGTTTTTTGAGTTAATAATGCAGAAAGATGCGGCATTTCGTATTTTATCTTGTGTAAAAATTTCATACAAATAGCTTGTACCAACCATCACCTCCTGAGAGAAGATTTTTTTTCATTTCTCCATTGAGTTGTATGCAAATTGAAAACTTAAACGCGTTTTCTACCAAAATGGTTTTTTTGAGTTGTGCCACTATTGCAGTAAATGAGCGATATCTCTATACAGAATGTTGTGATGTGCCGGACAGCACTTTGTTTACTTATCTATTTGTTTAGAATTTGTAAATTTCAACTTTTTTGTTAGTGTGTTTGTTTGTTTAGTTATGGAAATATTTATAGTTAAAGCTACATAAGCAATATTGATGCCCTATTAGTTTTTTCTTAATAACCATAAGAAAATAATGCTCACGTGAGTACTGAAAAATAAAAATTAAAAATATATTAATCAAACCGAGTAAATATGTCATATATACATAAATATAAACCAGCGTAATTTATTTTTTGCTTCTATTCTCAGAGACATACTTTGCGTGGAAGAGAAATTGTAAATTAAAGTTTAAAATCTAGGCGCACGGCAGTACGTTTCATTCTGTAATAACAACAACAATTAACATGAAATTTAAGTTTCCTACACACACAGAAAAATACCAATGTAAAATCAACATGCCAAAAGGTTAATTCAAATTCATTCCAATCACATTAAATTTACTATGTTGTTTGAGTGTGTTTGTGGTTATTTGTTTCGTTCATAGCTGCAATACACTTTGTGCTTATTTGTGTAGGTTGATTTTGTATTGTTGTTGTTTTTTTGTTTGTAAACAGCCAACAAACTGCTGCTGGCTGGTAGGCAGTGTACAAGTCTTGCACTCGGAGGATCGCAGGTTCGAATCCTTGAGTCAAAAAAGTGTTTTGTATTGTTGTTGTTTAACTAAAACTTTTCAAGTCAAAGCATTTTGTTTGTTTAACTAAAACTAAAACTTTTCAAACAAATTGTATATAAACTGTCTAGAAATAATGTTAAATTATAATTTCATTCAAGATGTTACATATTTAGTGTGTATCTTAAGAATATTTAAAGCTGTTGTGGCTGCAGGGGTAAGCACGTTGACTACCACGCGATGAATTCCGAGTTCAAAGCTTGGTCGGGAAGCTAATTTAATTTATATACAAAAATTTGTCTGATGTCTATGTCCACCACGCGTGAGTTAAATAATTAATAAAATACAAGTACTACATTAAATTAAATTCATGTTGATCTAACTTTAATTCAACATGATTCTTCATTTTGATTTTAACAGTACTGCAACGTGAAATAAAGTTATTTCTAAAGAAAAATTTAGTTTTGACAATTACTATAAATCATGCTAAATTAACATGAAACACACAAACGATTCTACACTGTTTTTTTTCTGTGTGCAATAATTCATATATTCTCTAGTTAATTTTTGCCACAAACCTGTGATTAAATCCATGTAATTTAAATGAGTTTGATCACTGGTTTGTGGCAAAAATGAACTAGTGAACGAGTTCGACCCAAGTCTACAATCATCCGAACTGATTGGTATGATACTACACATGATTATGAATCATATCCAACAACATTCCACTCATTTGAGCGATTAAAACTTAGCAACGAATATGTGTGTTTGAACAAGTTTGATTTTTATTTGTACAAAAAGGCATTCTTTTAAGATGTTGATTATTTTTCCAATCACGCATTGCAGTTCACTGGTATGCATACACGAGCATAGGCGCACAAATCCTGGGTTGTCAACTTATATACATATATAAATTATATAAATGAATAGTAGTAAGAACATAATATGTATATATATATATAGCTCATTTACTCAAACAATGTCATAACTCCAAAAAATTTGTTTCCCAGAAAACGAGTTTAAACTTTACCATTTCCACACAACTTAATGGAAAAAGGAAATTTTATTTTGCTCTCAAGAGTTGAGTAAACAAGATATTTGCATGAATTGGTCACACAATATGCATTAGAATGTGAGAATTAATTCTGCACCATTAATTCAAAAATCCCATGTTTTGAGTTATGACGTTGTTTTAGCAAATAAGCAATATGTATCCTGCATTAAATTCTATTACTGATAAGAAGTTTAGTGCGTTTTTTGCATGGAAAGTTTTTAGCAGCTGATTCATACTTTGTTCGCATCGTCAACGAGTGTATGATTAGGGTAACATACATACATTTAAGTATAATTTACGGAATCTAAGTTTGGCCATTTGTTGAATTTCCTATTGAGAGAGTTAATAAATCATAGTTATTCAGTCCAATATCTTAAAAACCTAGATTCCTACAAAAGAAAATCTATTAGGAAAATAAATGTGAAAACAATTCCACAAATTTATATTCATTAGTTTGCATGTTTGTGTTTGTTTAAAATTAATCAACTCGCAAACAAACAAATTCAAGGTTACAATAATTTTCATTCAGAAAATAAATACGCAGCAACCAAGAATTATTACAATGATTTGATGGCTGACCTGAGACTTTACAAGCAACACAACCTTTCAGTAGCAAATCGTTCAGAGCTTTTACAATAAGGTCAAACAATTACAGCCGAATAGATTTTGCTACCATTAACCCATAAATTCCTTGAAATTTAAAATCGTCTCGAATAAGGCAGATGCTCTAAAAGTATCTATCAGATACATGAGTATGTATGTGTGTACAATTAAACAAATTTCTTGCAAATAAAAATGTACATATGTACATACATACATATTTACATTCATACAATTTTCTTGTTATAAATTTATTTCTGTTTGCTATTAAATTCACAAATGTAGAATGAATACTTTTTTGCAACTACAATATTTTTTTGTATTGTTGTTATTAAAGTATTGTTGTTGTGACAGCAAGCACTATAATGAAAACACTGAGATACAAGTACAAAAAAATTTAAATAAAAACACACCGAATTGTATCTGCAAGTTACTCTTCCACCACTTTATTGACGATTTGAATTCACTCGACTCTTTTTCACACCAGTTCACGGCTTTTTTTTAGCTGACTCTCCTTGTATTTTATCAGTGTTACCGCTAAAATCAAAATTACACTTGAGATGAAGCCATATTACCCGATTTAACTGAAATTATACCCGATCACAAAAGTTTTTTTTTGTTTTGCAAAAACGAGAACTTGAAAAAATTATTTAATGAAAATGAATACTTCTCATCAGTGATGGTATTTTGGTGCGTTTCGGGTATTTTGGTGCTTTTTGCCTCTTCATAAACGCGAAATTTTGGTTAATACCCTTTTTTAAAAAGCGGTTATTTACAGTGCTTTTTAACAATTTCTCACAGTGCTTTTGGTGCTTTTTTGTAAAATAAAAATATTTTTAATTGACAAACCTAATGTACTTTTAAGAGCTAATATCAGCATCTTTTTACTGAGCCTTCTTAAGTTATTTTTAATGACAATAACGGAAACTATGTTAAAAACAATTTAGAAAACGTTTCATAATTAGGATTAAAAAATTAAAATACTTCTTGCAAAATAGAAATCGGAAGTATCACATAATTCTCTGCATAATAATTTATTGATAGTAGATCAATTGACAGCATGAGGTTGTCAGTTGTTTTAGACAACGGGAAGCAAAGTCCCAATTTTTTGGTATCGTATTGTCAATGTTGGCAACTGGAATAAGTGTGAATATCGCAAAAACAAAAACTTTTAAGTTAAGGAAAAAAGTGATGCTTTTAATGCTTTTGTATGCTTAAAATATTTTTCAGTAACATACATACATATGTATCTTAATCTAAGCCTAAGCTTCACCTACCAAATTAAAATTTAAAATTGTCATTTGTGCAATTGGGGAAATATGTTTCGTGAAACCCCTTTGATTTTTTTTGAATGAAATGTGAAAAAAATTAATTTAATAAAAATAACACAAGAAAATTTCAAGCAGTTTTTAATTTCATATATTTCATATATGCATTAAATATTTTGAGGCAAAAACTTGAAATTATATTATGATGTTTACACTCCAAACTCCCCTTTTTTAAGTGGCTTAATGTATAAAATTAAAAAAAAAAAAAATTTTGTGCTTCTTTACCCTCTTTTTCTTATTTTTTTTGCTCTTTTTACCCTTTTCGCAACAGCTCATTGTGCGTTTGTTCTTCGTAGAGATACCAACACTGCTTCTCATTTTGCAGATCTGTACACCCCAAAAAGACATAATGCAGATTTGAATATTTTTGACCTAAAAACGCAAATTTTTCAACTCCAATTGTAATGCAATTTTTGAAATTTTTCTATTACTGCTACTATTTTTTATTTCTTTTATGTGTGAAAGACTCATAATTTAGAGAGTTAAAATTTTTGAACTTATAAGACATCATTAAAGAAAATGAAGAACTAACTTTCCAAGCTTCTATTGAATATTGCAGCAGAAGTTAATTTGTTGTCTGATTATAATTTTATTTTAACTATATATATTACTTTTCTTTAGATTTAACCTTCTAGACAGTTTTGTTATTCATTGTATATTCTTCAATTTTGCTCATTGCTCATACTTGATTAAATACTATAACTTAATAATTTTTTTAAATAATTTAATCTAGTTACCTTTTAAATGAATACACTCATTTTTGAAAATTGTATAAAAGGTAATACATATTTTTATTAATTGTCATTCTTCTTGTTTTAAAATTGAAATAATAAAATTTTTTATAAAATAAATAAAAAAGTTATTTCTTTGAAGGCGAATAAGATTTATATCTATTCAAGCCTCAAATAAATTAAATAAAAATATATGTATGTATAAAATAATTGAGGTCAGCTAGGACATTAGTCTGGTTTGAACCCTAACTCTTATATAAGTTAACGACACAAAAGTTGTTAACCTCTTTTTAATTATATTTTTTTTTTATTAATTTTTATTGCAAATGTTGTATCAGCATTAATTGAAAGGTTGACGACACAAAAGTTGTTTTACCTTTTCTTTTCATTCTTTTTACTTTTTATGTTTTGCGAAATTGGATCATGTGTCGCAATATTTTAATAAAATAAAATTGATGACTGCTGCTTAATTTTAAAGTAAGCAAATAGTTTAAATTAAGAAAATTAAATAAAGAAAAGACACTTGTAAATTTGTACTTAAACTGCACACTGGTTTTTATTCTTACAAAAAATAAAGTAAAAATTAATTAATTGGCGCCCGAGCAGGGACGGATACCTTTAGCTAAGAAATTGTTCCAAGCACGACCTTAAGTAGCTCAACATTGGACACACGATTAAAAGCTATTCCAGCCCGACCTAAAGTAGCTCACCGCTGGACACATCACCGTTGAATTTCTCAAGACAGCGATTACTACAACGGGTATAGTGAAGGACCACAAGTAGTCAACAAGGACAAAAGGGAATAATCTGGATCTATCGGTAGTAAAGATGTGGGGTATCATAATACTAATGATTCAGCTGTGTTGTATTCATGCGGATATCGACATAATCAACTATTCATCTTCCCATATTATCACTATTGACAAAGGCACAGCAAAAATAGAACAAGGAACATTTACCATAGTACACGTTATTAAAATTAAGGAGTATGAAGAATTCATAAACAATGTACAAGCTTTCATTGAAAATAACATCCCAAGAACCCACAACAAATATCCCCTCCTGATCCATGAATTAAAGCAAACCATTAATATCCTACAAGACATTACACCTACTCCTGATAACCGTCAAAGAAGATCAATTGATGCTATAGGAACTGTATGGAAGTACATAGCAGGAACTCCTGATCATAATGACTTCCAGGTATTAGCCAGCAATATTGCCGACTTAAATAATAACAATAATAAACAAGTTTTTATAAATGAAGCCTTTAATAAAAGATTAAATAATTTAACTGAAATGTTTAATGCAATGGCAAATAATATACGAAAAGATGTTTATATCGAAAAGGAAATTGTAATTAATTTACAGAATAAAATAAGATTAGTTAAGGAAGAATTAGTAAATATTGAACGAGCAATTTTATGGGCAAGGTTAAATATTGTAAATCCATTATTACTAAATCGAAAGGAAATTAAAATTGTTATGAAAACACTAGTAGACGAAAATATTAATTTTTTAAGCCCAGAAGAGGCACTAGAATTTTCAAAGATATCGGTAATGAATAACAATAAAAAAGAAATATTTTATTTACTTAAAATTCCTCTGACAAAAAAGGAAACATATAAAAATCTGATAATAAGACCAGTAAAGAAAAACAAAAAAATAATACATTTAGATTTTAAGGAAATTATGTTTAATCAAAAGGAAATATTTTCTATTAAAGAGAAATGTAAAAGTTATAATAATATCACTATTTGTAATGAAAAAAATTTAGTCGATATTACAGGAAGCGATTGTATCCCTAATTTAATTAATAATCTTAACTCATCGTGCACTTTAAGCAATAGTCATCAAGTTCCGTTAATAGAAGAAATAGAGTCGGGAATAGTACTTTTAAACGATTATAATGGTCCGATATTTGCAAATGATGAAATACATAATATTTCAGGAACATTCCTTATAAAATTCCATAATTCAACTATTACAATTCATAATAGAACTTTTAGCAACTGGCACGCTTCACCTCTGCAAACCATGCCAGCCCTAATGCAACCTACTCCGTTTGAAAAAAGTCGAATTAACCTTTTATCTTTGGAGACACTAAACGAGCTCCAAATCAATAACACAGATGTTATCACAACAGTGAAAAAGCGCCTAATAATAGGAGAATGGACCATTTGTGGAGCACTTTTACTAATCATAATTTTTATAATTTTTCTCAAACTCTTTACCAAAACTGTAGAGAAAATTACAGTATGGGAACCCCAGATACCCAAAGTTGATAAAGCTTTTGAACTGGAAAATTTACCACAAATTGCTAATATTACTTGGGTCGCTCCAGATAAACCACCGAGGTTACATAACATTCCATTTTTCTAAAACAAAAAAAAAACAACGACTGAGGACAGTCGATTTAAAGGGGGAAGAGTTAACGACACAAAAGTTGTTAACCTCTTTTTAATTATATTTTTTTTTATTAATTTTTATTGCAAATGTTGTATCAGCATTAATTGAAAGGTTGACGACACAAAAGTTGTTTTACCTTTTCTTTTCATTCTTTTTACTTTTTATGTTTTGCGAAATTGGATCATGTGTCGCAATATTTTAATAAAATAAAATTGATGACTGCTGCTTAATTTTAAAGTAAGCAAATAGTTTAAATTAAGAAAATTAAATAAAGAAAAGACACTTGTAAATTTGTACTTAAACTGCACACTGGTTTTTATTCTTACAAAAAATAAAGTAAAAATTAATTAATTGGCGCCCGAGCAGGGACGGATACCTTTAGCTAAGAAATTGTTCCAAGCACGACCTTAAGTAGCTCAACATTGGACACACGATTAAAAGCTATTCCAGCCCGACCTAAAGTAGCTCACCGCTGGACACATCACCGTTGAATTTCTCAAGACAGCGATTACTACAACGGGTATAGTGAAGGACCACAAGTAGTCAACAAGGACAAAAGGGAATAATCTGGATCTATCGGTAGTAAAGATGTGGGGTATCATAATACTAATGATTCAGCTGTGTTGTATTCATGCGGATATCGACATAATCAACTATTCATCTTCCCATATTATCACTATTGACAAAGGCACAGCAAAAATAGAACAAGGAACATTTACCATAGTACACGTTATTAAAATTAAGGAGTATGAAGAATTCATAAACAATGTACAAGCTTTCATTGAAAATAACATCCCAAGAACCCACAACAAATATCCCCTCCTGATCCATGAATTAAAGCAAACCATTAATATCCTACAAGACATTACACCTACTCCTGATAACCGTCAAAGAAGATCAATTGATGCTATAGGAACTGTATGGAAGTACATAGCAGGAACTCCTGATCATAATGACTTCCAGGTATTAGCCAGCAATATTGCCGACTTAAATAATAACAATAATAAACAAGTTTTTATAAATGAAGCCTTTAATAAAAGATTAAATAATTTAACTGAAATGTTTAATGCAATGGCAAATAATATACGAAAAGATGTTTATATCGAAAAGGAAATTGTAATTAATTTACAGAATAAAATAAGATTAGTTAAGGAAGAATTAGTAAATATTGAACGAGCAATTTTATGGGCAAGGTTAAATATTGTAAATCCATTATTACTAAATCGAAAGGAAATTAAAATTGTTATGAAAACACTAGTAGACGAAAATATTAATTTTTTAAGCCCAGAAGAGGCACTAGAATTTTCAAAGATATCGG
The DNA here is from genome assembly GCA_905220375.1 of Tachina fera. Lineage (NCBI taxonomy): Eukaryota > Metazoa > Arthropoda > Insecta > Diptera > Tachinidae > Tachina > Tachina fera. The sequence goes on from LR999964.1 coordinate 66,229,345, forward strand.
TAATGAATAACAATAAAAAAGAAATATTTTATTTACTTAAAATTCCTCTGACAAAAAAGGAAACATATAAAAATCTGATAATAAGACCAGTAAAGAAAAACAAAAAAATAATACATTTAGATTTTAAGGAAATTATGTTTAATCAAAAGGAAATATTTTCTATTAAAGAGAAATGTAAAAGTTATAATAATATCACTATTTGTAATGAAAAAAATTTAGTCGATATTACAGGAAGCGATTGTATCCCTAATTTAATTAATAATCTTAACTCATCGTGCACTTTAAGCAATAGTCATCAAGTTCCGTTAATAGAAGAAATAGAGTCGGGAATAGTACTTTTAAACGATTATAATGGTCCGATATTTGCAAATGATGAAATACATAATATTTCAGGAACATTCCTTATAAAATTCCATAATTCAACTATTACAATTCATAATAGAACTTTTAGCAACTGGCACGCTTCACCTCTGCAAACCATGCCAGCCCTAATGCAACCTACTCCGTTTGAAAAAAGTCGAATTAACCTTTTATCTTTGGAGACACTAAACGAGCTCCAAATCAATAACACAGATGTTATCACAACAGTGAAAAAGCGCCTAATAATAGGAGAATGGACCATTTGTGGAGCACTTTTACTAATCATAATTTTTATAATTTTTCTCAAACTCTTTACCAAAACTGTAGAGAAAATTACAGTATGGGAACCCCAGATACCCAAAGTTGATAAAGCTTTTGAACTGGAAAATTTACCACAAATTGCTAATATTACTTGGGTCGCTCCAGATAAACCACCGAGGTTACATAACATTCCATTTTTCTTAAACAAAAAAAAAACAACGACTGAGGACAGTCGATTTAAAGGGGGAAGAGTTAACGACACAAAAGTTGTTAACCTCTTTTTAATTATATTTTTTTTTATTAATTTTTATTGCAAATGTTGTATCAGCATTAATTGAAAGGTTGACGACACAAAAGTTGTTTTACCTTTTCTTTTCATTCTTTTTACTTTTTATGTTTTGCGAAATTGGATCATGTGTCGCAATATTTTAATAAAATAAAATTGATGACTGCTGCTTAATTTTAAAGTAAGCAAATAGTTTAAATTAAGAAAATTAAATAAAGAAAAGACACTTGTAAATTTGTACTTAAACTGCACACTGGTTTTTATTCTTACAAAAAATAAAGTAAAAATTAATTAATTTATATATGATAAGTCTCATTCTCTACAATATCTGATATATATCTAAAACGAGCTTAATCTGATTACGATTTTGCAGCCCTAACTTTATTCAAAATGTAGTGTCTACCACATTCATTTGCAAGTGTCGAAAGAGTTTTCAGCCAAGCGAACTTCAATAAAACAAAATTTCGAAGTCCTTTGGATATTTGTGCAACAAATAAAATCACTTTTTGTATAGTTTTTTATATATCCGTTTTCTTCTCTCATTTATTTTATGTTGGACGGGTTTTTCACACCCAACGTTTACTTTTCAAAGTCTTGAGTTTGTAGGAGAAAAGTGAAAAAATATAATTTTTTCTTCAACAAAATCAAGACTTTTCAAAGTAAATTTTGCGTTTGGAAAAGCCGCCAAATTCATCAGAAGACTTCAACCAATGTGACAGCTAATTGTAAAAAGGTAATGAAAAAATAATATTGGATTTAAAATCAAAGATTTTAGCTTGCAATGTTGAAGGTGTTGCTTGAATCTTTTAAAATTATTCTGCCGTATTCATAAAAAATAGTTTTGGTTAACAAAACAAACTTTTTATGGAAATTTGTTTGTTAAACGTCTTGTAATCCAAAATAATTTTTATGAATATTACCTGTTATGTTGGTGTACGTAATTCTTAATAACATACTGATATTCCGCCTATAAACATATGAAGTTGCTTACCTCATTTCAAAAATTTTTTGATTGAAGTCTGCTGATGAGTTTCTTAAGTAGAAATAATGCTAATTCTTTATATATTCAACGCTTTTATTCATAAAAAATAAATGTGCTTGAAAGTTATTTTAAGAAAATTTTTTCTAAAAAATTTAAATAAAATACATTTTAAGCCGAGTTTACATTTTATTAACATGGGTTAATGAAAAAATGTCTATATTACACATGTCTATATTACACATTTTAGCCTTGCAAATTTGACAATACTGATCACAGCTGCCCAAAGTAGCACCAGAGTACCGAACATCAATCGGCTTCTTATACAAATGAATACACGTAGGAGAATACATTTCTCTCGTGTTTCTTTCGGTAGTCAGCTCTGACATACGCGAATACATTCATCCCGTGTTTCTGTTGGTGGAAAGCATTGATTTAGATCAGAGACAACCAAAAAGTTGCCCGTGGGCACTTCTTAATTCTGTTATTTTCATGTACATTCATACCGTTGTTGTTAAAAAGAAAAGCGGAAATTTTACCATCTCCGATAATAGTGGATAATCGAAGCGAGGTCATTGGTTTGTCAGAACTTCTTCATAATACAGCAACAACAGTCATTGCTACTTTTGACGAAGGAGATTTAGATACAAGTAATAATTCTGAACTAACACTTATATACAAACAGTGATGTGATGGATCATTTGGATTTTCAAAATGTAGACAGCCGAGTGCGAAGGCCCACTTTTGTCTTTAAGAACCTTTTTTTATATAATATAATATTTTTTATATATAAATATGCTGTGTGTGTATATAAATTCTTATATTTTATTGTATTTAAGTAAAGAAAGTATTTAATAACAGCTTCAAGAGTTCATAAAAATGTGGGTTTATTTGAGTATCAGATAAAACACGTAAATTGTTACCTGAGGTGTTATATTTGTGTATACATTTTACGACCGTGCAATTTTTTGCCACATCCGAAAATCGGATTTTTCGAAAGATTTCGATTGCTAGTTTTCGACCAATGCACCAACAAAAATCTCCAAAACTTATTTCACAGCCCTTCTCAATGTCTCCTTTCTCAGAAACAATCAAAGTTTTTATCAAATACTTAATAAGTTTTTAAAATATTCCAAAAAAAATTAAGAATACTTTTTTCACAAAATATACAAAATTTTCTCATAATTTTAAAAAATTGAAATTGCAAAATTATTCCTTGCTACAATTTTTACGATATAAAAAAATTTTTTTTCATATGAATTGTAATGAAGTTTTCTTTCAAAAACAATAAAACAAACTGATTTGTTATGCACTAAGGAATAAAAAAAGTCAGGGCCAAAAATTAAAAGATAAATTTTTCAAGTCAAATAACTTGGAAACCGAAAGAGATAAAGTGGTACTCTAAGCATGTTTTATTTTTATTTCTTAACGTAGATTGTACCGCTGAAAAATTTACTGAAATTGGTCCCTATTTACAAAAGTTACAAGCTCCGAAAGAATTTCGATTCCCGCACTTTCCCACTTTGAGGCTTTTTGAAGCTACCCTGTTCTACAACAGGGTGCCTCAAAATATACATTCTAAAAATTAAAACTTCTACTTAACAAAACACGCCACTGTGCGTCGTGAAAGCGAGCGAAAAAGGAGCCAACATTTCGCAATACATCCCCCAAATGTGCTGGCATTATTAAATATACCTACGATATCATCAAATGAATGATATTATTGATACAATGTTTGGTTCATCGTCTTGTTACTTTATAAAGTTTTAATATAGAATTTGATGGATCATTAGTGATGATACCGGCAGACTTTATTCTTGAAATGGTAACTTTGTAAGAATTTGTTTGAGTATATCTTGCAAACGCAGTCTTATGACAAAAAATCTCTTATTGTAAATATTTCAATAAGCAGCGTCTATTCCAAATGAAGTCATTCTTGAAATTTCCCTGGCTGATTTTCTCCATATTTGTAGAAATGTGTTTTGTTAATCAGTTTTGCCTAAATATGGTAGAAAGACTAATGCAAAAGAGGTTGAAACAATTAATGCTATCATTGTTATAGAATAACTTAAATGGAAATGTAAAATGAAAACAAAAGGAAAAGTTAAAAATACTAGATTAAGATTTAAATACGGAATACTTTTAAATTAATACTTTTAAATTAAAACCTAAAAGAATTTACCCGTGCTCTGCCCATATGACTGAAATTACCCACAAGTTGGCAACACTGTCTTTCAATATGTTGTTGTTTTCATTAAATTAAACTGAAGAGAGCGCAAAAGCTCACGTGGTTAAATAGTTTTTTGTTTTGCTGATGTTTTTTTAGTTGCCTCACTATAAGTTAAAAATACTTTAATTTGCAATGAAGAACTAATACGAAACAAAATTTTACAATGCTCATACTACATACATAGATACATACATACTTAGAATTCTTTTTTTTACACAAATTAGATATAAATTAGAAATAAAAATAAAAAATATGTACATATTTAAACAAAAATATATGAACATATACATACATATGTATCTGAGCACATTAGAACTTTGGTCGTATTGCTTTCATTGGATTCTAAGATTATTATAATGTATTCTACTCGCACTACTACATACGCGGTAGGATTGCATGGTACCAAATTCCGTACCTTATGGGTAAAATTTCCAGGTGCTGAATAAAATTGAACAAAACCAGTACCTGGATTTAGTAACTTTTATTACGATAATCAAATCGCTACAATAAATATATGATGTGTTCCACAAGATTTCGTACAAGTTCGGACTAATGAGAGAAAAAAGAAAATTACTCTCTGAATATGCAAAAGTATTCCAAAATTGCAAAAAACCATAATTGCACATCTTGAAATACTCATGTTGCTTACTTTTTACATTGAATCTAGGCGCACGGTAGTACGCCAGTCCAAGTTCCGGCCAATGCACGCAGTGTGTATATTTACAGGAAGCCATTCGAGCTGTTTTACCCCCCTCATAACTTTGTTCCCCGCAATCGTAAAATTGTAAAATTAAAACCACAATTAGAATAAATTCATGTGACCTCATATGAGAAGTTTGAAAGTTTTAAAATGAAAGATTCCAGAGATATGGAGATGCAAAAAGTGCATATTTTAAGACATACTCACTGACCCACTGACCTACTGACTCACTCATCAATATAACGAAACACTTCCGCTATAGCTAGAGATCTGAAATAAATTCGGTACACAAGTAGATCTAAGTGAGCGATGTACTAGAAAAATCTGAAAACCCGAAAATTTTAACCAGGTGCGCGGGGCTACGCCCATAAAAATTAAACTTTGTGCTAGTGAGCTGAAATTCAGTACACAAGTAGAACTAAATGAGTAATTACCTAGGAAAATTCGGAAACCTGAAAATTTTTACCAAGGGTCTGAGGCTACGCCCATAAAGCTCAGAATTAAAAACACATATCTAAAGCTTTTAACGCAAGCGATTTGATTGAAATTTGGCACACATGTTACAGTAATACATGGCTATAAATTTAAAAAAAGTGGGCGTTAACATGGGCGCCCATTTCATGTACTTCCGGTCAACACATTTAAATGTACTATTTATGTTACTACTATTATCCGTTTCTAACGAAACTAAACAGGAGAGATAAACACTAGCCAAAGAAAATTTTGGATTAAAAAAATAGGCGGAAACACGCCCATAAGAATAAAAAATTAAAATTTGCTCTAATGAGCTGAAAATCGATAAACGAGTAGTTATAGATTATAAAATTACTAGAAAAATGTGAAAACCAACCAAAAATGTTACCAACGTGGGTGGGGCTGCTTCCATAAGGCGTTTGCGTTAACACCATACATTTTAAGCCTACTATTTCATATACATTTAAATATACTACATATTTAAAAATTTTTTACTATCCGTTTCCAACGAAACTCGACAAGAAAGATAACTACTGGCCAAAGAAAATGTTGAGATTGAAAAAGTGGGCGGTATCACGCCCATTAGAATTAAAATTTGCGCTAGTAAGATGAAATTCGATAAAGAAGTAGATGTGGATTAGGAATTAGCTAAAAAAATCTGAAAACCTGAAAATTATAGCCAGGTGGTGGGGCTACGTCCCCAAAGCTCAACATGAAAAAAACAAATCCAATGCGTTTAACTCAAGCGATTTTATTGTAATTTGGGTTACATGTTGCAATAATTCAAGGTTATAAATGTTCTTTAAACAAAATGGGAGTTAAGAGCCCACACAATTTGCCCTCCTATTTCATGTACATATGTACTTCGGATCAGCACATTTAAATATACTATTTATGTATTTATTATTAAACGTTTCCAGCGAAACTCAACAGGACAGATAAACACTCCCCAAAGAAAATCTTGATTTTTAAAAAGTGGGCTTGATCACGCAAATAAGAATAAAAAATTTAAATTTATCTTAAAGCCAGGAAAATATAGCCATAGAAGCGGGGCCACGCCCATTTAGCTTAGAACTAAAACATTAAGTTTAAATCGTTGACGTAAGCAGTTCAATTGAAATTTTTTAAATAATGAAATGCTATAAATCTTCCTTTAAAAAAGTGGGCGTTAATATGACAATCAAATTTAAGTCTCTTCTTTCATGTACTTCGAATCAGCAGATTTATACTACTTATCTAAATATTTTTGTCCGTTTCCATCGAAACTCGACACATATGATTGGCACTGACTAAAAAATTTATTCTTTTAAAAAAGTGGACAGGAAATACGCCATAAAAATAAAATAATTAAATTTGCACTAGAGAGCTGAAATTTGATATGCCAGTAGGTCAAGATGAGAAACCAACTAGAAAAATCTAAAAAGCCAAATATTTAAACTGAATCTTTAACTTAAAACTATCATCCTTTAATGAGAACGTTGATAATTGAGTGCTGCTCATAACAAAATTTTGAGTTTAAGAAAGTGAAGGAGAGTGGGGGTAACAGCCATAATATTTAAAGCTTGAATTTGAACTAGAGAGTTTAAATTCGATACCCCTTAAGTTAAAGGGTGAGTTGCGTACAGGAAAAATCCGAAATCACTGGTTGTTACATTAGGGATGTGGGGCCATGTTTATAAAAACTCAGCGCAATGTTATACGGCAGAGAACTGAAATTTGGAAAAAAATTTACTTAGTTAAGTGTACCAACTAGAAAAATTTAAAACACAAACTACTCTATTGAAACTTTACATGCACATTTCACTCATGCTAGCCTTTAATTTTGCATTTTCAAAAGTACTTCGTCTAAGCAGACTTTAGAAAAATAGGCGGGGTCACTTCCACTAAAATGTACACTATATTTTACATATTTCTACTCTGATGATTCTTAAAAAATGAAGTACATCAGTGGATGTATGTATGTATTGTATGTAGGTCTGTCCTTTTAAGCTCACGCAGTCATTATGAATAGAACTATAACAGACTAGAAATTTAAAGTTTAATAAGCTTTATTCAGGAATCCTTTCAAAAAGTAGTCAGATCCTCACAAACACATAAATGTGAAAAAGCACAAGTTGCTTCCACCAAATTTTAGCCATTAAAAGTAGTGAGATACAAATTTTGACCAAGTGCTTGTTTTGCACAATACCTATCACTGTAGTATGCTATGCACTATATACATTTGTAATCGTAAGAGTGTCATATAATATCCAGATAATCTGCTTACTTGGCAATATTTTTACCTTTCTAAAAATGAAGAGAATAATCCATACTTGTTTATTTCCTTATACCGGGAAAAATATTGTCGATTAGCTGTGTAATTATATGATTATATGACACAGTGATAAGTATTGTGCGAAACAAGAACTTGGTCAACATTTTTATCTCACTACTTTTAATGGCCGAAATTTTGGAAGGAACTTGGCCCTTTTTTCACATTTATGTTTTTGGGAGGATTTAATTTAGGTAATTTTAATCGTTTCAAACGCATAACATTATAAAAGCAATAAATTTGCATTATTGGCAACAGCTGTAAAAAGTATGCACAAATGTGCTTACAATTTCGAATTTGTTCAAAAAACCTTAAATTTTGCTTTTTAATAAATTTGAATGTACATTTTTTTTTCCTATATTTGCAAATTTTTTTTTAGTTTCATATGTAAACAAAAAACAGCTGATTATTTAATTGTTGTCCGAATTTACTCAGAAGAAAAAGTTTGTACTAAATTGTACAGAAAATGATAAAATTACTCCCTCATTCGCTATCAAAATTGCACAAGAATTGCTTATCTGGAATGCTTTTGGATAACTTTATACTAGTTCGGACTGTTTTGTTATGCATTTGGAACATACCTATAGAGAATATTTGTCGAAGTTACTATTCAGTAATATATTTTAACTACATTTGCTATCGGTTAAAGTACAAGAGTACAATAACAAGCTCAAATTCATTTACCTTTTCTTTAATTCTTTTTCGTGTGTTTTGATTATTTTGATCTTTTGTATGCAGGGATGCCACATGACGTACAATTAAACAGCGAGTAAAAAACAGATTTACACTACCGTAAAAAAGAAATAAAAGAATAACATTATTTTTACCCCAAACTAATAAATATATCAACAAATATAACGATTTTCGGTTCGCAAAAAGTTAGCGAATCAAGGTACAGGGGTCATATGAGTGAAAAGCAACAACATGTGGAAAGGAGGGTGAAAAGGCCCTTTTAAAATTGTCCACGGCCGGAACAAAATTGATTAATTTTGCCAAAATTTTTGGGCCTGTTCGTAAATGGATCCCCGCGCTGCAAATGGAAATTTAAATGTCCTAAATTACTACAGTAAAGTAAATAATACACAAAAAAATGTTAGATATGGAGTACAAACATGTTTTCTACTGAAAAAGATTATCAGCGAACTTGTATTGCATTTTAAATAAAAGTTTGCTCGCATGATGCAGAGCGGTGATGCACTTATGAACAGGCCCTTCATTATTACTTTTAAGACTAACGTTATAAGATCAAGAACGAATGAATAAAAAATTTTACTAATACGGGAATGAAACAAATTTTGATAAATAAAGAACCGGTGCAATATGCATATCAAAATAAATAGCCATTCTTGCCAACATTGAAATATGTAGTTGGAAGTCTTTTGTGTGGGAACCGATAAATAATTTTCCTAATAAATTAAGCTGCTAATAATTTTTGCACAGTTTGTAAATTATTATAGGCGATAAATAAAACAAATGTTTGCTTATATAGAGCAATGTGTTCGTGTATTCTTTTGGCGACTAACGCATTGAAATTAAACCAACCTGGTCTCGTCCCATAACTTTGATGTTTAAAACGATTAAAAGTTCAGTCAAACATCCAAATTTTCAAAAAATAATTTATTTTAAAAAAGTAAAAAAAAATTAGAGTTTTCTTGTGTAATTTTTTTTTAATCCTGGAAATATAACCATATACGGACACCAAAACAAAGACCCGTGTTTCCCAGTTGCCCAAGTCATTCCCATTTTCTTATGGGCCGAAAAAGTTTTGGGGCCTCGGTGTTATTTTTGCATTTCCTCAGGCTCACATCTTGAAAGTTTGATTTACTCTCTGAGGCAAAGTTGTATCTCTTATCATAAAGAACAAAAATTGTGATCATATTAAAACAGAAAACTTTATCTTCAATATCAAAATCCCAAAATATTATACAAAATTAGATTTTTTACCTTTTTCCCATGTTCAGGTCCGAAGGTAGCAGACCGTTCAAAATTCAACGAAACAATCACCTACAAAAATGTACCTAAGATCTCAATAAACCACTTTCTAGAACAAATGAGCTTCCTAGGAATGATTCTTAAAACCGTTTAGGTAGCCGCAAAAGTGAAAAATTTCCCGATTATTTTTTAATTTCAATTGTTTGGAAATTTTTCACTTTTGCGTCTACCTAATCGGATTTCCCTTCTTTTGGCAAAAAAGGCCTGCTCGCTCCAATCTATACTCATATCTCTTTTACACGCGTTGTCATTGCTTTTTTCGCCAGAGGTTCCGAAAGGCCTTCAAATTAATGGGTTTAGCGTTTGCTTTGATAAAAAAACAAGCTCATAAAGTGTCAAGGCAGTTGGATAAGAATAGTAATTGAATGAAAAAAATTCTTAAGCAGACCTTTAATAAGGGCTTCATCAAGAAAATCTTCTGAGTTTTACCGCTGGGAAGTTCCCTGTCAAATATACGTACATACATATGTAAATCAATGCTGCCCACAGAGAGAGAACTGAGAGAAATGTATAAGCGTATATGTTTTATTCATTTGTATAAAAACCGATTGATGTTCAGCCCTTGTGACCTTCTCTGAGCAGCCTGGATGTACATACAAATGTATGTATTTATGTAAAGAATAAGAATGGAACATTTAATTTTTGCTCTATTGCAAATAATAGTGACCTTTGTTTATTTTCATTTCAAGAATTTGATCATTTTCAATATTAGAAATATTTTATTCTACAATCTGCATTTAAGAAATTTTTTTCATTACTAATATTTTTTATTTTTAACCGACTTAAAAAAAAGGAGGACGTTAACAATTCGCCTCTATTTTTTTAATGTGTAGGTTCATAACTCGGTGCATTTTAGACCGATTATAAAACACTTTTTGTTGTCTGAGAGGGTATAGCTTCCCATGTGGGCGGGGACACGCCCACATTTTTTATATTTAATATTACGATCTTCTCTTCTTATTTGATTGCTGCGAAACCTAGTAAACACCTTTGGTTCATGTAATTACACAATTTTAAATTGTGTAAATTGACCACACACCTTGAACTATAAATAAGACACATTCTTTAAAAAAAATGGGTGGGCTCACGCCCATTAAAATTTAATATAATATTTCACAAGCTTCTATTTCACCGATTTTTATGAAACTTGGCATACAGCCTAAGCTTAAATAAAGTCATTATTTTGCGTTCAAAGAAGTGGACGGGGAATGCCTATTAAATTTTAGTATAATATTTCTCGTGCTTGTACTTAACCAATTTTTATGAAATTTGGCACACACCTTGAACTCTTAAAAATGCCAAAATTTAATATAATTCACTAAAAAGCTAAAAATAAAACTTAAAAAAAAAATTAAACCGACTTCAACAGTTATCAGCATTTTCTGACATCCATATCTACAGAAACTTAATGTCATCACCAAACATTTTTAACATTCTAAATATTTGTTCAGCATTTTAAAGTCTTCGAAACTAAAAGTCGCATTTGCAACAGGCAGATAACTGCATTAAAAAATATGTACACCCAAAGATTTGAAGTACCAAAATAGTTTAGAAAGTACCAAAGACCCATTGAACACATACAAAAGTGCCAACAAATGGCCTAATTGTGCCACATTTTGCATCACTGTATCCAATGGGTAGCTGAGTATCTGTAAGATTGATTTGTTGTTGTATGTATTTCAAAATGTGCGCGTGAGTGTGTTGTTGTTGTGCCTAATGCTTTAGCAGTCATGAGCACCATGTGTTTGTTGTTATTTTTATTTTGCTCTTTATTTATTTATTTTGTTTTTGTAGTGTATTTTTATTTTTGAGTATACATCGTTCTAGCGAACAAATGAAACAAAAAAGCTAAAGCTGCGGCTAACTGGGACCAAACGACAGTACAAAACATTAGTACTCGATTCACTCGTTAGTTTGGTTTGATGACTTACGGTGCGGTTATACCAGGAATTTTATTTTTTGATTAATTAGCATGCGAGCAACAAAAAGATAAAATTATAAAATACAAATATTCTAATAGAAATACATTAGAATTCATAGAAAATTTGGCAAATTTAAAAAAAAATACCTAAATAAATGTCTATTGGAAAGCAAAGGTGCAAGAAAGTAAATAAAGAAAGAAGTCTGTTTTTGAACGAGAATTTTCATCAAGTGATTTTTCCTGCTGTGAAATTAGTCCTGTAATAATTCCAAACGTGTGTGTGTGTGTGTGTGTGTGTAAGCGAATTAATTAATAATAAAAAAAAAAATTAAGAAATTTTGTTTTGGTTGGTGATACCTACATTCTAAGTTTTCCTGTTTTAACTTCACTTCACTTTGCTGCCGAATATGTTTTTTGCCTACAAAGCTGTCTCTACTAAAACAACGTGCAAAGCTAAAGCTAAATCACGAGTCAGTCCATTTTGCTGAGAGCAAAGTTCAATAATGTTTTAATTTTATACAAACAAAAAAGTAATAAATAATTGCGCCTATTTTTATTATAAAACTATTTCTCAGTTACAAAATTGATTAAATTAAATTGTGTGTGAGAGTGTGTTTCCAGTTTTTTCCATACACTAAATTAACCTATAAAAAGTCATCAGCTGTTTTGTGCCACAGACAGCTGACTCTGAATTGTCAAAGTAAGGTGCTTTACAATAATAAAACGTGTTGTGCTGTTTTCTTAATTACAAAATTAAAGAGAAAAACTATATAAAAATTATTAAAACAAAATTTTGCTGCAAATTAAAACATTTCTAATTGTGTTCACAAAAAAATAAAAAATAAAAACAACAAAAATCAACATTGCGGTTTCTCATAATATCTATGAACTATAGTTAAGAGATTTTTTCTTATATTGTGGAGATTGCGTGCGTGCGTGTTTGCTCGAGTATGTGGGTGTGGATTTCAAGTGGATTTTAAGTTTGCTGTGTAATAGTATGTGTTATATCCTGACGGAACACCCACACATGTTTAACTACTTTTAAATGCAGGCGAATTTTTATTTAGTTTTACGCAAGGCAAGCAACTCTTTGGATTAGACTCACATTTGAACTGAACAAAAAAAAAATCACAATTCTCTTTTCCTGTTTCAAGTAATAAAATTTATTAAAATTAAGAAGCTTTAAGGCCTGAGTAAATTTATTATATTTTTAAGAAACAAATGATAAAACCAAACAATCTTCTAACTGACTGCCTTTTTTTCTAAAAACAAAAAGTTGTTAAATTTGTAGTAAAAAAGTTGCGAAAGCAAAAACAAAAATAACTGCAAATATTTTGTCTATAGACTATAAAATCATCGATTTTTTTCATACACCAGCAGAAAAAGGCTTTTTTCTTTGGCTTAGACTTAAAAAAAAAATATTGTTTACAATAGAAATTCTTGGAAAATTAATGCAATATTACTAAATTAACCAGCCTGACTAAATTATTAAAAATATTATATATATAGTTTCAAACAAGTGATTTACAATTACTGAAACAAAAATTTTAAATTTGGCTAGAAAACATGTTTAAAGCAATAAAATTGTCTTGGCAAAATAGAAAAAAGTTTAAGAATAGTTAAAATTTCCTTAAAGAAAAAAAAACTCAGTATATAAAAAAGCCGCTGAAATAAAGAAAATTAAATAAAGAAATTTAAAGAAAAAGAAATGAAATAAAATTTTCCGCTAAGCATTTAATGCAAAAAATAGACACAAACAACCTTTAAAAACAACTACAAAAAAAAATAAAATAAATAAATAAAAAAATTCAAAAAAGCTTAAATAAAATTGTTGCAATAAATTATTTTTATAGTCATTGTTATTTGTTAAATTATCAGCTAATTCAAAGAAATAAAAATAAAAAACGCTAAAAATCACAAAAATTACCTTCGTAAATAATAAAAAAAATTAAAACCAAACCAAAAACATCTCAAGCTTCTATAAAATAGTTCAACAAAATCTTCTTTATTTTCAAATAAATCTAAAAAAATATCAACAATACCAAAAGCATAAAATTACCTTAAGCAATTTGTTTAATTTTAAGCAAACAAAAAAAGTAATAAAATAAAATCAATAAAAAAATTTCAAAACGGTGCCTTTAATTTATAGCAAATTTTACAAAAAGCAAAAAAAAAATATTAAAAAAACTCAACCTTAAAACAAACACGTGCAATATTTATTACAAAAAAAATATTAATAATTATAAAATAACAAAATATAAAAATCCTAATAATTTACCTTGTGATTTTGTTGTAATTTTAAAACCAAAAATAAAAATTCTATTAAATTGCTTAACAACTAAGGCTGCAAAAAAGTAATAAAATTAAAAAAAAATTTCTTTGAGAAATTTTTAACTCGTATAAAATTGTAATAATTTTTTTTCGTTGGTGCTTGTTTTTGTAAAAAATTTATGAAAAAATGAGTGACAGGGAGCGATCGTCCCCAACACTGATCGAAACTGGTTTAAAAAATTTAATTGGTGGACGTGATGGCAACTATCCGTTAATAAGCGGCATAAATGGTAAGTAGGGTTTCTAATTTCTCGGACTTTTTCAATTTCCGGGAATCGAGAAGTAAATTGTTTTAATTCAGGGAATTTAAAAAAACATTTGAATTTAATTAAATGACCTAAATAAAAAATATAATTTTATGAAAAAACATACAACATTCAAATTAAAAACAAAACAGCTTTATTCGTCCATTTCAAGAACAAGAATATTTAAAAAAAACAACACAAAAACAAATAAATTCACATGCTTTGTGCTATAGCATCTACATCTGCCAATCTAAATACTATTTCCCATAAAGACTTTTCAGGTTGTTGGAGTCACTTTGCAAACCTCTATTACATTTGCTTCCATGCTTATATTACGCATCGTTACAGAGTTGTATTTTTAAGTAATAAAAAAACAACGAACAGCAATGTAAAAAAACAAATTCCATAAACGTAAATATTCAATTCCCGAAAATTCCCGGGATTTGTAAAAATAATTCTCGGGATTTTTTCCTGCGTAGATACTCTAATGATAAGTCAAAAAAGGCGATGAGTAATTTTGTTTTTGATTCTAGCAAAGAATGCATGCTATTGAAGCTATTGATTATTGATTTAATCTCTTCAAATATGGAAGTTTGGACCAAGTTAACACCCGGTACTCTTGTAAAATGATTTTAAAGACATGCTCTGGGGAATCAAGAGTTATAACAGTGAACGAATTTCGAATTCTCAAAATCAGCTGTTTGATTTTAGATGAAAATTTTGCAAATAATTTTTAGTATATTAAATTAGGGTTCAGAATCGAGCTGATAGGGCGATTTCGATTTTTCAGCAAATCAGAAAAAATTCAACTTAAAATTTACTTAAACAAGGTTATTTTAATATTTTTCTTTATTGATTTTGTTTCAAGTGTGTTTTATGTTAATTTAACATGATTTATAAAAAATTTTCAAAGAAAATTTTATCTGTTGAAATAAATTTATTTCATTGTTGATTTAGCATTTACGTACTGTTAAAGTCAAATTGAAGAATCATGTTGAATTAAAGTTATTTCAAGTTGGAACAACATGATTTTAATTTAATGTACTGAATATATTTTATTTATTATTTAATTTACGTGTGTTATAAATTGGCTTGTCCGGCCAAGATTTGAACTGGGACTCATCGCGTAGTAGTCAATGCGCTTTCCCCTGGATCCACAACAACTTTAAATAATATTTAGATACACACTAAATATATACCATCATGAATAATTCATTCAACATTATTTAACTTATAATTTAATATACAATTTATTTGAAAATTTGTATTTGAAAAAAAAATACAAAATACTTTCACTTGTCTCCAGGATTCGAACCTGTGATCCTCCGACTACAAGACTAGTACACTGCCAACCAGTCAGTAGCAGTTGTCGGCTGCTCACAAAACATAAAAAAACAACAACAATACTAAAACAATTCACACAACTAAGCACAAAAGTGTACTGCACCTACCCTTCAGTCAGACTGGGACCTAGTAGTAGTTACATTTTCTACAATTTCTCTTTTATTCGTCAGTATAAAGGAAAGAGAGAAAACAGATGTGGTGTATTTCTGGTGGATTTTTCAACAAATTGTCAATATATATAAATTTGTATGTACGTAAGGTATAGAAATGTACTAGTAAATGTCTGGTTGGTATGTCTCCATGTTCCCATGGACATAGTGGCTCAAGCTATGTACAGACTGTTGTCATCTTATTACAATATTGCCAGTAAAATGTGCTCAAAATTTCTTACAACAGTGTGAACTGGCAATTTTTGTCAGAAGTCGTTGCCAGAAAAAGCATTGTCAATCCATTGTAAGACTAGCAGCTGATAATAAATTATCAGATATCTCACCAACGTGTGAACAAATTGTAAAATTATTACCAGATATATGTCAGACATGTTAATATTGTCTATGCGAAGTTCATGTATCTGAAAATGGCGTTATTGTAAGAGAATTCTTTCTATGGGCAGCATAAAATATATATAACAAAATATATGCAGAAAAAATCATTGCAATTGCTTTTTTATGGTCCATAATAGTTTATATTTTCACTTTTTACATATAACACAACCGCAAACGATTGATAGTTAACAATTTCTAACAAATGCTTTTAGTTTGGCAACGCATAGCAACATATCTGATAATTTTTGCATATGACAACCGTGTGAACTGACAATTTTTCGCCTGGCGATTTTCTCAAATGAATTTATTGGCATACAACCATATGGCAATAAATTGGAAGATTTTCTCATAACCGTACAATATTCCTTGTGCTGGCAATTTTCGATTGCTAGTTCATTGTCAACACATTGCCAGATCTGACAATATTGTAAGATCTGACAATCGTCTGTATATAGCTTAAGTACATATTCACCATCGCCATTTCCTTAAGGGTATGAACAAAGAAAACAAACACCAATACACTTAAACAATATATTATTTCTTGTAAATTTGAATCAACATTTTTGCATGGTGATTTTACATTGGTATTTTTTTCTGTGTGTTATATGCAAAATTTTTCTAGACAACCTCTTAAGAGCATGCAATTTAGTTATTTGGATACTTCCGTCTTATTAACACCATGTTTTAAATTCAATGATGTTTCACCAGAAATAAAACTACTTGGAACTGAGTTCATCAATGCTATAACTGATTTGATGATGATTTGTATGTTATTTTTTTCTATATGAATTTTTATAGATATAATAAACATTGTTCTTACCTCAATTCGTAACTGGATGAGTTTCGTTTTATGTGCTTAAAAAAATATAAAAATTTAAATTTATTTGCTGGTGGTTTAGCATGTCTATATACGTATTTCATTGGCGCTTGAACTAAATCATCAGTAGACTTCAACCACAAATTTTGAATAGTCACAAACCTCTTACTTTATGCACAGACTTTCAAAAACTATATGAGAATTCATAAAATAATAATATTTATGAAAATCACAAAGAAAAAATAAGCTTAGTAGGCTTTGAAAACCACCAGCAAATAAATTTCAATTATGAATTGGGTGTTTTTTATTGAGGTATAGAACTTTAAGTTGGCATCACTTTTTTAACTGGCTGCCATTATGTCAACTGTCCAGTGATTAATATTTAGTTTGGTTTGCCATTTCATCATGAACAGGTTGACAAAAGAACAACGCTTGCAAATCGTGCAAATTTATTTCGAAAATAATGGTTCAGTTCGCGAAGTTTACCGCAAGTTCCGTCCATTTTATGGTCGACATAATCGTCCATCAGAGCAATTAATTCGGTTAACCATGGATCGTTTTCGCACTACGTTTACTCTATGTGATAATACGCATCCGCAGAGACGTCGAACAGTGCGCACCGAAGAAACAATTGCCGCTGTAGAGCAAAGTGTTGAAGAGGACCCGAATGAATCGATTCGCCACCGTGCACAGCAATTGGAGCTTTGTCCATCAACTTTATGGAAGATTTTGGATGCCATGAATGTGGATGAGTTGTGGTTCCAACACGACGGCGCTACATGTCACACAGCACACGTCACAATCGATTTATTGAAGGAAACATTCGATGAGCGCATAATTTCGCGGAATGGACCTGTCAATTGGCCACCAAGATCGTGTGATTTGACACCATTGGATTATTTTCTTTGGGGATATGTGAAGTCGCTCGTCTACGCCAACAAACCAGAAATGTTAGGGGACTTGGAAGCCAACATTCGTGGCGTTATTGCCAACAGACGGCCCCATATGCTCGAAAAAATGGTTGAAAATTGGACCTGTAGAATTGGCTTTATTCGAGCCAGCCGCGGCGGCCACATGCCCGAAATCATATTTAAACATTAATGGCATAAAATTATCCTTCCAATAAAGCCAAATTGATGGACATTAAAACGATTTTCTTGTGTTTTATTCCAATTCGAAGTTCTATACCTCTAAAAAACACCCGTTAGTATTTACACTTCTGACAATATGTCAAATATAAATAAATTTCATTAAAATATAAAAATTTTAATAAACTCCCTTAGAAATAGATTTAGAGATAAGCGATATTCGTTTTAAACTGTTTTTATTGGCACTAAATTAAAAAATTTAACGTAGATTTTTTTTCAAAATTATTTAATTTTTATTATATACATATATTTAAGCACTCGTAGATTAAAATTCTTTATATCAGTTGGTTGCAATTACCTTCACGGGGAAAAAATTAGTTGTTATCAAAACGTTGTATAAATAAAAGATTACTGATTGCATTTTAAACTATTTTTGTTTAATTCTTTCAAATTAAAAAAAAAACATATGCATACATACATACTTAAGTATATAAAGACGTATGTATATGAATAGATATACATACATGCATAAATACATACATATGTGTGTATTTGGCCTTGATTAAGCAAGATAACAAGTTAAAGAAACATTTATACAAATGTATTCATAAACTATATGTGGTACAATTTATCAATTAGAAAGTAAATATACATTTATATTATACATGCTTTCAGGTTTTTATTTTTTCGATTAAAGTAATAATTAATCAAAATAATCAGGGGCTTTTTTGAATACTAGGAAGTGAAATAAATTAGCAAAGTGCGTGTATAGCAGAGAAAGACCAAAAGTTAAATTTTTAATACTCATAACTTATGGATACTCAAATGAGTATGAGTATTAAAGCATATAAGCATCAACAAGTATAGTTACCCTCAGTCATGAGTATGAATACTAATAAGTGCGCATATCAATACAAGTACGATCAAACAAGTATGGGTATTTTTATGAATACGTGTGCAGATAAGCCCGTATTGAGGAGTACGAGTATTACGTTCCACACACAAATCAGTGTTGCCAGTGAAATTGCGTCTCATTTCCCTAATTTGAAATTTTAATCTCCAAAGGCAAACTTGATTTTAAAATGGTCCGAAATCAAGTTTTCTTTATAAAGAACGGCATCTTTTGTTGTTGCTACGTTAATGGAATGTTGGGTAAAAATATGATTTTGTAGGGAATTTGGTTAAGATAATTTAAATACATATATATGCATACCTTTTTTCATCCCTGATAACGCACGTTAGCAAACCAAACATTCTGGTTTGCATAAATAATTTTCTGAAAATGAAATATTTAGTAAATTCTCATCACACATGTATTTTCTTCTTGTAAGGACAAATTTTTTTCTCTGGCAACGCTGATTCTTAACTTCATCGATACACACATTCTGTCTGCTTAAAAGCTTAAGCCAAGGCCTTTTTATTTTTTTATTTATTTATATTTATGAAGAGAAGTAACACTCAGGCAATGAATGCCTACTAGTATTGTGTTACAGTATACCCCCTTTAATTACTGATCGGTTAAATAGCTTTATCACTTATTCACACCAAATATTTAATACCCTTTAATACCGATTTAAGCAATTACACAGAAATATTTTAGCACAAAAATAAATTTCCCCTAAAATCTCCTCGTTTATTAGCCTAAAACTGCTTAAGTATCACAAAGCGTTATCAAATAGGTGTGATCTACCTAATTTTAAAGCATACCTTCAGGAGCAATGTTAATTTTATTAGAACTCGCTTGTGAAGTGTAATAGTGTTGACAGTGGGGATAATTTTGTTAAAAAGTTGAAAAATATAAAATAAATAAAATAAATATAAACTTTTAAATAAAAAAGCGTTTTAAATGTCAAATATTTGCTTAAAAGATATATAGCAGTTTTAGAATTTATAATATTATATTATAACATATCTTCATTACGTACTGTTGCCTTACAATGAAGAGATTTTAATAAAAATTTTGCAAACCCACAGTCGCAAGCATTATCAAAATTTTTCTTTGACGTTTAACACTTGCAAAAAAAAATATAATATATTTCTTCACAAACCCCCACAATTAATAATTCCACTACTATAGAAGCAGTTTTCCATAGATTTTTAAATGCAGTAGAGTCAAAAATTTATGTACAGTGAAAACTCCCATAAGCGGACAGCCACCGTCGATCAAAATTTGTCCGTTGTTGGGAGGTGTCCGCATATGGGAGTTTGACAAAAAAAGGACAAAGAAATATTTTTATTGTTTATTTAAAGCATTAACACAAAATTCAATTCATATCTAATTAACAAAAAAGGTTTAACGAAAAAAAAAAATTAATAATTAAAATAATAATGTCTTACTTATTAAAAAATTCATGGCATGAGGAACATAAATTATACGAATTTGTACTTATTTTGAAATAAAAAAGTTTATAGTTTATAGTTTTTTATTTCATATTTGCTTACTTTTTTGTCGCTAAACGAGTTTGAAGGTAATTTTCTAAATTTTTTACAAATATAAAAGCTGCATCAACTGCAACTGCAAATCAGTTTTCACAAATTCTTTGATGTTGTATTGTTCAGCTGAGTAAGTATGTACATAGTTGTGAGAAAGGTCTGTATGTACACATTTACACGTAGGATTTTTATAGCGCCTCGGTTTCTATTGTAAAAAAGTGCAATTGTTAATATTTTGTTTTATGTTGAATTATTTTTGTCCTCTTTTCAGAGTTTTTTTGACCAAATAATGCACACTTTAGCTGTCCGCGTCCGTTCAAGGGAGGGAAATTTGCTCTGAAAAATTAATTTGGTGCAACGTTATTCGAAAATTGTCCGCATATAGGAGGTGTCCGCTTAAGAGAGTTTCCGCTATTGGGAGTTTTCACTGTATCTTATTTTAGTTACCATAAGCCAATATTAAAAAAAAATGTTCATTACTAGATGCTTCGGATGTGATCGGACTCACATGGCTATTTTTTAATATAATAACATAATATAATAATATTTTATTTGAAGAAATACATTTGCATGTGCATTTTATTTTAACTAATTATATACTACGTACCGCAGTGAGTTCGGATAAAATCATTTCTGAAGGTACTTAAGCGTGTTTTAATAATTAACTATATCAAGTAATTAAACTTTTCGAGGATAATTACGCCAAAAATCATGACATTTTTGATGAGGTAATTAACCGGGATTCACTGTACCTTCTTTAAGGAAAGGGATGGTGATAGAAAGTAAAGAAAGAGATGGAGGAAAGCTTCATTCTTTTAAAACTCTGCTTTTTGCATGTTTTTAATGATGCAATGTTGCAGCGCCTCTGGTGTCAATAAAGATCACTTCAGACTGTAATACAAGTATTAATACTTTTGTGGAAAATTTAGCTCAGACATGTTGAGTTGTTATTTTTTGTTTTTGCAATTTTTCAAACAAATATAAGGCCACGGATGAATTTTGGTCAAAAGTATTAATACTTGTATTATAGTCTAAAGCAGCCTCAAGACGTATAAAATTTCGAAGTTGTGTTTAGTAGCCATTTTGGTTATTTTAGTTCGCCGATGATTCTGCTACAGAATACCAAAGAAGAATGCTGCTCTGATGTTACATTAGGTTTTGTATCCGCTGAATTCAGTATAGTTCAGTGACCGCTGTCCGTATAAAGGGACACTAATGAACAACAGAAAAATGCGTGCTGTTGTTATTTTTAATGACTGTCGGATCCGAACCCAGGACACCGAAATGTGGCAACTTTTTAACCTGTAATGCCTTACTTTTGTGCTCACAAAAGTGGGCGGTGCCATGCCCACTAAAGTTTAATAATATTTTTTCACGTGCTTTTGCTTGTCCGAATTTTACGAAATGTTGAATTTTTAAAAGTTGGAAGGGGGGATAAGTAAAGGGTGTTTTTTTATAGAGTGACAAAAGTTTAAATCGCAATAAAACAAGAAAGTGTATTTTTAATATCAATAAAACGGGCTTTATGAAATTTTATGAAATGTTTTCATACGATTTCTGCCATTTGGCAGCCACGGCTGGCGCGTAGAAGGTGCAATCTGGAACACCAATTTCAAGAATTGTTTGTGATTTATCGATGTAGACAAGCGACTTGACATAAACCTAAAGAAAATAATTCAATGGGATTAAACCACACGATCTTGGTTCTCAATTAATTGGGCCATTACGTGAAATTATTTCTTCATCAAAAGTTTCTTTGAGTAAATCATTTGTACCGCTGTGTGCAATGTGGCTTCTCCCTGTTTGACCCACATATAAGGAAGATTAATGTCACGTAATTTCGGTGCGAAAAAATTTGGGCCAATAACTCTGACAGCCCATAAAGCACACCAACCAGTTATTTTATGTGATTGTAATGGTGTTTTGACAAAACCTTGTTGATTCTCCTCATTCCAAATGCGATAATTCTGCTTGTGGGTACGTAAACCCACTCAACCAAAAATGGGCTTCATTGGAAATGGAAGAAGTGCACCATAAGTTTGACGAATAGAAGAATTATTTTTATTATCAATTTCAACAATTTGCACGCGCTGTTCTAATGTAAGTCAATTCATAATAAAATTTCAAGGCAAACTAAACAAAAAGCTAATATCAGCTGTTAAATGGGTTCAAATGGGCTCAAACTCCAAAAAATACGCTTTAGTTGCCTCTGTTTGTCTGGCATCAAAACACAAATTGTGGGTTGGTATTAGATGATATCAAAATGAAATGTATATCAATTCACCAATGAAGTATACCTTAAAAGTTTTCACGATATCAGCTTCCCTGAGGCTTTGCTAAAACAAAA
Organism: Tachina fera; assembly: GCA_905220375.1. Taxonomy (NCBI): domain Eukaryota; kingdom Metazoa; phylum Arthropoda; class Insecta; order Diptera; family Tachinidae; genus Tachina; species Tachina fera. The sequence continues at coordinate 66,252,009 of LR999964.1, forward strand.
AAAGAGTAATTATTAGTTTTTCCTTCTAACCAGGCTGTTATTTGCCTTCCGCTTTAATTTTCTCAATTTCACTGCTCAATGGGTTTTCCAATAACTTCTTCAACAACAAAAAACAACCTAAAAACAGTTCATAAAAACAACTTTAAATTTCTTTGGCGAAATGTCCATAAAAATGAGATTTTATTACTTTTACGCACGCAAATTTCTAGTCTTCAGGTATTTTTTTTTTTTTTGTATTTTTATTGATATCATACAAATAAAATCAATAACGGAAGTTAATGCTCAGGCTACACCAGCAGGAATTTTTCGATTTGAATAATGAATTAAGTCCTCATACCAGTAGTTTGACTTTAATTAATTTAATTTCATTCATATATTTAATAAAAAGTAAATATTTTTATACCTGGATATCTCGCTGACAAAAAGCAACCAAACTTTACTTTGCGTAAACATTTTTGAATTCTGTAAACGCAATTTTTTTTTGTGTTTTTGCTTGTTTTCTATTTGCGTAAACGCAAAATGAAAAAAAAGAAGTATTTGCCAAGATACATTTTTTGGACTTAGAGCTTTTTCTATTGCTTAGTTTGTATTTTTAGGGTTCCGTACACCAAAGGTGAAAAAAGGAACCCTATTGTTTTCGCTACGCTGTCCGTCTGTCCGTCTGTCCGTCGCACGGTATTTTCTCAGGAACCGTAAGAGCTACGGACCTGAAATTTGGACAGAGTATGTAGAACCTTGGCCACAACAACAAATACATGATAATTAGAAATTAAAGGGTGCTCCAAAACGAGCGACGAAAAATATTAAAGTCCCATGTAATATACATACAATCGTATGTACATATGTATATTGACACTTGAAATTTGTAAAATTAGTGTATTTTTATATAGACTACAACAATAAACATTAAAATATTAAAAAATTTAAATTAAAGGGTGGTCCATCAGTTAATGCAATTTTGACTATGTAATTTTGACAAATTGCTATATCTTGGAGACCGTAAGAGGTAAACTATTGAAATTTTCAAAAACGGTAAAATTAAAAAATCCGAAAATTATAAAATCGCCAAACCGAAAAAAATCGCCAAAACCTGAAAAAATTGCCAAAAATTTAAAAAAAATCGCCAAATCGGAAAAAATCGACAAAATTAAAAAAAAATTCTAGCACTAAAATAAATCGCCAAATTCGAAAAAATCGTTTAAATGAAAAAATCGCCAATATGACAAAAACGCCAAAAACCGAAAAAATCCCCAAAAAGCGAAAAATGCGCCAAAACCAAAATAATTGTTTATGTGAAAAAAAATCACCATAATGAAAAAAAAAATCGCCAAAAATTAAAAAAATCGCCAAATTTAAAAAAAGTCGCCAAAACAAAAAAAAAATCGCCAAAATTTAAAATAAACGCCAAAAACCGAAAAAAATTTTTAAAACGAAAAAATAAGTGCCAAAACTAAAAAAAATCGCCAAAACCAAAAAAAAATCACCTATATGAAAAAAGCCAAAATTACAAAAAAACGCCAAAATAAAAAAATTGCCAAAATAAAAAAAAACGCCAAAGTAATAATAATTGCCAAATTAAAAAAAACTTCAAAAACCAAAAAAAAAATCGCCAAAACGTGAAAAAGGTGTCAAAACTCAGAAAGCGCCAATAAATTCAAAAAACCCTCAAACTAAAATAACGCTTAAAAGAAAACCCAAAAACGAAAAAATGCCAATGCCAATGCCCGTACGGAAACCTTCGTGCGCGGGTCAAAGTCGCACTTCACTGAATTTATTTTTATGTACTTAGGTCTTTTTCTTAGAGCTTGACTTTCATTATATTTCTTATTTACTACAATGAAAAAGCAATACGAACTTAAGCCCGTTCAAATCATAACTATAGAAACAAATTAAGTTCGAAAAATAATAATTAAAATTAACTAAAATGAAAATATTGCACTTTTTTTTAATTTTTTTATTGTTTTTATTAAAAAAGCTAATAACAAGTAAAAAAGTAAAGATTGTTTTGAGTATTGTAGAAAAAGAAACACATAAAAAAGGAATATCAATGATTTTGTAATACTAATAGCTAATAAATCACTGACCCCCTTATGAAAAAAAATATTTTACTATAACTTTAAAGTTCATATTAGTTGACAAGCACTTTAAGGCTAACATTGCTTTGTTAAGAAATTGTATTCAAAACACAACTTTAAATATTTTGTTATTTAATAATAAATACTGGTAACACCACCGTGTTCAACAACCACTTCTCAGCTTATGATGTACAAAATTGAATAAAATTTCATTCGGGTATTCAAATATTTTTTTATTTTATTAAATAAATTTTTATTTTCTTGAAGTAAAGCAACCTAATTTAAACAATATGAGCTTCTGACATGGAAGGAAACCAGATAAACATTTCTATGAAGTAAAAGTAAATAAAATATGAGGAACAAAGAAGAATTATCACAATTTATTTTATTCGAATGAAATGAGTATTTGAATATACAGCTTTTTTCGATTTGTTTTGATTGTATGTGCATCACTAAAACATTTTTGTACAATTGTATTTATTTTAATATTTTTTTATGGATTTTGCGATGTATTTTGAATCAGTTGGATAATTTGGTGATGTTTTCCATCACATTACAGTAATAATATATTTAAGATAAGAGCTAGCAGATTTAAAAATAAAATACATATAATCATTGACTGATTTATTTGCCCTAAGTAAAATATTTGTAGTATCAATTAAAAAATTAATTAAATTTTCACCTATAAACAATTTGATAATATCAATTAAGTTTTTCCACTCAAATTAATTAACACAATTAAAAATTTAATTAATGCAATTAAATTCTTAATTAAAAATATTAATTTGTGAACATTTTTTTCTGTGAACATAATTTATTCAGCAATATGAATAACATTATTGCAGTTTAAATTATAGTATTGTAAAATTAATTTCAATTTCCATATTAGTACCCAGTAAAACAAGGAAGTAATTTTAGTGGAACTACATTTTCATTGCTTCCAAAAAAATCGATATTTTTAATTTGCTGAGAGTGAGCAAAAGACCATGTAGAAGCTTATTTTAGTAATACAAAACCTTGTTACTCCTCCATAGTGTTACAAAATACTCACCAGAATAAAAAAAAAGAATTTTTTTTCAAGAAATTTATGAACTGATTTTAGTCTAAAATTTAAAATATATTTGCTTAAATTTACATGAAAACACTGTTTCGTATAAAAAGAATGGAATTGTTAGAATAGGTAACTATTTACCATTTTCCCTAGATGAAAATATTATGATAGAACACAAAAAAGGGAATTTTTCTTAATACCGCTTCCAATTCAGTGACCAGGCAACGAAAAAGAGAACTTCTTGCAATGACAACCCTATGTAAAAATCATTAGAACTGATCGAAATTTTCACTACTTCCGCATCGCAAAGTCTACATTTTCATGACTTTTTTTGGAGTGTATAAGTGTATGTAAATAATAAAAACAAAAAAAGTATGAAGTATGTGTATGTGTGTATACATGTATGTGTAGTTGTATATAAAAATCTCATCGGAAAGATGTTGAGCTCAATTAGATGAAAGACAGCGAAACGATTCGGTTCGGTTCGGTTCGGTAGATTTCGAAAATAAAATTTTCACAAAACTATTTTTTTACAATTTGACTTATATCTAGTGATTCGCTCGAGAAATTTCGAAAAAATCCTTTTTCTTCTAATATCTTCAAAAGCCTTCGCCACATCGATTTTAGATATTGACTAATTGCTAGTAATTAAATAGTCAATCCCATATTTTTTTTTGGGAATATAGCTGGAAATTCTATTCTTGGAAACACTGCTGCCTGCATATAGCAATAAAGATGGACGCAGCATAAATAATGCATATATAAAAACTCAGTGATGTTGATGACTTATACCGTCGCCGTAAAGAACCCGTGATCTGCGGTCATCATTAACCCTGTAGTCAACAACGACCTGGGGTTATATCTCGAAAATTATTTCTGTCAATTCATTATTAATGAGACATGACCTGGAATTATGTGAAGTTATTAATTAATTTTATTGTAGTTAAATTTTTTTAAATATATTTCCCTTGCATTTGATTCCAAGAATACGATGCCATTTGAAGGTGTCATTTGATGCGCCACCCATTAATATAAACTTTTTCGTTAGTCATATGACCAGAATTTCCCCACCCACGTCCATTGGTGCGACGAGCAGCAATTTATCTAATGTTTTATTTCGATAGCAAAATATTTAACTGGTTATCAAAAGCTTTATCTCTAATAAACAAATCTTTCCTTTCAACAGTAAAACGTCGCTACAATAAACACGAAAAGACCGGCAATTACCACTGAACATTACGAATTTAGTTCGTTATGTTCATACTATTTAATTGAAGCGATACAAAGACATAATTTAAAATATATTTTATTACAAAGCTGCTTACCAGCACAATATTCTTTATAGCTCAGTTTTACTGTATTTAGTAATTTATTATTTGTCTCTCCTCGACTATTTTGTAGACATGAACATTTCATCAAAGCGATTTGTTTATTTTTACTTGTTTCTTTTTTTTTTATAGTTTAATTGTTATCGTTGCTTTTACTAATAGTCTCTAATGCGGTAATCGACATTTATTATGATTGTCCCGTGAGACAGTATAACCAGCATTTGCTTAGAACACTTAGCGATATTTAAATAAGGGCAGTTGGTCTTAAAGGCTGTAGATGGTCTAAAACAAGTGTGTTTTTATGAATTATTACTTTATTTACTCGCTTAATATATTTAGCCACAAATAACTAAAATTGTTATTAGAACTCAAAATTTGTAGTAAAACATAAATTTTTTTGCTAATCCACAAAATTTGCTCAGTTAAAAACTTCTTGTTAATTCAAATTTATTTGTTTATTCCAGTAAGGATGACTTTTAATAAGAAAAATTTTAGTTATTGATTCCTATAATCACTTGAAACAAAATTGATTGAAATCTTTACGATTTTTCAATTATGAACTTGCATGCTATTTTAAAATTTCTTTGTGCAGTTTAAGTTTATTTTTTATTACGACGGGAGAGCGAGTGACAATGAAAAAAAAATATTTTTCCTTACGGGTATGCAAAAGTGAAACATATTTAACTTAATTACGCGTAATCATGCGAGAGTGATGGCTAATAAATCTGTGAATATTTAATAACACATATGTAGTTTAAGTTAATTTTCAAAAAATTAAAATGTATTTAAATGAAATTTAATTTTTTCATAAATTTATTATCAAATTTAGTTAAAAGTACGGTAACACTACAAGATTTCCAAATATTATGGAAACCTTTCCAAAGAACAGCTGTTCAAAATAAATAATAAAGTTGATTTATCAATATGCAGAAAAGTGTAATAGCATCAGAATGCATTTTTCTATTTACAAATATATATTTCATGATATGAAAATATGTAATACATTTTTGGTATATTTGCGAAAATTAAACAAAAATATTTTAATAGGATTTCATGTACATTAGAGTGGTTCGAAAAAAATTTGTGCCAGTCACCCGCTAGGATTAAAGATAATGTAAAATCAATTCCAAAAATATTTTAATTTGAAATTTATTTGCTGGTGGTTCAGCTTGGTCTATATGCATTTCATTGTTGCTGTAACAAATCATCAGTAGACTTCAACCACACATTTTGAATAGTAACAAACCTCTTATCTTATTCACAGACTTTCAAGAACTATTTGAGATCACAAATAATAATATTTTTGAAAATCACAAAAGAAAAATAAGCATAGTAGGCTTAGAAACTCATACAAAACCCAGCAAATAATTTATATTCGATATGAATCTATTTTATTTTTCTACACCTTTATACAATTAGAAATCCATTGGATAACAATAAAAATAATTACAAGGCAAAATGAAAAATAAAATCTAAAATTTAACATTTAAGAAATTTATTATTCGACATATTGTCATAATTAAATTTTAATTTGAAATTTATTGGCTGGTGGTTCAGCTTGGTCTATACTGATGATTTGTTACAGCAACAATGAAATGCATATAGACCAAGCTGAACCACCAGCAAATAAATTTCAAATTAAAATATAATTATGACAATATGTCGAATAATAAATTTCTTAAATAAAAAATTCCAAAAATATTTTTTTTTTAATTACGCCCTTTTAGTATTTTGTTCCCTGTGTCGCCATTTTTAGTCGGATCATAACGTTTTGTATACCTGTGTTCATGGCCATGTAAGGGCTACATTTCTGTCTTTAATAATTTTTTACTATGACCATATTATTATATTGTTCCATAGCGAATGCTATAATCTCAAACAGAAAAATGTGATAGAATCTGCTCATTAACGAAATCGATGTACGTGTTTAGACACCTTAACCTCCTGTTTCCACAAGTCGACTATTCTAGAAATTTTTTACGAAAATCACTTACAAAGCTGTATTGTAGAAACAGTGGGGTTTTCGGTGTTGGTTGCATGGAAAATAATCCAGTTGTTTTCTTAAAATCTGAATAGTTTTGAACTAATCAACTTTTCGGCGAAATATTGTAAAAAATGATTGTTTTTTTAAATTTTGAAGCATTTTTTAAAATTTAGTTTTAAATACTATCCCCCATATTCATAACATTAAAAACGAATTTGAAATGTATTTTATTATATATATATATTAAATTTATATATTATATATTAAATTTGAAATGTAGTTTCTATACAAAATTTTTCTAAAATGAATTTCAAATTCATTTTATTTTTTTATGAATATGGGGTGGGGGTATTTATTTTTGATTTTATTTTAAATTCATACCTTAATGGATTGAGAATTGGTAAGATAAAATTTAAAAAATATATTTTGATTTAAAATCTTACATGCCAAGGATAAATAGTGTATATCTTTAGCTGAAATAAAATTTCTTTAAATTTTTTACACTGAAAGAAAAATTATTCATTCACCTAATGAGGTGGCTTCATTGACATTTCTTCATCATACATATGAATGAATTGCTGCATTAATAGAATAATAATTATTATTTGCTGAATTAAAGAGAAAGAGAGCAATTTGTAAACTTATTAATTTTTAGGGTTCCGTACACCAAAGTTAAAAAGGAACTCTATTGTTTTCGCTACGCTCTCAGTCTTTCCGTCTATCTGTCTGTCCGTCACAGGCTATTTTGTCGAGAACCGTAAGAGCTGCGGACATGGAATTTGGAACGAGTATGTAGAACTTTGGTTGCTATAATAACAATTACTTGGGAGTTAAAAATTAAAGGGTGTTTCAAAACCAGCAACGAAAAATTTTAAATTCTCATAAAATATACATACAGTTATACTTGGAATTTGTAAAGTTAGTGTATTTTTATACAGATTACATTATTTAACACTAAGATTTAAAGAAACTTAATTAAAGGGTGTTCTATGTTAATGTAATTTTTAGTATCCAAAACTCTTGAAATTTTCTAAAACTGCAAAACTAAAAAGTCCTACAGTTATAAAATCCTCAAACAAAAAAAAAATAAAAATTGCTAAAAAAGCGTCAAATTAAAAAAGTATTCTAAAACTAAATTAAATCGGCACATACCGAAAAAATTTACAAAACTAAAAAAAAGTTAAAATTAAAAGAAACGCAAAAACCAAAAAAAGCGCCAAAACTAAAAAATCACCAAAACCGAAAGAACGCCAAAACTTAAAAACGCTCTAAGCCGGAACAATCCCAAAAAAGAAAAAAAAAAATGGCAAAACTATTATTTAGGCTAAAGTTCGTATAGTATTATATATGTATTCATTTATCCTTCATTGTACTTATAATTATAGTTTCGTTGACATTATGAAATAATAATTTTTTTTAATTTTAAGATTAAAAGCTTATCTCATTTCTTAAAAAAACACTTTTTAATACAAGAAATGAAAAAAATTTTGATACCAAAAATTCTATTGAAATTTCTTAAAAGTCTAAGAAACATTCAATGAAAATGTTTCTTACACAAAGCGAAACAGTTTTCATAGAAAAAATGTTCTATTGAAAAAACTTTAAAAGTGTTGAATCCACGCTGTGTTTATAGTGCGGTTGGCTGAAGTGGTGTTGTCTACAAATCTGATGTAATTAACAAAATGTTTGTATACAGTTTCAGTTAATGTGCTTCACAACATTTACAAAAAGTACAATCAATGACTTAAGTTCTTATGTGTAACGACATTCTTTCATTTTTAGAATAAAAGAGTTTCACGAAGTCAATGACGTGATTTATATGAAACTTCATCAACATTCTTCATTAATACAATGAAATCTTACGTTAACTCGTTAGTAATGACAAAATTCATTGATTCAATGACCAAATTCATAGCTGGCACGAATATTTTCCTTTCAGATTAGGGGAGAGAGAGAGAGAGAGAGAGAGAGAGAGAGAACTAAACAAAATTATTCAAGTGATTGAAGTGAAGTTGCTTTATTTTAAATTTTAATTCGGCTGATAAAGGATTGAACGTTTGTAGAGATGTGTATTTCTATGTAATTAAATAATTTTTTTGAGCTTTAAATCTGTTTGTATTTGTACTTTATTTGTTGAATATTTCGTTAACCTTCGGTTAACTTCTTCAGGATATACATTTGTATATGTATATTTTTTTCCTGAAGAAGTTAACCGAATGTTAATGCAATATTGAACAAATAATGTTAAAATACTAACAGATTTAAAGCTCAAAAAATAGTTTAATTAAATATATAAAAAAGTCGAAAAGTTAGATAAAAGAATACCCAATAATTAATTAAAAATGCGATATTTAATTTTTTTGTTAGTTACGTGGTTTTGCATTTAAAATGACGATGTACAAATTCTAAAGAACTGATATATTAATATGTGAGAATTAATATTTTCATACAGTATGCAAAAAGGTTCCGGATAAAAAATAAAGTTTCTGCTGTGAGCCAAAACAACACATTTCGCACGTAGAAAAATGTTCGCGTCTTATAAATTTTTGGCAAATCTCAACCGATCTTAAAAATATTCTAAAAATTTAAAAATAAAATTAACAGAAAAATAATTTTTTACATAAAATTTGTCTTAAAAATTGCAGTTTTCCAGTTCTCAATTGATTTGAAAAATTTAAATTTTATTTCACTTGCTCTTTGTTTATTGCAAATATTTATTTCCACCTTCATAGTAATATAAGAGAAAGCTTCAAGTATCAGTTTGTTTTATTGTATTAATCAAAAAAGAAATGTAAAAGGAGCAAATCCTTTAAGAATCTTTTAAAGATACAGTGGGGTAAACTCAATTTTATAACACTCAATTTGATTAAACTGAAAGTCAAATAAAAATGACAGAAGCAAAAATTAATCACAACAATTTATTTCTTCCACTGCATTCATTTCACATAGAAAGCAACAAAATCTGCCCAACTGGATAAAAATAGGAACGCGTTAAATAGGCATAATCCAACTCATCTAATTAAAAGAGTCGCAACATAGTAAAAAATTGCAACAATTCTGTGTTTTGGTGATTTTTTTACTCTTTATAAAACATTTTCCAACTGCTCTAATTAGCACTTAATAGTTGAATCACGTTTCGTGCGGAAGCAGAAAAAGCACAAAAATTTTTTTAAGTGTTGTAAAAAATCGTCAAGTCTTAACTGGATCCAAGGTAAGAGACATGATGTAATTGAGTGCTGCATTTGTATTGTACTTAATGGGATATATTTCATTTTAAATTATTTTATTACTTATACACTTTCGTTTAAGTTGTTGGGGTTTTTTTTTATTGTCTCAAACTACTCTGTATCGTAACAAATGAATATTGTAAATCTAAAGATGAATCTTCTAGAATAATTTAATACAACGGCGACGAACTAATAGCTGAAAAGAAAACAAACGATTACATTTATGAAAATTCACATTTTAGAAAAATAAAAATATTGTGTAACATTTTTAAATCATTTTTAATGCAGCCAATTTGTGGACTTCCTTAGACAGTCAATTTGTAGGGTTATTTCATTGTTTGTGTTTTCTGTTTAAAATAGAGACGGGTGTCGTTTTGCTTATTGACATGAACACACAAATTAAGACTTTTTGAAAAACACACGGATTGGCCATTATAGGTTCGATAGTGCTAGCAAAGTGTAGTAAAACTCTATACTCAGTTTGGCTATTTTAGTGAGCAATTTTTTTATGGGCCTCCAAAGATTTCGAAAATGAGTTCGCACTCAAACAATTTTGTCATCAGTTTTTGGCCAACAGCTAATTCAGACTTGTTTTTAGCGCTTAAATACATAACACACAGAAAAAAAAACCATATAGAATTGTTAAGAATAGGGTTAATTTTACATTTTTTGGCAATGATTTTGCTTCATGTGTGTTTCATGTTAATTTAAAATGATGTATAGTAATTGTCAAAAAAAATTTTCCTTTTGAAATAACTTTATTTCACGTTGAATTAACATTTAAGTACTGTTAAAATCAAAATGAAGACTCATGTTGAATCAAAGTTATTTTAAGTTAGATCAACATGAATTTAATTTAATGTAATAATTGTATTTTATTAATTATTTAACTTACTTGTGGTTGACATAGACATCAGAATAATTTTTGTATATATAAATTAAATTGGCTTCCCCGGCCAATATTTGAACTCGGAAACTTTAAATATTCTTAAGATACACACTAAATATGTACCATCTTAAATTAAATTATAATTTAACATTATTCTTATCATTTATTTGAAAAGTTTTACTTTTAGTTAAAAAAAAGAACAAAATACCTTGGCTTGAAAACTTTTAAATAAAAAAAAAACTTTATCTTGACTCCAGAATTCGAACCTGCGATCCTCCGAATGGAAGCCTAACACACTGCCTACCAGCCAGCAGCAGTTTGTTGGCGGCTGTTTACAAGAAAAAAACAACAATAATACAAAAGCAACAACAACAACTAAGCACAAAGTGTATTGCAGCTATGAACAAAGCAAATAACCACCAACACACTCAAAGAACATAGTAAATTTAATGTGATTTTAATGAATTTGAATTAACCTTTTGGCATGTTGATTTTACATTGGTATTTTTTTCTGTGTGAATGTATATGGCAATGGTGTATTAAATTTAATTAAATTTAAGGGCTTTGTGAAACGCAATCAGCGCTTGGTGCTGCGTCTTACAAAAGTAATGTAAAGTACTTAATGCAGTATATTTTATTTTTTATATTAGACTTAGAACGTTTTTGTTTGAAAATACTTTTGAGTTGTTGTGTTTGATTGAATTCTCTAAATTATTTTCTTCACAAAAGGTGGTTGTCTTTGATAATGACAAATAAAAATATTATTGCCATGTTTTTAAAAAATAAAAATTAAATTATAGTAAAGAAATCAGTGAATGTTTAAACACAGTTTAAGTTAATTTTCAAAAAAAAAATTAAAATTAATTTAAATACACTTTAATTTTTTCAGTGACGAATTAAAGTTAATATCAAATTGCGTTGAAAGTATGGTAGCACTACAATATTTCCAAATGTTATGGAAAGCTTTCCAATGAACAGCTGTTCAATATAAATAAAAAAGTTTATTTATCACTTTGCAGAAAAGTGAAATAGCAATAAACACATTTTATGATACAAAACGAGCATTAGATAATTATTAATTATTATTAATATGCAAAAATTTAGGTTTGATAAATAGTTGAATAACTCAGTCAATTTTCAACGGATTTTTTTAAACAAAGTTGCGTTTTACTCACAAATAAATATATTTTTTGAATAAATTAAAACATTTTACAGTTCCTTTATAAAATAATGCGTCGCCAAAGTTGAAAAATGTCTAAAAAAGTGGGGGAAAAATGTGTTTAGTGGAGAAATACACAAAGAGCTTTTAAGCCACCCATAACAATATGTACACCATTCTAAAGGTACTAGTTTCTTCTTTCCAAATCCGTTAAGAAACTGAAAATCGGTTACTAAACAAGTAAATTACTCGCTTATAAGTGCATAGAGGTACGAAAAACCGGTTTTTTAACCGTATCTCAAAATTCTGATGTGACTGGCAAATTTCAAATACAGATTCTTGTTGTACGCGACAATACCTATCAGAAAAATAGTATCACTTCTTGGGAATTTTTTTTTGTCTCACAGTGTAATTAGCATTAGTTATATATTTGGGAAAATTAAACGAAATCCTTTTTAATACGACCACATGGCTTCAAAAAACATACACATTCACAAAACATATGGTATGTTTGTAAAACTTAAACAACACTTACGGCCCTTTTCACAATGTAGGATTAAAAGCTAACAGGGACTTTAAAGGCAAGTTTTGTATGAAGAACTAACTGTCAGTTAAAGTTCACGTTAACTCTCAATCATACATTGTGAAAAGGCACGTTAAATGCACGATGTTGGCTATTTAAGATTCGTTTAATTTTGGGGTGAAAAACAAGATTTTGTGCTTAAATCAGATTTAGAAATAAAATACATATAATCATTGACTGATTTATTTGCACTTAATGTATTATACATTAGTTTATGAAAAAATATGTGTTGGTTATAATGTGTGGAACAAAATCGTAAAGCAAATACATGAACCTTCTAGCATAGACAATAAATGATAATTGTTTTAAAGAATCACAGCTGAGTGTGGCGTCCAAAGTCTAGTTTGATTCGTTTAAAAAAAGCAATGTGAGTCCGATCACAGGGGAGATGTGTAAACATCTAGTGATGAAAAATTTGTTTTAAGTTGGAAGTAATTATGCTTTCAGTATATTTTTTTAATTAATCAATTAAAAGTATCAAAACCTTCAATATTGTAAATACATAGAAATTTGCTGGTTTTTGTTTGTTTTATTTAACTTATTTGGTTAGTAAATGGGCACACTGCAGTATATATCATCGGTATCCTGCAAAAAAGTTCTAAGTCCACTTTTTTGTGAAATGGAGTTAATGATGCAGAACTGTCCCAAAGTCATATGGTATGTGCTGTAAAAAAATCCCATGTCTTCTTAGAATAATTTTGTAGCTATTGTATTAAAACAAATTATTCTATGCCTAAAACACCCAAATATGTAGAGCAAAAAAGTGCCAAGTGTACTTGGTACAAATTTGCTTTCTATGTATTTTTTATTATTGCTGCAAAAAAATATTTCCTCAAATTTAAAGAAAAAAAAAACTCATTAGAGAAGAATATTTAGAAACAAAAATATTTCAGCACTGTTCCTCCATTTGATTCAAGTTCTGAATTTGGATATAATTGAACACAAATTTTTAGAAAGTGGACACAGCTACATACATGGAAGTTGATAGTATGCACTAGTGATGTAACAAATGTCAATTTTTAATATTAGCGAATACGAATATTTGAAAAAGGACTTCACAGTCTTGTTGACGTACTTTAAAGTTAATAAGAATTACCCCAAATTTTAATGATCGTCATTAAATAGCATTTGAAAATGATACAAAGTACAAATTTCTATAAAAAAATTTATGTATTTGTACAAACTAAAGTTTTTAGTCATTTATTTAAATTTCGTTTAGGATTTAAGCATTTATTTATTTAATTTCTTTGGAAAAATATTAGTATTCGTATTCGCCTGAAAATGGTTGAATATTCGACAATTCCAATACGATACGAATATTCGTACATCAATAGTATGCACAGTGCTATCGAAAAGCAGAAGAAAAATGTTCCAGTATACACTATTCAAGACTAGATAACTATATTCAGACTCGCACGCTCCAAACGGCTTAGAAGTAAAGGAAATCCTTATAATATAACTCAAATGCGTTTTTCCGATTTTGTGAATATATCAAAGCTATCGGAGTTTATAATAAACAAAAATTTGGACGAAAATGAGGATAAAATAAACTGGTTGAAAGTAAAATCTTTTAGTTTCCAAAAGATTAAACGCCCATAGTAAAACCTATAAAGAAATACGTGAATTTGAAAAAAAGTCAATACTAATCTTTGTACTACGGATGTAACGAATGTTCGCATTCGATTTCGCATTCGCATTCGCAAATTATTCGCTTACTTTTGCTATTTGCATTTGCTTTTGCATTCGCTAAAATGTATGCAAATATTTCAAGCGAATACTTAAGACAAAAAAATTGTGTACTTCTTCTAATCAAAGTATAAAAATTCTAGCGGAAAACTGTAACTATAAATAAGGTCTCATAAGTAGCAAAATGAAACCAAAATCCAGCGGTGTTGGGAATCTTTTTTTCAGCTTTTGATAAAGAAAGTCAGCAGTATTTTATACTTATGACTAGTCTGTTCAAATTTTTATTTGAACTTTTGTTTCATTACTTCGTACAAAAAAATTTTAAATGTTTCCACGCAAAACCAGTGCTACTCATATTATTTCAGATTAAAACTTGAAATGTTCACAGAGAAAACAGTGCCTAATAAATACCTCATAAAATGGAACAAAATTAATAAGATATCTCTATGGTTTTTTTTCAATAAGGAAATCTTATTAATTTCATAGAGAAAACCTTTTTGAAAAAATCAAGAAGAAATCTTGTAGTTCTTATTGATTTTTTCAAAAGGGGTTTCTTCTTGAGTTTATTAAATAAAAAAATTGTAATATCTTTATTCTTTGTACTTATGCATTTTCATTTAAATTCTGTACGATATATGTAAGTATGTATGTAGTATATTTAGATGTTATTTATTTATACATACATATTTACATATTATATTATATTCTTAATTAACTAACGCACCAGACATACATATTTATTACTTGGGAGGAGACAAGTATTGAACCAGCAACCTTCTGACTGACAGACAAGAACTCTAACCAATATGCCAACAAGCAGCCTGAATCCGCACTGAAATTATTGTACAAAAATGCTTATACAAGAACAAAAAAGATCGTGAAAAAAATTGTCTCTATGTTTATTTATAGCTATGAAATAACAAGAAACCTAATAAAATCAAGAAGATTTCCTTATTAAAAATATTAATGAGATGCTTTACACATAATCATATAGGAACCTAATGAAATCAATAAGGAATGAATACCTTATTGAAAAAAAAATCAATAAGGCAACCTAATGAAATCAATAAGAAATCCCTTTAGTTTACAATTTATAAGAAAACCTAATAGAACCAAGAAGATTTTCTCTATGGATTTTTTTTGTGCAGAAAATAAGGAAAATTGAGTAAAAAAGTTGTGAATAATAAGATTACTTCTTGATTTGATGTGGTTTTCTTCTTGATAAAATTAATAAGACTTAACACATAAAAACAATAAGGAATCTCTATGAAAAAATCTTCGCTTCTTTCTGCTGGGATACCCATTAGCCTAAAAACGTTTCATAGAGAAAATCTTCTTGATTCTATTAGGCAGTTTTTTCTCTGCGTTGAAGATATATTTAAAACGTAGGATATGGACGATTTAAAATTTTTTAAAACGTTTTTTGTTCTAAATTTGTATGTTAGAACACATACTAATAATTAGTATATTCTAAATTTCAACTTAAACACGTGTAACATGTGTTTTAACATCAGAACTCACAAGAAAACGTGTGAAATCGATTCGGAAGCCAGAACATACACAATGGCCTTTTTAAAGTCTAACTTTATAATGATAGCAAAATAGTGCTTCCCCATACTACTGCTTCTTTCATTACAATATGAAATTTTGACGGAAAAAAGTAGAAATTTTTACCAAAAATTTTTTTTTAAATATTAAAATAAATGTTTTTTTTAGAAAATACCAAAATATGCAATAAAAACGCTAAATATGCTCTATTTTATTATTACTGATAATAAATAATTTGAGTAAAATTACTAGCTACTATTGCACACTAGATGGTGTTGAGTGCATTCCTATGCAGCTGTTAAGTTTAGGCTGGTACTTTTGTGACAAAATTTAATCAACATTGATTAATTCGTACGAAAAATTTGGCATGTAAACAATATTAACCGACGCTTGAAACTACGCTGCAATTTCTTCACAGAAAAAACTAATTTTCAATTTCAAACACAAAATTCTCTGATTCAAATACTAATTTTTTCAATTTAGGTCCTACAAAGAAATTTGTAAATTCAAATGCAAAATTTTGTAATAATTTGTTTGGAAAAAAACTCCGATTTTTTCAATCAACAGATTGTCTGATTCAACAAAATTTTTTAATGAAAATAAAAAGTAAATAAAATAAATAACTGTTGTGTACAGTATGCAATTTCTATATTGGAACAGAAATGTTCTCTTAACAATTTTGTTACAAGTATTACTTTATATTAATTGTATCAACGAGAATTTTTCACTCTATATTGTTTTTTGTTTTGCTTAACACAAAATTGTATCAAACTATTTACTGGAATAGTAAAAAATATTTACTGAATCAAAATTTTATTTCAAACAAACTTTTGTTTGAAAATTTTTTGGGAATAATTTTTTCTGTGTTATGTTTGTAGAAACACCCCATGTGTTTGTTGTAAATTCCATACGAAATATTTCTCTGTACTTCTTGTTGTCCGTATGATTACACTAATACACTCATACATACATATCTATCACCGATTTGATAACGCTTTAGATTGGTTAACGATTACATCGCACATCCCTGTCGGCAATTTGGCTAACTTTAAACTAACTTTAACCTAACTATTTCTCAAGTAGTACTGACTACACTTGGATTACTTCGCAATGTAATCAACTGACTACTTTAAAATTGCGATGTCCTAGGCTCACTCTGCATTATTTTCAGCTAACTTAAAGTTGACTTTTTTAAACCACCTTGTAGTGAGTAAATTAAAAAAATTTTCCGGGGTTCGAACATGTATCATCACAATTTGTGTACTCAACGCACTATCACTCAGCTAAGCTACCATCTAAAATAACAACGGCAAAATGTTAACATAAAACTGAAATGAGTTTGAAAGTAGCTGAGAATAAGTTTGTTGGCTCTCATTAAATTCGACTACGTACTCAACTTAAGAATTAATTTTGGATTTGTTCTGGATGACATTGCAGTTAGCTTTTAGTCAGTCTAAGAAAAGTTAACTATAAGTTAACTATTTTTGTAGTTAACTATACATTCTCCGATACGGGTCTTAGTCAAAATTTTAGATTGTATTGTGAAAAAGATTTTTACCCCCTAGCGTATAGATGTTTACACATCGAAAACCTTGGCCTGAAAACTTATACTTTTGTCGCTTACGCTCAAATCGAAAATAAGGCTCGACATATCGTGCCATAACCGCCAAAAAAAATTAAGCGAAATAATTTTCGAACTTAATTTTTTCATCAAAATAAAAATATACGTGGTCCAAAAAATGTGCCAGTAAAGCTTTTGGCGGCTATGGCTGGATATTGAGATTTGAAATGCTTAAAAAAGTGTTGTTCGTCCTATTTTAATGCTGACCAAATACAGGGTGTTTTTTTTAGAGGTATAGAACTTCGAATTGAAATAAAACACAAGAAAATCGTTTTAATGTCCATCAATTTGGCTTTATTGGAAGGATAATTTTATGCCATTAATGTTTAAATATGATTTCGGGCATGTGGCCGCCGCGGCTGGCTCGAATAAAGCCAATTCTAAAGGTCCAATTTTCAACCACTTTTTCGAGCATATGGGGCCGTCTGTTGGCAATAACGCCACGAATGTTGGCTTCCAAGTCCCCTAACATTTCTGGTTTGTTGGCGTAGACGAGCGACTTCACATATCCCCAAAGAAAATAATCCAATGGTGTCAAATCACACGATCTTGGTGGCCAATTGACAGGTCCATTCCGCGAAATTATGCGCTCGTCGAATGTTTCCTTCAATAAATCGATTGTGACGTGCGCTGTGTAGCATGTAGCGCCGTCTTGTTGGAACCACAACTCATCCACATTCATGCCATCTAATTCGGGAACAAAATAGTCGGTTATCATGGCTCTATACCGGTCTCCGGTGGGGAATCGATTCATTCGGGTCCTCTTCAACACTTTGCTCTACAGCGGCAATTGTTTCTTCGGTGCGCACTGTTCGACGTCTCTGCGGATGCGTATTATCACATAGAGTAAACGTAGTGCAAAAACGATCTTTGGTTAACCGAATTAATTGCTCTGATGGACGATTATGTCGACCATAAAATGGACGGAGCTTGCGGTAAACTTCGCGAACTGAACCATTATTTTTGAAATAAATTTGCACGATTTGCAAGCGTTGTTCTTTTGTCAACCTGTTCATGATGAAATGGCAAACCAAACTAAATATTAATCACTTGACAGCTGACAAAATGGCCGCCAGTTAAAAAAGTGATGCCAACTTAAAGTTCTTTACCTCAATAAAAAACACCCATTACTATACCTTAAATGCAAGCATGCTTTCCTAATATTTTGTCTCGTGGACAGTGTAACCTTTATTGATTGTGAAACTGACATGAGCGTGAGCAAAAACTGATCAGAAAATGCCATCTCCAACCTTAAAATCATACTTATCGATTTGCTGAAATACATAGTTCTTTCTTTTACTGCAAAAAAAAAATATAATAATAAGTAGTGAATACTATTTTATGTCATTTATGTTCTCCAATTATTACATTTTCATATTTAAAGCATGAGGTTCTTGGCTTCCTTGTTTCCAAGCACCGTCATGTGTCATGCAAAATATGTTTTCGTTTTTCTATCTTTTATTTTTTTAAATTCGTTTTAACAATATTTATTCTTGTTCTTCTTATAGCATTTTGTCATTTCGCATGCAATATTGTTAAGTGTGTATTTATGTATATGTCTTTATTAGGGGCATTCACAATATATAGTAATAAGCTAAATTTTGGTTTACAAGGACAAAAAAATATTACCAAAAAAAATTATTTGAGCTTGAAGTGTACGTTAAAACAAAATTTGCGTAAAAATTTTTACCAAAGAACACTTGAAATTCAAGTAAAACTTTAATATTTCTATTGCTTATATTATTTCTTCATGAATGCTTATATGTATGTGTGTAAAGAAATGTACTAAGCAAGTGTGATTATACAAAAAATCATATGTTAACCTGCAAGAAATATTTTTCTTAACAGTAATCACATACTTACCTAAGTGAAACGCCTTAATGCAGCCATTTTATATTTCACTCTTTTCATGCTGCTTACTATTAAATGTAACATGTAGAAGAATTATTGATTTGCACTTATGACTGTAATGTGTATGTATACTTCTACTTCTATCTGTCTTTCTATATTTCTACTATTAAATTCATAAATACTCCTTTAGTTTTTGGTTTAGCAATAATATATAAAATCATTAAACCCAATTGATTGATATTTATATTAACTTACAATATAAAATGAAAAGAAAAAAAAATTAAAAACTAAAGTGCTGTACTGGCATTAAAATAAATGTAACTATTAAAATGTGAACAATTCACCACAAACTCATTCATCTTATTGTGGCTCATTTACTACCCAATTCAATATAATTTTTTAAATCATTATGATATTTTTTTTTGTGCAGTTATTGGGCACTCTGCCCATTTGAGTTCATTGAATAAACAACAATATGTAATGTTTGAAGAGAAAGAAAAGCAAGCAAATGAATAATTTTGTACCGCATTACTAAAAAAAAATTCTAATGAAATGGGGCATTTATTTACAGCAACTTAAATCTAAGATATTTGCATCGCATCCAATGTTATATTCATAGAGTTAAAGGAGTTTTTTTAGGAGATGTTTAGACAGAGCATAACGGTAATCAACTATTTGGCTTATATTTTTTAGGTATATGTATGTCTGTTCTTAAATGAATTATTGCTCTGCATCATATGAGCAAACTTTGATTAAAAATGAAACACAATTTCGCTGATAATATTTTTTTTTAATGGCAGACGTTTGTCTTAAATATAAATATAGAGTTTATAAGATCGAGGATTAATTTATGTTTTTAATATAAGCAAAAAGTAATTTTACTATAATTTTCTTAAAAGTTACATAAATAAACTGAACCTTTGTACAGGCGAAGTTTTAAATAAGAAAATAATGATGGTGTCATATTATTAAGTTTAGCTTAAGTCAACTTATCCACTTTTTCCTTCTTGCTCACAGATATATATATATATATATATATATATATATATATATATATATATATATATATATATATCGATATATTTATTCGTTTGCAGTAATGATAATGTAATTTTTTACGATAGTGTAGAGCTGTATTTTGCTCACTGTTTAATTATGTATCATGTGCCATATCTGCATACAAAATGTCAAAATAAAGAAAAGGCACAAAGGAGAATAAAAAAGACTAAAAAACTTTTAACTTGTGATCTTACTTTTTGTACTTCAACTGACCGCGAATCACGTTAAAATATCTCACTTGCTAGCAAAATGAATCTCCTAATTGTGCGTGGCGTCGTCGATGTCACATTAAGACTTCACTGTCGTCTTAATGTGACATCGTCACTTATTACTCTTTGTCGACAGACTAAGTTGACTACTACAAAGTCTGAAGCCTGAAGCCGGCCACTCACGTACAGTTTTAACTGTCAGTTTCAACTGTTCAATTATAACTGATAAAAATATAAAAATTTTAAATTTCTCAGTTAAACTGAACAAAATTATTGCAAATAGAATATGTGAATTGTTTTGACTCATCGTATTACAATTTACTGAGAGCTTTTTTTTGTAAAGAAAGCTTAATTTTACCATCTCTAAACTTACAACAGTCTTACCATTGTCGTTTGTTCTTCACTAATTATGCACATGTTTAATTCCCTTGTACACATACACCGTTATTTATAATCGATTGTTAAATTTGGACCATTCTGGCGTCTCATATACATTTTCTTGATTAAGCCAATAAAAACTTTAAGTATCCTTTGTGAGTACCGAAAACTTCTTCTTTTCTTTTCAGTAAAAAAGTAAGACTTTCAATGATTTTGAAATGAAAAATTTTATTCATCAAGTTCTCCCTAATAATCGTATATCAGTAAGTTAATAATACTGCATTTAACGCTTAATAGATGTTCAAATAACTGCACAGTTATTCATTGATATTTTTATGTTTAAATAATTTACTATTTACTTTACGTAGAACTACGTATTAAATGTTATAAAATATTCAGCAATTATACGAGTACAAAAGACAATTTATTATTTTTAAATGGAATAATGGAAATGATGCACTCCCGTGGGGTTTACAGTTGAAATTCATAGAATAGATTAAATTTCTGATAAATTTTTAAATTTATTATTACTGATAACAGTTTAAATTTTTATAGGTGATAAAAAAAGAAGAAAAAGTTGTGAAGCATTTTTATTTTGATATTGTAAACTTTGATCGATACAACGATGATAATACAATCTTCTGGTTGAGTTCTAAAAATAATTACAAAAATATACTCACTTTTTAAGCCGATATCCCACTATCGGCACAATGTATCGATTTTGGTTAGCTCACTGCAATAAAGTCATAAGTAATAAACCAAAAAGCCTTATTTCTTAATTAATTCCAGAATATGTCTATATGGCTCTATTACCAATGCAGTGTGGTGCTTTTATGTCCTTATATTTCAATCAGTTGAAAAATAAGGCCAATTTAGCTTATTACTTATGATATTATTTCAGTGAGCTGAAGAAGAAAGTTGGTACATTGTGCCGATAGTGGAATCTTGGCTTTATTCTTATTTAAACAGAAATTCTAAAAGCTTTTTTGGCTCAGTATATTTATCAGGGCAATTATGTAAAAAATTCCGCGAAATATTTTTCCCAGGGAAAAATTCCAACTTGTAGCAAGTGATAGGGAAAACAAAAAATTCTAATTGCAAAAGGGAGAAATTCCTCGCGGATTTTTTTTACATAATTGTCCTGTATATATTTGTAACATTCATTTATATATTGTGATGTTTTCCTATAAGCTTTTTTCAATAGCTGTTGAAAGCTTAACCCATAAAATGGAAATCTTTTAAAATATAATTCCACTTAATGCAGTTTTATTATCAACATTCTTATTGAACACTTAAGCTCTGTAATAATTCTCCGCATGGTTGTCCCAGTAAAAAAAGAGACTCCAAAAAAGTCATGAAAATGTAGAGTTGGCGATGCGGAAGTAGTGAAAATTTCCATCCGATCTAATGATTTTTACATAGGGTTGTCATTGCAAGAAGTTCTCTTTTTCGATGCCTGGTCACTGAATTGGAAGCGATATTAAGAAAAATTCCCTTTTTTGTGTTCTACGATAATATTTTCATCTAGGAATAATGGTAAATAGTTACCTATTTTAAAAATCCGTTTCTTTTTATACGAATTTAAGCCCGAAACATTGTTTTAATGTAAATTTAAGCAAATAACTTTTAAATTTTAGACTAAAATTAGTTCATTAATTTCTTTAAAAAATAATTTTTTTTTAATTCTGGTGAGTATTTTCTAACACTATGGATGAGTTACAAGGTTTTGTATGACTAAAGTGATCTTCTACATGGTTTTTTGCTCACTCTCGGCAAATTAAAAATATAGATTTTTTGGAAGCAATGAAAATGTAGTTCCACTAGAATGACTTCCATTTTTTTCACTCGGTTTAACAATCTCTTTTGCATAAGAGCAATAATATTTTAATGCTTTTCTATACATCAATTAATTTAGATACATAAAACAATAGCACTGCAACATTGTATAAATAAATATGTACGCCCCAAAGACAATTAATTAAATGCTTGCAACTTATCGCCCGCCAGCAGCCCAAGTGGCAACATACATTAATTTAGTAAATAATCCGTATCGATTGCGTCAGACGAGCGCATTATATTTATTAACACATGAATACACAGCCAAACACACATATGTGTGTACATATCCATATATATATATATATGTGTATATACATATACATATATCGTTGACTTAATATGAAAAGGCCCCAACTCATAATTTTTCGAAATCGATATACTTACATATTTTGGATAGACCATTAAGGAAACACCTACTCCAAAAAAATCAGATGAATTCGGAAAAAAATACCGAAGTTATAGCCTAATAAAAATTGCGTTTAAACAAATTTTGTATCAATATTGCATTTTTTTTATTTAGTTTTTTCCTCCTCCTGTAAAATATGAAAAACATGAGTTGGGGCCTTTTCGTATAAGGTTAACGATATATATATGTATGTATGTTTGTATGTGTAAAATTCTTTAATTATTTTAAATATTATATGGAAAATAAAAATGCCCATTTCAAAAATACAAGCAAAATTTTTCAGTTTTTCTCAAAATACCTTCGCTTTTTTGAAAGATAAACAATAAAATTAATATAAATTTGTGGCAATAAGGAAAAAGTGTTTAAGTCATATTTTACTGTTTTGCAGGAGAGCACTTTTAAGCGTTCACGTAAATTTTCAGAAATTTATTTCTTTGACAGTTAAATTAAGAAATTCTCTGTTAAGCTTTATTTTTAGGGTTCCGTACACCAAAGGTGAAAAAAGGAACCCTATTGTTTTCGCTACGCTGTCCGTCTGTCCGTCACACGGTATTTTCTCAGGAACTGTAAGAGCTACGAACCTGAAATTTGGACAGAGTATGTAGAACCTTGGCCACTACAACAGCAAATACATGAGAATTAGAAATTAAAGGGTGCTCCAAAACGAGCGACGAAAAATGTTAAAATCTCATGTAATATATATACAATCGTATGTACATATGTATATTGACATTTGAAATTTGTAAAATTAGTGTATTTTTATATAGACTACAACAATAAACATTAAAATATTAAAAAATTCAAATTAAAGGGTTGACTATGTAATTTTGACAACTTGCTGTATCTTGGAGACCGTAAAAGGTAAACTCTTGAAATTTTCAAAAACGGTAAAACTAAAAAATCCGAAAATTATAAAATCGCCAAACCGAAATAAATCGCTAAAACCTGAAAAAAATCGCCAAAAATTTAAAAAAATCGCCAAATCGAAAAAAATTGTTTAAATGAAAAAAAATCGCCAGTATGAAAAAAAAACGCCAAAAACCGAAAAAAATCGCCAAAACGCGAAAAATGCGCCAAAACCAAAATAATTGTTTATGTGAAAAAAAATCGCCAAAATGAAAGAAAATCGCCAAAATTAAAAAAAATCGTCAAATTTAAAAAAATCGCCAAAACGTAAAAAATCGCCAAAATTTTAAATAATCGCCAAAAACAGAAAAAAATCCTCAAAACGAAAAAAACGTGCCAAAACTAAAAAAAATCGCCAAAACCAAAAAAAATCACCTACATATATGAAAAAACGCCAAACTAAAAAAAATCTCTAAAATAAAAAAATCGCCAAAATAGAAAAAAACGCCAAAATAGAAAAAACGCCAAAATAATAAAAATTGACACAATTCAAAAAACTTCAAAAACCAAAGAAATCGCCAAAACGTGAAAAAAGTGCACAAAACTCAGAAAGCGCCAATAAATTCAAAAAACCCCCAAACTAAAAAAAACGCTTAAAACCGAAAAAACCCAAAAACGAAAAAAAATGCCAAAACTATAGTTTATGTTATTCGTATTGAATTACATATCTCGTGCCCGTACGGAACCCTTCGTGCGGGGGTCAAAGTCGCACTTCACTAAATTTATTTTAAACAAACATCGTTCTACACACTATAATTAGTACACTTAAGTTGAAGTATACCAAAGTATAACCTAAATTAATTTATTATTCCAAATGATATTAGAAGTCAAAAAGAGATAAGTCGCAAGTCATATTTACTGCTGTAAGTTCCTAAAGAACCACACAAATTAATTGAGATTTTGACCAGGGGTAGCTTCGTATATTTAGACTACGGAGTTACCATTACTGCAAAATCAGCTTATCTCGACTCAAGCACTTTTTCCTTTTCGCCACAGAAATAATGAAATATAATGCAAAAATATTATTATTTGTACATATAACGAAATTGAAATTTAACTGAAATGATTAAAGAGAAAAAATTATATATAATTGCAAACAAACAAAATACTTAGTTTATTTTTTTCTAATTCAGGCAGTGGCATGGCAAAAGAATTACATTTTATATAAGTATGCTTATCAAAATCGTTATTCGCAAAAATTATTTAATAAGCAGCTAATTGAATTAGTTAGAATTTTTTGTAATATAAAGTAAAAAAACAGTTATAATAACTAAGTATATTACATTAATGAGGCTCAAAAGGGCAATGGGAATTTGTAACACAACAATATACGAAAATAACCAAGTACTAGTAAAACTAACAGTTGAACATAAAATATAGTTTATTAGTATAACATTATAATGATTTAATGATATAATACAACAATAGGCAATATATTAAGATAATATCATGTAAGTAATATTGTATATATACATACATATATACATAAATTTTTATGTACACTATGTTGTTATAACTCCATTAGCCATGAACTTGGTATGGGCATCATGTCGGACATCGCAAACGGCTAATGGAGACCGCTCATGTCCATGTTTCGTTGATGCTCTGACATATGTCTGAGCAACTCTGTTCCCCATGTGATTCGCCATCAACAACCATTTGCAATAGAAAGAAAAGATGACAGAACCAAATTGGTAAATATTCTCTTTATTGCACTACCGTAAATACTTTTAAATGTAGAAGCTCTAGAAAAAAACAAAGGTTAAGATAAGTAATTTAAACAATTCAAATTGCACCAATCAACGAGTCTGGTTAAACTAACTAATGTGAAATTAACGTTCCATATTATTTAGTGATTTCTTTTTCTTAATTGTGCATAAAAAAATTAACGAGTAAAGTAATTGGAAATCAGTATCGGATATTTAAAAAAATCTAGTTTGTAAAACAAGGTCATACGACATGATGAACCGTAACAACATAACTTATACATACAGAAAAAATACCAATGTAAAATCAACATGTCAAAAGGTTGATTCAAATTCATTCAAATCACATTAAATTTGCAAGAAAAAATATGTTGTTTTAGTGTGTTGGTGTTTATTTGTCTTGTTCATAGCTGCAATACACTTTTATGCTTGTTTGTGGAGTTTATTTTTGTATTGTTGTTGTTTTTTTATGTTTGTAAAAAGCCGACAAACTGTTGCTGGCTGGTACGCAGTGTATTAGTCTTGCATTCGGAGGATCGCAGGTTCGAATCCTGGTGTCAAGTCAAAGTATTTAAAATTTTTTTTTAACTAAAACTTTTCAAGTCAAAGAACTTTGTTTTTTTTTAACTAAAAGTAAAACTTTTCAAACAAATTGTATGTAAAATTACTAGAAATAATTTTAAATTATAATTTAATTTAAGATGGTAAATATTTAGTGTGTATCTTAAGAATATTTAAAGTTATTGTGGCTGACGGTATAAGCACATTGAATACCACGCGATGAATTCCGAGTTCAAATCTTGGCCGGGGAAGCCAATTTAATTTATATACAAAAATTTGTCTGATGTCTATAGGGATGAAACGATACCACTAAGGTATCGATACTTTTACTTGATACGGCATCGGTTCAAAAGTATCGATACATACTCAGTATCGAATAAAAAGCATCGATACTTACTTGTATCGGTCAAGCTTTTCACATGATTTAAAATAGTGAAAACAAAACTAAATACCCACCAAATCAAATGCTCTTAATTCGTAAAGAATTCTTAATGACTAGTCGACAAAATCTTCCGATTTCGGAAGCGATTAATATAAGAATAAACTAATTGTTTAAATTTCTTGCAGACGAGTTTTGGTACAATTTATTTATGAAAATACTCCTTCAACAAATTAATTTTTCTGAAAAGGAAAAATTTTTAAGTTCAATTTTGTTAAAAACATACCATAAAAATCGCCGATTCAATTCATTTATCGCCAGCAAAATTGACATGTCGCCAAATCAAAAACTTAGATGCCAAACAAAGTGGAAAAATCGCTATGTTTGGGCTGGACTGGAGCAGAAGATGTAGTCGAGATAACATTTTAAATGTTCGTGCAAATTCGTTTTGTTTCCGCAATAACGCACGCTTAAAAAAAAAATTTGCAGCTCGCAATTTTATCGTCTTTTTTTATAAAACATTTGATTTGGGTGGTCCCATTTTCACGAACTTACTGTAATATACATACATATATATATTCTAAATATAAATTTACATTTAACACGAACAAATAAAATTGTGTTAAACTGGTTAAACATGTTCAACTTTTTTGTAGCCAATAAGAAATGAGTATATTTGACCGATACGAGTACTTTTTACCGATACCTACTTGGTACTCGGTAGTGGAGTATCGATACCAAAAGTACTTTATTTCTAAGAAAAAGTATCGAGTATTTACTTGTATTTACTCGTATCGTTTCATCCCTAGATGTCTATGTCCACCACACGTGAGTTAAATAATTAATAAAATACAATTACTAGATTAAATTAAATTCATCTTGATCTAACTTTTAACAAAATTAAATTTTAACAGTACTTAAATTAAATGCAAAATAAAGTTATTTCAATAGGAAATTTTTTTTTTGACAATTACTATAAATCATGTTTAATTAACATGAAACACACATGAAGCAAATACATTGCTAAAAAATGCAAAATTTACCTTATTTTTAACGATTCTACATTGTTTTTTTTCTGTTTTTATTACGAGCTAAATCTAGCTGCTTTTGGATTTCCCATATAAAACAAAATCTAATTTGTCAGCAAATTTGTAGGAAAGCTACTCAAAATCTATTATTTCAATTTTATTTTTACTGCCCTGTGGAAAATATTTATAAATAAGATTGTAGGATTAGATACGGTCTGCTTAAAAAGATGTGTGAATTGGCTACACTGCAGTTCTTCGGTTGTAGTTTTGGAAATTTTTCAGTTGATGGGTTTTGTTTTGAATAAAAAACCCTTATAAATGTTAAAAAAAAACTTGGTGTAAACGGTATAGATTTTCATACAGATATTAATTAATATCTTCTAGATTTTGAGCAGGTGTAAATGTCCTATTAGTAGTTTTAACTTAATTTAGTTTCTGTCTGGGTTTTAGGATGAATTTCTAACTTTAGTGCATTGAAAGACTTTTATGGCAAATATTTTTGTATTTTTGTAATTTGGGCCATTTAAATTCCTGTATAGGGGTAACTTCCCCCTTCCACCGCTTTTTATGAAGAAAAAATATCAATAAATTATGCATTGAAAGGGTTAAACTGTTTTACGAAAATCTTCCTTTTACTATTTCACATAAAATATGATTTTACGAGGAAATAATTTCGTTATATTTTTCAAAGGATTTTTTTGGGTGATGTATTTTTCTTTCGAGGAGATTTTCTTTAATTTACAACAATTTTCTGTCATCCCAGAAATAATTTCATTGATGAAACAAACCGGCATAAATTTGTTTTCAACTTATTTACTGGCATTTTGCAGCTTAATGAAATACCTTACCTTATGTGTATGTAAGTACTTCAGAGCTGTGTACACGACTTTTCAACTCCCTTTTAAATTTTTAATTGCAGAATTATATATATTTTAGTCAGTTAAACAACTTTTAATATATCGATATTTTCTTTTGTATTTTTTTTATATATAAAAATTAAAATGAAATTTTTCTCTTTTCTTTTTAGGTAAGTTTTAAAATGATGTTAAAGTGGACTGCTCAACAGGAAATGGGTAATTCATTCAATAAATAACTACGTATATTACATGCGTAGAATTACTTTCACTTTTAAAAGTAACAGAGAAAGTAATTCTACTTGACCATAATTTTACCTAGAATAGCACTTAAATTACCATCCATTATAAAGGTGGATTGTGTTGTTCTTGTTATTGCACAAATAATTCTCGTATTCTATTTTAATTTTAAAACTTTGATTTTCTGTGCTCTGCGACAAAATAAAAATGATAACAAATAACAACTTTAACATGACTTAAAATTTAAAAATTTTAATTTTTTTATAAATATTTTTATTTGTCACAAAATCCCGAATGAGGGCGTAAAGGTCACATTTACAAAAAACGGACACCATAGTTAGAGGTTATGTAAATTACGTGTACGCTGCTGATGAAGATCTAGCAATATGAGAAAGCAGAATGGTTGTTACGTTATGCAATAACGATGAGTCGATATTTTGATTTTTTTTTAATGTTTTCTTGTCTTTGAATTTTTTTTATTTATTTACCGACCCATAAAAAATTAGTTCGTATTTTTATTATTTTTATGTAGAGTACATATATTTGTCCTCTCAGAACTCATTGGAAGAATTTTTGTTCCATTTGAATTAAATAAAAACCAGATCTGTATAGTTTTTTAGATTTCGGGCTTAACATCCGTCTGTGTGCCCGACTATAGGTTGTTATGTCTTGCAGTCGGTTATTTTTTACTAGAATTATTTTTATATATTATTTAAAATATGCAGTTTGTGTTCAAAGTAACACAGAATTTGAAGACTTGCTAAAATAGTTTTCAATATGCTCCAAAAAAAGTGTTTTATGCGCATTCATTATGCACTTAAAACTTCGAAATATGCACTTAAAACTCAAAAAATATGCTCTTAAAAATAACATAAATTGGATTATTTGAAAATGAAAATCTAATTTTAATTCAGCAATTCAATAAAATTTACATATAACAGTACGAATGCACGAGCAGTTTTTATTTCTGAGCATAAGAACTAACGTCGGCAGAATGACGCCAGAAAAAAGTTTGTGTTCAAACTTATTTTAGGGCGTGGCTAGACGTATAATGTTAAAAATCACAATTGGGCTTGTCGTATGTATACAAAATGCGAGTTTTAAGTTTTGATTTTTTAATAATTCTGTCACAAAACACATATTTTATGCTTCTTCTTGATTTTTTTTATAATAAAGTTATTATTTCTAGTTTCCCGCCATTATTTTCTACGAAAAAGGTAAATTTGGCAGCTTGTGCTCTAACATAATTGATCAGACTTATGTTCGAGCAATTATTTCCAAACATGTGTTCAAACACTAACATTTACGGTTTACACAGTAATTTTTTGTGTTAGCAACAGAAATTGACAATTGCCAACACAAAAATTTCCAAACTTATGTCTCGTATAATCTCACTGTAAAAAAGACAAAAATAAAATAAACAGAAGGCAACAATAAAAAAATTAATTAAGAAAAAAATTTAACTTTTACTTTAAAGGCGATCACGAAACAGATTTATGACTTTGGAACTGTATTTTGAATAATAAGATAATCTTTTTATTTATAGTTGTTATTGCAATAAAGAAAAACTTTTCACTTAGCTTTTTACAAAAATCGCCGCCTGTCACATCTAAATAAACTTTTATACATTGAAAATGTTCGGGGCAGCATTCGTCAGAATTACCAAACCAAGTTTTTATTGAAATTTGCGTCCAGTGAGGATGTTAAAACACATGTTACACCAGTTTAAGTTGAAATTTGGAATATACAAATCAATAGTATTAGTTCCAGCATTAAATTTAGCAGAAGAAAAATTGGATATGGACGATTTAAAATTTTATAATTTTCTTGTTTCCTTTTTCTTCCACAAAACTGTTTACAAGTGAGTGAAAATTAAAAATTTTTAAATCGTTCATTCTAAATTTCGATGTTAGAATACATAATAATAATTAGTATATTCTAAATTTCAAATTTTTTAAAGTCTAACTTCATAATGGTAGCAAAATATTGCTTCCCCATAGTACTGTTTCTTTCGCTACAAAATGAAATTTTGACCAAAAAAAGTTGAAAATTTTACCAATTTTTTTTTTTAAAAATTAAAATAATTTTTTTTTAAAAAGTACCAAAATATGCTCTAAAAACGACAAATAAGCTCTTAAAATTCGAAAAATGCTCAAAATACGCGTGTTTGACCGAAGTATGCAAAAACATGCTTTAAAGGGTAAAATATGCAAAAATATGCACTAACAAATCGATACCAGAATTCATAAAAATTTCTGAAACGGATAAATATCTTAATTCCGCATTGATATATCAGACAAGAAAAAACATGCAATTGCATATTTGTGGTTTCCCTGATTATTAGTAATTACTTATGAGTAGTATTGAAAAGTTAATTAATATGCATAACGAAAAAAATGTAACATTTAGGCATTTCAAACAGAAAATTTTCTATACTTAGAATTTATGTGAAGATAAATTTAACTAGCAGAGACAAAAACCAAAAAAGTTTACAGAGCCAATATTGCAGTTAACAGTGGAGTGTTAAGCAGTTAACAGTATCAATAAAATAAAGGAATATTGGTTCGTTGACCAAAATTTAGGAACGAGAACTGATACCATAATGAACAATTAATGGAAAATATGGACCGAGATTTGATTAATGAAATTATACTACTTGGATATACAACAGATATAAGAGTATAAATGATACAGAAATTTAATTTTTAAAAAGGATCTATTTTGGAAGAAAAAGTTGTGATTGTGGGAAATAGGAGAATATTACATACATACTTCCCACTGATAACTGGTTAAAGAACAAATTAAGTGGCATATATGAGCTCATTTTGGGACTTTCGAAATATTAATTTTAAAAAAGTCATATTTTAAGCACACTTTCTGGAAGCGATTCCAATTCAGTGATGAGGAATCGAAAAAGAAAACTTCTTGCAATGACAACCCTGTGCAAAAATCATTAAAAATTATCCAAATTTCTACTACTTCTGGTTCGCAAACTCTACATTTTTATGACTTCTTTGGAGTGTCTTTTTTTACTGGAATATTAATGAGTTGTTTATGGCAAGGTGTCATTGAAGAGTTTATCAAGTAATAACACTAGTGATTTTCCTTATGTATTTTCTTCCGCTGAATTCGTAAATCAAGGTTATATTTTTTATGGTACAGTCTTTTTTTATATCATATCTCTAGCTAGAAATTTCCGAATGGATCATTTGAAGATAACGGATAATTATGCATAATCGGATCTTTTTCAAAATATATCTGTAGCCTGCAGTTAAGAGAGTGCAAAGCATTTCTCTAAAGATGAGCAATTTTGATTTGCAAACATGATTATTCGATGACTTTAGCGAGTGAAAGTTTCGACTGTATTTGAGGTTTTCGATGCTTAAATAATGTAACTATACTTCGGCTAATGTCGTTAATAGACGACTCATTTTAATCATACAAACATATGTGCATGTACCAGAGAAAGACAATGAATAAAAAAAATTTTATACTCTAGCACATATCGCATATATTTTTTTATACTTGCTCAAACTCATACCCATTCATTCTTATACTCACGTATACCTCTGTACGCTTTCGTTCATACCTGTATGTATCGATAATCATAATAATCAACACTCTACTGTTCCTATCAGTGTTGCCATAACGGCGGTTTTCCCGCTATATATGACTGTATTTTGTTGTCATTAGCGGCAAGTCTATTTAAAAAACCACCAGCGGGAATTTTAGCGGAAGAATTTCTTAGTTGACGGATTTTCAGCGTTTTTCTAAAACTTATAAAGAAAGGTATTGAATCAAAATAAATTAAATTTAACGCAGCTATGCGACACGTACCCTGGTATTTATGTGAAGTTGTTTTTTTTTTTTTTGATATAAACACGTGCAGCAAAAATAAACTAACGTCACTTTTTTGCAAATAAAAAATTTATATAAAAATTGACAATCGTGTAATATAATGTGAAAATTTAAGAGGTTAAAAATAATAACATACATATGTATATACATACGAGTATAAAAGTAAATAAATCTCATAATTATTGAATAAAATTTAATTTGATTAAAATTATATTACAAACCAATTTAATCATTCTTTTCGTATTAAAAAAATAGTAAACAAATCTTTAAACAAATCGAAAACTGGGTGATTGGACCACTGAGTATGAGGAAAACATAATATCAACCAAAATCTCTCAAAACAATAACTTTTTCTGAATAATTTGTTTTTGATTAAAGACTTTTTTTATTGAAATTCTCCTTTGAAATTAAACTTCAAGGCAATGTGAATTAAGCTATGGAGTTTATTTTATCAACACTATTTTTTAATTTCAGATAGTCAGAAAGTCAGGAAATATTAACACTATTTTACAAATACTTCAAGCAAAACGGCAAGATATTATACCACACGTGTAGAATAATTAGGGTCTATCGCAGAAAATATTGAAAATATACTGAATCAGCTTAATCGTTAATATTATAAAATGGAATAGTCCCTTGGATTTTACTTTTTCCTGGCTCGATATTTATGTATGGAAACTGTGCAGGAAATAAAATTCCTACTTAAAGAGAAGTTAGTAGTAGTAGTAGTAGTAGTACATCTATGCATATGTATACATATTTTATAAAATTTATCTTATTCTTTTTTTTTACTAATAAACCATAAAAAAGACATATGTTGGTTATAAAAAATTCAGCGGTTATATTAGTGTTTAATTTTATTCAGCTAGCGGTTTTTAGCGGGTTTTCAGGGGTTATATGGTGGGAAATGCCTGTAACATTTTGGCAACACTGGTTCTTATACGCAATTTGTTTGAAGCATAATTTTGATTTAATTTTCATAAGCTATTTTTGTACTAAATGAATTGAATATAATGATTTGTAAATATCATAAAAAGAATTAAGTTTTCATTTTCGTTGAAAATTTTTGTATTTTTATTTTTATTAATTAAAATTTTTTCTTTTCCATTGTTAGACATATACATTTAAAAATTATTTAAGTAAACACACAATTTAAGAAAAGTGAATAAATTGTTTAAATAAATAATATAAAACAAGTAATTACTTATTATTGAATGAAGGAAAATTAAATAGAACGTTGAGCTGACAAGTGAGATAAGTGGGTTTAGAAGAAAAGCGAAAAGAAATATTATTAAAAAAAAAAGAATGATTAAATTGATATTAGCAACAACTAAGAAATTTATAAACTAAAAAAATTGCTTGAAAAAGCAAATTATGTATTTTGTTTCAACTTTTTTAACTTGTTTAAATCTTTTTATCTCAAATCCAAATGTCGCTTATTTGTATACAGATATATATATGTGTGTGTGTGTCTGTTATCTTTTAAAAAAGCAGCACTAAACTTTAGATTTTTATCTATAAAGTATTTTTTTTTATCAATTTTTTTTCTGCTTATTTCATACTTTAGATAAATATATTTAAGTTTTCAGTGCTATTAATCATTTGAGGCTTACAGCAATGATGACAAACACAATGCATTTGCTTTATTTCACTCAACCTGTTCCGAAATATCATTTTAATAAATTAAATAAAATAAAAAATTTTCCAAATTTTTATTTTGCGTTTCAAATGGATTTGACTAAAAGGCGTTTATTTATGTGTTTGATGTGGAAAAAACATAAAAATGATTTATAGCAAAATATAAACTATTTATTATAATTATGTACACCATTTCTCATTATATTAAGTTTAATAATAAAATAATATTGAGAAAATAAAATGTGAAAGGAAAGCGGGGGGAAGGAGAGAAAGGTATGGTGGATTTCTGGCAGGATAATTGCGTTTTCTCTTTATTAATTAGATGCTGGGAAAGTGATCATGTGAAATTATATCCGCCAAAAACTTTAAAGGACACATATTTGGCTAATTGTTTTTATTTATTTATTTTTTTTTGACGAAAATCGATTATTTACGATCGCAAACAGTCGATTTTGTTAAAAGAATTTAAGTTCAACAAATATGTCGCTTAAGCTTTTTTTGACTGTTATGGCATGATAGAGTCTTATGTGCGCTGTCTTAAATACGAGGTTTGCTGTCATAAATGCGGTCTTAATATTTTAGCTCGATCCGACGTTGCCTTCTGGGTCTAAAGTTTCTGCAGTTTCTTAACTAGCTGTCCGATTGTTCATACATCACTTAAAATGGTATCACAGAGCGTAAGTCTGGAACTCGGAATATGTATCTTTAAAGGGGACGGAGCCACAAAGCCCCAAAGTGGGCAATCTACGGTTAATATAAAATTAAACCCGATGTAAAGCTGATATTTTTGATCCAAGAACTAAAAAAAGTCTGCAACATTTTTTGTGTTTTCGCTTTTAGCTTAGGAAATATTTGAGAACAATATTGAATTTTTTGACTTTTACCAACCTCGGTCCACTGTTCTGCTAATGGAGAAGTCAAATCTTGTTCGATTTAAAAAAAAAAACTTTTTATAAATAAGGAACGAAATTTCTAACATCAATCAACAATTTTGTATGAAAATCAAAATTAAGTCACATGTTGTATTTTGTATTTTAATTAAATTCAAAAAATTTTTAAAAATTCGATTTTCGCCAATTTCTTACAGAAAAAATTGCTTTAATTATTTCGTTATTATGAAACATTTTTGCAAAAATACCATCCCTATAATTTCATTTATTCAAAAGTTAATATTATACAAAAAAGTTGCAAAGAAATTTTTTGTTAAAAATTACCGTTATTCTAGGAATTAGATCGTTTCGAATTATACCTATTTTTGGTATAAATATCAAATTTAGGGCCTTTTTGTCAAACCAAAAAATTTATCATGACGCCTTAAGACAATAAAGTTTTTAAATACTTTCAAAAATCTTACAAATAAATAAATACAGCAAAAATACTGAAAAATCCCATTTTTGGGATTTTGGTAATTTTTTTGGGAATTGCCGGGAACTCAAAAGCAAATTCTATTTTTCTTACTTTCTTATTATAAAGAAAAAATAGATTTTAACTCACAAGACAATGCATTGACAATTGTTTCAATACCAAAAACTAAATTAGTTAGACTAATTATTAAAAATAGTTTTTTAACCGCTAAACTGCTATTATTTAAGGTAAAACCAGGAACACAAATCGGTTAGATTAATCTTCAGCAATTTTCGGTGTTAATTTTTTTCAACTGAGTACATGTTTAGAAAGTAAATTTTCAGCTACCAATCGAATCGCAGTAACAACATAAGTTGGCAGTAAATTAATAAATCAAATTTGGTTAAATAATTTAAGCTTTAAAAATAATTCAGGTCCGGCAACCCTGGTCACCGGATCTGATAAAGGGTGGGTACACTTAAGGTAAGGAAGTAAATTTCAGTAAATTCCAACGAGAAACAAACAAGAGTATAGTATTTTTCGATATAATGGTTTTTATTAAATATGAAAAATTAAATAAAAAGAAATAAAACTGTTTCACAATATCGAAAGAAAACTGAAACGAAACTTTCGGCAGAAAATTTATATTGAAAACAACAATAAAATATGAAAATTTGTTTTTGCTTTCAATACAAATTGTAAGTCGAAAGTTTCAGTTCCTTTTTTGTGAAACAGGACATTAAGAAACATACAAGGAGGGCGAGCAGAGTTTCTAAGCGTTTCCGAATCGATGAAAATATGACTTCAGTTGAATAATCTTAATAAAAATTAATAAGGGGCATTTTGCGTTCACTAGCTATTTCATTTACATAGTTATTTCAGTCAACAAAACAGTGTTTTTCGTATAAATTACAACTTACTATAAAAATTATACAGAAAAAATTATTAACAACAAATTTTCAAACAAACGTTTAGTTTCATTAAATATTTTTACTATTCCAGTAAAAAGTTTGTTAAAAATTTTGTTCCATGCTAACCATAGAAATACTATAGAGTGAAAAATTCTAGTTCATACAATTAATTTAAAGTGGCATTTGTTACAAAATTGTTAAGAGAAGACTTCTGTTCCAATATAGAAATTGCATTTTTTCAAACAAATTATTAAAAAAATTTTGTATTTGAATTTACAAATTTCTTTGCACACAGAAAAAATGATTGTTGAATTTTTTTTAATTAAGTGATTGCTTAGAAAAAATAATACTTTTGATTAAAATTTTAATTGAATATATGTTTATTTTAGCTGCTCTAACAAAAAAGTGCTATCAACAGAGCTTAACTCAGAATACTCTGAAATGGGTAACAATTTTTACATGTTAATTGTATGTAAATAATGTAACTTTTGTTTTTATGTATGAAAATCGAGATGTTTTTTGTAGTATGCCACATTGTTTTGAAAAAATATTTTCAATTAAAATACTCAATTAATCTTTTAATTGGTTTTGATATTTTATATGGGAGAAAAAACTACTCAGCTTAATATTTTTTTTTTAATTCTTAGTAATTTTGACATAAGTTGAATGAAAAATTAAATATGAAAATAAAAAAAACAGAAATTCATTTTGTTCCCTTATGTTGAGAAATAACAAAATAATAGTGATAAAAAATGCAAGCTTATAGACCAAATGTGGATGGTAAAGTTAGTACATTGGCGGTATTAGGGGTTCGATGCAAAACGTCTTGCGTGAGTGCATATGGAAGACATCGAAGCCTTTATTTAAAATCCAATCATAAAATATTCTGCATTTACTCTTACGCAAGACCGGATACGGCCATTGTACTTTTTTCCTCCATTCAAACTTCTAAAGCCATGCGATGCATCAGTTAGGTTTTTGGTACAATACACAAATGTTTCCATTTATGTAAATTTTTTATATGTAGATACATACATACATACATACATATGTAAATAACAATTTTTATAT
The DNA here is from genome assembly GCA_905220375.1 of Tachina fera. Taxonomy (NCBI): domain Eukaryota; kingdom Metazoa; phylum Arthropoda; class Insecta; order Diptera; family Tachinidae; genus Tachina; species Tachina fera. The sequence continues at coordinate 66,289,398 of LR999964.1, forward strand.
TTTTACAATTTTTTATATTTTTATACTCTTAGATTTTTTATATTTCAATTAATATTTTAACTGAATCTTTAAAAAATGTTAATAAGTTATTTAATTGAATCCTAAAAAGTATTTCAATTAATTTTTTAATTGAATCTTCAAAAATATTTCAATTAAATTTTAATTGAATCTTTAGAAAACCATCAATTAAATTTTTAGTGAATGTAATATTTTTTTAATTGAAAAAACCAAAAAAAAAATTCCAATTAAAATGGATGAGTTAATACTACAATTTCCGTGATTGGTGGAAAACTAATTGATTTTTTAACTGAATCTTTTTTTTTTAAGTGAATCTTGTTTTTGCTTTTTTTTGTGCAGGACTTAAATTGAAAAAATTATTATTTGATTCAGAGAATTTTGTGTTCGAAATGGAAAGTTAGTTTTATCTGTGTATATACATCACTGTTCCAAATTAGTTAAATTAACCAAAAAATAGTTTAAACTGATATCAAAAAAAAAATAATTATATTAAAAGCAAAGGGGCGCGCGCAAGTGCAAACAAGAAAATTCTAGGCTTCAAAATTTCCTTGTCCTTTTAACTTGTTGCTAGTAGCAAAACTTTTCGTGTATAGAACTCAGTTTGAAATTATTATACATGTCTGAATCTTTAGAGAAAAAAGAGACATTAGTAGTAAGGGCCAAAATTCACCATCTCTATTTAAGTATCAATTGATATTTAAATGTCAATTTTCATAAATTTTTTTATGTTAAAATAACTTAAATATGAATTGATATTTAAAAAAGTTGGTGAAATAGGCTCAAGTGTTGATTTCTGGAATTAAATAATTTTCTTTTTAGTTTTGGCTCTTGTACCCCTTTAATTTTAAAGCCCCTCAGTTGTTAACTTTGCAACTGAAATTTAAAATTTTGTGTACATGTATTTTATATGTTTCGATAAGTAGGAAATACGTACAATGTTCCATTTATTTGTTTTGTATTGCAAAATTTATCGCACACCCTTTGCTAGTAATGAATTACTAATTTAAATAAATTTTTAGCACTTAAATTAAAACAAATTTATTAATTAATGCCATAAAACTGTTCAACATTTCAATTATGTTAGTATACATATGTATATATATATATATATGTATATGATTTTTTTGCGAAATAAATGAATAAATTCTATTATTCAGCATTGGTCATATATCTGCATGTGCTTAATTATACTCGTACATATTACTGGTTTGAGGTGGTATGTACGTTATTGTTAATTGCTGAATGTTTTCAAGAAAAGAAAAAAATATTTAAGTATGTCAAATTGATGATGTGACAGATTCTGCTGGATTTAACTGGACCAAATTTATCCAGCAGAAACGAGCAAAATAATAATTCATCACCAATTGTTGCTTGAAAATGAAATTAAGCACAATAAGCATTTTTGCCACAAAATTTCTGTGTGAGAGTACCAGTCTTAAGCAGCAAATGTCCAAAAATGATTATGATATCTAAAAAATACAAAAAAAAACATTAAAAAAGTTAATGCCCTAATTCAGTAAGAAGATTCAGGACGTTTTTCTTTCAAAATATTTTTGAGCGCTTGCTTTTGAATTCTCTAAAAGAGCATTTAAACATGCACAAAACAAAATAAAGCAAATTATTATTAAAATCAAGCTAATTTTTAATTATTATTTTTCGAACTTCATTTGTTTCTATATTTTTTAAGCCAAATTACATGTGATTTATTATTATTGAACAAATAACATCAAAGTAAGTTGTAAATATTCTGACAACACATAGTTGAACGGAAGAGCCAGCCGTTTTCGAAGGCCACTAAACCTTCATCATCAGCGTTCTTCTGTGTTGGTCCACTGTGTGAGGTGTCAAAGCACGTTTCAGCAAATTGAAATACAATGAATCAAAACAATTCACGTATTCCATTTGCAAGGAAGTTTCGTTGATGTTATTTGTTCATTAATAATTATCACATGCAATTTGGCTTAAAAAAGCGATACGAACTTTAGCCCGTTCAAATAAATCATAAATATATAATTAAAATCTTTATACAAATCTATGCCGTTTACACCAAGTTTTTTTTTTGACATTTATCAAGACAAATGACTCCTGTTGACGGGTTTATCCTGTTTTTTTTTAACTTAGGGAATAGAAAATAATTGTCAGCAGTACACAATTTTTCTCCAGAGCGAGTAAAACAGCCCCAATTTTTTGGTAATGTGTTAAAGTGTCGTCGATATCGACAACTGGAATAAGGGTGACTGTCATTTATATTAATAAATTAGTTCGAAATTAATGTAAAAATTTATAGTAATCTAAAATTTATTTTTTTTTATTAAAATATCATTGAATCAATTAATAATTTTATAACATTTAGAAACTGTACAAAATAATGGCCTTAATAAAAAAAATTATATTAAAAATTGTTTCAATGTATGATTTCATTCTCAAATTTGTGACTTTTCACTATGAAATATTCATAGTAATAAATTGATAAATAATTTTTAAGTCTGACTTGAGCTCAGTATTTTCAATTCTTATAGAATGAAATATTTTTATTATGTTAATTAATATATATATATATATATTCTAAAAGAAATATCATTCTAAATAATATCATTCTAAAAGAAATATCATTCACTAAAGGTCAAATCGAAGAGCGCCTTTTTCGTTTTGCCGCTTTTTTTTTTTGGTTTTTGGCACATTTTTCTTAACTTGAGCGTTTGTTTTTTTTAATTTTGGCAATTTGTTTCGTTTTTAGCGATTTTTTTCCAATTGTTTGTAGTCCTCACATATTTTTTTTTTGATTTTGGTGCTTTTTGTCGAGTTGTTGATGTTATTTTTATTATGGAAATTTTTTCCAGTTTTTTGTAATTCTTTTTTTGCTTCTTTGGCGATCTTTTTAATTTTGATGTTTTTTTTTGCATTCGAGCTATTTTTTATTTTTGATGATATTTTGGGGATTTTTATTTTCGGCATTTTTTTAATTTTGGGAATTTCTAGTTTAAGCGTTTCTGAAAATTTCAAGAGTTTGCTTTTTACGGTTCCCAAGTTGTCAAAATAACACTAAAGGGCCACTCAGACTATAATATAAGTATTAATACTCTTGCCGAAAATGTATCCCTGGTCTTATATTTGTTTAAAAAATTTCAAAAAAACAATAACAACTCAACATATCAGAGCTGTATTTTCCATAAAAGTATTAATACTTGTATAATAGTCTGCACGGGGCTTTACTGATATAATACCCTTTAATTTTGATTTTTTAAACTTCAGTGTTAATTGGTGTAGTCTGCATAGCACTAACTTTGAAAATTGCAAGTGTCTACATATAATTATTACATTAGGATTTCAACATATTTCGTTGCTCACTATGGAACACCCTATAATTTTAAACTGTCATATATTTGTCGTTGAGCAGCCAAAGCTTTAAAGATCCGTAGATCTTGCGGCTCTAGAGAAAAAATGCCTGTGACATACAAACAAACAATATGGTTCCTTTTCACCTTTGGTGTACGGCACCTTAAAAATTAAAATTAACAGGGGGAATAACCGGTATTTTTCTGTGCTGCCACACACTTCATTAGCACCCATGTTGATCAAAAACAATTTAAAGAAGTCACATAAAAACTTTGCTTGTTGTTGCTTAAGCACTTTCCAGATGCATTTCGTTGCTCTTTAGGGAAGTCATGAGTAGACTTCAAGCATAATAAAACTCAACCTCCTTAGACGAGAATTATTAGAAAGTGGAGGGGAAACTGATAAATTGACCCAGAAAAATGTTTCTGCAAAAAGTCAACAAAGTGAAAGAGAATGCGAAAATAACACAATAGTTCTCTATTCAGTTCGAGATTGGTTCCACTGTGTAATGTTTTGATTACTTTTTTAGGTTTTTCTGTTTACGACCATGTAACTTAGCAATTTACGTTACTTTTTATGAATACAAATAAAAATAAATTTGTGGTTTTCAACAGAACGATTTAAAAATTATATAAAAATATTAAGAGTTTTTAAATTAAATTTGTAATAAAAAATGTAATAATTTTTAATAATTTGTTTTCAGTTCCCAAATGAGTTGTTAATAACAATTATTTTTTTTTTTGCGAAGTCTTAAATTTTCAAAGAGAATGGTAATAAAAATATAAAATTTATTTTGAAAATTAAAAAAATAAAGTTATAAAGAAGCTGTTAATAAGTCGTCTGTTGAAATAGATCAAGGTATTTTTTTATATAAACATAAATTACAGTGTATATAGCGTTAACTTAATACGAAAAGGCCCCAACTCATAATTTTTCGAAATCGATATTTTTACATATCTCGATAAACCATTACTAAATTTAATTGCGTTTAACAAAATTTTTTATCAATATTAAATCTTTATTTATTTAGTTTTTTCCTCCTTCTGTAAACTATGAAAAACATGAGTTAGGGCCTTTTCGTATTAAGTTAACGATATGTATGTACATATTTTTTCTATATTTTTGTAATATGCTTCACCTAAAATAAATTTTAGGTTCACAAAAAAATCTATTCTTAAATACAACACATGCATATGTATGTATGTAAATATGTAACGCAAATTGAGTTAAATTTCTTAATTTCAATGAATTCATATGAATATCTGAAGTGGCAAAAATATATTTTTTAATATTTATCGCATTTTGTTTACAAAGTTTTTAGCACATACGCACAAAAAAAAGAACTTTTATTATTTTTTATTTATTAAAATCCATAATGGGACCACTCATCATCATTGTCACCATCGACGCCATCATTCTGACACTTTGACAATGTCTAAATGGTGTAAAAAGAAAAATATGCTTATAATAAGTATTTGATTTTATTTTGAGCAAATCGTGAATTTTCAATAAACAAAAATTTTATATTTTATTGTGGCTATTTTACAACATCCACTCATTTGTAATTTTAAGACCACAAGCACTTCATTGATTGGTTGGTGCGAACTAGTTCGTCATTCTGTAGGGGACATTAGAAAAAAAAACTATTCGCTTAAGACCTTTTTGAATTAGACTTTTGCGATAGCAAGTAATAATACCTTAAGTCAATAAATATAGTTTCCTTACATTTCCAAATAAACATTAAAAAAAATACAAACAAATTCGAAGTCAAATAATGTTTGTTGTGAACTTAAAATGTTTATTTGAAGCTCTTTATGTTGTTAACTAATAAAAATGATTCATTAATTAATAGATATTTGCTTGTGGCAACATTTCAAAAAATTAACTTTAAAGTAACAAAGAAAAAAGTTTGTCTTTAGTAGAACAAAAATAAGCAAATTAACTGGCATTTGGATAATTAATAAAGAACAAACAACAATGGCAAGACCATTGTAGAGTAGATATGATAGTATTGAGCTTTCATTAGAAAAAATCTTTCAGCGAATTAAAATCCAAGCAATTCACATATTCCATATGCCCTGAAAAACAACTAAAGGTGCTATAGTTCGAAACAAATATAAAAAAATTTTGAGTAAAGATCATCTTAAAACATGAAAAATTTTTAGCTTAAAACACAGCTTCAAAAAAATGTAATACACATCATTCAACACTTGAGGTTGAATGATGCAGCACTGCATTATTAAATAAATTCAGTGAAGTGCGACTTTGACCCGCGCACGAAGGATTCCTTCCGTACCGGCACGAAATATGTAATTCAATACGAACAATATAAACTATAGTTTTGGCATTTTTTTCGCTTTTGGGTTTTTTCGGTTGTAAGCGTTTATTTTTAGTTTGGGGGTTTTTTGAATTTATTGGCGCTTTCTGAGTTTTGGCACTTTTTTCCCTTTTTGGCGATTTTTTTTTGGTTCTTGAAGTTTTTTTAATTTTGGCGATTTTTATTATTTTGGCGTTTTTTTTATTCTGGCGATTTTTTTATTTTGGCGATTTTTTTTTAATTTTTCCGTTTTTTTTCATATAGGTGATTTTTTTTTGGTTTTTAGTTTTAGCACTTTTTTTCGTTTTGAAGTTTTTTTTTATTTTTTTTTTCATTTTTTCGTTTATTTTAAATTTTTGGCGATTTTTTTCGTTTTGACGATTATTTTAAATTTGACGATTTTTTTTTAATTTTGGCAATTTTTTTTTAATTTTGGCGATTTTTTTCACATAAACAATTATTTTGGTTTTTGGGAAATTTTTGCTTTATGACGAATTTTTTCGGTTTTTGGCGTTTTTTTCATATTGGCGATTTTTTTCATTTAACGATTTTTTCGAATTTGGCGATTTATTTTAGTGCTAGAATTTTTTTTTTAATTTTTTTGCTTTTTTTCGACTTGGCAATATTTTTTAAATTTTTGGCGATTTTTTTCAGGTTTTGGCGATTTTTTCGTTTTGGCGATTTTATAATATTCGGATTTTTTAGTTTTACCGTTTTTGAAAATTTCAAGAGTTTACCTCTTACGGTCTCCAAGATATAGCAATTTGTCAAAATTACATAGTCAAAATTGCATCAACTGATGGACCACCCTTTAATTTAAATTTTTTAATATTTTAATGTTAATTGTTGTAGTCTGTATAAAAATACACTAATGCTACAAATTTTAAGTGTCAATATACATACGTACATACAATTGTATGTATATTACATGAGATTTTAACATTTTTCGTCGCTCGTTTTGGAGCACCCTTTAATTTCTAATTCTCATGTATTTGTTGTTATGGCCAAGGTTCTTCATACTCTGTCCAAATTTCAGGTCCGTAGCTCTTACGGTTCCTGAGAAAATACCGTGTGACGGACAGACGGACAGCGTAGCGAAAACAATAGGGTTCCTTTTTTCACCTTTGGTGTACGGAACCCTAAAAACCACCTCTGGAGTCATCCTTTTAGATTTTTCTGATTCCTTATACCAATATTGTTCTTTAGAAAACATAACAAAATATTTTAACTGAATGAAAAAAAGAAATAAGAATAAAATTAGTTCTTTAGTTTAATATCTAATTTTCTTTACTAAACTGTTCTTTCCAAAGTATAAAAATTATTTAATTTATAATTAAAAAGAAACAAATTAATTAGACCTAGATATTTTTATAAATCACAAAAAGCGTAAGTTCCCAGCTCTGGAATCATCCTTTTTTCTGATTTCGTACACCAATCAATCTGTTTCTCTTAGGAATATAATATTTGTTTAATTTATAGAGAAAAGGGAAAAATTAGTTTTAATAGGTTACGTATATATAACAAAAAATAGTTTTCCAGCCCTGGTAACATCTTTTTTATTTTTTTATTTTTAATATCAGTTGTATTCCTATTGAAATATAAAAGAGGTGTATTTAATTGTTTTGTTAAATACACTTGTTTAAAAAAATTAGTCTTATCTTTATATGGCAAAATAAAGCTTAAGTTTTCCAGCTCTGAAACCATCTTCTCGATTTTGCTAATTTTCAATACCAATCTTTTTCTGATCATTTTTGACACACAAGTCCAAAACTGAGGTCATTAGCTTTTGTGAGCGCTTTGGAAAACCGATTTGACGTGCAGACAGTCAGACGGACATCGCTTATTCGTCTTCGCTATGCATTAGGTTCCAGAATATATATACTTTACGGCTTGCACATTAATATTGTGGAAATTACACAAGGAGTGACAAATCTACCATTTTTGTATATAAAAAACTGAAATTTTCTTCCACTGACACCACACACAGTGGACAAAACATAAAAATGCTAATGATGAAGCTTTGGCCACCTTCGGAAACAGCATATTGTTCCGTTGTGCTAGTGCTTATGAAAACCAAAAAATCAAACAAAAATAAGTTGAAACAAAAATTACCAAGGACCATTTTTCAAGCAGAATATCAAAGATTAAAGTATTTTATTAAATATTCGTTTCTGCCGATTACAGCAAATTAAGTATTGCTTCTTTTTTCAGAATTGTACAAAAACAAATTGTCACCCCAAGTCAACAGTTAGTGGCTGAAAGAGTAGATAGCTTGGTTTTTTGCTTTCTTTGTTTCAAATGCTTCCTCGTGCCACAATGGCTAAAAAGGGTTAAGGGCCATACATATATTTTGAACCACTTTTTTTTAACGAAAATCTATCCTGAATAAGCGATAAGCTTTTTTACGGTTATAGCTCGACTTTGTCACTTATTATATAGTTTATATATAATTTCTTTCTTATTGCATTTTATAATTATATTTGTGCTTTTTTAAATGTGGCACGTTTTGCTGGCATGGGCATGTTTATCTATGCATGTTGCATATTAAGCAACGTGTGAAAAATATGATTGTTTGATTATAATAATAAAAAAAATGTAATAAAAGGAAAAACAATTTGTTTTACATGCATTTTCTTTTATTTTTAAACTGACATGTTTCGTCTGTTTAACACAAAATATGAAATTATGTTACATGTGAATATGTTAATGCAAAAAAGTCTACATACATGCATGCATACTTAACCACTAATATATTATAATACATACATATGTACATGTATGTGTTTATACATATAAAAATATCAGATAAACGCAACTATTTTTGAAAAATTTTTTATACACTTAAAAATAATAATAAACAAAAAATTTTTGTTTGCGTCTTAAATTTATGTATGTATGTATATATCTTATTTAATAATGTTTGAGAAACTAGAAAACGTACATACCCTATAGGAACTCATACCCATTTGTAAGTACTTTCAAAGTGGTTTTTTAATAACCACAACTGGTTGATTAAGTGACATTTTTCCTTATCGCCGACTCACTATTTTAACATAGGCATGTCATCATAGGCGGTAGTCAATTGGCCATCTCTGCATGACTTTTAAATTGACTACTAACTACTTATTTTTCAACCAATTTGTAGTTAATTAATATTATAGTAAAAAAAAGATATATGTATGTATATTTATATTACATATATTATATAAATACATACATATGTATATGTTTATATTTATATATATGTATCTATGTAAATATATAAATACATATACATATGTACATATATGTATATAAATATTTATTATTATTTTATTCGCTAAAAAATAAAAATACGAACCGCTCATAGAAAATATTTTACATATTAAGTATTTAGTTTTTTTCAACACAAACATTTGGCATTTGATTTCATGGCATGCTTCTATCGATTTTTTTATTTTCTTTTCATTTACTTATTTTGCTTTTATTTATTTCTTACGTGTGTTTCTATTCAATATGTTTGGTTGATATCTGCATGAGATTTAAACCAATTTATAGTCACTTGCAAAATAATTAATTTATAAGTTTGTGTTTTTTGTCAATTGATTATCTTATTTACTACACGGTATGTACATACATGCACATGTATGTATATAAATTTTATTTATGCGAATTGTTGTAAATTTTGAAATAAATTTATAATTAAGTTGGACATTTGGGGTTATATTTTGACAATATTTATTATATTTTCCGCAAAAAGTAGATGGTTTCTTATTTAAATAATAAATTTTTTTTCTATATTTTGGGTTAAAGTATTAAAGTGTTAAGAAATGAATGAAAGCAATTACGAGTAGAAGCGTTGGAACCATTTTAGATTGTACGCTTTGAAAAAGTTTTAGAAAGCTCCAATTTGGAAAAAAGAACAAAAAAGTGGGCGGCGCGCAGTGTATTTTTTGTCCCTATATAGTGAATGGGTAAAACTACAAGGCGTTATGGAAGATAGATTGATAGATTTTTTTTATGATAATGCTATTTTCAGAATTAATAAAAATTTAAATATTAGGAAAATCGGTGCAGGATCATGCCCAACTCCCATACACACTTAATTTTAAAAATATAGTTTCAACTATAATTATGATCTAAATATAAAAATATTTTGTAAGTCGATTTGCTAAAGAGTCAATTAAATAAACTCCTTAGCAAATATATTACAATCGGAGCACAGTGGTTCTTTAGGCAAAAAATTTTAATAAACCTTTATCTTGTGAACTGGTGTTCTGCTAATAAAATGATGAGGAAAATAATCACATAATAAAGAAGAATATATATGTAATATAATAAAGGAAAAAATCTGACAAGCGGGTTTTAAGCTCCGTACAGCAAAGGTGAAAAGGAACCCTATTGTTTTCGCTGCGCTACGGTGTCTGTTCGTCCGTCACAGGGTGTTTTCTCGAAAACCGTCAGAACTATGGACCTGCAATTTTTACAGAATATGTACTTTGGCCGCTACAACTGCAAATATATGACAGTTAAAAATTAAAAGGGGTTCCAAAACGAGCAACGAAAAATTTTAAAATCCCATGTAATGCTTATACACATGTACAATTATATGTAATCACTTGAAATTTGCAAAGTTAGTGTATTTTTATAAAGACTACAATAATCAACACTAAAATTTAAAGAAAAAATCTAAATTAAATTGTGTTCTATCAGTTAATGATATTTTGACTTGCTGCATCTTGGAAACTTTAAGAGGCACACACTCTTGAATTTTGAAAAACTCTTAAACTAAAAAATCTAAAAATTATAAAATCGCCAAACCGAAAAAATATCACCCAAAACCGATAACATCGCCAAAACTAAACTAAAATAAATCGCCAAAACCGAAAAAATTGCCAAAAAAAAGCAATAAAAGCCAAAACTAAAAGAAAACGCCAAAAAAAGACAGAACACCTAAAACAAAAAAAAATGCCAAAATATGTATATAGTGTCCTACGGATCCCTTCGTGTACAAGTCAATGTCGCACTTTACTGAATTTAGAACTTGAAGTTGTAAAATGTAATACAAAACAATTACTTTTTTAATATTCCAAATAACGATTATTTTCCAAATTTAAACGTAAAACATCACTCTAATAGAGAAATGCTACGTGCACAAGGAATATACCAAGATACTCCATGTTACCTGGACTACCTACATACATATATTTAGTTGCAATGATTTTTATTTATTATATTTTTGATTTTTATTAAAAATTCAACTTTATCAATTATTTTTTGATTTTTGCTTATTCCTCACGAAAGAAAATTTATTTTGTGACTTTTATTTTTTCCTCACAAAATTTAACAGTTACTTTTTGATTTTTATTTTTTGCTCAAAAAAATTTAAATTTTTAAAATGAATAAACTATAAAAAAGAAAATTTAATTTGAGATATTAGAGTTTTTTTTACAAACTCTATCGATAAATTCAATTTTAAAACGGGTAATATTGATTTTAACGCAAAAATTACGCTTTCTAAATTTTAAATATTAATAAAAAAAAAATAATAATAAAAATCAAAAAGTAAGTGTTATTTTCTAAGGAATAAATAAAAATCAAGAAATAATGATTAAACAGTAATTTTTAAAAATAAAATTATAACCGTTACGGTCCTGGTATTTAGAAATAATTTTGGGCCACAATCAGGATGTTCAATTCAGGACCACTTTTTCGATACATGCTGGGCCTCTACTCTGTAATTCGAAACAAAATAGAGCAATTTCGAATTTAAATATTATTAATATACAAACGCGAAAGCATTTTATTTCTATTCGAATTACAGAGTAGACTCCCTGGGCGTATGTCCAGGAACAACACGAACATTGTTGACCTCCCAAGCGTCAATTATCAGGATGAAATGGTGACTTCGCATGGCCCTACAGCAAATAATTGAGAGGTTTCAAATCGCTTGACATTAGGGTTAAATTGACAGGTTCATTTATCGAAATCGACTCATCGCCAAAAGTTGAGATCAATATGTTGCTAGTTGTGGTCGCCATGTGAAACCATAGCTCCATTCTTTCTAAACTACAGCTTCACTTTGTAAGAAATGAGGTACAATAATGCTATTAGTGTGTAGACCGCTCGGGACATCTTTCTGTATGTAATAGTCTCTATAGCGCCTTTTTTGGGTTGGTTTCAGGGCTAAACACAATTTTTTATTAAAATATCGGATCAGTTTCCAACTGCTCTAGAGCCTAATATGCGAAAGAACTACCTACATCATGACCCCGTTGCTTTAATTCTTGTATAGGCTGGGCCATTTAAATTTTAATTTTCAATCGGCTATAAAAAAGTACTGATTATTTCTTCAAATTTCTATATAATTGGCAAAGTTGAACTTTGTCATTTAAGAATGAAACACAATATCATTCATATGACTACCATGACTGGCTCGGCAGTGCCCCATATGATCAACCCAATATTTTTTTTCTCAAAGAAGTGCGAGAAATATTCAGTTCCTGAGAACGATGACGAGTTGATATTGGTAGATTTTCTTGCAGATTCTCAGCTACAGCAGCAATGTTTTCGATTGAACGCACTGGACGATACCGTAAACGGGTTGGTTTATCCAATAACGATCCATTATCATGAACCCGCTTCACAATTTGACGCATAAACTGAACTGAAGGCCGACCTCTTGAGAGTTTTCCACGTAAATTTCTTATAATTTGCAATAATGACTTACTAACTTTCGAAGTAAGTTTTTAATATTTCAATGGTAAAAAAGTTTTTTACTGACTTTCGTTGTGGCACAAATGGCGCTGAAGGTTCTGGACGGCTAATTGAGGTCAGTTCACCCGAAAATGTCGAAAAAATTCACGATATGATGTTGGCCGATCGAAGAGTAAAAGTGCGTGAGATTGTTGATGCCATATAGGCATTTCATATGGCAGTGTGGTTTCGATTTTAAATGTTCAGCTGGGCTTAAGAAAGTTGTCTGCAAGATGGGTGCCGCGTTTGCGCTCTAAATTGTCCATAAAGGTAAACATGTGACAACTTCAAAGGATTGTTTTGAGTTGTCTAACCGCAATCCGAATGAGTTTTTGCGGCGTTTTGTAACTGTGTATGAAAAATGAATCCATTAACTCTGGAGACCAAGCAACAGTCTAAAGTTGACAGGTAACAGTCTAAGGTAACAGTCTTCTTCTAAAAGAAGGCCAAGGTGAGTTTGTCGGCCAATAAGGTGATGGCAGCAGTTTCTTCGGATGCGCGCGGGATAATCCACATCGATTACCTTCAAAAGGGAATAACAATAAATGGCAAATATTATGCCAACTTATTAGACCGATTTAATGAGGATTTGAAAAGAAATCGACCCCATATGGCCAAAAAAAAAATTTATGTTTCATCAAGATAACGCACGAGGGCACACGTTTGCAGTCTCAATGGCAAAACTCTATAAATTGGGTCACGCACCATATTTTCTGGATTTAGTCCTTGGTGACTAATTCCTATTTTCAAACCTAAAGAAATGGCTTGGTGGATAGAAACTTAGTTCCAACGATGAAATTATTGACCAAACAAATGCATATTTTAAAGACCTCGAAAAATCCTATTTTTTGGAAGGAATACAATAGCTGTAGAAACCTTGGATAAAGTGTATTGTGATAAAAGTAGATTATGTTGAAAAATAAATTTTTGTTCTGTAAAAAAACTGTGTTTCATTCAAAAAGTCACGGACCTATTTGTTCCGCCCTTAGTTTATATCGATAGCTATATTTACATTCATATTAATTTAATTTGTACTTGTGAGACTCGTAAATAAAAAATTACACATAGTTTAATATACACAAGTATAAAAACTTTTTAACCAAAGTTTACCATTTCAAAAACTGTGTTGTACTTGTATTAAAAAGCTTTAGCATTCCAGCAGAAGTATTAAATTTGTCACAATAGATTGAATTGTTTTTAAAGAGTATGTTTATTCTAAGAAGTGCTTCAAACAAGTCGTATTGCATTTTGTTACGTATTTATGTTTTTGTAGTCTTCATTATTGGTTAATCTGTTAATACTGTGTTACCATTCACTATGAATAGTAACACACATTTTTAGACTTGCCAGACGCATATTTCTTAGTTCAAAAATCATTCTTGTTACCATCAACTATAAAAACAAATTCACAAAAAATTCTCGAAAATTTGGTTATCATTCTCAACAAATCACCAGATCCCTAACACGAAATTTTTATCCTGAATCGCAAAAAAAAACCAATTTAGGGACAAATACTCTAAAGGAATAGGGAAACAATTTCTGGCGATTTTTTTCAGACCAGGCTGGATAGTTTTTTTAAATTTTTTTTACAAAAATTTTTTGTTTATAGATTTAAAAAATACAACATATTTCAGCCTTTTTTCCTGCATATTCCTTTAATCAATTTGTAAGTACATATTGTAATTATTGCAAAATAATTTTATTTATTTTTTATTTTGCAACAAAGTGGCAGCTGTTGCTGCTGACACAAAGTTAAATTTACATTGCACGTTCATTTCTAAATAAATAAAATTTATCTCTAAATTACATCAATATTGTGATTGTATATCTAACGTTTTTACTCCTGTTGAGAAGTTTGTATTTAAGTTTTAATAAAAAGTAACTAAAACTTTTTCATGCATACTTTTTATGTATTTTAATTAATTATTTTTTTTTAAACATTGAAAACGTTCATTTGATCATTAACGAATCTTTAAGGTTGGTGCAGCATTATTTGTGCGACTCGTCTCATCTGTGTCTTGATAATTTTTTTGTTTGTTAATATTTTTTTCTTACATAATCATGCAAATTAGTCGAACACGTTATTGTTATTATTATATTACGTAGTTCGTAATTGATAATGGAAAAATAAAAACTAACATAAAAAAATAAAGTTATTTGTTATTTGAAATAAATCTATTTTTTTTTTATAGTAAATTGAGATATAAATTAAAATGGTGTGGAAAAATAAATTGGTAAACTGTAATAAAATACATATTAATAAAAATTTTATAAAAACTAATGGCCTATTCAACGATAACTGCAGTTTATGTTCGTTCAATAATTTACATTGAAATCAAAAAAAAAATTGTCTGTTTCTATTATATTTTTCAATATAACTTTTAAAATTAACGTATTCTACTATTCTGCAAAACTAACTTCAGGAAGGACAATATACATATGTAGTTGAGCATGTTGCAGTTGGTCAGGTATTCAATGGACGACCGGCAGTCATGCTAGTAGGCTAGAGCTTCCCTTCACTCGCAGATGACAAGAACAGGAGTCGAATCGTCACATCCGTGAACGTAAAACTCATTACGCAAAAGCATCATTTTCGGATTATGTAATCCCCTTCAGTTTGTACGAGTGACGTATCATTTAATTTGTTTTCGTACGATTGTCGATACGATCACGTATGTGACGATTTTAGCCCAGGATAAGGCAGAGAGTATCTTACCTGATCTGAAAGCGCGATGACCTTACAGACAGCGATACAAATTAAAAAAAAATATAAGAACCAATAGGAGGTATCACATATAGTATAGAAGACCTCATGCCGCAACGGTTTGGATCTAGTTTGACTATGGACTCGCGATTCAGGTTCATTGCTTATAGGTAACAAACAGTCACGTAAACCAACCAACCATCCAAAAGCTAAAAATTAGACATACTTATGTTTCTCGCATTTTTTTTTCCAAATAATTGATGAAGATTACTCTAATTTGGAACGATTTTCAGTCATCACACGCCAAATTTGGTTGTTAAAAATATATTCTATATTTATGATTTGAACGGGCTAAACTTCGTATCGATTTTTAAGTCAAATTACATGTGATAATTATAAATTAACAAATAACACTAAAGTTAGTTGTTTATATTCTCACTAACACATAGTTAAAGGGAACAACTAGCTGTTTGTCTTCATCATCAGCTTTCTTTTGGGTTTGGCCCACTGTGTGGGAAATCAATTGATGTAGATTTCTGCTTTATATATGTAACTTTTATGCAAATGGAATATGTGAATTGTTTTGATTCATTCTATTTCAATTTGCTGAAAGCTTTTTGTAATGAAAGCTCACGTTTACCATCTCTAAATGTACAACAGTTTTGCCATTGTCGTTTATTCTTTACTAATTATGCACATTATGTTAGTTAATTTGCATATTTTTGTTCCACTTACGACAAACTTTTTTGGTTTGTTACCATTAAGTATATTAATTTAATTTTTGCCAAAGGCCCATGACTATTAATTTTTTTTAATATATTCTATTGAATACTTTATTTTATTCAAAAAAAAATTGTTACCTAACATTTAAAGAATATTTTATTTTCTAAAACGTATCTATCTTCACACAAAATATTTAAAGCAATTATGTTACAAAATTGCGTTGCCCCTAGAATCAAATTCTTTCTAAATAGACCTACATCTGCAAATTTTTGTGAACTGCATACCTACTTTTGTGACCTGAATTCCAAACATTTTGTTTATTATTTTGTTATTAATCAATAATGCATTAGAAATATTTTTACTTTTTGTTATTTTTCTTAAGATCCCATATAAAATAAATGAAAAAATACATTTTTATGTTTTTATTTAAATTTTTAAGCCATTTTTTTAATCATTCCAATTATTTAAATCGCTGCATACTAACTTTAGTGATACACTGTATGTAATTATTTTATAAAAAGCTGAGATCAACAAATAAAATTTTATTTTGTAGGCAAATGAAATTTTTTTCACAGCCTCTTACGTGGCCAACAAAGCAAATTAACGGAAAAATTCCCGTGTTATTTAAAATACTTTTAAAATAACCTCGAATTGTTAACCGAAGCTTATTGTTTCTCTATTGTATCATAAAATTAAGAATAATCCTTTGTAGTACAAATTAACGAGCTTTCAAATTGTTCTCTAAAATATTCTCCTCACCCTTCTTTGGCAATAATAATAAACAAATATTGAAAACAACAATAACAATATGTGCTTAATAATACAACAAAATATGATGCAATAATTGAGACTAATTAATGACAAAAACCTTTCTTTTTCTATTTATTTATTGCTACTGTTTGCTGTTTTGTTGTCTGTGTCGTCTACATAGCTCATACGACATACGTCACCGTTAGCACATCGTGAACCCAACACACATTTTGTTTTATAGTTAAAAACTTAAAAACGATTACTGCATTATTTAACACAGAAAAAATTATTGTTAAATTTTTTTTAATTAAGTGATTGCTTAGAAAAAATAATACTTTTGATTAAAATTTTAATTGAATATATGTTTATTTTAATTGACTTTGCTGCTCTAACAAAAAAGTGCTATCAACAGAGCTTAACTCAGAATACTCTGAAAAGGGTAACAATTTTTACATGTTAATTGTATGTAAATAATGTAACTTTTGTTTTTATGTATGAAAATCGAGCTGTTTTTTGTAGTAAGCCACATTGTTTTGAAAAAATATTTTCAATTAAAATACTCAATTAATCTTTTAATTGGTTTTGATATTTTACATGGGAGAAAAAACTAGTCAGCTTAATTTTTTTTTGATTTTTAGTAATTTTGATTGATTCTTAGTAAATTTGAAAAAATTAAATATGAAAAAAACAGATATTCATTTTGTTCCCTTTTGTTGAGAAATAAGACAATTATGATAAAAAATGCAAGCTTATAGACCAAATGTGGATGGTAAAGTTAGTACATTGGCGGTATTAGGGGTTCGATGCAAAACGTCTTGCGTAACTAGATATGGAAATCATCGAAGCCTTTCTTTAAAATCCAATCATAAAATATTCTGCATTTACACTTACGCAAGACCGGATACGGCCATTGTACTTTTTTCCTCCATTCAAACTTCTAAAGCCATGCGATGCATAAGTTAGGTTTTTGGTACAATACTCAAATGTTTCCATTTTTGTAAATTTTTTATATGGAGATATATACATACATACATATGTATATACATAACATTTTTTATATTTTTACAATTTTTTATATTTTTATACTCTTAGATTTTTTATATTTCAATTAATATTTTAACTGAATCTTTAAAAAATGTTAATAAGTTATTTAATTGAATCCAAAAAATATTTCAATTAATTTTTTAATTGAATCTTCAAAAATATTTCAATTAAATTTTAATTGAATCTTTAGAAAACCATCAATTAAATTTTTAGTTAATGTAAGATTTTTTTAATTGAAAAAACCAAAAAAAAAATTCCAATTAAAATGGATGAGTTAATACTACAATTTCCGTGATTGGTTGAAAACTAATTAATTTTTTAACTGAATCTTTGTTTTTTTTAATTGAATCTTGTTTTTACTTTTTTCTGTGCATGCAAGGGTAACCAAAAAATTTATTTTTATATAAAGTTTGTCAGCTGGCTCATAATTTACTGACAACGAAGACCAAGAAAATTTTGAAGTTAAAACTAAAAATGCCAATAAAAATATATTTAGCCCAATCATAAACAACTATTCCGCACGAGTTTTTTCACTCTTCCCTATTCTCCTATAATGGATTTTTTTTACTTCTTTTACGTAATTCGAGGATAAAAACCTACTCGGGAAAAACTTAGTTATAATGAACGCAGCTGAAATAGCTTTTTTTACTAAAAATTTTCTCTTTACTCCATTGAAACATAATTTATATCAATGCTGACCACCGGGAGAAATATATTCGCATATTTGTACTCAGTTGTATAGGAAACTGATCGATGTTCGGCACTCGCATAAATTTATGTATGTACTAATGGGTTGCATTTCTATAACTATTTGTATAGCCAAAACAAATATACCATTGTATGTACCATATAATTGTTGGTGGTTCAAGGTGAACCACCAACAAATAAATTTTAAATTAAAATACTGAATCAGCCTTAACATTAATATTATAAGATGGAATATACCCTTGGATTCTATTTTTTCCTGTGCCTATGTTCTGTAACTTTGGTGAGAACTTCTCCAAACGAAAAGTTTATTGTCATTCTGTGAAACACAGGATGACTAACGAAAAATTTAGTTGCTCATGTTTCTTTTAAGCTTATTTCAGGTTGTATATAAATCAGCCTGTGAAAAACAGGACAACCAATGTAATTGTTTGATTATTCTCGACGTGAAAACTTCTCGCAAGTTACAGAACACAGGTACTGGTTCGATGTTTGTGTATGGAAACTCTGCAGGAAATAAAATACCTACTCAAAGAGTAGGCTGAGGTTTGCTTAGAAATATTGAGGAATTATGAAATTCCAACATGCCTACATCTATCCATATGTATACATATCTTAAAAAATTTATATTATTCTTTTATTTTACCAATAAACCATAAAAAAGACATATGTTGGTTATAAAAAATTCAGCGGTTATATTAGCGATTATTTTTATTCAGATAGCTATATAGGGGCTATATGGTGGGAAATGCCTGCAATATTTTGACACCACTGAGTGTGAGCGACAGAACTAGTATAAGAGTTATTGTGTGTGCGTGCTTTTCCAAATTACAATACAATTAAAAACATATAACAATTGCTTATTGTATTGCTGCTGAGGACCTTTTTGTATCTGTCTTTGCTCAAAAATACTAGTTGTAACACAAATATATGAAAAAAAACCACTGTTGAAAAAAATACAAGATAAGCAGATGTTCGTGAGCACGTTCGTAAGGTATGTATCAGAGATCAGCAATGAATCTTGTTTTTGCTATTCATATTGACTCATGAAATTTTAAAATATAAAGGCGTAAGACATCGTTTAAACTCAATTACTCTGATGTACGCTCACTCTCAATAACATTAATTTATAAATAAGTCGAAATAAATATCAATGCGATGTTAACATTTATATTCATACCACACTCACACATACAAAGCACCTGAGTTTGTTTTCTAATTTCAGGAAAGTACTTATACTACTGGCATTGATTTAACTCTTTTAGCTCATGTATGTGTGTTTATTTAGAAGTTTAGTCATTAAACAATTTTCAAGTAGTATACCATAGTAATAAAAAGGGTTGTTTTTCAATTCCTGCAAAAAAAAAAACAAACAACAATAAGCAACAGAGAAACAAACACACAACCTCGTATGCGAAGTTCGCATTGTGAGTCATACTTATTTATTTTGCATCGTCCATAGGCATTGAGTTAAAAGAGTTGAAATCAATAACGTCTTAAATGTTGCTATGTATGAGTTCGATGCTCACTTCAAACTTTCGAGTGATTCGCTTCATAGACAACATTGTAATAAATATGAGAGTGCATTGCGTACAAGAAATTATAAGTCATATTTAAATCTATTCACTTTTTCACTGCTCATTTCTGTGTGTGAAATTTTACTTTTATTCATTCATTCATGAGCCACGTACATTATTTCTCAACACACCATAATGTACTTATGGTAAAAGTAATTTTATGTATCTTATTTGTGTTAGAAAAACAAATACAATCAAATGTGTTGTTTTCATTTGCTCATTGCCCAACCATACAATAATTGCTTTAAAAAATCCTCATTAACAACTAGTAACAGAAACGCTAAATAACATATTTGTTGCTACCAGAACCAAAAACACGCAAAACTGGTGCAAACAGTTCTATCTGTGCAATGCTATAGTATGTACACAAATTTGTATATAACCGACTTAAAAAAAGGTTAACAATATTGTCTATATTTTTTTTTGGATATTGCAAAAGTTATTTTTTTGTCTGAGAGAGTATAGCTTCCCATTGGTCCCATTGTAAAAAGAGGGCGACGGTACGCCCATAATTTTTAAATTTAATTTTGTGATATTCTACTTATTTAATTGCTGCGAAACCTATAAAACACTATTGGTTCTTGTAATTACACAATTTGAAAGGTAAAAAAATTGGTGGAGGTACACCTATTAAAACTTATTATAACATTTCACGCGGTTCTACTTAACCGATTTTTATGAATACTACCACACACGTTGAGATCTAAAATAGACACAATCCTTCATTTAAAAAAATTGGCGGAGTCACGCAGATTAAAATTTAATATTTAATTTTAAGTGGTTCTACTCTAAAGATTTTTAAAAGTCCGAATACGCACCCTGAGCTCTGAAAAACGCACAATCTTGCATTTAAAAAAGTGGGCGGAGACTCGTCCATTAAAATATAATTTTATATTTCACGTACTTCTTTTTTTTTTCTTCTTCTAACAGAAAAATTTTGAACTTGGATTTTTCGTAGCAAAAGAAACAGCAAAACTGAGCAAACTAAAAGTGTAAAAATTTTAGGGTAGATTTAAGAAATTTATTATTCGACATATTGTCATAATTATATTTTAATTTGAAATTTATTTGCTGGTGGTTCAGCTTGGTCTATATGCATTTCATTGTTGCTGTAACAAATCATCAGACTTCAACCACACATTTTGAATAGTCAAGAGGTTTGTGACTATTCAAAATGTGTGGTTGAAGTCTACTGATGATTTGTTACAGCATTAATGAAATGCATATAGACTAAGCTGAACCACCAGCAAATAAATTTCAAATTAAAATTTTAGAGTAGGTTACACAAAAATTATTTCTAAGGACTATTAGTTTAAATATTGTTTTACTAACCACCTTTATTATATAATTACTTGTTGACATCAATGTCAAGACAATATCAATTTCAAAGGACACTTACGTACTATTTTTGTTCAGAAATTGATTATTTTTACAGCCTCTTGCTGTTTTATAGTTTTCATAGAAATTCTGTGTCGTACTTTTGATACTGTATTGACGTTGATATCGACAAAAATTTACGGAATGAGGATGAATTAATTTAGTTACCAAACCTATCTTGATCACTAAGATTTTATAAAAAAAGTTGTTGGTTTATGTGATGACTGCTTAACCTTTTTTTGTAAAGTTGCTATTAAGCTAGCCTTAGAAAATAATGTTTCACAAGGCACTGATGTCGTAGGGATTCACAAATATTTCCTTTCGATTTCGTACTTGTTGGGATTTATTACAATCGCGTTTTATCAAATATTAGAGTTGCCAAAATTTTGATAAAAAAAAATCGATTTAAATAGCGCAATAATCGATTTCATCATAAAATCGCCGACATAAAATCGATTGCAAAAAATCGATGTTCTTAAACAGAAAATCGATTTTCGGTTGGAATCGAAACCGATTTACCATTCCCTAAACTAGATACATATTAACATACACTGCAAATAAAATACCAGTTTTTTCCATTGCAGTATTTCAAGCGATGATACTCAGAACCAATATAAATTTTAATTTGGTGAAATTTAACGGAATTTAAAGTTGGTGCATGTGAAAAATTAGGCTCTCAAGGAGAAAAGTTTGGCGACCACTGTTGTATTGATATACGTCTTTTAAATTGTACCTTCATCATCCTTGAAACTTAAATACAGAAAGCAGAAAGCCCATAAATAGAACGCGGAAAACATCATGCAGGTTGTTTTTTTTTTAACAAAAAGACGTCTAATAAAATATTTCTGAGGAATTTTTTAACACAAACCTGCGAGTTACTCTTATCAATTACGTTTTATAAATAAAGTCATAAACAGTATGCTTCCAATAAAGAAATATTGCTTGAGAACGAATCCAAAGTGGAAAAGTGACGAAAAAACCGAAAAAAATTATATTTGGTGAAAAAATACACACATATATGTATCTGAAATTTACTGAAACATAATATAAATGGTTCTTTCTTTTCTTTTGAAATCCGTTTATAAACTTAAAATTGGTTGATACTCAACACATATCGCATCTGTATATTCATTTTTATAAGAAGCCCAATGATGTTCGGCACTCTGTTGCCTGTTTGGACAACTGTGCTGTCGATGAACAAACAAAACATGGTGAATGCATACTTGTGTTAAATTAATCGTGTTAACTTATGTTAACTGGGTTGCAGAAGATTGGCTGAGTCTGTACATGTGTCCGTGTATCTGTATGCGTTGTTGCGTGCATGCTTTTATGCGAGTATTTTGTAATGGCGGCGCACGGTAAATAAAGAATGCACCAATTTAATTGATTAGTTTGTCATTGAATGAATGTGTATCATTATAATTAAACAAATAATTTGATTAGAAAAAAATTAAATGTGAACAAAATTAAAAATGCAAAATTAGTTGGCATTTCTTGAAATATTTTCTACAAATTCTATAATTTAATTGCCAATTTGTTGGAGTGCTTGCAGATCTAGGCAGAAACTAAAATAAATATGCACAGACATACATGTATGTATATGTACATACTTATGTATGTATGTAATAGTGTCTTGCAGAAGACCATTTATAATATCTTTCAAGACATGAGAGATTTTCAATATGCTTTACTACAGCGAAATATTCTAAAACAAACGCTAAACAACACTCTTGGCAAGACAAACAACTGAAACAAATGTCTTGCCAACAGTGTTGTTTAGCGTTTGTTTTAGAATATTTCGTTGTAGTAACGCATTTAAAAAATCTCTCACGTCTTTAAAGGTCTTATAAATGGTCTTGTGCAGGACCTTAGTATTTATGCATGTGTATGTTCAAACCTATAGGTACATATTTTATAAAAATGTTTCAATTGTGGTACATTATAAAATATTTACACTTGCACGAAATCTAGTAGATTTAAATTGAAATGTTTTTCAAACTCTATATATACCATTTACGCCAAGATTTTTTTTAGTTTATCAAGATTTCACATCCAAAACAGAAGATTTTCCTAAACTATAAGAAAATAACTGCAACGTAGCTAATTCACACACCTTTCTATTTACGTTCTACTTGATTTTAAGTAAATTTCGACAAAATCTAGTGACATAGTAGATTTTGCTTTGTATGGGAAATCTACTAGACTTTGCCCGAGTATTAAGTTCACGCAAAGAAAAAACATAGTACAATCACAATCGCAAACTATCATTAATGTTTACGATTATAATTATGTCAAACATGTAATATAATAAAGCCATTCGAAACATTATATGTTATGTTATTTGAATCACAATATATGTTTGTGTTAAACATTTTATTATGTTCATTACAAGTATGCTCCCATTTCCCGTTAACTATATATTTATTTTTGTCAGTATTATGATAATTATCCTTTTGATCATATTATTATGTCGCTAATAACTACAATATAAAAAATAATGGTTTTTTATTTGCAAATTTTTTTATTGAAACTCAGGTTTTTAAAATACAAATTTTCTTAAAACAACTTATCCTATATGTATATACATATGTATGTACATAGTTTTATGGCGAATCTCTGACTGAAATTTTCAAAATTGGCATTTGTTTGATTGGCATTGATATGGTGCACCTGTTTTGCACTGTTTTTGAGAAATAACCATGTATGTACATTGCACATACATACATACGTATGTAAATAATATGGCAAAATTAATAAAATTTAACAATTTTCGTACCTGCTTCAATAAATATATAATAATTAAGGTGCATGGAACTAACTCCTTTTTTTCGTTTAATATGGTTTTTATTAATTTTATTTGACTCACTTTTACCGGTAATATATTTTATTATTTTATTTTTCTTTGCGATGAAAAGGCTGACTGACGCTTGTATTTAATTTGAGAAAACTGAAGAAGAAGAATTGATATTTTGATATGGTGTTTTCTATACAACCATAATTAGTTTGTAATAGCAAAACTAAAAAGAATACAATTTTTTAAGCAAAATATAATAATGACGATAAACATTCTATTTTTATGTAAAATTTTAATATGTTAACAATATAAATTTTTGACACTAATGTATGCATATGTAAGAGTATATTTAATATAACATGCTTGCGAAAGTTACTTGTTTCTTTTAAAACAGTAAGAAGCTTTTGAATTAAATTTAATTTAACTTATATTTGTTGAAGTATGTGCATATGTATGTATGTAGGTATATTGTTCTTCAGAATTTTATTCCCCAGAAGTTTAGTATGATTGGATCAACTATAATGAATAATTGAGAAATGACGACCATATTGTAATAATTTGCACGCATTTAGATGCTTAGAATAAAATTATAATGTTCGAACTGTATTTTTATTAGAATAACTTAATTCTTTCAACCATATGAGGCAGAAGTGAACACAAAATTACGTAGTGATCATTTCTGAATCATGTTTTTTCTTTGCGTGTTAGGTTGATTTTAAATTAAATAAATGATCGCGCCGTTAATTTGCACAACCAACTAAATTGGTTAAATTAACTAATGTGCAGTAGTTGAACAGATAAATCCAAAAGTAATATGCAAATGGTAGTTTATAAAATTTGTTTAAAACAATTATGTACAATATTTGTTTATTATTTAACTAGCTAAACATATCGTCTCTGCTGGTCACACAAAGCATTCATATTGTAAATATCTTAATGGTTATATTTGATGTTTTTTTTTGTCTTTCAGGTAGTTGTGCAGATATGTCTATGGAAATTAGTAATTACTTTATATGGGAGTTAACAGTCTCCCTTGTGTACCGTCAAGATTTTACTGCTAGTTGCACTTAATTCTTAGAGCAATCCACATTAAATTTTGATAGTCTGACTATTACACTTGTACAGATATAGGGATATTAAAGATTTCGTTGTATGTGTGGTACCAATTTTTTTAAGGTAAATTAATAATATTTTTTTTGAGGTTTGCCTGTCTCCCCCTTTTTATGCCCCATTTTTTTTTTTGTTTTTTGCTACAAGTTGCACTTTATTCTCAGAGAAGTCCCTAATAAATTTGGAGAGTTGTGCAGACATAAAAAAATCAATAGTTACAGTAAAATTAACAACTGGAACTGGTTAAATTAACCTTCACTGGGTTAAGGTTTTTCAAAATGAAAATAGTAAATTTGAAATTGAAATTTTTAGGGTTCCATACACCAAAGGTGAAAAAAGGAACGCTGTCCGTCTGTCCGTCACACGGTATTTTCTCAGGAACCATAAGAGCTACGGACAGAGTATGTAGAACCTTGGCCACTACAACAACAAATACATGAGAATTAGAAATTAAAGGGTGCTTCAAAACGAGCGACGAAAAATGTTAAAAAAATGTATATTGACGCTTGAAATTTGTAAAATTAGTGTATTTTTATATAGACTACAACAATTAACATTAAAATATTAAAAAATTTAAATTAAAGGGTGGTCCATCAGTTAATGCAATTTTGACACCTTGCTATATCTTCGAAACCGTAAGAGGTAAACTCTTGAAATTTTCAAAAACGGTAAAACTAAAAAATCAGAAAATTATAAAATCGCCAAACCGAAAAAAAATCGCCAAAACCTGGAAAAAATCGCCAAAAATTAAAAAAAAGTCGCCAAATCAAAAATATCGACAAAATTAAAAAATAAATTCTAGCACTAAAATAAATCGCCAAATTCGAAAAAATCGCCTAAATGAAAAAAATCGCTAAAATAAAAAAAACTCCAAAAACCGGAAAAAATCGCCAAAACGCGAAAAATGCCTCAAAACCAAAATAATTGTTTATGTGAAAAAATCGCCAAAATTAAAAAAAAATCTTCAAAATTAAAAAAATCGCCAAAACGAAAAAATCGCCAAAAAAAAATTCCTCAAAACGAGAAAAAAGTGCCAAAACCGAAAAAATCGTCAAAACCAAAAAAAAATCAACTATATGAAAAAAATGCCAAAATTAAAAAAAATCTACAAAATAAAAAAAACGCCAAAATAATAAAAATCGCCAAAATAAAAAAAACTCCAAAAAGCAAAAAAAAAACGTCAAAACGAGAAAAAAGGTGCCAAAACTCAGAAAGCGCCAATAAATTCAAAAAACCCCAAAAACTTTAAAAACGCCTAAAACCGAAAAAACCCAAAACGAAAAAAAATGCCAAAACTATAGTTTATATTGGCTAAAGTTCATTTTGAATTACATATCTCGTGTCCGTACAGAATTCTTCGTGCGCTGGTTAAAGTCGCACTTCACTGAATTTATTTTATTTAAATTTGTATTTAAAAAGAA
Organism: Tachina fera; assembly: GCA_905220375.1. Lineage (NCBI taxonomy): Eukaryota > Metazoa > Arthropoda > Insecta > Diptera > Tachinidae > Tachina > Tachina fera. The sequence goes on from LR999964.1 coordinate 66,316,009, forward strand.
CAACCAAAGTTGTAACAAACTTCAATAACTTTTTTAATTTAGAAAAAAAATGCAAGTTTGAAATAGAACTTTATTTAAAATAATACACTGCAACAGTTTATTTTGGTTGGTTTGTTCTTTTCTGTCAATGGATTCATTATCTTTATCAAATTAGTTATTAATCAGATTCCATCTGGCCCTATGTTCCTTGTAGGAACGACGAGAACCTATATATATGTATCTGAATCACAGCAGCAACATCCATTAACAATGAAATACAAAATTTGAATAAAGTTTTTTAATTTAAATTTTCAACTTGACAATTCCAATTGGTTAGATTAATCTATGAATTTTTTTCTGTTTGCATCGTTTTATTGTTTCCACAAATTTTCTTGGATTAGTAACCTTTTATTTTTTAAATTAACTTATCCGTAACATGTTTATAATCCATTCAAACAATACATGATTTCTTAACCTTTTTTGCCAAATAATCTTTTTAATATCATGACAAAATCTTCTAACAAAAATAGTCATAAAACTTTAACATTTACTTTATTGGAGAGTATAAAAAAAAGCAACATGCAAAATTCTTAGAGTTAAATTTGCAATGAAAATCCTTAATAGTCATCATGCAAAATATGCAGTAAAATTTATAGAATAACCAAACTTAAAAGTTGGTATGTATATATAATTTTCTTGTATTTAAGCAATAATTTCTTTATGCAACATGGCAAAATCAAATTTAGGCTAAAGACTTTATAACTCCTACGAACTGTAATTCAGTTCACATTCAAACTCAACACAGAAAATAAAAATAGGAAAGAGCGAGGGGAACATAGACCATTAACAAATGTAAGTGTTTAAAGATTCAATATAAAAATGTCTACACTGATAGAAAAAAGGCGTTGTCAAATCAACAAGATCTGTGGTTTGTACACCACAGGTGAAAAACTACGAAGTGACGGACAGACGATGGCAGTCTGTACGTTACAGTTCAAAATATAGATAATTGGAGTTTCGCCTTTAAGTCATCGATATGTAATATACAGATGTATTTCATAAGTACATATCGTTACCTTAACATAGAAAGGCCCTATTTTATTATTATATTTTGAAATCGCGATTTTTGTATTTGTCTATACATAAGATGTTCTTCTATCGAAATAGTAATACAAAAATTCGATTTAAAAAAAATAATGACTTAGGGTCTCGTTCCACAACAGTGAACTTAGCTAGCCGTATATAAATTTAAAAAATATAAAAATTTTAGAAATATAAAAAAAATCTCCAGTAAAGATTTTCTTAAAACTTGAAATATGTTTAGCTGAAATAACATTTACTTTTGGTTATATTTAAAACAATTTTAGTTTTGATTTTTAACCCTGGAACCATAATTTTTTTCTAATTTTTTTCTTTCTAAAATATAAAATATATTTAATTACTAAAGAAATAGTTAGTTTTTTATACCAGAAAATGTTTAAGTTTTCCAGGTCTGGAGCTATGTTTTTTATTTTTCTAATATTTTATATAAAATTTGCTATAACAAATAATATTTAATTTGTAGACAAAAAGAAAAAATTTATTTCACCAAGTTGCAAAAAATTTCCAATCCTGTAACCATCCTTTTAGATTTTTCTCATTAGGTTTTTATTTTTCTAATTTTCTATACCAAATTTTTCTTTCCAAAGCATAAAATACATTCAATTTATAATTAAAAAAAAAGAAGAAATTTAATTAAAATAAATTAAATTAACTACTTTCATATATAACAAAAAGTGTAAGTTTCCCAACCCTGGAAATATGCTTTTAAATTTTTCTATTTTCTATTTTTCCAATTTATTTCTTTTAAGAATATAAGATAGTTTAATAAACAGAGAAAAATAAAAAAATTGTTTTAGTCGGCTACTTTTATATGTATATGTAACAAAAACAGTTACAGTTTTCTAACCCTGAAAACGTCTTTTTTATTTTGTTTATATTTTTTTATTTATTAAAGCACGCTATACACGATTCAATTCAATTTTCAATTGAGTCGGTTTTTATCCAAATGAAAGCGTGTATGTCCTATTCCACTTAAGAAATATTAAACTTTTATGTTGTTCGTTTAAGATATTAAACTTTTTTATCATTTATTTTAAAAAATTATTTTAGTTTACAATAATTTCAAACCTACTTTTTTTTGAACTTTTAAATTTTTATATTATTATACAGTGCTCCCACAGTCCCTATCAATTGATTAGTTTTGCAGTTGTCGAGTTGGTTGAAGAAAAATCAAAAGATTTTCATTTTTCATATTGACCAGTAAATCTTTCAATTCGATTGAAGTGTGTGTATTCGAGTCTATTGATTAGCTGTCAAAATTTATGTTTGTAGCTTTATTTTGTAAAGAAAAAGTTATGTATTTTTAAAATTGTTTTTAATTTCATTGAATTTTAATGAAAAAATATAAAAATTAATGAATGAATGCAATAGAAGTGTTAAATTTTTAAATTTGTAATTATGAAAAAAATATAAATTTGACAATTGAATGAAAATCTTTCAATTCAGTTTGTGAAGTCTTTAACCAATTGACAATTGAATTGAAACTTGAATTGGGTGCTTAATACCGATTTACCAATTTTATTCGTATTGAAAAATAAAATAATTAAAACAAAATTAGTTTAAGCTAGATACTTTTATATGACAAAATCAAGTTTAAGTTTTCCAGCTCTGAAACAGTCTGCTCGATTTTGCTGATTTTCAATACTAATCTATTTTGGACACACCATTCCAAGACCGTAGTCTCTAGCTTTCCTTGGAGCTTCAGAAAACCGATTCCACTTATAGACAGACACACGAACGGACGGACGGACAGACTGACATCTCGCATTTTAACCCCGCTTGCGAGTGATTGTTTGACACCTTTTTACGAATGGGATAAGAAAGCCATTTATGGAGAAAATCCAGGAACACACAATATATCATATAAAAATGTTTGCGATTTAACATAAAACTACCAGGGTTATGCCATATTAAAAAAATTTAATTGTAAAATTTCTTTGCCAAACTGACCCTTAAATTAATTTTAAATGTGGTTAAAATTTTTGGTATTTAAGTTAGATTTTAACTTTTGGTGCATCAAGTAGAATTTTATATCAAATATTTTCGTAAAACATTCTAGCTCCTGTTCGCTCTTTCCTTTTTAAAAGAGAGGTAGAAGCCTATACAGTAAAGAGCTAAAGATACCAATATTATGCTGTTCGAAATACGAACTTTGCACTATTTCTTTTAGGAATGAAACGACATCTAAGCGTCTTAAATCTTAGCTTACGATTTCAGTTAGCTGTATTTTAAAATACCCCTTATGACCTAAATTAAATATAATATTACACACAAAACGGTGGCAAAAAAAAACGAAGAAAGTATGGTAAATACCCACCCTACTCCTTAAACAAATGGCCGTAGCGAAAAGTACTGACAGCACTGTGGTTTTATCACTCTCCACAAGTGCATAAATTCAAAGAATAAACAAACAAAACAGAAAATCAGTTCAAAAAAAAAAAATAAGAACAATATAAATCAGGATGGCCCCCTTTTGCACCGAAACATAACAAAAAAAAAAAAAAAGAAAAAATAACGAAATAAAAATGCCTTAAGCCACTTAAGAAAAGATAGAAATGTTGAATATTTTATGTAAAAAATACAACAAGTAGCGTCGACATATTCTTACATAAATAAGTGAAAATAAGTACCATAGCATAAATACATACAAAATTTAGCAAATTCATATACATACATACATATACATACGAGTACATACATACACACATACATACGTGCAACCATGGTTGCAATTATTCTTACACACAGATCTACTTGAATATCCCAGTTGGCCATGTCTTTCAGACAACTTGAACGATATGTACAATACAGTAGAAAATCGTAGAATATATCATTGGCGACAGGTCAAATAAATCGTAGACGAAATTTTCGAAAGAAAAAGCTATGAAATTATGCAAGACCTGACAAGTGACAATTTTCAGCACCGTATCCTTGACGATTACACAAACGACAGTTTTCCTACACAAACTGCAACTTCTCAAATAGTTTATGCTTCTGTGTGATTTTTAGTACCGTTCTTTTTGTACAAGTGCTTCAGATGAACGATTTGAAGACTCTGTCGCCCAGTGAAGACATTTTCGCACATCGTGTTGCCCCACTTTCTCTGAAATTTTCTTAAATAAATTTCTTAGACAAATCGTGCACACATCGTCGAAAACTATGTCATCAAGGATAATTTTGCCAACTAGGATAATGCATATACATATGCATGTACATATGTATGTATGTATAAACTAAATAAATGTGTTTGTAATTAATGTTGTGTTTTGAGAAAGCTTCAGGCGAGATGTTGTTTTCAAATAATAGCACATGTGCAAGTATGCCACTGCATGTGTCCTTTATACGGTATGTAAGCATGTGTGCAATCATGTATGAGTGTATGGGTTCTTTCAGTGTCATTGTATTGTTTATACACTGTCAGAAAAGAAATAAATCAGGGCGAAGGAAAATTAAACAAAGTATTTCCATTAAAGAATTTCGTTGCTGTTGGAAATTTATATTAAAAAAATTTTATAAATTATAAAAAAAGTTTTAGTACTATAAGTAATAATGCTGATTTGCTAATGTAAGGAACACTCATATTTTTTATTACAAGAATGTTTAACATTTTAAAAGGGTTAGATTTTAAAAGGGTTAGAACAATTATATAAGAAGCTTTATTAAAATGTACTTTTTTACACATTCTACGGTTTAAAAAAAATTAGTTTATCAAATAGGGACTTTAAACAAAGTTCTTTTCAGAAAATGTACTTTCTACAAAGTACTTGTTAAAAAAGTACTTTTTAAAAATTTTTGTGTATTACAAAATGTACTTCTTAAAATAACCTTATCAAAAAGATACTTTTAAGAGAAACATTTCTTTAAAAGGACACGACTTAAAAATATAACTTTCTGTTAAAAGCACTTTTACAAAGGGTACTTGTTGGAAGGGATACTTTTGACAAAAAGTACAATTCACAAAATCGATTTTTAAACTTTTTATGGAATGAAATTTTAAAAAATTTTAATTTTGACAAAAACATTTTTCACAAAGGAATACTATTTAGAGAAGGTACTTTTTATAAAAGATTCGGAAGGTGCTTTTTACAAAAGAAATGAAACGTACTTTAAAAAAATATAAGGTACTTTTTACAAAAGGTATCTAGGTTTCTCGTAGAGGACTCTTCACAAAATGTACTTTTCACAAAAGATATGAAAAGTACTTTTTACAAAAGATATGTAAGGTACTTTTTACAAAAAATATGCAAGGTACTTTTTGCAAGTGGTATCTTGGTTTTTTCACCAAAAAGTACCTTTTAGGAAAGGTATTTAAAAAAAGTACTACATATTTGCAAAAGGAACTTAAAAAAAGACTCGTGTGCTTGCTGCAAAAGTTATTTCTCAGTTCTCAGTTTCTTCAAGTTATGTTACAACAAATGTACTTTGTAAGAAAGGCACCATAAGACGATATAAATGGAAATATTTGCTGAATATACGAATTTTAAACGGTATGTTTTGCAGAAGGCACTTTTTGCTGAAGGCACTTTTTATAAGAGGCACTTTCTGCAAAAAGTACTTCTTGCAAAAGGTACTTGACAAAAAGACATTTTTAGAAAAAGGTCCTTTTTGGAAATAGTACCTGTTGAAAAATGCAGTTTTTATAAAATATATATTTTACAAAAGGTGCTTTCAAATAAAGGGTCTTATGACACAAGTTTAATTCCACTAAAAAAAATTTTTATGTAAAGTGTTTTTTACGAAAGCTGCTTAAGAGTACATAGAAGTACATTTTACAAAAAGGATTTTAATTGGTTTTTTTCCATAATATTATTATTAGAAAAGGAACTTCTTACAAAAGGTACTTTATACATGTATCGCTTTTTCGAAAGGACTTTTTAGAGATGGTATATCTAACCAAAAAATACTTCTAACAAAAGATACTTTTCGTAAAAGTAAATTTTTACGAAATGTGATAATTTATAGAATGAACTTTCGACAAGAAAATTTATAAAAATAAGGATATTTGTGCTCTTAGTTGTGAAAGTGATCTAAGTCACATACAATTGAAATATCTAATAAATCTTCAAAAAACTACAATAAACATGTAATAAATATTAAATAAATTTATATTAGTCCGGACTACTACAACTCTTAATTAAAATGTTGCATAAAACAAAAATAAATTTTGATTTGTTCTAATGTAATCTACGAAATATGTCGACTGAAGAAATGTATGACTTCGACCACTTTCGTAATTAAGGGCACTTTTATCTTTTGCAATAGATGCATTTTGCCAAAGTTACTTTTTGCAACAACTATTTACAAAAAGGCCTTTTACAGAAAAAGTGCAATTTTAAAAAAAGTGCGCTCCTTGCAACAGGCACTTTTTCCAAAAGAACTTTTTACAGAAGACACTTCAAAAAGACACAAAAGAAGACACTTTCAAAAAGGCTTTTCGTGAAAAAAGTACTTTTCACATACACTGTTTTTTAGAAAGTAATTATCAAAAAGTACTTGTAACAAAAGATACTTTTAATAAAATATGCTTTTTGGCAAAATGTAATTTTTACAACAGCTACTTATTAAAGGAAGGTATTTTTAACAAAGGTAAATTTGAACAAAAGGTTTTTTTTATAACAAACAAAGCATCCCAGTAAAAAAAGAGACTCCAAAAAAGTCATGAAAATGTAGAATTTACGATGCGGAAGTAGTGCAAATTTCGATCCGATCTAATGATTTTTACATAGGGTTGTCATTGCAAGAAGTTCTCTTTTTCGATGCCTGGTCATCGAATTGGAAGCGATATTAAGAAAAATTTCCTTTTTTGTGTTCTATGATAATATTTTCATCTAGGAAAAATGGTAAATAGTTGCCTTTTTTAATAATTCGTTTCTTTTTAATTAAATTTAAGCAAATAACTTTTAAATTTTAGACTAAAAATAATTCATAAATTTCTTTAAAAAAATAAATTTTTTTTAAATTCTGGTGAGTATTTTCTAACACTATGGAGGAGTTACAAGGTTTTGTGTGACTAAAATAAGCTTCTACATGGTTTTATGCTCACTCTCGGCAAATTAAAAATATCGATTTTTTGGAAGCAATGAAAATGTACTTCCGCTAGAATGACTTCCATTTTTTTCACTGGGATATTGAGCAAACTGTATTTGAAACACAATTCACTTTCGACAGAAATGTACTTATGACAAAATGTAGTTTGCAAACGTACTGTTTGCGAAGGGAACTTTTACAAAATGTACATTTTACAAAAGCACTATTTCAGAGATAAGTTCTTGAAAAAGTTATCTTTCAAAAGTACTTTGTCCCAGTAAAAAAAGAGACTGCAAAACAGTCATGAAAATGTAGAGTTTACGATACGGAAGTAGTTCAAATTTCGATCCGATCTAATGATTTTTACATAGGGTTGTCATTGCAAGAAGTTCTCTTTTTCGATGCCTGGTCACTGAATTGGAAGCGATATTAAGAAAAATTCCCTTTTTTGTGTTCTATGATAATATTTTCATCTAGGAAAAAGGGTAAATAGTTGCCTTTTTTAACAATTCGTTTCTTTTTATACGAATTTAAGCCCGAAACAGTGTTTTCATGTAAATTTAAGCAAATAACTTTTAAATTTTATACTAAAAATAATTCATAAATTTCTTTAAAAAAATAATTTTTTTTTAAATTCTGGTGAGTATTTTCTAATACTATGGAGGAGTTACAAGGTTTTGTGTGACTAAAATAAGCTGCTACATGGTTTTTTGCTCACTCTTGGCAAATTAAAAATATCGATTTCTTGGAAGCAATGAAAATGTACTTCCGCTAGAATGACTTCCATTTTTTTCACTGGGGTATTGAAAATATTTAACAAAAGCTAATAAATTCAGTGAATTGCGACTTTGACTCGCACAGGAAGAGTTCCGTACGAACACTAGATATGTAATACTAGGCGAACTTGAGCCTTTATATTATATTGTAGACATTTTCTTGGCTTTTTTATTTTTTCGTTTTTGGCGTTTTTTTAGTTTAAGCGTTTTTTTTTGTTTTTGAGTTTTTTTTTGTTTCAGACGTTTTTTTAGTTTTCTGGCATTTGTTTATTTTTGGCGTTTTTTTGTGTTTGTGGCGATTTGTTTTGGTTTTAGAGATTTTTTTAATTTTTGGAGTTTCTTCGTTTTTTAGCGTTTTTTTTCAGTATGTGAAATTTTAGTTTAGTTTGGCACTTTTTTTCGTTTTGGCGATTTTTTTTCCAAAAAAAAAATATATGTACAAAATGTACTTTTTGCACAAATAGTCCTTTAACAAAAAGGTTCTTTGCACAGAAAGTTATTTTCCTAAAATACTTTTGCATAAAAGGATTTATACGGCCCTTTTGCCGTTAAAAAATTGAGGAATCGCATATCCTCCAGTTCTAATGTCTATTTGGATGAAAAAACTTAAACTTACTTATACAATATATCGATACTTCCTGTTAATATTGCCTTGAAGAATATGACTAATGACACTGTTGCAGCAAACCCAGGATATAAATAATTTCCATTGCCGAAATATATACTTCCCTCTAGGAAAAGTTTCGTTGCAATACTCCTACTGAATTATTTTCCTTTTAACGTACATATGTGATCTGTGGCAAACTTTTGGGTTTTCCTTCCGTGTATAATAAATTGGGGTTACACTAACACTAATACCATCATCATAATCATCATCAGCTGTAAGAATTTTTATTTTTGTTTGTTTTTTTTTTTAACTTAAACCGGATGTTGTATTTGGGCGAAAATTTTACACATACCACAAGACTTTAACAACCAGCAAAAATATAAAAAAAGAAAAATGGGGGAAAAAAATAAAAAAGAAACAATAAAAGAAAAATAAAACACAAAATATTGTAATAAATGTTTCTATTATTTTGCTGCTTTTGTGTTTACTGTATTTCTTTCCATTCAATTCCTTTATTTGATTTTCTTACTAAAATAAGTTGGCTTCTAAGTATTTTCTTGCTTTTCTTTTATTTTTTTTATTTAAAAAAAAATTCTGGCCTTTTGTTAATGCAAAAATCTATAAAAAGTCATTTAGGTAAATAACAATAAAAAAAAACTACAGCCAAAACCATATTAAAAAAATATATGAAGGTTGAGATTTTGTTTTCAATTCATGTTACAACAAGACAAAAAATGTAATATGAGTATTAAAAAAAATTAAGTCTATAGTTAAATGTTTCATATTTTCAAAGTAAGAAGTAAAAAATAATATAAATTTTCTAACAGGAAATCGGATGTGGCATTATTTGAGCGCTAAACAAAATGGCTGTTGAGCGAACAACACAAAATACCAAATTCTTGTGTATAATCATATTTAAAATATATTTTTAGCTGATTCAAGCAGTTAGGCGACTTAAAGGACCTTGGAAACAGTTTCTTTAATTATCAAAAAGTATGATAATGTAAAAAATTGCTTTAAAAAAATTATAGCGCAAAAATGCTCTTTGGATCCAAAGAAAATTAAACTGATAAAAAATCAACGAAAATAAATAAGATATAAATACTCTCGCTGCTATAACTTGTATATATGAGATTGTTTGGAGCGATTTTTTATAACTCTTTTTTTTCAAAATTTGAACTATTTTTCTACATATCGTTTCCTAAAATCTAAATGGTCGTAACAACCATAAAATTCAAAACAGGCTTTTTGATTGATTATGATGTGATTAACCAAAATACATCTTTCCTTGAAATTTTACTTTCATATGTTCAAAAATATCGATTTTATTCATGAAATTCAAAAGGCCGCAACTGCAATGTTAACAAATCTATAAACCAAAAGGCCGTAACTACAACTTAAACTAAAAAAAATAAAATAAATTTGAACGAAGTTGGCATTTGTTTTACGTTCAGTTACCGTTTTTGAAATTAACATTTTTGAATTTTAGAATCTTTAACAAGAACGCTGAGAATATTTGTTCCTTAACAAAAAATAATAAAATGAGTACTAATAGTGAATATGGTTCCACTAACAAAGTTGAAAAAATTAATAAAAAGTGTGAAAATAAAACAAACACAATGAAAGGAAAACAATACACGGGCCTAACAAAAGGAAATATCAAGGCAAGTTAAACATGGGTGTACTTCAAAATTGTGTGCGAAAAGTCCATTGCGACATTGTGCTATGTTTTCCGAAGACGATCGCAAGGAAATATTTAATAGCTTCTGGAAAATGTCTGCGGATCAGAAAAAAATATATGTTATTGCTCTCGTTGAACGCACAAAAGTAAAGCGTGTCCGCGTAGAAAGCTCCAGAGGATCAATTTCGAAAAAGTATTATCTAACACATTATTCTAAACGTGTGCAGGTGTGTTTTCATATATTTTTGTCTACGTTAGGAATTAATGAGAAAATTTTAGGAAATTGGGTAAACTTCAACGATTTACAGGGCACTAATATTTCGCCAGAGGAACAGACGGAATTTATATCAAAACGAAGAGAAGCTACCACTCATGGTATGATATATAAAGAACGTTTAAGTTTTCTGAAAAAGTGCCAAAACGATATTCCGAATTACTGCAAGTTCAACAAAGAGTATGTTGTAACTCCTGTATCTTTTCCAAAATTCATGACCCTAATAGAACAAAAAAATTTCTATATTCAAACCAAGAAATTATATTTGTGACACCTGTATATCTTACCAATCGAAGAACATATCTCAAAATATGAGAGAGGAAAAGCTTAATGACATAGAACACAAACAAATTTGCAAATTAATTTTCTATCTTTTATATTAAAAATACAAAGAATACAATGAAAAACATAGTTTCACTAAATAGCTCTTTTATTATTTTTTCAACCTAATTATAACTTTTATTAAAAACATTAATGTACTTACGGCTTTTTGGTTATAGAAATATCGATTCCAAACGGCCTTAAGCATCATTACTAAAAAGCTACTATTATTTTATAAGTTTTTTTTTAATAATTGATTTGATTTGATTTGATTTTGATTTTTTAATGATAATTCTGAAATTCGGCACCTAACAATTAAATAGTCATGAATTTATAAAGTATTTATCTTCTCCAAAAAAAAGTGTACTTACGGCCTTTTGGATTTTAGGTGATGATATTTATAAAATTTATTATTTAAGTAACCTTTCTAAAAATATTTAACTCACAATTTTTATTTGCCTTTGTCTTTTCAGGTAAGAACAAACTAATTTCTTCATAATTTATATTAAGAAGCTAAGGGGTGAGTTGGTTTTAATTTAGTTCGATTTTTTTTTCTTTCTTTTATCACTTGCATCCTCAACTCTTTCCATCTCATGATTTCTTGCCAATGATAATGTCATTGTTATTAAAAATTTTTAACAATATATTTGCTGATTTCACGGTTTTTTTTAAACACAGTTATCTGTACAATTAATATTAACATTGTTTTTAATACTTCCTTGTGTCATTGTTTCTGCTGGTTTCATCGAAAGGACAAATCGACGCCTCCATTCTATAACGTTCTAAGTGTACTTAGAACCTTTTTAATTTTCTTGAATTTTTGAATCCTACGTTCTATAATTTAAATACTGTCAAAATTTGGTTAAGATGGGCCGATCCGTTCCAAAGTTATAGGCATAAATATACTTAGACCACACACATAGTCGTATAAATTTTACATTCTAAAATGTAGTAAGTACAATTAGAATACTTTTGCTTGGACAATCTTAAATTGACTTGAAAACTAAGTTGACTTAGTATGTTATGGAAGGGACATTTCTTAAATTCTAAAATTTTTGTCCAAACTAAAATATTATATGTATACTTAGGTGATTAACTTAAAAACAATAGACCTATCAAAAACATGCTAAGTACATTTAGACGACCAATAGCCAATGTTTTCACCGTGCTAAAACATTTTATATCATTTTTAGCTATGATCTAATCAAAATTTGTAAATTCAGAAAATACTATCAAAATTCTACTAAAAACAGTGAAAGAACAAATGGCGTATCTTATATAGTTATTGAGATATCGCGTGAAAACTTTGAGAGCTCGTAACTCAAAACTCACATTTTCGACTTAGAATGTTATAGAATGGAGGCGTAGAAATTATATTTGAAAAATTAAAGAAAATTATAATTTAATGGCATATGGTGAAGTTATTGAATGCCGGAAACGTTGCTGTTTTAAGAAATGTTTTAAAGTATTCTAATGTAGAATTTTTGTGTGAAATATTTCAACAATTTATAACACCGTTTGAGGGTACTTGTATCACCCCATTTTACGAAAGGGACAAGAAAGACCTTTTCCAGCGAAAAGCTAGAGGGTTAAAATGTTGCATAAAATTATTTTTAATAAGTCTCAATACGAATTTAACCCATTACCGTCTTTCAACTTGTAACTTATTTTTATTTGTTAAAATTTAACTTATTTAAATATGTTTCAAACAGTTACAAAAGGATCTAAGGGTTCTATTTGAGCTCTTTTGACTAAGATTACTGTAAAGACTAATACAGATAATTACTAGATATTTAGCATATTCTCAGCAAGCTACCAAATTCAAAATGTCAAGGATAGAATACACATTAGGGTTAAAACTTTTGGCATTTTTTACAAATATAAAAATTTAAGAGGTAGTGCTGAATAGTTCCGTACCAAATGTGCTGAAGTTTGGAGTAAGAATTTTTTTGATTGCAGTATTTAAGATAATTTATTGCACGTGAATGCAATATTACTTTAATACATAGGGAGGTATTGAAATGTATATCGTTCTCATAAGATTTAAGCTCGAGGTTTACTGAATTTTTATAGTTATTAAAAAAATTTTAAAGGTTTTAGAAATGGATTTTCGGTGCGGGAGATTTTTGTTTCAAACTGGCTTAAGATATCGGTTTTTATAATCAGTACAATATTCCCTATAATGTAATGCCTCTCAAAAAAAGTTATATGCCTAATAAACATGTTTATATCGTGCCTTAACCGCCAAAAGAGCTTAAGCGACATAATTTTCCAACTTAATTTTTTTTTACCAAAATCGATAATTTGCGATCGTAAATAATCGATTTTCGTAAAAAACGAGGTCTAAAAAATTTGGCGGTTAAGCTCGATATGAGATTAATTATGACGACGACAGCCAGAAAATATGGCGGCATGTTGTTGCCTATGCTGATTTTATTGTTGTAGTCTTATTAAACTAATTAAAATTTTTTTAAATAAAATTTTACAACCGTATTTCTAAAATTTATTAGGGCTTTATTAAAACAGATTTCCATATAAAATTTTGCTTATGAAGACGCCTTTATAATTAATTAATTATTAATAATTATTATAAATAAGGCTGTCAAATTTCATATTTATACTAGCTTTAATTTGCGGCTCCGCTTGCGTTGATTTGATATTTTCTTAAATATACTTAAAATTGATGAATTTTTTATTTGTTACTCACTGATAATATTAAAAAACGAAAAACCGTTCAAAAAGCAATTAAAATATAATAATATAAATATATAATATATATGAATAAACAATAAAAACCGGGTTTAAAACTGGTTAAACAATCAAACCCGAAATGAAAAGTACTAAGTAACTAGCTAAAATGTGTTTTTCTTTAAAAAATCCGTACCAAATATAAAAAACCCCGTTCCGATTGCGATAAAATTCTTCCTTTATTTGACGCTTTCAATATATCGTTCTTCACAATGTGTAAAAATTTCATACAAATATCTTGTATACTAAACTCTTGAGAGCATGTAAATAGAAAAGTTTAAACTCGTTTTCCGTCAAACTAATTTTTGGAGCTATGACATTGTTTGAGTAAATGAGCTATATGTGACTATATTAGTAAGAATATTTTCATTTATAGTCCATTCAGGCTGACACGAGCTCAAGCTCAAATTACAAACGAAATCAAAAGTGTTTACGCATGTAATGAATGACTTTTGTGTTAATTTCGCACACATCTTATTCATTGCGGCAGACATTGAAGTACTTAAATAAGTTCTTTTTTACACTTACAAAAATTTTTCTTCCAAGAATCGTCATAAATATAATAATTTTCAATCTCTTTTTATTTGCATATTGAATTGAAATTGAAAAATTTTCATTTCTTTTAGTTGCTGTTTCTCATAGTTGTAAATTTATTCATGTTTGAAAAAAAGTAGTTTTAGTAAAAAAAGCAGCATTGTATATTGTAATTTCTTGTTCATAATCAGAAATAATTTTTAGTCAAGCGTAAGTTCAGTAATTTCAATTCTTATTTAATGAAAATTTTTTATTAATTAATGTGAGTTTCTAAAGAAGAGAAGAAAAATTAAAGTTAGACTTTAAGCTGGGGGAAATACCGATACTTTTCTGTGCAGCCACGCACTTCATTAGCACCCTTGTCTATCTACTTGGGTAGAGATTGTCATTAACATCAGCTATTTAACTTAAATTTACAATGAAATGGAATATGAGAAACGATTGTTGTGTATACAATTGATTTACCTTTGGTAAACACATTTATAAGTATCACTATTAATTTTTTGTTCCATTAATTTTCTGTTCCATTTTTCATTCAATAAGAATTTAAATTACTGAACTTAAGCCTGATTAAAAATTATTTATGATTAAAAATCACTAAAGTTCAATTAAAAATCTACAAATGTCTCACTTAATTCATCGTGGGCACATGAAAAAAATATGTTCACTTGACAATCATTGATCACTTGGCTATCACAGTTTCAGAATGCTGGAATAGCCAAAATAAAACTGTAGTATGCAACAACAAAGTAACATAAAGCAACTACAAGAATACTTACATGCATGTACCGATGGTACATCGAATAAGTAAAAATAATTAATGTGATGATCGTAAAAGATAGGCAAGTATAGTTAAACGTACTGAGGTAGAGTAATATAATTTCGTGCTAACCTAAATAGAAAAATTAAAAAAATGGAAAAAACAGAAAATAAATAGTGATACTTATAAATGTGTTTACCAAAGGTAAATCAATTGTATACACAACAATCGTTTCTCATATTCCGTTTAAGTTAAATAGCTGATGTTAATAAGAATCTCTACCCAAGTAGATAGACTAGGGTGCTGATGAAGTGCGTGGCTGCACAGAAAAGTATCGGTATTTCCCCCAGCTTAAAGTCTAAGTTTAATTTTTCTTCTCTTCTTAAAAACTCACATTAATTAATAAAAATATTTCATTCAATAAGAATTGAAATTACTGAACTTGAGCCTAACTATGAATTATTTCTGATTAAAATTCACTACAGTTCAATTAAAAAAAAAATTAAAAAAAAAAAAAAAATCTAAACATTAAAAAATTTAATTTAAACCAAACCAACCAAGCCAAAACCTGAAAAAATCGCCAAAAATTAAAAAAAAAACCGAAAATCGAAAAAAATCGACAAAATTAAAATAAAAATGCTAGCACTAAAATAAATCGCCAAATTCGAAAAAATCGTTTAAATGAAAAAAAAACCAAAACCGAAAAAAATCGCCAAAACGCGAAAAATGCGCCAAAACCAAAATAATTGTTTATGTGAAAAAAAAAAATCGCCAAAATTAAAAAATCGCCAAATTTAAAAAAAATCGCCAAAACGAAAAAATCGCCAAAATTTAAAATAAACGCCAAAAACCGAAAAAAATCCTCAAAACGAAAAAAAGTGCCAAAACTAAAAAAATCGCCAAAACCAAAAAAAAATCACCTATATCAAAAAAACGCCAAAATTAAAAAAAAAAATCGACAAAATAAAAAAATCGCCAAAATAAAAAAAAACGCCAAAATAATAAAAATTGCCAAAATTAAAAAAACTTCAAAAACCAAAAAAATCGCCAGAACGTGAAAAAAGTGACAATACTTAGAAAGCGCCAATAAATTCAAAAAACCCCCAAACTAAAAAAAACGCTTAAAACCGAAAAAACCCAAAAACGAAAAAAATGCCAAAACTATAGTTTATATTGTTCGTATTGAAAATCATATCTTGTGCCCGTACGAAACCCTTAGTGCGCGGGTCAAAGTCGCACTTCACTGAATTTATTTGTTAATTTTATCAAAATCAAGTAAAATAACTTAATATGGAAAATGTCCAAATATATGGGAAATTACTTAATTTCAACTTGATTTCGACTGAAATCACGAAATTACGCAATTTGGCGTCAGCCTAAATGGTCCTTATTACACAATTTACTAATGTGAAATAAAATACTATTTTCAGCTTTTTACAAAAAAAAAATTTAAAGTAAAAACCCTGGTTTTGTGCTCGATTTTCACATAAAAACAATAAAAATAAAAAATATGTATATACGAAATTTAAATTCTGACTCATACTGTGTACATTTTTTCAATACATAGACGAATGTGTGAGTGTGTGTGTGTGTGTGTGCAAAAAAATTTTATTGCATATTTTACTGCCGTTGTTATTTCTACTGAAAAATGCTTGGAAGTACTTAAGCATTAAAAGCAGAAACCAAGAGAAAAAGTTAATAAAGGACTTTAGATTGTTTTCAAAATCAAGTTAGAAAAATGCTGTGACCTTTAAATTTAAAGCATGTGTGTGGGTAGATTAATTTACTAGGCTTTACTTAAATTTTTAATAATTGTTTCTTCTTCCTCCGTTCGCACCCAGAAAGGAACTGAGTTGGATATAAACGGTTTTTATTGCAAGTTTATCAAAAACAGTATGAGTACCAAAGTTGCCTTCTCAAAACTCCATTTCATTTTACACCCACATAAGGGGGTGGTGTGCAGTAATATATTTACATGTAGGCGGCAAAATTTAAAAAAATTTTTAAATTGATAATTAAATTAATTGATAATTAATTTCTTTTCCAAATACTTTAGTAGCAAATACATATATATGTATATCTATAGAAATATAATATACATGTACATAAATAATTATGTGGCAATAAGGAAAAATTGCTTAAGTCATATTTTCCTGTTTTGCAGGGGAGAAGTTTTAAGCTTTCAAGTCAATTTTCAGAAATTTATTTCTTTTAGAGTTAAATTAGAAAATTCTCTGTTAACCTTAATTTTTTTTAAAAACATCGTTCTACGTACATAAGTAATACATTTAAGTTGAAATATACCAAATTATAACCTAAATTATGCTATTATTCCAAATGATATTAGAAGTGTAAAAAAGATAAATCGCACTTCATAGTGCTGTAACTTCTTGAAAAATCACACAAATTAATTGAGATTTTGACCAGATGTACTTTCGAATATGCAGATTACGGAGGTAACATTAATTCAAAATCAGTTTATCTCGACTTAAGCACATTTTCCTTTCTGCCACAGAATTTTTAAAAATCTTTCAGTAGAGTTTCTAGGCGGGAAAAAATCCCGGGAATTACCGGGAATAATTTTTTTTTACAAATCCCAGGAAATTTTCTGGAATTTGCTTTTTTTACATTGCTGTTCGTTGTTTTATTACTTAAAAATACTACTCTGTAACGATGCATGATATATATAAATAAATAATATTAATATTGTAAGCATGGAAGCAGATGTAATAGAGGTTTTGAGGTGACTCCAACTTCAACTTCAAGCGTTACGTAATATTTTCAACCTAAAAAGTCTTTAAAGGAAATAGTATATAGTTTGGCAGATGTAGATGGAATTTCCATCAATGCTATAACTTAAAGCATACGAATTTATTTGGTTTTGTTTTTTAAACATTCAGCCCAATTATGAATATTCCCGGGGAGTTTTTTCTCTTCCCTATCATTTGTTTCCGGGGAATAATGCTCCTATTCTAAATAAGCGAATACGGGAGAGAGTAAAATCTGGATCTGCTGTTTAATGTTTATAGTTCAGCAACAGAAATTTAATAAAAAATTTAGGTTTTCATTATCAATAAATTGCGTGTTAATATGTTTTTATTTAAATAAAAATTAAACAAATAGTTTAACTATTCACAGGAATAACTTTGTGCTAAGAAAGTGAAGTGAAAACTGAGCCAGGTGCAGAGGTAAATGAATTAAATGCACAAGGAGTAAGTGTAAAAAGGAAATTGTAATTTTTAATAAAGTTTTTCTTATCGGTCTTGATAATATTAGAAGAAGAATATTATGTGAACTTAAAGGTGGCCTGAAAAATTTTGGGTTTTAGTATTTGTTCTGAATACAGAAGTAGTTATGTTTTTGTAGTGCATGCGCGCAGGGTTTAGATAAAAATGCACAAATACAAAAGGCAAACATAATAATTCGGTATTTATTTAAACTTTTTATTCTAAATAAATGCTTATAATACTCTTTTGCAACATTTATAAATATTATTTTAAAATTTTTGCATTAGTTCCCTTTAAAATGTTTGAGGAGAAAACTCTCAACAAATTTTCCCTCTCCCTCATATTTAGAATACTTACTTTTTCCCGCGGAGTTTTTTTATCCCTCTCTCTTATGTTCAGAATAACTACTTTTTTCCCGAGGAGTATTTTCCTTGGTAAATTTTAAATCATAATAGGAGGAATGGGAAAAGGGAAAAAACTATTCATAATTGGGCTGATTGTTGTTCATAAAATGAACATATAAAGTTGTTTTGTTTTTAGGGTTCCGCACACCAAAGGTGAAAAAAGGAATCATATTGTTTTCGCTATGCTGTCCGTCTGTCCGTCACACGATATTTGCTCAGGAAATATTCAGAGCTACGTACCTGTAATTTGGACAGAGTATGAAGAACCTTGGCCGCTATAACAACAAATAAATTAAAGGGTGTTCCAGAACGAGCAACGAAAAATGCTAAAATCTTATGTAATATACATATAATTGTATGTACATATGTATATTGACACTTGAAATTTGTAATATTAGAGTATTTTTGTATAGACTACAACAATTAAAGCTAAAATTTAAAACAATTTAAATTAAAGGGTGGTCCATCAGTTAATGCAATTTTGACTATGTAATTTTGACAACTTGCTATATCTTGAAAACTGTAAGTGGTAAACTTTTGAAATTTGCAAAAACGGTAAAACTAAAAAATCTGAAAATTATAAAATCGCCAAACCAAAAAAAAAATCGCAAAAAAATCAAAAAAATCGCCAATACGAAAAAAATCCCCAAAATTAAAAAAAATTTCTAGCACTAAAATAAATCGCAAGATTCGAAAAAATCGTCCAAATGAAAAAAATCGCTAAAATGAAAAAAAGTGCCAAAAACCGAAAAAAATCGCCAAACGCGAAAAAAAGCTCCAATAACAAAATAATTGTTAACATGAAATAAAATCCCCAAAATGAAAAAAATCACCAAAAATTAAAGAAAAAATCACAGAATTGAAAAATCGGCAAAAACCGAAAAAAATCGCCAAAATGAGAAAAAATGGTTTCAAAACTAAAAAAAGCGCCTAAATGAATAAAGTCGCCAAAATAAAGAAACGTCAAAAACGGAAAATCGATAAAATTAAAAAAAAAATCGCGAAAACGAAAAAATCGCCAAAAAATAAAAAAACTCCAAAATGGAAAAAAAATCCAAAGACCGAAAAAATCGCCAAAACAAAAAAATCTCCAAAAATTAAAAAAATCACCAAAATAAAAAAAATCGCCAAAATTAAAAAAACATCAAAAACGAAAAAAATGCCAAAATTATATTTTATATAGGCTACTAAAGTTCATATTGAATTACATATCTCGTGTCCGTACGGAACCCTTCGTGCGCGGTTCAAAGTCGCACTTTACTGAATTTATTAATTTAAATGTTGTGTGTTTTTTTTATAAAATTAGGGGCCTTATTAAGAGTGTTGTATTTCGTAGTTGAAATACGACACTTGTAACTAGGCCATATATTTTTTATTGAGGTTATATAATTAAATTAATGTTTTTGAAATTCCCGGGAATAAAATATTTTACTTCTCGATTCTCGGGAATTGGAAATGTCCGGGAAATTAGAAACCCTACCTTTCAGTAATAACATTATGAATAATTTCTATTGGCATAAAATGTGGAACATGTTAAAAAATATTTTACTTTAGAAAAATGTCAGACATTTCGTTCTACTGTGCTTTAACTGTATAACACTGCCCAAAGAAAAGCAAAATTATAATGAATTTTCGAGGTAGTTTAAAAAAAGTGCCTTTCAATCACCCCTTTTCAAATATTATACTTGAAACGCCTTTGAAATCTACTTTTTGAAAAAATTTTCTAAAAATTTATTTTTCAATATAATTTTTTATTATTGCCTGCCGTTTTCGAGAGCCTACTATATTTTAAAGTATTTTTTCTACATTATCAATTTTTTCAAGACTGGTGTACAGAAATCCAGCAAAATCAAATAAAAATTTGTTCAAAGTTGTAAGTATTAACGAAAAAGTTAACAAACACTAGTTTCTTTACAACTTTTAATGCTATGGTAACTTAGGATAAAATTACATACATACCTAGCTAGCAAAAAATCTGATAGATTATGCACATATGAAATTTGCATTAACATATCCATACATATACACATGTACAAATAGGAACCCTTAACACCTGTCAGGATATACAAAATTAAATGCAACGAATTCCAATGCGTAGGTGATAGTGGAAGTTACAAAAATATTGATAAAATTAACCTAAATTGCAAAATTGCAACATGCAACACATACTGCTAAATAAAGGGCAAATGGTTACAACAGGAAAGAGAGCAAATAATATACATATGTACATACATACACACATATGTATGAATGTCGGTATGTATGTAAGTAAAAACTCTGAGGAGTATAAATTTAATATGCCAAGTTGTTTTTAACCCGGTAGCTGGTGCACAGCAACAACAACCGTACTCCCAATACAACCACTAAATAAGTATATGCACACAAATTTATGTAAACAAGAGTAATAAAACCCGGAAATTCGAAGGGCATTTTCGAATATTACAACATTTTGCAAACACAATACGCAAATACTCTCACACACACTTACATGCTTTAACAAAAATCGCAAAAACCCTTTATAATGTGGGTAGAATATAAAAAGACAACACAACAATAAACATATGTTCTTACGTGCGAGTAGTACTCTCAATACCATCCACAAAATGGCAAGAGTTTTTCTTCAAGAAAATAATAAAACCAGAAATGGAAATAAAGAGATGTTAAGAGAAAAAAAATTGTATTTGTATTTCAGTACAGACATGGGTCTTTTACATTTGTACAATTATGACGGGCCGCATTAAAAACGACATCACAACTTGTGTTGCCGTTGTAATACTAAAGTATGACTTTTGACCCTTTTTCGTGCCATTGACACTTTTTATGGCCCTTTTTTTAATTTATCCCTTTGTATCATTTTAACAAAATGTATGCATACCGTAGGGCAATCACATGTTCAAAAATTGGACAAAGCACAGAATAGGATATTAAGTATTTGAAAAAGAGATGTTCTTCAAGTTGGCGATATTCGGTCCGATGGTATTGATCATTTAACTGTTCTGGTTGATAGCAAAAGCCATTAAATGGCGAAAATATTGCAAAAAATCTGACACCCAAATCGCTGATTCCAAATGCAAATTATTTTTAATATATGAAATGTATTATAACATATGAGCTCATATATGAAAATTTAATTATGAAGCTCTTCATATGTGGATCCATATATAAATATAAGATTTTATATATGGAGCCATATAAGAATGTATGGATACATGATATCTCAAATAAGATCGTCTTTGCAATCAAAAAAAGCTTGGAATTTTATCAGTGCTGAATTGGAAATCCAATAGAAAATACATACGGTATGCAAAGTTTATATGCGTATCCTCAACGTTTAAAAAAGAAAAACTTTTTGTTAAAAAAAACAATCTTGTATGATTTTATACATTGTGGCCCCATTTAATATATCAAATAATCAAAAGGATAATCCAGTCATTAATTTTATAGAAAATAAAAAAATTCTCTAGATAAGAAACAAAGTTCATATTAATGTATTGAAAACTATTGTTAGACAGATTATTTTTTCTTTTATAATTAATTGCATTAGTTTTTAATCTGATTTCTTAAGCTAAATGTTATGTACGAATATGATTTATGTGTTTTTTAAATAATTGATTCACCTTTTGATGAATGAAATGACTTTTAGTTCGTTTTGAATTATTTGTCCAAAAAAAAAGTTTCATTAAATACAACCTCTCTCTCAAGTCTAATAAAACTTAATTTATTGCACAGCAGTGCGCTTTTGTGAATCAAGAGAGTATGAATATGAACTTTGCATACTGTGGAGGAAATTTACACATACATGTATGAAAATGTATGAATATATATAATCATATATGCCCATATACCCTCATTTTTCGGATCCGAACCATATATGGGATATCATATATGCTCCATACATATTTTTTTAGCTGGGATATTTTTAATTTGCCGAGAGTGACCAAAAAACCATGTAGAAGCTTATTTTAGTCATACAAAACCTTGTAACTTCTCCATAGTGTTAGAAAATACTCACCAGAATTAAAAAAAAATTATTTTTTTAAAGAAATTAATGAACTAATTTTAGTGTAAATTTTAAAAGTTATTTGCTTAAATTTACATGAAAACACTGTTTCGGGCTTAAATTCGTATAAAAAGAAACGAATTGTTAAAATAGGTAACTGTTTATCATTTTTTTCTAGATAAAAATATTATCATAGAACACAAAAAAGGGAATTTTTCTTAATATCGCTTCCAATTCAGTGACCAGGCATCGAAAAAGAGAAATTCTTGCAATGACAACCCTATGTAAAAATCATTAATTAGATCGGATTGAAATTTTCACTACTTCCAGATCGCAAACTCTACATTTTCATAACTTTTTTGGAGTATATTTTTTTGCTGGGTATATTCGCAAAATGCAAACGTGTTGCTTATACCATAAATTATTTAAACTCATGAGATTTGTATTTTCTCAAAAACCGTTAGAATTTGTTGGATAAGTATGTTCATATTTATCCATGCTTCAATACCACAGTCGTCTAAAATTTTAGTTGGGTCCGCTTAGCGTAATACTTAAGTTAAGTCGTAATCCGGCCCATAGTTGGAGTCACAGATGTATGTAGGACATGCATGGATGACATTTATACTATGGAGCAGTTTTCACCCAGCCGAGATTAAAGGATTACGATAATGATACTGAGTTCCTATCAAGGTGGGGTTTTTTAAATTCAGTTGGGAGTCACAAAAGAGCTATACTGGCTCATGTGTTCATCCTTTGACATGAATATGACTAACATCGATCGTCCGATAAAAAATTTTGTTTTGTGATGTATTTGTGCAAGAGAGAACGTAAGTTTTGTTTTATCTCTTTCTATGTGGCTTACAGTTTAAAGTTTCGTAACACAACAAAAGCGAAAAGATATATCTTTAAAGGACGCTCTCCATCATAGTTCATATGAACTATAAACAAAAACTATACGTATGTTAAAAATTCACACAATCAAAAATAGTTCAAAAAGTATAATAAGTAAAAACAAATAAAAAGTCGGCTGAGTATTAAGCCGAGTGGTTCGGCGGCGGCCCGGATTCTGAAAAGAAATCGGCTCTGCGGCTAGCCGCCAGCCACGCCGATACGGCTTGCTACTATGCCTGATTGGTATTAATAAAGAAATAATAAACTTCTTTCTGTATTAGTGAGTAGATTTTTATTTGATTTCTGTTATTTTAATAAACGTAAAAATTACTAGGATTAACAACTAATCTAACAATTGATAGGTGAACAGAATTTGTTAGATATCGCTCTGGTAGCTGAATCGTATATAATGAAAATAACTAAATGGCCATCACTGTTATTTAGAGTGAAAAAGCGCATGCTTTTCGCCAAATCAAGAAGAGCATTCGAACATGTTTATTTTTTATTTTTTTCAAACATTATGTTCGAATGTCACGAAAAAGCAAACTAAAAACAAAAGTTTTGGCGAAAGTAAATAATTTAAAAGAAATAGGGAACATAAGAGAATGCATTCGAGAATTTAAGGGAATAAGGTTTCGAGAGTTATACCTACAAGGTTTGTTTTAATTGAGTAAAGTTTATGTGTGGATATTTACATATTTATATGTATGTGTACACATATTGTAGAATCTACAATATAGATACATATCGTTACATTAATATAGAATGGCTCTAACTCAATATATTTTTGAAATCGAGTTTTTTTATTTCCGATGGAAGAACATCTAATGTGTCGAAAAATTTAAAATTTACATTTCAAAACAAGAACGAGTTAATGCCTTTCTATATTAAGGTAACGATATTTATGTACTTAAAATACACTTTCATATATTTTACATATATATGTGTACGAAAATATGCCCAATAAGAACTCAAAAAATTAAAATTCAAGCACTTGAAATTGAACTGGAAACAAAGTTGAATTCAAGCATTTTTTCAAGTTATTTTCAAGCTTGAAAATATTTTGAAATTAAAAGTCAAGAACATACAAATATGTTCACACCTTGTCAAATACCTAATTTATTTATTATCAAAACTGAAATTGTGGTGAAAATATCAAAAATATATGTATAAATAAAAAAGCGAATTTGAAAAACAAAGATGTGTAAGGTGGTGAAAAGAATAGCGAAAGCAGATGTCCCGAAAATTATTATTGGAAAACAAAGGAATTGCATTTTGCTTTCTATTTTAAAAGCCTTGTTTCTCCAGCTTGAAATACACTTTAAATTCAATTCAATTGTTGAATTTCACTGCAATTCCATGCTTGACTTCAAGTGTAGAAACAGATTCGGTTCAACTTGAATCACACTGTTACTCAAGGCTGGAATTACACTGTAAAGGTACTGTTTTGTTCGACTGTAATTCAGTGGTTAAATTTGCTGGATTCGCTATTGAATTCAACTGTGTTTCAACTGTAATTCAACACTGGAAATTGGAAATTGTGACTGGATTTCAAACGTAATTCCACTTGAATTCCAGTCAAAATGCTTATTGGGTGCACGGCTGCCAGATTTGACGATTTATCGTCATTTTCACGATTTTTGGTGCCGCAAATAGCAAAATGACGATTTGACGATTTTTTCCTTAAAATTTACGATTTTTTAAAAGTCCAAATATGGTAGTTTTTTAATGAAAAAATCCACTATTACAATTGATGTACTACTTACCCCTACTTAAAGATGTTGGTGTAATTTTGCACCCCCCCCCCCCCCCCAATTTATTTTATAATGATATATGCGTAAATTGATATTCTCAAATAACACAAATGTAAAAAAGCCAAGTTTCTTTAAAAATTTCGCGCATCGAAAGTTCTGAGATCAAAACTTGGACACAACTTATCAATATTTTCGTAATTTTACCACAAATGGTTTTAAATTCCCGATTAACGTAATCTTACGAAATTCTGAGGAAATTCTCAGAAGAAACTACGTATCTTAAATCAATCCTTATTCCGCACTTCTCGACATGAAAATGTATGTATTTCGTCTTCTTTAGAAAATCTTTTTTTTTAACGACGATTTTTAAAATATAAAAATGTATGTACTGAAATATATGGTACTAAATTCGAATCATTATCCTTCCTCCCAGGTACGTAATCTCTGCTCTTAAATTTTTCGCGGCCCACCTCAGATATGAGTGTATCCATAATATTTGGTGCCCAATTTTCATCTTTAAAGTCAATGACTTTAAATAGGGAAGGCAGGAGCCAAAAAAAGAAGCAGCTCAGGAAGACTAAATACATTTTCATGTCGAGAGGGGTATGGGGTATGGGGTTTGTTTTTAGACGCATGGCTTCTTTGCAAAATTTTCTTAGAATTACGTGTAGATTTTGTTTTTACCATAAGATTTTTTTATTTTGTTTAATCCATCCTAGTATACACGCAAAGAAAAGATATGGTTGTAGAATGGTTGAGAAAACAATATTATGTTTTTAGAAACAAATCTGTGGTCGTTGAAAACGAGTTATTGTTATTTTAAACATTAATTTTGCTATGGTAAGCAAAGTTATGTTTGAATTTACTAATTACATTATTATATTCATAAAAAAGTGTGATATGGTTAGAGTTTAACAATATAGTTTTGTTAAAAATTTATGACTGCAACATAATTATTGTTATTTTTGAAAAATAATATTATGTAAATAACAATATAATGCTATCCAAGACCATAATATTTTAAGTTTTTAAAAAAAACTTTTTCAGAAACATTGTCGGTTTATTGTTTTGTTTGTAAGATTCGGCATTGCACGCGTCGTGTTAAAAAAATAAATAAAGCACAAGCAAACAAAAGGATAGATAAATAAAAACATATACATACGCACATATGTTTATCTCTTTATACACAAGTGTTTCTATTTCGAGTATACACACAATTGTAAGTATACATTTCTATAAATACATTTAATTTCAACAGTATTAATTTATTTTTATTTCGAATTTAACGCACAGCTGTTTTAAACAAGAGATCCACCAATAAATATATGATTGAAAAACAAAATATTATTATTATATTAAATAATACTACTGTCGTATTTAACAATATTATTATTATTATATAAGAACATGGTGTGGTGAGTCTCAATTATATTTTAGTCACATCTAACAATAGTGTTGTCATATTTACAATAACAAGATTAGGTGTAACAAAGGTCATTGTTTTTGTTGATAATATTATTATTAACTCAGATAATAATATTATTAAAAGTTTGCTTTCCTATTGACAATAATATGATTTAACTACAACCATATAATTCAATCATATTATGTTGCTGTTTGATTATGGTTACCTCAACCATATTTTTTCCTTGCGTGTAGACGTTAAAAAATTAATTTTGATTCAGCCGATTTTTCGAGTATAAAATGCCGATTATTTATCGATTATTTATCATAGTTTATCGGGATTTCGACGATTTTTCGATAATTTTATCTGGCAGCCCTCATTGGGTGTATTCATAAGTATTTGGCTATGCGTGTATGTATATATATATATATATACTTATGTATGTATGTTTAGACTTGCATATCTGTAGACTTGAATAAGTCCGTAAGTATGCGCCAATGTGCGTACATACAAACATACATACAGCCATACACAGGTATGCAAATTTCATTTTCTCAGTTTGCAGATGCTAGAAAATAAATGTCAGCGATGCATTTATTTATTAAACCAAGTAATTATCCGGTATTGAAAGCAGTTGGTAGGAGTGAAAGTTGTCAATAATAAACCTTTATTGTCATGCTGACACGCAAAATAAGACATGGTTTTTGCATTATTTATTATAGTTACAGAGAAGACTAAAGTCGTTAATGTATCGATTTACAGATCAAATGACAGTCTTCGAGAGGCCGAGTTTAAACCGTATACAGACCCAGTAATATCGACATCATAGATTTTTCTGATCCGCATTAATGTATGTGTTAATGCGTATCGCAGTGCCCTCGTGTCTTCGATGTATGTATATTTGTAGCATTAAATCGTCCAGAGTTTAATAATTTTGTGTCATTTCTGTTTAGTTAAGCTGGATTCACCCATTGTTTCCGAACAAAATTTTTGTCCGGACAAAATTTTTTTTTATATGGAGTTTGACGTGTGACACAGAAAATTGTTCTGCCACTTGTAAAATTAATACACATCGTATAGAATTGTATTTCATATGATAGCTTTGATTTTCCAGACAAAATGTTCAAAATTGCTGAATCGTCTTGCAAAAAATTCTCAGTAAAAAAAATTTTCTCCAGACAAACATTTTGTTCCGGAAGAATGGGTGAATTCACCTTCATTTTCAAGTTCTGTGTTCCCTCGTGTGTACATGGTATAAAAAATACATATATATGCAGAAATATAATTTTTTTATCCAATTAACACTTTTAACTAAAAAGAATACAAATAATCAATTCAAATTTTGTTTGAAAAGTTAATTGCATAACAATTCAATTAAAAATTTAATTGATTCCATTAAAAATTTTATTTCAAAATTTAATCAATTATACCGTTAAATTGAAACAAACAAAATTTCAATTGATTTATCGGGTTTACTTTAATTAAAGGTGTTGGCTGCAAAAAATATATTTCTTTTTATGCACGAACATTCTGAATTAGTTAATAAAACAATGAAAAATTGTGCTTTTTTATTTCAGATTCAATAATTAAATTTTAATTGATTTTGTTGTTGTTGTTGTTTTTTTTAAATTATAGGTGTTAACTTCAAAAATATTTGTTTTTATGAGTGAATATTGTGTATTAGTACGAGTAAATAGGACAACTAAGGAGTATCCTATTTTATTTCAACAGATTTAACGCTTAGCGTTTTTTGCTTTCTTAATTTAAGCTCTTATTGTCGTTCTCAATGCAACTCTGTTTTGTTGTCGGAGAGTGAAATCAACTCTTGCATTTGTATTGCCATTCACAGCTTAAATTAAGCTGTCAGCGCTAAAGTGGTGGTACTGGCTTATTAAAAAGTTAGTTATTTAATTGCTCTTTTACTTTGCTATAATATGTTCTGTACAAAAACGACTTTTCTGCTAAATATTCTTTTGATTACCAAAAGGTGGCTTACTTTACTTTTGTATTGATTATTGGTAATGTAAGGGATGTATTTATCACAAGAACATCAATCAAAAATAAATGTGGCTTACAACACTTTAGTGCTGATGGCTCCAAATAACTGTTGAGTTTTTAGTTGTCCGCTTCTCTTCAAAAAATTGATCTGTCTTCACAAAATTATGACATTTACACAAAAAATACTGCCACCATTCTCTTAAGTATGGCAATATTGAGAAGTTAAAACTATCTGTCAAAAACATCAAACTTAATTCATGTCAGATTAAATTAATTTTTGGATAAGATACACTTTTATATAATAATTATTTGAACAGTTATATATATAATTTGTTAGTATGTCCTAGACTTGTGCCATTTAGTTCATTTCAGTGACCTGCCAGTATAGTTCATTATTTATAAATGAACTAGTTCGTTCATTTAGTTCAATCGCTCTTTTTAGTTCAATGAATTAGTTACGTCTTTTTAGTTCAATGATTGTACATCTACAATTCTACATATGTACATATTATGTACATATGTATGTATGTTGCGGTCTTTAACAATATCAAAAGCACGGATTCTGTGATTAAAAAAGTTTACGAAAACTAAAATTAATAAATTTGCTTTATAAAGGGTTTATAATATAAACTTTATATGCAAAACAAATTTAGTGTGAATTGCATTTGGGGTAGTAGTAGCCAGCAATAACTAAATACACATACATATGTACATACATACATATACATAGATGAGTATAGAAGCAAAGCACACAAACAATAAAAAGGGAAAGCAAAACGTTGAAAACATTTAGTTCATTTTTTGTTAGTTCATTTTGTGTCTTAGTTCTTAGTTCAAAAATTGAACTAGTTCAAAAATTGAACTATTGAGCGTAAAACAATTGAACTAGTTCACTTAGTTCAAAGTACTGAATCGTTCATTTGAACTAGTTCGTTCATGAACTACTCAAGACTAGTATGTCCTTAAAGAACTTTCAGTGCGAAAGATTGTGATGGAGCAAAATTTTTAATATTTGGTCTGTGGGCGGAGGGTATGGCTATTGCTTTTTGCCTGTCAGGGACCGTTTTTTTTAGCTAGTTGATATATAAAACCATAATATTGACATTTTTTTCCATGTATTATTTTATAAAATCAAATTATGATCACTTTTAATTACAGTCTGATTACTTTGTATTAGGGTTATGATAAACGAAAGTATGTAAGGTTTGTATTTTAAATATATTAATATTTACATTGGTGTTGGTATAATTAAACCTCAGTTTTGCCTACAATCATGTAATTGAATCATAGTATCTTGCTCTTCTATTATGGTTGTCTCAACCACATTTTTCCTGGGGTTTAGATAAAAACTAAAATTGAGCAATTGAAATGATGTTAGAAATTGTTTCCGCCTTTGTCGTGTTATTATCGAGAATTGGTATTATAAATTATGAAACTCCTTATTAACAACTTAATATTTCTTCGTAGTTATTTGAAACCTAATTTGCAAAAATCAAAACAAATTTCCATCGCTGACTTATTTAATTTGCAAAGTATTTGTGACACAGTTCTCTTTTTTTACAATTCTCTTATATTTATTTTTATATATTTATTTCAAGGTTAACAACACATAAATTTAAAAGTAATTTTATGCCACACAAAATAATTAACATAAAAGCGAGAGAATAAATAGTTTAAAAACACTAACAATGTTGTCAATACACAGTCAATACGAGCAGACAAATTTCGCCCTTATTCATAAAAAAGTATTTTTCTTGTAGAAAAAAAAATTTGGAAAAAGCTTTTGCTATTTTAATAACAAAAAGTTTTAAATTTCCAAAAAAATTTAAATTCAATAGTTAAATTTTGGATGGCCAGTTGACAACGCAACTGAAATAATAAGTTCAGTAAAGTGCGACTTTGACCCGCGAACGAAGGGTTCCGTACGGACACGAGATATGTAATTAAATACGAACTTTAGCCTATATAAAATATAGTTTTTGCATTTTTTTGGTTTTTTAATTTTTTTTTAATTTTACCATTTATTTTATTTTGGCGATTTTTTTAATTTTGGCGATTTTTTTTCATATAGGCGATTGTTTTTTGGTTTTGGCGATTTTTTAGATTTTTGGAGTTTTTTTAATTTTGGCAATTTTATTGGTTTTGGCACATTTTTACTCGTTTTGGCGTTTTTTTGTTGGTTTTTTGGCGTTTTTTAGTTTTTGGTGATTTTTTTCGTTTAGGCGATTTTTTTTTAATTTGGGCGATTTTCGGTTTGTGGGGTTTCTTAATTTTGGCGACTTTTTTCATTTAGGCGCTTTTTTTTAGTTTTGACACTGATTTTCTCATTTTGGTGACTTTTTCGGTTTTTGGCGTTTTTTCAATTTGGCAATTTTTTTTTAATTTTGGTGTTTTTTTCATTTTGGCGATTTTTTTCATATTAACAATTATTTTTTTATTGGCGCCTTTTTCGCGTTTTGTTCGGTATTTTACGAAATTATTGGATACAGATAGAAGTCGTTCAATAATTTCCTAAAATAGCGTATTTTATGTAGCAATAACCAACAAATTTCAATTCTTTAGATAATTGTTATTGGCAACCAAAAATTTTTGCTATAATAGTTATTTGTAACCAAAAAAAAATATATTTCTCACATTAATTGGTTACAACAACCAAAATGAAATATGTCTTACGATAATCGTTGATTATAACCATTATTATTCATCAAACAATTTCGGGTTTGTTTGCATTTTGTGTAAATTTTCGCGATAAAAGTGATTTTAAGCCAAATCTTGCCATTTTACCATTTTATCGATTTTTAATCCATCTATCTATTTGATGTTAGAAATTTGGTGCGAATTTTTGTAATTTGGGCAATTATTGCAGTAAAACTGATTGTTCACAATTCTGTGTTTTTTGCAGTTTTACTATTTTTAATAAGTATCAGACACAAGTTTTTGCGAATTTTCGTAATTTTTGCGAGTTTTAAATTTTTAAATTTTAAGTTTTTTTTAATTAAAAAACTATATGGAATTATTTTTGATTTTTAAAATCTACGTATTTTTTTTTACAGATATTCACATTTTTGCAAGTTTTCTCGATTTACATATATATTTTGTTAGCCTATTCTCGAGTTATTGCGTTTTTGCGGTCTATATAATCATTTTTTGGAGATATTTTTCATTATTTTAATCCCTTGCGAATTATTATATTTTTTGCAATAAATAATGTTTTGAGTAGAAATTTGCTAGAGCAAAACGCCACGTATTTGATTATAATTGGACATATTGTCGAAAAGAAAAGTAAAAAGCGAAATAACTAGTTTAAATACCTCAATTACTATGTTTATGAAATTGATGATTATTTATTATGAAACTGCACGCAAAGAAAAAATATCGTTGAGGTAACCATAATCAAACAGCAACATACAATGATTGCATTATATGGTTGTAGTTAAATCATATTATTGTCAATAGAAAAGCAAAGTTTTAATAATATTATTATCTGAGTTAATAATAATATTATCAACAAAAACAATGAACTTTTTCAACATTATTGTTAGATATGACTAAAATATAATTGAGACTCACCATACTATGTTCTTATTATAATAATATTGTTAAATTCGACAGCAGTATTATTTAATATAATAACAATATTTTGTTTTTCAGTCATATATTTGTTGGTAGATTTTTTGTTTAAAACAGCTGTGCGTTAAATCCGAAATAAAAATAAATTAATATTGTTGAAATAAAATGTATACATACATATATAGAAATGTATGCTTACATGTGTGTGTATGCAAGAAATACAGACACGTATGTACAAAAAGATATACATATGTGTGTATATATATTTTTATTGATCTACCCTTTTGTTTTTACTTTGTTTATTTATTTATTTATTTATTTAACACCACGTGTGCAGTACCGATAGCTTATAAACGAAACAATAAACTGACAGAAGATGTTTCTGAAAAAGTTCTTTTTTAACTTAATATAGTATAGTTTTGGATAACATAATATTGTTATTTACATTATATTAATTTTAAATAATAATAAAAATTATGTTGCAGTCATGAGTTTTTAACCAAACTATATTGTTAAACTCTAACCATACCACACTTTTATATGAATATAATAATGTAATTATTAAATTTAAACACTGAGGGTATTCATTTCAGTTTTTTTCCTCGTTGAAAAATTGGAAAAATTTAATTTTTGACAACAAACACAAGGAAAAAAAAATCAAACATATTTTTTCAAATTTTTTTTCCTTGTGTTTGTTGTAAAAAATTACATTTTTCCATATTATTAATATTTTTTTTTTCCAACAAGGAAAAAAACTGAAATGAATACCCTCACTACTTTGCTTACCGTAACAAAATTAATGTTTAAAATAACAATAACTAATTTTCAACGGCCACACATTTGTTTCTGAGAATATAATATTGTTTTCTCAACCATTCTACAACCATATGTTTTCTTTGCGTGTGCCCGTTTTGTCAGCTTTACCAAAGCATACCCTTACAAATGCTTCTTTTAGATCTAAAATACCGTATTTTAGGCAGCAATAACCAAAAAACTTAAATTTTTGAGATAATAGTTATTGGTAACCAAAAAAAAATATGTCTCACTTAAATTGGTTACAATAACCAAAATAAAATGTATCTTACGATAATGATTAAAAATAACCCAAACCAATCAAAACACATTTTGGAGTAACCTTTTCCTTTTAAATAAAAAATAACAATTATTTTCTGTCCCTGGTTTAATTTTTATCTTAAAGGCATATTTTCGCCTTCTCAAAGGAATAAATTAAATTAATTTTATTTTTAATTTACAACCATTTTGCTTAAAAACTAATTGGCAGCCGAAATTAACAGCTGTTAGCTGTCAACGCATTAAAAGTGCGGTTGTTTTCCCTAAAGGCCGGGACATAATGAATCCGTCATACGTTAAACTTCGCCTTTTTCAACTGACAGCTAATTTGAAATACATGGTTTCTTATGAGGTCTGTTACATTCAGTACGTGTCCGTCAACGCAAAGTACAAACATTTTTCAACTTTTAACTTTTTGCTTACGTTGAGTAGTTTGACAGATATTGGTTGGCTTTTTTGGTATGTTCTTTGGGATGTGTTTGTGTTTTGTGCAGCGAAATAAAATAAAACAAAAGAAATAAATAAAAAAGTTGAATTTAATATATAAAATGGAGAATCAACATACAAATGCTTCCGTCAATAAAGTACTCATTGTGCCAACCTTCTCCGTCGTTGCGTTAATGTCAGTTGAAAAAGGCAAAGTTTACGGTTTAACGGATTCATTGTGCCTTGGCCTTAAACGAGTCATCAGTAAGTGCATGATGGTCAGAGAGCAAACTTATGATTAAACTTATGTAATTTTCGAAATCTCTGGTCCAATCTGCACCTGTACAGATGTATGTATGTATATCAGCTGTTAGCTGATTTGTAAGCAAAATCGAACTCACAATTATGACAAAAACATTGCAATTCCAAACGAAACCAAAACATCACAGCAAATGCTGATTGCCGCCATTATAAAAAATAAAAAATTTAAAAAGGTGGTGCCTAAATGACTAGCAAGAAGATTAGTAAGAAACACATTTTTAAGTAAATGTTTTAGCAAAAACATATTCTCTGTTCTACAGCTTTTCTTTACGCATTAAAAGAAAAATACTAATTTATGTGCATATAATGTCAAGTATGTTCATATCTGTACATACATACATACATGTGTGTGTATGCATCTAAACGAACAAAAAAAACCAATGAATTATTAAAAGTTTAGACATGTCCGCCAGCCAGCTGTTAACATACATACATATTTTCTTTTGCGAAAATAGAGTAAATTATCAGCAGACTTTGATTTTTCCATTATTATCTACAAGTAATTATGAGTGTAGCTGTTTATAAAATATCAAATTCCATATAATTACTGTCTACTAAAGGCTAGAATGAAAAACCTAAGGTCCCTACACGATTAATTTAGTGCCTACTATTTCATGGTATGCAAACCTATTTATTTTTGCGTTTTAATTCTGTATAAACTTATTTTTTGTGTCTTTGTTCGATTTAATTAGGCCAAAATTTGCTTTTTGGGCAACTCAAATTAAAGTGGAAATGTTTTAAGGAACAAAATTTCAACCTAACCTAATATAATTTTCAACTCAATTGTGTGTGGTGTTAGTGAATGCAGCATTGAGTATGAAGCAATATAATTGTGCAATATTTCATATTGTACAATAATATTGCCAATGTACATGTCATATTCGAAGATGACACAATGCATTGGCAAATATCAAAAGACTTTTGACTTTTGTTGTACAATCAAGACAATTTTGTAATGTGCTGGCAACATTGTTCAATGTTTTTTACTTTTTCACTGTCAGGAAAATTGGGCAATATTTTCTTTGATAATATTGTGCCATTTGTAGAATAGTATAGGTGAAAAGGACAATAATATGTACCACAACTTGTGCAATAATATTGTATAATGGATGGGTTGCTTTATATCAACATTTTTAAATGCAAATTATGTACGCGAATTTTTTTGATTTATCGTATACACATTTTTGCAAGCTTTTTTGTAATTAAATCTTAAGGTACCTAAAAGAAGAAATATTATTGAGCACTTTATTGCTATTATTGTAGTCGTTTTGATACACACTATTCAATAAATTGCACAATATTAAAAAATATATGTTGGAATTTGTCTTGCAAAATATGTAAAAGCAAACAAAAGCTGCACACACATTTACGTTTAAGAAGTTAAAAAAAATGATTTATCGTGATGCATACTAAACTCATACACCCGTATTGCATAATTCGAGTCGAATATTCATCTACGAAATAATTATTTTACAACCTTGTCAACACATTTCAAAATATTTCCGCAATATAAATTAAACCATCTTTGATTTTATGCAATATATCGTGCCACATATCCATATAATATACACACAGGGAATTTTATTGTGCAATTGGCCATTTGTATTATTGGCAATTTTATTGTGTCAAATATTGCACAATAAAATTTAAAATGCATGGTTACCTTAAATTGTACCATCAATAACTTTAGTCTTGCCATTGTTATTTGTTTATCGCTACCTAACCAAGTCATTGTAGCAGCGTGTGATTGCGTTGAGCAGGAAAGTGGCTATAGAGGGGCTTTCAAAGCGGTTATCCTCATGTTTTTTATGTACTTTGCCAAGAAGCTTGTTATTTTTGAAAAAGATTTATTTTGTGGGTAATTTTATTAGATGTATCAGAGTACTGACCCAGCAAAAAATTTTCAATATTTTGTAATGTAATCTTTTAATGGCTTACAAAGTAATGATTGGTGCACATTTATGTAATTATTTTATAAGTATAAAATGACTTTCCTGTAATGAAAAAAATAACAAATTATTTATACAATTACGTGAAAGTACTTATTAGTACTTTCCATTTTATAACGAAAAAAAAAATGCTCATTAACTTTTGAATAATTTAAAAAAAAAGTAATCTAAAATTTTTGGCATATTTTTATTCAACAAATAACCCACTATATTTTGAATACTTTTAGGCAATCAGTAATCTATTAACTTTTGGATATTTGTAGGCAAAAAAGTATAGGGTACCGCATACTTTTTGAACTTCTCAAATAAAAATAATGGGTTATTCATTCAAATTGTGTAAGTACTTACGACTGGGGAGTACATTCACTTTTTTGCATTCTAGTAGGCAAACTTTTTGCTGGGAAAATTTGTTACAAACTTAAATGTAGCTTCTTTAGAAATTTCATGATGTTTTGAATTTATATTTGAACTTGAAAATAGAAAATAAGGACAACATTATTTTGAAAAATCTTCAGAAACATTTTGTACAAAAATAGTATAAATAGCTTCCTAAAAATTTTGACCAATTCCTGACCTCCAGCTTAAGGGATTTAGGCAAGATTTTTATGTACGCATAAAGGTCGAATAATTTTAAATAATTTTTATATAAATTGTTTGCTTAATACGGTGAGTTATATATTTTGTTTGTTATCTTCTTAGGATATCAGAAGCTTAGAAAAATAAAATATTTCGACGGTCCAGCTGATTGATTTCGGCGTTTGTAATTTTAATCTTCCTCAGCAAGGTGGTCAGGTGCTCTCACCAGCTCAGCTGACTATTTCCACCGCTTGTAGTTTGCGTATCCGTTATCTGTCAACAGACATTTTTTAGTAATTTTTTGTGCCATCAAAAGTATATCTGATATGAAATATACCTTGCTTCCTTAGGCCGGGTTTACATCTGTGTGCCATATGCCACATGCGTAAAAAACGTAACCACTAATTGCTAATGAAAAACTGTTTGATTCAGATACGTATTTATTAAGTTAAACAGTTCAATACATAACTAATAGACAATTTTATAGAATCCAACATGATTGGAAACAGTTTAAATGAATAAACACAGGTCTAAGTCAAACAGTTTTTCATTAGTAATTAGTGGTTACACTTTCCTTGGCGCATAGCACACAAGAAATGTCAGATGTAAGTTCAGCCTTAGTTTTTTAACATCCCAAAATTAATTTTTCACGGCGAGTATACATGAATACACATGAGGCCATCAGCGCAAAAGTGGTGGAACCCATATTTTCGTTGGTTGCCTTTCTGGTTATAAATACATTCCGTATATAACCAACTTTCAAAAAAGAGTGCAGTAAGCCACCTTTTGGTATTCTAAGCGAGATGGAGCTGAAAAATCGTTTTTTGAAGCGAAAACAGCAAAGTAAGAGATCAATAAAATAAATAATACTTTTTTTTACTCATACATATATGAATAATTATGCCTTGGTATAAACTTTTCCCACTTCTGTACAAATTCCATGACAGTTTGAAACTAAATGACATTTCCATTGACATTTCAATTAGTTTTAAAACGAACTTTGTAATCAAATATTTTAAACGCATTATAAAATAATTAATAAACAAATTTTAATAACAAGTCATTGCATAAAGAAAATAAAAATGCTGCCGTTAGCAAAGCGTTGAAATTTGAATTCATCACATAATATAATTGATCTATCATTAAACCCAGTTTTTGTTTTCTAATTTAAATAAACACTGCAATGATAAACGTTTCATGTAAGATTAAATTACAATATTTTTTTTATATTTATTTTCCTCGAGTTCATGCTCGTAGCAACAAAATTAAATAAAATCATTAGATGTTATTTCGTCTACACAATGATTTTAAATTAAAAAAAAAACATTTGTAAATCCTAATCGTATTCGTTATAATGAGACAAGTCTTATTTATATTATGGGTGTGAGCTAAGCATTATTTTTTCTACAGTAGCACCACAGAGACAGATAGTAAGACGATACTGGGAATTACATCAACGGATTTTGTACTTAAATACACAACTTTTTATTTTCCTGAAATATATTTTATTTGACACTTTGTGGCAATTAAAACTTTAAAAAAATGCATAAATCCTAAACGAAATATAAATAAATGACTAAGGGTCTTATACAAAAAAACTTAACATCGCTTTGCAAAGCAATGTTAAGTAAAGTTTTATTCTAAAAAAATTATTATGTCGAATTTCTAAAGTAGGTCCTCACGTTTGTTAAGACTACTTTAAGTTGATATTTTCAAAATGTGTATTTTGTACCTCAAATATTTTTGTTAACATAACACATATTGATTCATGTTATATCTGAAAATGAAGCTAGAAGTGTAAGCTCTTAGCTTAGATTTATTATTTCTGTCATGTAATGGAAAACCTCATGAAATTATCCAACTGATTCAAAATACATCGTAAAAACCATACAAAAATATTAAAATAAATACAATTGTACGAAAATGTTTTAGTGATGTACATACAATCAAAACAAATCGAAAAAAGCTGGATATTCAAATACTCATTTCATTCGAATAAAAGAAATTGTGATAATTCTTCTTCGTTCCTCATATTTTTTTACGTATATTGTTTAAATTAGGTTGCTTTACTTCAAGAAAATAAAAATGTATTTAATAAAATAAAAAAAAATTTGACTACCCGAATGAAATTGTATTCGATTTTGTACATCTTAAGCTGTGAAGTGGTTGTTGAACACGATGGTGTTACCAGAATTTATTATTAAAAAACTAAATAATTAAAGTTGTGTTTTGCATACAATTTCTTGACAAAGCAATATTAGCAGTGCTTGTCAACTAATACGAACTTTAAAGCTAAAGTAAAATATTTTTTTGCATAAGGGGGTAAGGGTCTAATTGACATTAGTGATGTAATCCATATAGAACACATCTATTTTATTTTCGAAGTCAGTCAGTATATTTTTAGAAAAGGTTTCTTTAAGATTGAATAAATAAATTTGCAATTTTCTTAAAGTTCTGAAAAACGTCATATTTCTTATTTTTTTAGTCACTTTCTTTTAAAAATTGTGTGAAAATTTAATCATGTGACTGACCATTTAAATTCCATTTGGTTTTATTTCGAATATGTGTCCCTCTGTCTGTCTCACTGTCGTCATTCGGCTAATGTTGCTTCAATAGAAAAATTGTCTGTTGTTTTTTTTTTGTATCAGGGGTGTGAAATCAGATTTACAAATTGTACCAACTTTTAAGAATAATTGTGGTTTTTTGAGTACGATTGTATCAAATTCTTAATTTTTATTTATTTATTTCTTTCAAAATTCATTTGCACTAAGCAGCAAAAAATCAGCTTGATGTAAATTTATTATAATATTATTAATAAGTATTATTAATAAGTATTATTAATAATATTATAATAATTTATAAAAATTATTAAGATGTTTTAAAACAAATTTTCATAAAAAATTTTTCTTATTAAACCTTTATAAAGGCTTGAAAGTCAAGCAAGTGAAACTTTTTTTTAAATTTTTTCTTTTAATTCGAAGAGCAACTTTTGTTTTGAAAAATATTTTTAGCGCTAATCGTTATAGATTGAGTTTTTCTCTCTTATGTAGATCTCCGTAAGGAAATCAGGAGTTAGAAAGTAATACATAAGATTCAATGCGATGAAAAATTTGTATAAAATTTTGCTTTGTATTTCCGTTAATTTAATGTCCCGTACGGCATTGAAAAACACTCTTTTGTATCAATACATCGAAACTGCTTGAAGAAAGTTCCTTAAGTAATGATTACAAACAGGTATTTTTATTGCAATTAAAATAAAAAAAAATATTTTGAATATAAAAAGAATTGCGAACTAGGCGCCTATGCAAAATTTGTGTCGTACGACATCGCTACGGAGAAATTTAAAAGTATTAAAAAAACATTTTCTATTTTCTTTAATAACTAACTAATTATTTTTGGAACAACATTCTATAATTCAAGTATTTAAATCAAGATGAATAAAAACAGCGAGAATTGCAAACGGTAAAGAGAAAAATTAAAACAAAATAAAATTAAATTCAAAAACTATAAATTAAAAAGCCGAGAAAGATTGCGTAACGATAGGAAAAAGTCAAAAGCTTGATCTGAAGCAGCGTTATGAACGTATACTTAAAAGGCAAAGTAAAAACCTTTTTATACCCGATGCATATTCTTTTTATCAACGGATTAAAAGGTATTTTATACCATCCGACTATATTGAGACGAAGAGTACTTCGTTGTATAACTTGGACGAAAAGTAGAAAAACGTAAAAATTATACCACACATACCTAAATTGCACTTCTGTTGCAAATTTCAGGAAGTGAAAGCTGCTAAAACTGCATATTCCAAAAAAACTATAATTAATGTATCCGATACTATTCGTATTTAATTTTGTCTATTTTCAGAAATATATTTACTTTTTCATCACATTCTGTGTTTCCCTTTAAGTTCATCATTACATTAAAATAAACACGTTGAATACTTCTATTTTATTAAATTTTTTATTCATAATTTCCCAAAAAAAGCACCAGAAAATATTTGAACATCATGACGGAACAAAATGTCCCGTACGCCGTCTCTCGTACGAATATAACTAAATTTAAATTAAATTGTTTATCTAATTTTTCGACCTTTTTTATATGTTCAATGAAACTATTTTTTTAAGCTTTAGGTCAGTAAATTTTATAAATTTCTTTATATTTTTATTTTTATATCAATATTTCGTTAACCTTTGGTTAACTTCTTCAGGATTATTATTGTTTTCGTCTTTTTTTCTTTTCAATCAAAAAAACTTATTTTATAATTATAAATAACAATGTGTGTCATATAATTTTTTTTAACAAGTTTTTTTTTTTTTTTTTTTTTTTTTGTTAAAAAAAATTATATGACACACATTGTTATTTATAATTATAAAATAAGTTTTTTTGATTGAAAAGAAAAAAAGACGAAAACTAATTATCAAAATATAAAAACAATAATAATCCTGAAGAAGTTAACCAAAGGTTAACGAAATATCGATATAAAAATAAAAATATAAAGAAATTTATAAAATTTACTGACCTAAAGCTTAAAAAAATAGTTTCATTGAATTAAATTTAAATAATAAAAAAGCTATTAATATTTTTTAGTAAAATCTATCTAGCCCATTTTAAGAAACATCATTGACTCACCTCATTCTAAAATTAGTCACATTAATTTATTGTTTTAGGTTTCACTGAAATATGTATTTTAATTGTTTGCTACAGCACCTACTTCCTTTTTTTTTGTCTCGTACGACGTTCTTAGTTTTTTGCCATTATCTTTAAAATTTAAAATTGGTTATAATTGGATTTAGTACCAACAAAAATCTATTTTATTTTGATCTATTTTCCACTTTAAATGCGCACGACTGCCCCGTACGACAGTATGGAATTGGCCATATATATTCATTGTTTTGATTCGATTGGAGATATTCGAAGCAAACTGTCCCTCTCTTTGGTTTTAACTATAGTTTTTTGGCATTTATAAATTCCTATAGAAATTCTTGAAATATCGGAAAAGGTCCGTTCATTTACATAATTTTTCGTTTCTAATTTCTTAAAGGCTTAATAATTTCTACAACAACCACCTCTCGAAACTGATTATTTATGGATGCTATGCTACACAACAACAAAAAACACAAATTAATTGGTGAATACATTTTTGGTGAATACTTTTTTTGTGTGTAGTTTGTTACTTTTTTACTTTCAAATAGTGCTGAAAATTTTACAATTGTATCAAGCTTTCCATCCCTGGTTTGTACTTTGCACATTGAATGAATAGATTTTCTCATTCTAATTCGCTCAGTTTCACTTCCTCTCTCCCACTTTATGTTTATTTAACTTGTATTTGTTTATTATTAATTTTTATTTCTCAGCTCATACATCCATTGATACATTCATACTTGTTTTTATAGTGAAAATTAAATAAAAGTTTTATTAACAAATATTGCATTGAAAACAGTTAAATAAAAACTGAATTTGTGTGCTTTTGCAAAACGTATGTAAATAGAAATTTGATGCAGTTTTATTTTGGTTTTTCAATATATAAAAAAATTATATTTTTTTCTAGAACTATGGCAATATACAATCAATCGCTCCTTAATCGTGGTTGACGTATTATGATTTCGTCCACGACGTTTTTGTAATAGATTAAAGAGCACTTCAACAGATTATCGTAGTCGAAGTCGAAATATGCACACTACGATATGACCCTATATAAAAATAAGAATAAATGAGCACTAAAAAGTTAAAAATATATAATATTCATAGTATCCAAGCGGTAAAGCGCAGGCCTTATTAAAGGACTCTTTCGCATAAAATATACGATACACATTCCACAGTCGCTTCTATAAGAAGGGAGAAGAGAAGGTGTAACATGGTTTGTTTTGTTTTTTTTTTAAAGCAAACAACAAAATGTATTAGTTTGAAGGCCTTCCAGAATATCTGTCGAAAGAAGCCGGAATATAAGGCCTGCTCCGCAATGACAACGCGTGTAAAAAAGATATGAGTATGCAATGGAGCGAGCAGGCCTTCTACATCCACATAAAGGCGTACAGATGCCTTCTAGAAGGCATCCCTACTCCTTCTAGTTCCCGCTGGGTTCAGTTAAACAAAAAATATACGTACATATGTATGTTTGTATGTGTTACTTATTGTGTTAATCGAATTCAATAACAATCATCTTAGTAAATTCTTTATTTATGAGTACTTAACAATTAAATTTTTTGTAAAAGGTTTAATTTTTTAATTTTAAAATAAAAATTATACTTTATATCTTCAGGGACGTGGGAGGTCAAGCCCAATTTTTCAAATATTAATGTCCGCCCCACTTTTTTTTTACCAAAAATAAACTATGGCATTCTAGGAGCAAACTTTTTGCCAAGTTTCATGGGAATCGGATAAATATAAGTATGTACATGTAATTTAATACTAACTAAGCGTAGCCGCTCCCACTTTTTTGGAGCTCAGGGTGTGTGTCAAGTTTTGTAAAATTTGGTTAAATACAACTACATGAAATAAAAATTAATAACGGCCCTATGTATAAGCAAAAACTGGCATAAAGTTAGCATAAGTGGCAAAATTGAACATGATCTTAAACAGTTTTGCCATCAAACTTCACATTAAAAATCATACTAGAGGACTTAGAGGAGGATTAAAATAAGTTAATGCGACCATTTTTAATGTCAAATTGTGTGGGGAAACTCGTTAACACCTAACTCAATTTCGTCACTTATGCTAACTTCATGCCAATTTTTGCTTATACATAGGGCCGTAAATTTTGGTGAGACTGGCACCGCCAATGATTTCAACTTGAGATTGTTTTATTATGAGAACGAAATGTGTGCCCCAAGTTCCGAGTAATCGGATCAGTAAAAGATATAAAATCAGAGAGAAAAATTAATGGGACTTGACCCTTTCAGAAAAAAAAAGAATTTTTAAAATTGGTCTCAAAAATACCGAATTATGAAGCAACAAATATCAAAAAGGAAAAAAAACATACGAATTGATAACCTCCTGCTTTTTTTTTGAAGTCGGTTAAAAACGAAAGCAACCATTTCGTTTTGTTTGTTTTCGTACTCTGCTGTAAACATTTTTTGAAAACGAAATAATAATATATGAAATATTACAATTTTTTTTAAAGATTAGTATCCGTCCGAAGCCAAGTCATAGTTGAATTTCAGCATAATACAAAAATAAATGCCCAACAGGAAATAACTTCAATATTTTTGCATTTAATGAATTTATTAAACAGGAACCTAACTCATTTAAAAACATTTTTCATAACAGAAAAATAAGAATTCATAATTTGAAACTCAAATGCCGACCGTCTTGCGTCTAATGTACGAATTAAGTAAGAAGATTCAGGACGTTTTTGTTTGA
This sequence comes from Tachina fera, assembly GCA_905220375.1. NCBI lineage: Eukaryota > Metazoa > Arthropoda > Insecta > Diptera > Tachinidae > Tachina > Tachina fera. The sequence continues at coordinate 66,359,768 of LR999964.1, forward strand.
TGGAAATACTTTTGAGTTCTTGTGTTTGAATTCTCTAAATTTTTTTCTTCAAAAATACTTGTCTCTGATAATGAAAATTAAAAATATTATTGGTATGTTTTTAAAACATAAAAATTAAATTAAAGTATTGTACAATAGCTAGTTTGAAAAATATATGAAAAAATATGTATTGGAAATAATGTTTGAAACAAAATCATAAAGCAAATACACGAACCTTCTAGCACAGACAATAAATAAGAATTGTTTTAAAGAATCGTTCATAGCCAAGACGATGCAATCGTCGAACAGAATTAGGGCATACCGTATAGAATTTTTTAATATAATTGATATTAAATACTAATTTCTTATTTATTGCAAACAAAAGTTTAAAGAAACAACTTTGTATGAAAATCCCCCAAAAAAATGTTCCCTTTCCAAATACATTTTCTCAAGAGCTCAATAATTTTCTTTGTAATAATTTAAGAATTTTTTTTTTAGTTGAAAGTAAAGGAAAGACAAGCTTCTGTTTTGTATGATATAATCCTATAGTGGACAATAAATTTCGTCAATTTCGTGTTCTTTATATTTGAGGTTGCTTAAAAAAATATCATACACAAATTTCCGAGTTTAAGTTACTTACCGACAGTCTTGAAAAAAAAAATTCAAATTAAGCTTTTAAGAGAAACTGCTTTTGGGAAACCGATTTATCCGTCGGAAATCATGAATTCATACTAATATACCAATTTTATTAGAATAGTGTGTCATAATCTGATAGTGCTAAATTACACAATGCAAGTCCTATTGCTAAGCTGATTAGTTTGTTAGGAGAGAAAGAAAGAAAACGGAAAAGAAACGGTTCTGTTCCCCTCGCCACTCTTTCCCACAAACTAATCAGCTTAACAATAAGACTTGCAAAGTGTAAATTAGGACTAACTATTGCTGGTTTATTGGGTTTCGTGTAATCAATCCGCGTGTTGCCCGTCAAATATATTACGAGTATGTTGTAGCGTGCAAATTATTACCATGAATAATTTTAGTAAAGGTCAAGTTCATTACTTTTATTACAATTCTCAATTATGAGCTCAAGTTGTTAAATAATTTGCGTGACAGCTTATGTGTGTGTACATATGTACATATGTATGGATGTGTTCAACTCACATTTCCTGCCTTCTTCAAAAATTATCAGCTTGATTAAAAACATATTCATTCACTAATTGAAATATATGAATGTATATATGTTTTTATATATGAATGTATATATTGTTGACTTAATACGAAAAGGCCCTAACTCATGTTTTTCATAGTTTACAGGAGGAGGAAAAACTAAATAAAAAGGATGCAATATTGATAAAAAAAATTTTGAAACGCAATTTTTATTAAAAACACTTTACACATTTAGTGTTTTATTATTTTATTTAATTTAGTTTAGTAATGGTTTATCGAAATATAATATATAAAAATATCGATTTGGAAAAATCATGAGTTGGGGCCTTTTCGTATTGAGTTAACGATATGTATGTTTGTGTAAATAAATTTTTTTTTTTAATTTTTAATTTTTGCTTGAAGTTATTTTGGTTTTTTTGTTGGGTTTAATTCATTTAAATTCACTTTTGGAAAACCAAATCACATGTGTTTTTAGGGAACAAATTACACTAAAGTCAAATGCTATTTGTAACAAACACCAGCAGAACGGAGCTGCAAGATGGTTCAAATGCCGTTACCTGCACATTCATCATCAGCGTTCACGTATTTGCTTCAAATATTTTTTTTTGTCAATTGATGCCAAATTCAGGTTTTTATAAAAAATTTTCAATGCAAATGGAATACGTGAATTACTTTCATTCATCGTATTACAATTTTCTGAACGTTCTTTTGTAATGAAAGCCCAAATTTACCACCACCACTAATTTATAGCATTCTTGCCATTGTTATTTGTTCTTTATTCGGATGTAATACATAAAATCTTTGAACAAATTCTGTGAAGAATTCACGTATTCTATTTACACTGAAAAATTTTTACCAAACGCTGAAGTTTTAAAGTGAAGTTTAGGCATTTCTGTTAATACTAAAATAAAAAACTGTCAATTATTTTTACTTTCAGGCTGCCAAATCGATAAAAAATTATGTAATGTTTTTTTAATTAAGATTTAAATATAGTATGTCGCTACCAAAAATTTAAACCGCTTTATCTAAAAAAGATATGGGTTTTATTGATCTTAGTCTGGTAATTCAAAATGCACCTCCGTGCAAGTTTTTAAACCCTTTCGACAATAAATTAAGATTTTATAAACGTAAAAAAATCTCCAAATAGATAGGGGCGGACCGGCTTAAATTTTCCTTAGCGATATATTCTCTAAAGAAATTTTAGACATATTTTAAAAATCCTCTTTGATATCAAATTAGTTTTTGTTACTGAGGCTTTACCACAACTGACTAGCAGCGGTATTCATGAGCGCTTGTTAAAGTTAAAACATTCTTTAAAGCGGTTTTCTCATACACAATTACATAGGAATTAATTACAACAATCGCTTGTGAATACAAATATAGATCTTTGCACTTCTACAATGAAAGAAAATTCATTTTTAATTTTAGCTCATTATTAAAAGAAATAAAAAAGCTGAATGTAATAAAAGTAAAATACTACTGACACATGAATTATTCTTTAATTTATAGCTAAAATTTATTGCCGTCCTACAGATAGACAGAAACTATTTACATATACATATGTATGTATATATGGACATGTACACGTGCATTAACACCCACAAGTCAGCCTTGAATCATATGTCTTCATGTCAACACTCTTTTCTCTAGCGACAATTGCAATACTTAAAATGACAGCAACTTTCCTTTTATGTGTGAGTAGAGATACGTTAGAGACAACAGTTCTAGTGTATTTCTGGTGACATGGTCAACGAATGCGTCAATAGTTTTGTTTTCTTTTTTCTTATTATGCTGTGCAGTCAAAAGCAGAGCAAGCCGATGCCGCCTCTGATTGACTGTTTCAATTTTAAACAAATGTTTTTATTAGAATACATAATATAATTTTTTTGTAGACGAAGGTCACTTAAATATAGGGCTCGCCAAAAACCGGTTTTAAGCTATTAAAACTGGTCGGTTTCGGTTTGGTTTCGGTTTTAAAAGTATTGATGTATATAAATAGGCATGTATGCTGGAAAGATAAATTATGATTTAAAAATAATCACCCCTATCGTGAGAAACAAGTGGAATTTTTCTTCACGGGAATTTTCATTCCCCTCGAAAGGAAAAATGTTATCTCGAATATCCCGTGAAATTTTTCCCCGCTACCAGTCCACATAAATGTAAACAAGGGAAGAATATTTGGAAAGCTTAAAAATTAGTTGAAAATCGGACAATTTTAAGTTTAATAAAAAAAAATCACACACATTTTAAGTTCTAATTGAAATTTATTTATTAAGTATGCCACCACCATGAAATTTAGTGCCTGTGAACTAAAGAGGTTTATACTCTATGAAAAATTGTGTTGTAGGGAATAATTGTTAACAATCGTAGGCTTTACTTACTAATCTTTTCCTAAAAATAAATATTTATAACTTTTAATATATAATTCTAAGAAAATAATATAGTTCTAAGAAATAATGTAGTTCGCCTGCAAAAATAAACTGAACAAAACCAAAGGAAAAGTGAAAGTTTTCAGGTGAAAAATATTATTCATGATTAGGGGAATCAAAAAAGGGAAAACATTTCTGGGAAAAATTTTTCGAGGGAAAAAACTTGTTACTATAGGGGTGATAAAGTTGTAAATAGCTGATGTTGGTGGCAATCTCTACCCAAGTAGATGAGCTAGGGTGCTGATGAAGTGCGTGGCTACACATAAAAAAAACGGCATTTCCCCCAGCTATAAAGTCTGGTTTATTTTTTCGTCTCTTCTTTGGATTACCAAGTCGGTTAATAAAAATATTTCATTCAACAAGAATCGAAATTACTGAACTTACGCCCAAATAAGAAATTATTTCTGAATAAATAAATATATATAAATATATATATTAAACAAAAATAGTTTGACTTATCTCCAGGATTCTAACCTGTGACTACACACTGTCTACTAGCAAGCAGTAGGAAGTTTTTTACATTGTAGTTACGAAAATATTTCATTAAAGTTGCAAATAAACTATAATTTCCATAACTATAGATTAACTACAATTGTGGTTTGATACTTTGATCTTCTTTTATGTCATATAATCAATTTATAATATTTTATTTGTATGCATTCTTCATTAAAACATGTTTTTAATGTTTTAGGTTTTTTTATTACCTAAATGAAAATTATTTCATAAAATATTAAGCAGTAGAAAGCTTCAGTTTAATTAATGAAATTTGCATCAATATAATACATATAATGGTTAATTTTATTAATGAAAATTGTCGTTGCATCCGGTGTGCCACAGGGGAGTATACGGGGGCCAGTTTTATATTTGATTTATACTTGTGATATGCCTGTGGGCAAGCACTTCTACATTTGCCGACGATACAGCCTGCCTTAGTATGCACGAAAACCCTGATGAGGCATCCCGAAAACTCCAGGAACACATTAGTCAGATGGAACTGTAGTTAAACTTATGGAGAATTAAGGTAAATGAACAAAAGTGTGTTCAAGTAACATTTACCTTACGAAGAGGTACTTGTTCCCCTATTCGGATTAATAATCAAGTTTTTCCTCAGCATTCAAATGTGAAATATTTTGGTATACACCTTGATCGACGGCTTACATGGAAAAATCTTATTGATTCTAAGTAAACTCAAATGAAACTAAAATTAACTCAGGTACATTGGCTGATTGGAAGAAATTCAACACTCAGCCTAGACTTCAAACTTTTATTATACAAGTCGTTTTTAAAGCCAATATGGTGCTAGGGAATTCAGCTATGGGGCACTGTTTCAGCTTCAAATGTAGAGAAAATCCAACGAAGGCAAAACAAAATTTTAATTTTGATAGCATCGGTTCATCAAAAATTCAAATATACATCGTGATTTAAATATGCCACTAGTGATTGAAGAAATTGCAAAATACGCAGGTAAATATCTAACAAAACTCGAGTCATATCCTAATCCGCTTGCTCGTAATATTTTGAACTTAACTAGATACATCCGCTTAAAAAAGAGAGATACAAGGTCTCTAATACTAAACACTCCAGATGAAGCTGCTTGAAAATACTTTTTTTTGCCTATCACTACTTATGTATTATTAATAACTATCACTAAGTTATGTCCGACATTGGTCGGGCCTACTAATTATATTTTAGATTTAAGATTTGAATACTTAGTGTTAGTTCATATATGAAGATACAATAAATAAAAAAACATGCATTAAAAAAATTAATGAAATCGGTTCAACGTAACAGTTTCATTACCATACGAAGTGTTTTCTTTCAGTGTGTTTTATATGTCAATAAGCTGGGGTACACCTGGTCAGTAGTACTACTGACAACGTCACTAGTAAATCACTACCATTTCATTATTCGCAATTCCTGCAGGGCATGTATGGATGTGTATATATATATACATATTTTTCTAGTTGCTTTTGATTCTGTTCTGATATCTTTAATTTTTTGACATGTTTGCTTACGTATGTATGTATGTATGTAATTTTAATCGCATGAAAAGTTACAAAAAATCGTGTGTAAAACTTTTATTGTTTTTTGAAAAAAAAAAACTATTTAATTTATGAATTTTTTTCCTTTTGAAAACTTAAACATTTTCATACACATACACAAAAATTTTACCGCGTACTCAGGAAAAACATGACCACCTTGGATTGGCTAACAATTCTTATTCATTTATTAATTAATTTTATATCACTACGAGTACGAATACATCTCGATTTCATAATTCTAATTTCGAATTGCTGATTTGTATTTTAAAAAGTGCATATTGTATTATTATTGTTTGTTTCTTAAAATAATTCCTAGGGGTTTATTCTTAACAAACATCTAGTGTCGAATGTCAAATTTCTATTATGAGATGTTAGCAATATTAAAACATTATTTTTAAACAAAATTTTGCTTCTGATATTTTATTGTATTTGATTTTTTTTTAAAGATTAAAGGCTTGGCGCGAATAATGTTTAAAGTGACAAAATAATAATTTTGCTGGAGGAGAGCAAGAAAACAAACGTGTTTTAAAGGCATTATTATTTTTTTTTAAATTTATTTAGCTTCTCAAAAATAGTGATAATTATAATTATTATAAACTTTTTTATACCTCGGCTACATTTATCAATTATTTTATTATTATTATTATTATTTTTCGCTTCATTTTATTCGTTAATTATGCCAGTCATACACTACACAAATTCACTGCACAAGTCTGGCACTGTGAAGTGCGTTTGTATAGTGTATGGGGTGGTTGTGCTATTTATTTGCTCAATTTTGTAAAACTGTACAGTGAACTTGTGTAGTGTGTGTTGCAAACGCTCAGTTGTGTCGTGATTTTTCAAGAGTCCAAAACAATAAATGAGCGCAGAAAAAATATTCTGGACAGAGTTCCTATAATTATACAAAAAAACGCCTGAATTATTGCACATTAATAATAAATAAAACTGCACAGTTTACTTGTATAGTGTGCGTCATAAGCTTAGTTTACACAGTGCCAGACTTGAGCATTGAACTTACATATGTAGTGTATGGCTGGCATTACGAAGGAGTTATTACACTGACTGACTTCTTGCAACTGTATTCGTGACTCTTTGTAACTGTATTTGTGACTCTTTGATGTTTCAACAACTTCAAAGGAGTAATTTTAACGGTAAACTGTTAAAAACAGTTTTTGCAAAATTTGTCTATTACAACGTTATTCACGACTTTGCTTCAAACACACAAAAAAGTAATATTATTGATTTTGTAATATTAATTAAAATATTTGTAGTATCAATTAAAAAATTAATTAAATTTTCACCTATAAACAATTTGATAATATCAATTAAGTTTTTTAAGTCAAGTTAATTAATACAATTAAAAATTTAATTAATATAATTAAATTCTTAATTAAAAATATTAATTGGTGAACACTTTTTTCTGTGAATGTATTTTGCAATTGTTTTTTTTTTGAATCCAAGCAATAATCTAAAAAAAATCTTAACTATATCTGCCGTTTGATTTCCAAATTACATATAGTTACCTTAACATAGAAAAGCCCTAACTAATAATTTTTTTAAAATCGAAATTCTTGCATTCTTCGAGACATTAGTTTTTCTTCTATCGAAATACACAAGAAACTCGATTTAAAAAAATAGTGAGTTAGGGCCTTTAAATATTAAGTTAACGATACGTACATATTATTACATTGTGCTATTTAAGAAATGTAAGAATCATAGTGAATATTACTTTCTTAAAAAAACATTTTGTTTCTCTAAATCACAAGAATTTGCACTAAAAGTAAGATAACAAATCCAGATGGTTTAGATAAACCAGATTAAATTCTTTTTAAACCAAACTGCAACAACAAATAACGTCAAATATAAGCTTGACAGCTAACATTTTTTTCCTGTGTAGCAAGCTAGCTAGCTTGCTACAAATAAAATGTTTACAAATTTTTCGATTACACCCAGATGAAATTTGTTTTTGAATCAATAAAAAAACTTTAATAGACAGTAATAAAATTCCTATTTTAATGTTTGTTTTTTTTTATATTTACATTTTATGTTCTTTGTTTATTTTTTGTTAAGGGAGTATGTAAAAAAAAATAAACGCCTACAGTGCGCAATGTTCATTATACCCGCAAAAACTTTTTGCAGTTTACATATGTATGCTTAATTTCCTTTATGTACTATTAGCGGCTTTTGCACCCTCTGAGTCGGTATTATTTTCTAATTTTAAAATAAACTAATGACGTTTACTATGAATAATGATTAAGAAATACTGCTTTTAAGTTTAGTCTTGTGCATACAAATAATGTAAACTCAAGCAAAAATTTTGAATCTCTGGCTTGTTTTATTTTTACCTCAAAAATATTTGCTTTTATATTGACAAACACCGGTAAAAAGGAAGCTTAATGCTGTTCTCGAAGTCCACTACAATTACACAATCAGCGTACGAATGTTTGGTACACTGTGTGGCTTAATTTAAATCCAGTTTCAGCTTAATGTAACATTTCAATGTAAATAGAATACGAGAACTGTTTATGGTAGCTTCCGTAGAAAACCGAATTCCGAGAATTTATTGTAATTTTCTTTGCTGCTTATAAGTCAACACAATAATACGAAGTATATTTTATTTAATTTTTAATTATTTTTTAAATTAAAACAAAAATAAAACATAAGTTTGAACAAAAATTAGAGATACAAAATCGTATAAATCTTGCGCCTCATCACTTGAGGATGTATTCATTACAAAATTAACAAATTTCAATAAAAAATTTTATTGAAAAACGATTTCCAACAAATATATATTTAATTCATTTCAATTCAATTTTCAGTATATTCCCAGCAAAAAAAACATGACAAATCATGTGTTGAATCATGGATTCAAGTGATGACGCATTGGTTCGATTTACATAGGTCAAACATGCATGATTTTTACATTAGCTTGTCGTTGGAGATCATGTGTTTGTGGAAGAATTTAAATACTTTGATGTTCATTCAAATGAATGAATAAATACAAAACAAACAAATAAATAAAAATTTTTGTCGCAATATACGAACCGAGCTGGATGTCTACTCTGTAATTCGAAACTAAAGGAAATGTTTTCGAATTTGCGTGCTATTAACATTTAAATTCGAAAGCATTTCCTTTCGTTTCGAATTACAGAATAGACCCTCTGTTCTCAATGTCAAGGCACACTCTCTACCACTGAGCTACTGTACTCTTGTCATTATTTCAAAGATAAGGTTAAAATTTTCCAACCCTGGAATCGTCTTTAATTTTTTTGCTTTAGATTTAATACCAATTTACCTTCTAAACGGCTGAACCGATTTTCTTAAAACATGGCTAAGAACCCTATCGATCAAGCCACCTTTCAAACAAAAAGAAACTTAATCAAAATTGGTCCAGCCGTTTGGTCTGTACGTGGACACGGACAGACACACAGATACACAGATATACAGAGCACACACAGACACACACTACAAACTTATAACACCTCTTTTTTAGTCGGAGTTTAAAAAAAAGTTAAAGCTCTGAAAAAATTTTGCAGCCCTGAAACTTTTTGATGGAAACCGGAAACCGATTTCACCTACAGACACACGGACAGACGGACATTGCTTATTCGTTTTACATATTTATAAGGACCCAGGATATACATACATACATACATACATACATATATACTTTATGTGTCGCATATTAATATTGTGAAAAGTACACGCAACGACAAATCTATACATATACTTATACTATTTACCATTTTTGGTGAAGGGTGTATAAAAGTTTTATCTGAGGATTATGTATTATGAAATTCGCTATACTTTTACAGTTCGTATTGCATGGTGAAATTTAAATACATACATATGTATGTACATAAATACGTATGTATGTATCTGCGTTTTATGATACGTAAACATTACGCGGACGTTTGTTTCTGCGTAATAAATTCTATTGATTTTTTTTGTTGTTGGAATTTGGAATTTCATAATTTCGAAACTTTACGAAATTCAAATGACGCAAACACACATGCATACATACATACATACATACATACATACATACATACATATGTATTTCGTTTAAAGATTAAAGATTAAAACATATCACCTGTAGAAAAACTATGAACCATTTAAGGTGTGTAATATGAAAAATGTTCCCTTATAAACAATAAAATAGAGAATAGAAAGATTTATGGTTATAAATTTTTAGGGGAGACACATTAGTATTTAGTGAAACACATACATACAAACATACATATTGGTCACGACCAGGCAAATAAGAGGGGGACTTTTTTTGTAAGTTGACCTTGAAAACATCTAAATAGAAAAAAATTTTTAAGACATTTCTATACAAGTTTTTGGAGAATGTTGTTGAAAAATTTTCAATCAACCCCTAAATGTGATTGAAAAATGTTCCAATAGTCATGATGTTAACTGATAACAACATACACACCCATACATTAACAAATACATACATACATACGTACATACTATGTACATACATGTAAATATGTAACAATTTATTGAAGAAAAAAGTGTAGTCTAAATAAATATAGATGTATGTAAATAAATGTACGAAATATGCAAACATACTTATATACATAGACACATGCATACATATGGACGTATTTATATAGGTATACATATGTAAATATTTATTAGAGGCCTGCGTAAACAGTCTTGAAATTTAAATACGTTTATTTATTTTTAATTAACTAATATGTGCATAATTAGTAAAGAACAAACACAGACAATGGTAAGACTGTTGTAAATTTAGAGATGGTAAATTTGAGCTTTAATTTCAAAACACCTTTCAGGAAATTTAAATACGATGAATCAAAACAATTCTTATATTCCATTTGCAAAAAAAGTTTCGTATATAAAGAAGAAATCTACATCAACTGACACCACACACACTGGACCAAACAGAGAAGAACGCTGATGCTGAAGGTTTAGTGGCTTTCGAAAACAGCTAGTTGTTCTGTTCAACTATGTGTTGTCAGAATATTTACAACTAACTTTGATGTTATTTGTTCATTAATAATTATCACATGTAATTTGGCTTACAAGGGGATACGAACTTTCAATTCATAAAATATAGAAACAAACGAAGTTCAAAGAATAATAATTAAATTAACTAAAATTAAATACGTCTTTTTTTAAATGTATTCTCGTGGCATTTATTATACTATACTACTAAGAAATGCTGTCGTTTAATAAGTGAAGCACGATGGATGTATTGATGTTCATGTATATGAGTGTTTTATTTATTTATTAAACATATTAATGCAAAGTAAATTTGCATAATATGGTGTTGCACAAATATGGGCGGAGTAACGTGGACCATATGCCCAAGATGGTATTAACAGTATTTTAAAAGGATTTGTGACTGACTGTACGACCAATGCCTTCACATAGGAAGTGGGCAACGTGGTTGTTAAAGAAATTCCTCAAAAAACCGTAAGATTATACGGTTATCCGTGGCAGATCAGTCAACCAGTGCGAGTGAGACGAAAAACTCTCGAATGCCAAACAACACACACAAGCCTGACCGCACTTAAGAAATAATTACGATGACGCGAGAGATGTTCCCCGACCCAGAGCTGCTTAACGACTGTATATGAGTGTTAACAAGCGATGTCGCAAAGACTTCTTGTTCGTAAAAAACAATCAAAAGAAGTAGTGGTGATGCGTGTATGCTTGTTATTTGGCCTACTTTACGTTTCAGTGTGCGTGTGTAAGATGTATATAGATGGTAAGTCATTATGTGCTTAAGGGTGGTTTTTTAAAGCAAGCGCACACAACTAATTTCAATGCATGTGTGATCATACACAAAACAGTGTGAGCGTATGCACATGCATGACGTTTGTATACGCGCCCATGCGTATGAAGAAGCAACCATCAAAAATTTTTCAGTCTATTTTCTTCTTTGCTTCTATAGCTGCAATAACTGAAACAAATGTCTTGCCAACAGTATTATTTAGCGTTTTTTTTAGAAGATTTCGCTGTAGTAAAGCATTTGCAAAATCCCTCATGTCTTAAAAATGCATGTAAGTGGTCTTGTGCAGGACTTTAGTATGTACCTATAAAAATTATTTTTATGAAAATATAAAGTAGACGAAGTACTGTCGCACTTGTTTGCTTTTATTTTAGCAAATATTTTTAATATACAGTCGAACTTCCCTATAATGAATATGCTTCGGACCAGAAGATCACTTTATCATACAGAAATTATATATTTATACTATATTTACAAATAATCATAGTCATGATATACCTGAGGCCCGTTTCTCAAAACTGCAAGTTACAAATCTACAAATAAAATATTTACAAAACAACAATAAAATTTGTAAAAATGTTGTTGTTTTGTGTGTATTTTATTTGTAGATTTGAAACTTGCAGTTTTGAGAAACCACCCCCCTTTCCTATTAAAAAAAACTCTTTATGTATGTACATATATACATATGTATACCTTGCACCAAAAATGGTAAAGGGTATATACATATATATGTACATAGGTTTGTCATTCCGTGTGTAATTTGCACAATATTCATAGCTACCCATAAATTATACATACATATGTATATCCTGGGTCTTCATGAATAATAAGCGATGTCCGTCCATCCGTTCGTCTAGTGTATGTGAACGTGGTTTTCCGAAACTCCTAGACTTCGGTCTTAAACTGGTTTGTCAGAAAAAGTCCAAAATAGATTGGCACTGAAAATCAGTAAAATCGAGCTAATGGTTTCAGAGCTGGAAAACTTAAACTTGATCTTGTAAAAGTAACTATCTAAAACAATTTTTTTTAATAAACTTATATTATGATTTAGTACAAACAAAATTGGTACAAAAAATTAGAAAATATATAAAAAATAAAAAGACGTTTCCAGGGTTGAAAGACTTTAACTTTTTTTTTGTTATATAAAAAACCTACTAAAACTAATTATCCTTTTTCTCTATATATTAAACATCTTACATTCTTAAAAAAAATATTTGTGTAAGAAAACAGAAAAATCTAAAAGGATGATTCCAGGGTTGTGATATATAAAAGTAACTAGTTCTAATTAATTTTTTCTTTTTCTTTGTAAATTAAATACATATGTACATATGTATGTGTATATAATATTTGCAAAGAAAAGTTTAGTATAGAAAATTAGAAAAATAAAAACCACAGCTTCATACCTGGAAAATTTGAACTTTTTTTTATATTATTAAAACAAATTTTTTCTTAATCAGACTTATCGCAAATCTCAAGAAATTCATGGGAATATTTTTTTTATTCCCATGAACAACAAATTGGCATCGCCAATTGTTAGGGAATAAAATAAACATCTGTTGCGAGTCAAAAATGCTATTGTGAATTGATGCAATTGTATTTTTTACTTTTTACGTGTATTTTTATAATTTTCTTAATATATTGTTATTATTTAGGAAAATGAACAGCATTTTGCTCTGATTTATATGAAGTTTATTGGAAAAAATAAAGAAAAAAATTTGAGAAATTTTTTGTACAAATGTAAGTGAAAAGCATGGACGTATATACTATAATACAAATAAATTCATGTATTTTCACTTTCCTTTTAAAAATAAAACCAAACTGATTTAAAAAGCAACAAGAAAACTACTTACATTGTGCTTTTTCTTTTTCATTCCCAAACAAAACGTTTGTGAAAAAATACACGTATTTTTTGGGGGAAAAACTCACGGGAATGAAAATCGGCGATGCCAATTTTTTTTCGAACATGCGAGTTTTTTCACGTGGAAATAATTCACGATTGCAACTTTAGGGAAAAAGGAAATATTTCGAGGGAATAAATATTCACGATAGGGGTGATTTTCTTTTTATTTATTCTCTTAACGTATTTTATGGATTTTTTGAAAAACTCAATTGGTATAAGGAATCAGAAAAATCTAAAAGGAGCATTCCAGGGTTGGGAAGCTTAAACTTTTTCTGGTGTATACATTTAGTTAAGTAATTATTTCTTTGGTAATTAGATATATTCTATATTTTATAAGGAAATAAATAAGTATTAAAATCCAGAAAAATCAAAATGATGGTTCCAGGGTGGGGATAGAATTTTTTTTAAGAAAAAATTAGCAAAAATTAATATTTTTTTTAATGTAAACATATTTTATTTTAGATTTAAGAAGTTCTTCTCAAGATTTATTTTATATTTGGTTAATATTTATATGGATATATAAACGAAAGTTAGTGCCATATTGCTTATTATGCTTTCAGCACAATTATGCTTCAAATCGATGGACTTTCGTGGACAGCTTGTAACGACTTGTTATTAATTTTTAGTAAATGGAGATACAAAATAAAATTTATCTGCTGAAAAAATATAAAATTATTTTTAGGAATAAACCGTTTACATAATCACGATGTATACCATTTGCAATTGGATTTTAAAATTGAGCACGTATTGATGCGTATTGATTAGGGTATATTGATTAATTAATCGAGGTTTTTAGTTAGTCGGTTAATAATCGGTCAATTTCGGTATTAACCCGTTAACCGATTAATATAGTTTTTCCATAAATCAAGTGTTTTTAAATAATAAAAGTTCATAAATTACTTATTAATTTGAGTTTATTAGTAAAAAAAGACCACAAATAATAATTCTTACACTAATTCGATTAATTTCTTGTGTTACTAATGATAGTTCCTTCTGCTGGCGGGTCATTTACTGACTCATAGTGGTAGAGCTCAGCGGCGAATATTCTGCAAAAAATTTAATATTAGAATTTCTTAGCTTTCGTTTTTGTACCGTCTTTCATTAAATTTAATACTTAATTAAATCGTTGTCAACAGTACTATTGTCTTTTATTAAATTATTAAATAAAAACTTAATAATTCCCTCTAGTTAGAGTAACAGAGTCTCAACTTAACTATTTTGTATAGACATGTCCAAGGATTTTGAAGTTATATTTAAGCTAGAATCAATGAACATACTTCTTTGTTTGTATGAATAATAATTTCTAAACACTCACCTTTTGTAAATAAGACGAAAAAAATAATTATTCGCACAAATAATAAGTTGTAATACTTAAAAATACGAAAAAACTTGTTACGTTTGTTAATCGGTTAATTGACTGAAACGGTTAATCGTTTCTTTAAAACCGTTTCTTTACGCAACTTTTTTGCGTTGCCAACATTCATCTTCCCTCGTAATATTTCCATTCATAAGTTGTTTTTAAGAACAAACACAAACCGCAAAGCGATTAGCTTGTCTGCAGAAAACACCCAGAGTCTATGGTGGGAATCGAACCCACGACCTCTGGACTGAGAGGCTAGCATCGCTGCCACTCAGCCACAGAGGCACCGTTAATCGAAAAAATTTAATTTTAAATTAACCGATCAGTTAATCGGGTAGTAATTAACCACTTAACGGTTAACCGATTGAATACCCTAGTATTGATCGATCTTTTTTATTTTTTTTATTCCTATTTGGGAAACACCTGATCATATATTACATCCTCGCGATATACAGTATTGTTAGTATGTGTAACAAAATACTTTTCAAAATGCCCCGTAGAAACTGTCACTAGTGAAACAGTACTGGTTCACTATTGTCCTTATCACCAGTACAACTGAGAAATTATACCCCGGTAATGCTTTTTGCGAGATACTTACATTTAACATGTGCATTCTGTAAAAGTTCATTAAGGAGAGGTTCTACTGTCTATCTAGATACTCGGCTATAATATACAACATCTAACTGCCAATTTAAATTAAATACAAAACACCTGAATATATCGCATTATTTATTTCAATTAAAATGCATTTCAAATAAATTTGTATCACTTGTGGCTCATTGGGAAGAAAGACAAGCATGAGCAAAAAATAAATGCTAAGAAAAAAATGTTTTCTTTTCTGTACAACATTAATGACATTTTTCTTGCAATTATAATTAGTCTAAATTTTTAAAAATGCATTTAATCCGATAACGCATCTAAATTAGTTAATGATAGTTAAAGGCCAGAGAAATCACTAAAGATTTTTAGAATATATAGAATCTTATGCGTGCATCAATCAACCCAAAGGTATTTTGTTTTACTTGTCTAGAAAACTATACATACATATGTACATATTTTTATTTAATTAATATTTATAATGCAGTTTTCTTAAAAATTAAATTTTTATAACACTTTCTCTGACATCATCGTACCTAACAGTGCAAATGTCCATTTCTATGGTCACATCATTTCTGTTTTGCTTCTTGGCTAAGCGTCGTCGTACACTATATCACATGTAAAATCCTTAAGTTTTTTGACGTCATTTATATTCGTTGTTGTCATTGGTATCATCATTATAATCAACATTTGAATGGTTTATTTTTAAATTAAGCCACCCATATAAACGAACTAGTGAGTAGGTATGTTTATATTATATACGCTTTTTTTGTTCTAACTTGATCACAAGACTTAATGAATGCACTGGTGTGCTGACTGATGCATTTTAAGAAAAATTTATTCAACAAGAAAAAGAACTGAATACTTAATGAAATTTAGCGAAATTTAAAAGTAAAATATTATTCAAAAATTTTCAAATTCTTTTAAGTCCATCAAAAATGTGGAAAGGTGACATTTTAGAAAGATTTAAATTATTAAATTTTCATTGCTTAATAATAATAATGCTAAAGATTTTATTTAAAAAAAACTGTCTAGACAAAAATGAAGACGGCAGCGCTTAAAAGAGCTGGAGGGTAATTACAGCATTCGATATCGAAACATGTGTATTTCAAATTTAATGAATAGAATTTAAACAGAACTGTGGTGAAATTTCGTTCGCCACCCTGCAGTCAGACTGGGGCCAAGTGTCTCTATGTCAACACTAAAATTCTAGTAGTAGTTACATTGTCTATAATTTCTCTTCTATTCGTCAGTATAAAAGAAATAGGAAAAACAGATGTGGTGTATTTCTGGTGGATTTTGCAACAATTTGTCAACATACATAAATTTGTATGTACGTAAGGTATAGAAATGTACCAGTAAATGTCTGGTTGGTATGTCTCCACGTTCCCATAAGAACTATGTAGTCACTACCTAGTCAATTGTTTTAGTGTTACTACACTGAAAGAAAAACCTTCGTAAATGCAATGATTTTTCACATTATATTTATGATTTTGTCATTGTTTTTCAACCAATGCAACGCTTCATTCGCATTACGAAAATTGTGTCATTAACTGGAAAAATGTCATATATACAACGAAATATTTTCATTCATAAGCAACGTACATTTTCATATTTTAAATGAAAAATGTAATCATTGCGATGAAACTTATTAGTTTTATACAATGAAGTGACATTAGTTTTATTTTTTTACGAACTATTTCAATGAATAAACAACAACATTTGTCATGTAAATCATGACAATATTTCATTAGTGAGACGTAACATATCATTTTTTGATGATATCATATCATAGTGTTAACAACATAAGTCATTATTGTAATGGCTGATGCATTTATTTAATTATAATTGTATCTTAATAAATATTCAACTTACGTGTTTATATTGGCACAGGCATCAGAAAAACGTTTGCATGATAATTGGCTTCCCCGGCCAAGAGTTGAACTTGGAACTCATCGTGTGGTAGATAGCGCGCTTACCGATGCAGCCACAACAATCTCAAATATTATTTAGATACACACTAAATACATACATGCCATCATTAATGAAATTTTAATTCAAAGTTATGTAATTGATCTAATTAATTCAAAATTATTTAATTTATTTGAAAAGTTATAACTTATAAACTTATAAATATATATATAAATATATATATATATATATATATATATATATATATATATATATATATATATATATATATATATATATATATATATATATATTAAAAAAAATTTGACTTATCTCCAGGATTCGAACCTGGGATTACAAGAGTGGCACACTGCCTACTAGCCAGCAGCAGGATGTTTTCTTCATTATAGTTACGAAAATATATCATTAAAGTTGCAACAAAACTATAATTTCCATAACTATAGATTAATTACATATTTTTTTGATACTTTGATACAATTTGATACTTTGAAATTATTTTATGTAACCTAATCAATTTAAAATATTTCTTTGTATAAATTCTTCACAAAAACATGTATTTAAGTTTTTCGTTACCCAATGAAAATTATTTCGTAACATAAATGATACTAGAAAATGTAAAATATTAAGCACTCGATTGGTTTCATTCCATTAATGCAATTTACATCAATATAATGTAGTATTTCATTTTATTAATAAAATTTGTCGTTGTATTAATGAAAGGGGTTCAACGTAATGGTTTCAATCCCGTGACGAAGTGTTTTTCTTTCAGTGTAGTAGATTTTCAATGACAAGCACATGCTAAATGTCAATAGCAAAAAGTATTGTATGGGGGATAATTGTAGAGTAGTACTGATGACAAAGTCAAAAGCGACTCAGTACATTTTCACCATCGACATTTCCTTCAGGGTATGTCCAAAATGCCGAAATTCGCCTACTGGATGTGGCTGTGGTTGTGCAAATGGCAACAACCAGAATTCAGTTCGAAGGACCATCTAAAACAACGAGAACCTTATTCAATCGTGCACAAAAAATTAATACCATGAGCCAATAATTGTAGTTATAACTCAAAATATATTAAAGAAATGTCTACAGAAACCACAAGAAAATCGGTCTGTTCTCCAAAAGATATGTAAAACACAATTGTAGGAAGTTAGTGTGGCCTCTACAAAACATTACTTTATGCATAAAAAAGGTACATGCATGCATGCATTTTGAAAACATAAAGATGTATGTTTATATAAATAAACGACACACTGTAAAACTATCTTGAGTTATTCTGTAATATTTTTTTAAGAGCCCAGCATCACTAAATAAAAAAAAATTGTTTTTTTGGAGGGTGTGTATAGTTTTACCTGCCACTGTATATACACATATGCATACTGAAACCATTCATTGTACAAATTATTAGCATTAATTAAATTATAATGAAGTAGCATTTCAAACAAAGTTTTTCCAAAAAATATAAATGTAAAAAAATCTAATTTTTTTTTGCTAATTTATGTCAAAATCAATTAAATGTATGTAAAAAATATGTAAGAAGACTTCTCTTCCAATCCGTTTAAAACTTCCGAAACATTGCCCAAAAATTACCAAGATAAAAATATTTATTTCCAAAATGTTTCAAGACATCATATTTTATCGATAACTTTATGGCTATAAGCTGTAATCGAATTTCTAAAAATTTTTAAATTACTTGTCCATTAAAGTGGTCCTTCTTATGATGGAATTTTTAAAAGTATTTTTTCTCTGTTACTCATTGTAATATTTTAAAGTCATTTAAATCCTTTTTATTTATATATGTATACGATTCTGTAAAATTGTAAAAAGCGATGGCTTAATATAAGAAAGGCGGAACTCAAATTTTCGTTAATTTATAGGAAAAGCAAAACACTGAAGAAAAACTAAAGCATTTATATGAACAAAAATTTTTTAAGCCGCCATAAGTCGCCGATTTCGAAAAAAATTGAGATGCGCCCTTTTTATATTAAGCCATCGATATGTAAAAAACTTTTAAGAAGAACCTGTAGACACAAAAAATTATAAACTATTTCAAAACTACACTAAAAAAAAAATGATCTAAAACTTTTTCAAAATTTTTTAAACTTGAATAAAAAAAAGTTGTCGTATGGCGCCAAAGCTGTTTTTACTCGAAACCAGTAAAATATTTATTAAATTTCTAGTTCATTAATGAACTAGTTTATAGTAATTATATTTTCATATTTTAGTAAAATTGTCCTAAAATTAAGTAAAATTTTCCAATAAATTTCGGAGCTTTGCAAAAAAATTTTTTCGTCTTTGATCTCAAATTTAGTAAATTTTCTCATTTTTTTGTCTTTAATCCTGGTACTAATTTTATTTTTAATTAAATTCTATACCACATGGTATGTTTTTTTATATTTTCATGTTATATTCTTAATTATAATTCACCATACATACATATAAATTCCTTGAGAGGAGACAAGTATTGAACCAATAACCTTCTGATTGATAGGCATCACTCTAATCAATTGCCAACAAGGCAGCCTGAATAAGCATTGAAATTATTGAGTTTTAAAATTTTATTTTATTTACAAAAAAATAAATTTCAAGTTCAAATATTCCTCGAAAATATGAAAAATTTTTTTTAGGGAAATATTTCCCTAAAATTTAGTATACCTTTTTACATCTTTTAAGTAAGTCAAATTTCATGACGTTATCAGGAGTAATTCATTTCCTAAAGTTTATATTTAGATTTAAGACGAAATTTACTAGTTCTTAATATAAAATTTCCTTCAGTTTATAACCATTTTCTTACTTTTAGTATATATTTCCTTTAAGTCAGTAAACATTTCCTGAAATTTGAGAAATTTATTATAAAAATATTAACTATTTTTGAGGATATGAACTTTTTATTTTTTGCTCATATTAAGTCATTTTTACTAGATTTTTGTAAAAATTTACTTTAACTTAGAAAAAATTACTTAAACTTAGAAATTGTTTTTACTTGAATTTAGGAAAAAAAATTCTTAATAATAGAACATGTCTTTTTTTTTGAGTGTAGTTATTAGAAATATTTTCTTTAATACTATATGAAGCTATCAGCGCAAAAGTGGTGTAATCTTAAATTATTTAATTATGTAATTGCTGTATTGCTTTGCTATATTATGCTCAGTGCAAAAACGATTTTCAGCTGCTTCTTTTTACTAATACCAAAAGATGGCTTTATATACTTTTGTTTTAAATAACAATATAAAGAAAGTATTTATCACCAAAAACAGCATAAAAATTTTTTTTTGGGTACACTAATTTTAAGCTGATGGCTTCATATATAAATTTTTTTTCAAATATACAATAAATTTCTTCTTCTTTCTTATTACAGGTAAGCCAGAGAATTTTTATTATTTTACACCAACATGTAAGTAGAACAAAAATTGTTTTTTTAATGTTTTCGCTGCCCGCTTAGAATAGTGGAAATACTGCTAGCCTATCAGTCTGGATGTCGTGGGCTTGATACTAGTCTGCCAGGTGTTATAAGGAATATTAGTCCGATACCCAATCGGTTCGATACTAAAATAGAACGATAAATTAATTTTTTCCAACTCCTAAGCATTTCATTGTGTTCATGGTAAAAACAAAGTAAAACTAAATCGTTCTCAATATTGATGTTTTGCTCACTTTGCAGAGCGCAATAAAATGAAAGCAAACGTTTTCTTATTTTTATTGCCGTACACTATAGTTCACAATTTCAGCACAAAATTAACCCTTCACTACGTATATATTTTTAATATAAAAAAATGCCAAAAATTGGTTTTAAGATATTTTTGTTTCTATGCATATTGTATGTTTGTGAAAAAAAATTAAATAAGAAATACTTTTCTCTTAAAACAATATACATAAGCATGTATATAATAAACTATAGCACATATTTTGAATTACCCAACCCACTGTGTCCACGTGCACTTGCCAGTATGATGATTTATTAGTCCCTCGCTTAGTTGAAGTACATTTTAAAATACATAAAATTCTTTTTCTCTTCTACTCCAAATTGATTTCTGTTTTAAATTAATGATTTTAATATTTCAAAATAATCCCTTAATGCTCTTTATATGTGTAATGATGAATTTGTTATATTTTTTTACTCAACATCAGCATCAGAAAACCATAAATCTTTTTAAACAGTTAAAATTAAGGAAAAAATTTAATACTAAATACTGCAAAAGTGTTTCCTTTTGGTTATGATTGGGATTTTTTTTAAGTATCATCCAGAATTACATTTTCGCTTTTGCGTTACTTAAGGTACAATTCCAGTTGGCAAAAATTTACCCAAATAAGCACAACCACTAATAATATTAGATTCTATGACATTGTCTATTAGTTATTTATGAAATTCTTTAACTTATCCTGGCCAAATAACAATTCTCCATATTCAAAATTCCTCCACCTTTTTTAGTTTTAGTTTCAACGGTTCTTTATTTGGAAACGACGGGCTCTCCTAGCCGACACTATCACTCTAAGTGCAGTCCTGTGGGTTTAGTAACGGTTTTGAAAAATTGAAATCAAATGATAAGGAATGATCATTGATGAGAGATGAAACCAACATCCAACATCAGAAGGTGGCGCTGCACTAACACGTTGTTAGAATGATGTGTTGTCTAGCAACCTTACTTTTGGCATCTTTCTCAACATGCTTATATTTCTCGTGTATGTTCGTTCGCCCGTTCATACAACTTTTATTTCACTTCCGATTTTTTAAACAACCTCATAATTTGTTTTATCAAAGTTTGGCGTGAGTTTCTTGGGAAAAATAAAGTTTTTCAACACCTTGTTACCTACTTAAATATTTGATTCTTTTACTCTTCTATTTTCCTTTTTGTTTATTCATTAAATCATTGTTTCGAGCAGATGAATCAATTATTTCTTATATGATGTCCTCAATACCTGGAATCCTATCACGAATACGTCTGTTAAATATTAGTTCACTCGGTGCGTAGCTTGTTGTGCGTACGATGTGGTGTCACATTGTACGTCAGTATAAACTTTTGTATTTCTTCCTTGTAAGCACGCTTGTTTGCCGCAGCTAGTTTTAACCGCTTTACCATAGACCTATTCATATTATCCACTTCGCCGTTCGCTTGTGGCCAATATGGGGGTGTTCTTATTACCAAGAATATATTATTTGCAGAATAGCGTTTGAATTAATTGCTGACATACTGTCTGCCACTCAACACTCAGCCTAGACTGCAAACTTTTAATATACAAGTCGCTTTTAAAGCCAATATGGTGTTACGGTATCCAGTTATGGGGCACTGCTTCAGCTTTCAATGTAGAAAGAATTCAAAGAAGACAAAACAAAATGTTAAGGTTAGTAACATCTGCTCCATGATACATTAAGAATTCAAATATACAATATGTCACTAGTGACTGAAGAAATTGCAAAATACGCAGGCAAATATTTAACAAAACTCGAGTCACATCCTAATCCGCTTGCTCGTAATATTTTGAACTTTACTGGACACATCCGCTTAAAAAAGAGAGATAGAAGGGCTCTATTACTAAACACTCCAAATGAAGCTGCTAGAAAATACTTTTTTTGCTTATCACTACTTATGTATTATTAATAACTATCACTAACTTATGTCCGACATTGGTCGGGCCTAGTAATTATATTTTGGACTTAAGATTTGAATACTTATTGTTAGTTCATATATGAAGATACAATAAATAAAAAAATGCATTAAAAAATACTGTCTGTCAACAGAAATGCTTTTCAAGAAAACATCTTCCTGGTATCACGAATAATAATCAATGAGCACTAAAACATGCTTGCCCCAAGTAGATCAGTAGTAACATTTGTCAGGGTCCATTTGGAAATGGATGTCTCTGCATTGGAACGGGACTTAAGAGTCGTGAAGCCAGAAGACAATCATGACATATCCTTACAAAATTTTCTGCCTCCCTATCATGGCCACCACACTTTTTATTACGAAGACATCGCTTCATTGCCGACTCATCGGGATGTCCCTCATGAGCTAACTCCAATACCCTAGGCCTTAAGGATGTTCGTATTATAATTAAATTTCCACTCAGCAAAATTAATCCAATGGCTGACAACTCCAAACGGAAAACAAAGTACGGATTTGAAACATCAGAATACCAACATTCATTTCCCATGCTAGAAATCGTATTGCGTATATCCACATCTTTGTTACTTTCATTGCTAATAAGGGAAATCGTTAACGTGGCTGGTACTGTGTTTTATAGCACACGAAAAATTGACTCCTCACATTCCATATCGAAAGACCTCTCATCGGAAATTTTGCAAAGTCTGCATAACGAGTCTGCTATATTTTTTTTCCTATCCGATAAATTACTTTGAATTTGAAAGCCTGAATTCTAAGCAACCATCTTTCGATTCTAGCCGAAGGTCTTGATGTTTGTTTGAATATGGTTTCCAAAGGCTTATGGTTCGTTGCCAGCTCTAAATATGTGTGACCCCGCTAGATAATAATAAAATCTTTCAACCGACCAAACCAGGACTAACCTCTAATTCTCTGTTTTTACAATTTTACATTAAAAATTATGCTAGTATGTAATTGTGTTTTAAAACTACATTATGCGGGTATTTTTAATGTAAAATTTTGTCACTTATGCTAACTTCATGCCAGGTTTTGATTATAAATAAGGCCGTTAGTCCTCAAAAGCAAACGGAAAGGAGATACGAATTTAAGTTACTTTGGGGTACAAATTCTGTGAAGGATTAGAACACATTCGCCGAACCATTCATAAAAGTAAACAACTTTCAAAAATATTGAAATATAAAAAAAAATTTCAAGGAAACCAGATTCAAGTCGTTTTGGAATTTTAAGGAAAACTTCTAAACGAAATTTTTTGTTTATTGAGTTCAGATTTTAAAATTTTGTTTTTGTGCTGGGAATAAAATGTTCAAGTGCAATTAATTTTGCAACATGAAACAAAAATTAATCTGGTTTATGAACTGAAACATTTTAAGAACTTCTATTGTGAATTAATTTTGTAAAGAAATATTTTTTTTTAATCAAAGGAGACTCATAAACAACTTGCAGGTCCAAAATAAGACATTTTGTGCAATTAGATTGGGAAATAAGTTAAACAAAAAATAATACAATTTTAATAAAAGAGTATTTTTTGCTTTGATTTCTTTTATAAAAAAAATAAAATAAAAACTAAAATGTCTTACATCTAATTTTTGCTAATTTTTTTCTTTTAACGATTTTTTTTTGCAAATGACATTTATCGTTAAGGTTTAACTTTCCGCCAATACTTAAAAAAAATGTAAAGAAGAAAAAAGAAAAATTAAATAAACTTAACGAAACTTAACCAACGCTATTTAGCATGATTTTAAAAGCTTTTTTTATACGATTAAAGTTCAAAAAGTTCCCATAAACTGAACGAATTTGGCCCGAAAAGTTCTTAAAATAATTTCTGATATATTTTAAATACTCTGCTGTTTTTGATCAGACTTTTCTTTGTGAAGACTTTAACTTTATAAATTAATTCTGTGCGAAGGTTTTCATGGAATCTTTAATGAAAGAAATATTTAATATTTAACACTTTTCTAACTGATAGAAAATTTTCCAATACTGTTTGTTTGTGGCAGCTTAATAAAATATTTTTTAAAAATATGCAAGAATGTTACTGTTGCATGCTTTGTTGATTCGATTTCTTTCTCTTGTTGAAAGCCTTTTATAACTGGACGCAGCATGTGATTGCTCGACATTTAAATTAAATTTTTTAATTGAAGTATAATTTAAGTGACTTTCTTAAATGGTAGATTTTATAAAAGTACTGCTCCGCTTAGCTCTTCTTCACTTCCCAAAATTTGTCACCTCTGCCGACTGTTATCGGTCGACCAACCCCCTCCCATTACTAAGTCTAAAGCAATAATCAGCATTGGTTTCATAGATCCATATGATTTTCTTGTGCTGAAAGCTGCTTTATTTTTTACTTTAAGTATGATTACTTTTTCACATACAGTAGTTTCCGCTTATGTGAATTTTAAAGAAATTCACCGGATATTAATCGCTATTCTATGGACTATTTTGGTGACGGTCGCTGAACACACATTACATTCTTGAGTATACGCTCAATGAAGTGGATTCTCGATTCCAGTCTTTCCAGTGCACTGACTGTAGCCAACGAAACGACATTATTGAAGACACCAGGATATAGTTTTTATGCTCAAGTGGCTTTGAGTTCGAATTACAGCCGTGTCTACAGATTTTCGTTTGGTTTATGCATGTTGAAAAGTTGAGAGAAGTCTGCAGTTTATATTAGTTCTGATGTAATTATCTAGTAGCCTTTCCAGGGTCTTCAAAAGAAACATGGTTAAGGTAATAAATCTCCAGGCATAGCTTGAACTTAGCCTGAACTACGAGTATGCTAACTACTCAGTTCTTTATATCGTCCTTAACACGTCAAATTATCCAATATGCAAATTTGAACTTTTCTGAAGAGCGCGAAAACCCGTCAATTATGAATTTAAAGTCAGCGTATTCCTAAAAGTACCAGGCTCGAAATATTTCTTATTGAGTTATCTATCGACCGTGAGAATTTCAGGATTTTTAAATGTAAGAAGATAACGAATATTAAAAACCAATTTTGCATATTAGATAGTTTGACGTGGTAGCGACGATATATTTTTTCTTTCCCTTAAGGGTCACCGATAAAATTTATATACCTGACATATATAATAAATAGAGAAGTTGTTTCCCCATGTTTCGGAAAGAAATCTCTGTAAAAAAACATGTTCTTTTATTTTTACTTGATTCGAATAATGGAATAAAGTTAAAATTTATTCGATTGCTCTTCTATTTGAATAATGGAAGTCCGAACAACAACCTTATCACTATCTTTTTTTCCCGAGGTAAGGTTGACAGATTCCCGAGAAGAGGAAGTAAGTTTTCAGCTCATTTGGATCTAAGGAATAAGTCATTTTGTGTTGCCTTGGAGTAGGAAAGGGATAGTGGAAATATACAAGGTCAAGTGATAGTTAAACAGAGATGTGTTTCAGATTAATGAGCACCTGCCCTTACGGCCTAATCCCCCATCCACCCTTAGAAAGGAACGTGACTTTCTAAGAATCAATCTTTGAACATAGCTATCCCTGGACCCTGTACGGTCAAGTACCTTGCTGAAGTGCCTAGAGATATTTAAACTCTTGCTTTTAAGACTTTGTCAAAACAGTTTTTGTTGTATGGCAACAGCACCTAGAACATTGTCTGTCTGGGGGAAGTTAAATAGAGAAGAGTGAAACTTTTTGTATTTGTATAGCATCGGTGCAGAGCTTCTGGTGTTAAGCAGGCATATTATTTTTTAGTTATTTGACTTCGACGGCGATTCATTGCTATATACAAATACCGCACTCGAGCTCTCCATGACATCCTTTTGCCTTAATCAACTAATTACTAGCTACTTAAATGAACAGCATCCTTCTCGCAATTAATGAGAACAGGAAGGGCTAACCATTCTTCTCATTAACAATATTTCTCAGTTACAGTCAAATCCCGATAAACCTTTATTCCCGATAATTCGTGATAAACTGTCGGTCCCTTGAAAAAATCTCGTTAATTCGTAAAATTTCCATACATTTTACTCCCCCCCCCCCCAAAATTAGTAATTTTTTTCAAATAAAATCTTCTTTACCTCTTAAAAAACGTAATTGTTTGCTAACTACCACTTATAATTCGTAATAAAAACAACATAAACATGGAAAAAAATATTTTTTGTTACCGTTATTTATTCGTGGGTTTCTGCTTTTGCTTGTGTGTTTATTTTCTTAAGACCAGTTTGTTAAAAAATAATAAATAAAAATGTTTTTTTATCGTCTTAGTAAATAAATTGAAAACCCCCCTTAACTCGTATTTATTTTATTTTAATTCCGTTAAATCGAAACCCCGCTAAATCGAAAACCCCTACAATTCGTAAGAAATGGCTGGTCCCTTGCGATTACGAATTATCGGGATTTGACTGTATATCCATTGCTAGGATCGTCCTCGCATCTATTATCATGTATTCTTAACAGCCAAACACGGAGCCCCATTATAAAAAAAATAGATTTGTACAGGAAAATACAAAATAATTTGCAAAAATAACACACACAAACACAAATATATGTACACACACACACACACAGAAAACAAATGAAATCCTCCACATAATTTGAAAGTACTCAAACATTTGGCCAACATTTACTTTCTGTAACAATTTTTGGTGCTCAAGCAAAACAATTACATATATTTTGCCTTCTGCCTGCTTTTCGGCGATTCGTTTAGATATCCATATATTGTTATTGTTTGTTTTGCTGCTGTAGTTGCAGTTGTTGGCGTTCTTGCCTCAATTGCTGCTTCAACAAGATGGCAGAAAATGTTGGCTTCTAGCCAACATTAATATTAAACAATGCAATACAGTGGGGAGAATAATAAAAACAATACCGAAAACATTTCTATTCATTTCCTTTTTTTTAATGAAAGAAATGCGCTGTGGGATTTTTTGGAGATGATAGATGTGATGCTGATAGTTATTACACATAAAGAAACCATTAAGAGTGTGTAAAAAGGAATTAGGAAGTAATTTTTCATTGAAAATTTTATTAATTGTTTTTAACAAAAAAATTTTTGTTTATTCCCTATGCAATATGTAATAGAAAAAATCGTCAATGAACGAAATAAACTTTTATGCACAAAAGCAAAATACAAACCAATTTTCAAGGGCCACTACACCTTTAACTTCCGCATACAAGTATTTGATGCACTATGTGTGGTACCAGGTGAGAGAATAAAATATATCTTCTTGGAGTTTTATGTAAACACAAATTTAAAATCAAACTTTTTGCAAAACAAGCTTTTTAGGGTTCCGTACACAAAAGGTGAAAAATGAAACCCTATTGTTTTCGCTACGCTGTCCGTCTGTCCGTCTGTCCGTCACACGGTATTTTCTCAGGAACTGTAAGAGCTACGGACCTGAAATTTAGACAGAGTACGTAGAACCTTGGCCACTACAACAACAAATACATGAGAATTAGAAATTAAAGGGTGCTCCAAAACGAGCGACGAAAAATGTTAAAATCTCATGTAATATACATACAATTGTATGTACATATGTATATTGTCACTTGAAATTTGTAAAATTAGTGTATTTTTATATAGACTACAACAATAAACATTAAAATATTAAAAAATTTAAATTAAAGGGTGGTGCATCAGTTAATGCAATTTTGACACCTTGCTATATCTTCGAAAACGTAAGAGGTAAACTTTTGAAATTTTCAAAAACGGTAAAACTAAAAAATCGAAAAATTATAAAATCGCCAAACCGAAAAAAATCGCCAAAACCTGAAAAAAATCGCCAAAAAGTAAAAAAATCGCCAAATCGAAAAAAATCGACAAAATTAAAAAAAAATCTGGCACTAAAATAATTCGCCAAATTCGAAAAAAAAGTTTAAATGAAAAAAAATCGCGAAATAAAAAAAACGCATTACACCGAAAAAAACGCCAAAACGCGAAAAATGTGCCAAAACCAAAATAATTGTTTATGTAAGAAAAAAATCGCCAAAATTAATAAAAAATCCCCAAAATTAAAAAAAAATCGCCAAATTTAAAAAAATCGCCAAAACGAAAAAATTCGCAAAAATTGAAAATAAGTGCCAAAAACCGAAAAAAATTCCAACACTAAAAAATCGCCAAAACCAACAAAAAATCACCTATATGAAAAAAACGCTAAAATTAAAAAAATCGCCAAAATAAAAAAAACGCCAAAATAATAAAAAGCGCCAAAACGTGAAAAAAGTGCAAAAACTCAGAAAGCGCCAATAAATTCAAAAAAACTCCAAACTAAAAAACGCTTAAACCCGAAAAACTGCCAAAAAATGCCAAATTTATATTGGCTAAAGTTCGTATTGAATTACATATCTCGTGTCCGTACGGAACCCTTCGTGCGCGGGTCAAAGTCGCACTTCACTGAATTTATTTGCGTTATGTCTCTGTTGCAATAAAAAAGCGATATGTATAGATTTATTTTGTGAGGACGAAAACTAAGTTGAACTACTTAATGCAAGGTAAGCAGTAATCCAATTAGGGAACGAAATTTCTCAGCAATAATTTCTGTAGATTCATTATTTATTTCCTGCATAACAGAGAAGCATACAAACTAATTCTAGTTACGATATTTAAATTTTTTCTCCTTTTTGTAGCACACCAATTTTAACTTTAAAAACCCCAACAACTAAAAAGCAGTGTATACTCAACGTTTTTGTTAAGCAAACTTACGCAGAGTTGTAAATGACAATACTTAAACACAATTAAACAATCAACTTTTAATTAAGTTGACAATGACAATGACAATGCATATTTATGTATCAATTCCAACCAAACTATTTAAAAAATTTAAAACCCGTGATAAGAATAATAGGTTAGTTTAGGTTAGGAAGGGTGGTAGTATAACACACCTCCAGTCGCAAACGCAATTGGGTCCATTGCGATTCTATGGGCCTTTTAAAGTAATATTTACCCCCCCCCCCCCCTTCATAACAAGAAGTGACCCTATTATCCGTCATTAAGGTACTGAATTTCCATGATGAAGCCTGTAATATCTTCCAGCTTACACTTTCGATATCAGTAATGCTCTCATAAAAACGTCTGCTCAGCCATCTAAGGCAATGACGTTGCAGCTTCGGTCAGTGACAGATAATATGTTCAATGGTTTTTGGTTCCTCTTCATCCCCCCCCATATTCTAAAGAAATCTGGAGTGTCAGTTTCCCAATTGCTTACGCAGTGAGCAGTCAACGGGCCTACCATGACTCGCATCGCCTTCCTATTCATATCCAGTAGTAGTTTGGATCTTCTTGAATAAACTTTTAGCTACATAGCCTTCGAGACTCTACAATCCTTCTTACTTCGCCATGAACTTTTGATCTACCCAACTACTTAGTGCACACATTTTCGTATATGTGGCCAGGAACCCAACATAATCTGACACTATATTTGTCCATAAGCAAGTTGAGGGATACAGTCATTAACAAGTATCGATTTGACAGTGTGTCCCTTCAAAGCTTTTAGCGCTGCCTAGCTGTCGACGTAGAAGGCCACCACCATCTCACATTCAGCTGCAGTCATTCAGCGGTCTGAAAGAACTATGAATGTTCGTTTCCCAGATATAAACACCAGCTACTGTGCTATCTCCGTTTTTGACCCGTTTGTAAAGACGACACTATCGGACTTGACCCAATAGTCCCTATCAGCAATTAGCATTGATGGTGTTCTACTAAAATCAATTTCAACGATCTTATAGTTTGTGAAAACTTATCTCATTAAGATTGATAAGACTTATAGTCGCCATTCTTATCACAAAATCGTGTATAGGAAGTAGGTCAAGAATGATGTCCACGGCAGCCTGAGGTGTGCTCCTCTGAGCACTTGTGATGTCCGACGAGGCACATCTCTGAGACTTAGCTAGTAATCTCCTGTGACTTTCCTTCCTCAATACCTCTCACCAAACCACACAACTATAGGAAATAACCGGTCTGACAAACGATGTGTAAATCCTGATTAGTATCTTCGTTTGCAGACCCAAGTTCTTTCTTATGGAGTTCCCGCATGCCAAATAGGCACTGAACTCTTTCTTTAGCCCTTCCTATGTGTTCTATTTCCAGGTATTTTGCTACCTCTGCTAGTCTCAGCTCTCCCTTTCCATCCTGGGCAGTACTAAGCCCTATTTAGTATCTCCTGGTAAAGAGGACAGCGGCATTTTTCTGATATAAAAATAGTTTAAATGCAAAAGGAATACGTGATTTGAGTCAACGATCCTCATTGACCGTAACGCTTAGAGACAAGTAAGGTTCAATAATGCCATCAAGCAAACGGTTAATTTTTCTGGTTGTAATGGATTTGTAATGTCTGTTGTGGACTGATTTTCACTCCTTTGTTTATTAACTAACCCGTTAATCAAAAAATTAAACTCATTGCTTAACATACGATATCGCTTGGAAGTTGCCGAACTGATTATTCTTTCTTGAAGTAAATCTGCATAATACTGTAGCATTGTTCAATCATCAATCCATTAATTGATAATTTAAATTGATGATCAAAAAAGCGAGAGCAGTATGCGAGTTCGTTTGAAAGTGAAACCTTTCGTAATTCCATCGAGCTTAAAAATAGTAATTTCTGCTTCGCATTCAGCCAACTTGTTCGCAAAATGTATACGAAAAGCACTAAATTTTGTATATGAATTGCCTACAGCTAGGGAATTATTGTACAATCCGAATCGAACGGAAATGTGTTTGAATTCTAATGTTAATAACATACAAATTCGAACATTTTTCTTTACGAATCGAATTACATAATAACCCCCACTTGCCCGTTTTTAATGTGGAAACCACAAGTGAGGTATTATTAAAATTTAAAGGAAAACTTATTCTGATATAGCTTTCTGAAAAATCGTATTCTCTGTTTAATCGTTCTTTCAAAGTGGAATATTTCAGTTTAAATCGATTTAAATGCTTACGCTTTATTGCCACCAGGGTAATTCTTGTTTCCATATTTCATACATAAATAAAGTTATTCTACACTTGCATATTTCTAAATTCTCTGAAATGAGTACTAGCCTGTTTGTAGAACGTGATGCTTAAAAACGACAACCCTATTATGCGCTGACATGCACATACATACATAAATAAAAACAAATTGTGTGTGAAAATTTTATAATTTTGTATTAAAGAATATTAAAAAAAAAACATTTAAATTAAAGTCAGCCGAATGCTCAAGATAAACAAACCTTGGTGCAGTGCGAATATATCACATTGAAATATGGACTACCTATGAAGGAAATATGGTTAAGAATATAAAATTTAATGCAGATCTTTAATTTTCTACCTTATCCATGTAACAACAAAAATGCAGTGACCCAAACGTATAGTATTCAATGAAGAGATTTGCCACTATGCTTATCCAATGAAATCCCAAGAAAATTCATTAAAATTTTAATGAATATTGAAGCTTTTGAAATTACCGTTTATTAGCAGCCATACATTGGCAATTCAGTTGCAAAGTGATACAGATGGCAGAAGACCAACTGGCGGTGTATGTAAATCATGTATTTGCTCTTGGGACCATACTCTGTTGCACTCTACAGCAAAAGCTACAGTCCTTAGAATATTTACAAAAGCTATAGGAAATACTTATTTAAAACACACTTTTATTTGCAATAAGAAGTGCGTACAAACATGAAACAGATACTTTGTAAAAGTATTTATGAAATAAATAAATAATAGGTCTGTCTGCGTACACATATTTTGCATAATTTTGTGCAAAATGTTACAAAATCTTGCAAAATGTTGTCTGCGTACTCCAAATCTCTTGCAGCGAGAGAGCCAAAAAGAGAATTTTTTGGCAGTTGGAAGTTAGAGAACTTGCAAAATGTTGCTGGAGAAATTTCCGCTTGCAAGACTTCGCAACTAGTTTGAGCAGCTGTTTTTATTACTTTTTGAATGAAATAATTTTTGTGAAATGAAAATAAAAATTTAAATTTAACAATGGCAGAGGTAAATAGTTAGAATTGTGTTGATTTTCAACGTTTATAATAAATTATAATAAACAAAACATTTTATTTCATGCTAGAAACGTCCAAATATACAGCGCGACCGTGGCGTAAAAGCAGAACCAATGATTCCAATAATGATATTTTTCTAGCTAAAATTCTTTTGCTTTGTTATTTCAATTGTTTACACACCGATCAGCTGTTTTCTTGCAAGATTTCACTGGATACTGTCTGTGTACTTTTTGAGATATTTTCAGCCGACAGAGTAAAGTTGGTGTTACTCTCCTAAAAAAATTTACTGAGTATTTGCTACTGGAAAAGTACCCAGACAGACCTAATATTTATATAATTTATATGAACATATATGTATTCGAGTTTTTTTATTCCCGGACTTTTTCATTTCCTGGGGAAACGGGAATTTTTTTACATATCCCGGGATCCCGGGATCCCGCTCCATAGAAATAATTAACCTTAAATTTTCCAGGCATTAACAAAAATTTAATTAGAAAGCTTAAAACACTCTCTAGAAACACATCTTATATACAGAAATACTCTAATGTTAATTCAAATTTGGGTTTTAGAACAAGAACTTTATATTTTTTTAGCTTTTAGTTTTTAAATTCCTTAAAGGTTTTTTCCAACACGAAAAACTTTTTATATGAGATCAAAAAAGGGTAAACTTACAAATATAAGTAATAACATAATAGTTGATAAAAACAAAAAAAAAATACTCGAGGTTTGAGATCCAAAACAGATCAGTAGTTTTGTTCTTAAAAAACGTCCATACAAGTGATTTTTCAATGTAAAACAATTTTATTAAAAACAAAAAAGAGAATAATGATTTCAACAAATTGCTTTAAAACCAGTGACCGAAAATAATTCTTATTTTTTTCTTTCTGGAGAAAAGGTAACTTGAAAATAACCATTGTCTACTTTAGGTTATTATTAACCATTATCGTGAGATATCCATGCATTGTTATACCGTTTTGTTAACTTTTCCAAAGACATTTCAATATCTTGCCCTAGAAATGCATCCATTACATATAAAGCACGATGTGTTTACTTGTAGCGATAACCGAAATATAAAATTACTTTCGACAATGGTCACTGGTAACAAAAAAATTTTTGTATTTATAATTTGAACGGGCTAAAGTTCGTATCGCTTTTTAAGCTAAATTACATGTGATAATTATTAATGAACAAATAACATCAAAGTTAGTTGTAAATAATCTGACAACACATAGTTGAATGGAACAGCTAGCCGTTTTCGAAGGCCACTAAACCTTCATCATCAGCGTTCTTTTGTGTTGGTCCACTGTGTGTGGTGTCAGTTGATGTAAATTTCTGCCTTATATACGAAACGTTCATGCAAATGGAATACATGAATTGTTTTGATTCATCTTATTTCAATTTTGCTAAAACGTGTTTTTGTAATGAAAACCCAAATTTACCATCTCTAATTTACAACAGACTTACCATTGTCGTTTATTCTTTACTAATTATGCACATGTTAGTTAGTTTGCTAATTTTTGTTCTACTTAAGACAAACTTTTTTGGTTTGTTGCTATTAATTTTAGTTAATTTTAATTATTATTTTTCGAACTTAATTTGTTTCTATATTTATAATTTGAGCGAGCTAAAGTTCGTATCGCTTTTTAAAAAAATTTTTGGTTAATAGTGAGTTATTTATAGCAAAAAAATATTTCTCACCTATATTGGTTACGATTATAAACTTTATTTAAAATTAATAAATGGTAATAAAAACTTTTGCCATTTCTCTTATAACTGTTATGTTCCTGCTTAAAACATCAATCTATGTGACAAGATATATCGTTAAATAAAAAATTTGTTAGAAAAAAAGCTGCTCGAAATAAATTTTCACAAATACCAAAGTGAAAGCAGTTGTTTTCTATATGTAAAGTTGTCAACTCTTTTTTTTTATTATTTCCCGGGATCCCGCAGTAAAAATCCCGGGGAATCGGGAAATTTTTAAACTGGAATTCCCGGGACGGGGAAAAAACCCTTAATATGTATGTATGGCTTTTTAATTTTATAGTGTCCGAGTGCTTTAGTGTAGTGACAAAAAATTTGTTTTAGGATGGATGGCAAATAAGCAGCATAGCGACTTTTATGTTGTATCATTTCATTCGAGCTTTTTATATGTAGTTCTTGTTATTTTATGACCAACGAGATAACATTACATGTACCAGCCCCTAATCCTGCTGTGGTTTTGCATCAAAAATTGGGATTTAAAATCGAACAAGTTGTTACAAATTTTTAGGAGAAATAATTACCATTTGATTCAAAGCAAACACGAAACGTTTTCTTTTTGAGGTCAAGATAAAAATATAAAATATATGCACATACATATGTATGTATATTACAACATTATATTAAATTAATATGTACATATATATAAAAAATCAAATTCAAGGTTTTATTCAAAGATTTTTTCTTCTCTGGGCTTGTCGTAACACATTATTTTAGTTCATAGAACAATTGCCTGTCATCTTTGGTAACAAACGATATGGAAAACCCAGTACGAGTCTTGAATAGGTTTAGTCTAGTCATAGTTAATGACCAATGATACATCCTTAATGTCTATACTTCGGCCAGAAACGTCTGTGGCCACCAAAATACTTATACATTTCGTTTTCAACAGATTTCTAAGGAGCCAAAGTATATGCACGATGTTCTTCTCATTCGCCACCGTGTAATGTACAAGAATTATAGCCAAGCTTATCCAGACCCTTAGCCAAATTAAGCGCTTTTTCTGATTTGAAAGTATAATAACCAGGGATAAAACCTCACGATAAGATTTCCACGAGTTTATTGCGTTTAACGATGTCATTTTGACGCTAAAATTTCAGCAATCAAAACAAGCACAATCTTAGCTTGAAAGTTTGCTTACCTTTTTTTGTTTGCAATTCCATTTTTAATATTTTTATTAATTAAATTCAAAAACAACCACTTTTTCGATATTTTGTTTACTTATTTTGAACACGGCTAGAATTTTTTAATTGCCCATCTTGACGTTTATGGCGAGTCAAATCGTGTTGTATAAACCAAAATTAAATGACATATGTCACGTTTTTTAATAAAAATCATGAACACTCGTATTGTAAAACCAAAAAAATAAATAATGCTAACATTTTAGCGCTTTTTATTGACAAGTCGTCTTCTACAAACAGGCTATTAAAAACTTAAGCGAAAGTTTTATAATATGTTTTTAAATTTTTTTAATGTTCACTCACTGAACAACTATTAAAAGAAACCACTCAAGCTTACTTACAATTTTTGCATGACTCATACAAAATGTTCTTAGTCAATATTTCATTTGGGCTTACAAAAGCCGTAACATTTTAATTTTTTCCCCTTTCTTCTTACGAGTATTATGCTGTGATGGCTTTGAGCAGCTTTGATTGTCTGCTATTATATTTTTTTTGCATCACTTCCAACTCTTTTTTTGTACCTTCTTTAAAGCCATAAAAATAATGTTGAGTACTTAACATTATCATTACAAATCCATAAAAATTATGGCAAAAAAAATGCTTCTGCAACTTTTTCACAAAAGTTGTTTAGTTAGAGGAGGAAAGATTTCTGAAAGGATATTAAAATAAATTGTAATTTTTTTTAAGCAGGCAAGTGACTTTGCAATAAAGTTAGGAACGAAAAGAAGAAAAAAAAAACAAAACCTTTAAATAAATTTATGCAGTGCCATGCTACAAAATTTCCCAAGCCGTAAAAATAAATTTTATGGAAGGAATATAAAATATATTTATTTATGTATGTACTTGTATATTGATTGCTGCTGCTGAAGTTAGGACGAAAAAAAGTGCAAGTTTCAGAAAAGTTTTTTTTGGCAAATCTCAGCAGCTGTCAAAAAGCATCTGGAATGGGGCAGACTGCAGACATAGTCTGCAATGTACAAAAATATTTATTGATGACGCCAATTTCTTTAATAGTTTTAAAGATTTTTATTTATAATGATTTGTTCCAATTGAATGTGTCTATCTATTGCCGTGATCACGCCGCCAGAGGAAGCAAAAAAAAACGTGAAACAAGAAATCCGGATGTGATTTGAATACTTGGCGGTGTTTTTTTTGCATAGAAAAAAATCTTCCAATGAATCTTTGAATACGACGGTTATTGGGTTTGCTCAAAATGCGAGCCAAAGTGTAATAGGTGCTCTCCATCAATTAATGATGTGGTGGGTTTGGCTTAAGTTAACACAAAACTTGAGAGAAAACCGCTACATTTTCGCAGTTTTAGCTCTTTCTAATCTTTAGTAGACTTTTAGAACTAGTAAAGGGCAACTCAGACTATTATACAAGTATAAAGATTTTCATCTTATTTTACAAGCCAGAAATCTAACGACATCTGTTTCGACTGCCAAAAACTAAAACGTAAAATGACATTTGGTTTTCACACCTTTGGTTTTCACACCTGAAATAAAATTAAAACACAAGTAGAAAGAAAACAGCTGCCAAGAATTAACATGTCTATATTAAACGCTGACTTGCGGATGCAGAGCACTTGAATTCAGGATGTACTGTCCTTTGAAAATATTCCCCAGCAAAAATATTCGTGTACAACTCTCGCTTAGCAACCTGCTTCGGTATCACATGATTTTTGTTCAATATAACCCACTTGGTAGCTTTCTAGGTATGCGTTTCTGAATGCATATAGGATATGCAGAAAGAAGCAGAAGAAGAAGGTATCACATGATTTTTGTTCAATATGTCCCAATTGGTAGCTTTCTAGGTATGAGTTTCTGAATGCATATGGGATATGCAGAAAGAAGCATATACTTCATGCATTTTGCATATGAATATAATTAAAATAAATTTGCTCTTTAGTTCATAATTTTATATCTACTCTTACATTAACTGCCAATACTTTTTATTGTTTATTTATTTTTCTTTATTATGTATTAAATACAATATCAAATCAAATATCTTTTGTTCGCGTGTTGAATCAGGGGCCGATGCCAGGATCTCCGTATGTTAGGCTAGAACACTACGCACTGAACTACCGAAGCACATATTTATTTTCGTACATAATTTGATTTAAGAAAACTTGAACTAAAAATTTCATTCGCATCAAAATTTGTATCCACGTAAAGGTGCCACCAATACACTACATGTTTTTGCTTGTGTTTTTTCAACTTTACAATTCACATGTTTTTTTTTTGTGTCTGTCAAACTTGATTAATTTACATACGGTTTTTAATTTTTGGTCACCAACTTGTATGTACAATTACACGTGACATCGGCCATGATTGTTTACAACATCCGCTGGAAATTTCTTTGGTAGCGTTGCTGAATTGCCGACGTCACTGAAGTACCGGCGTCACAAATATTTATTTAAGTTTATTTCTTTTTAATCTGCAAAATATGGAGCTTGTATCAACACTTGTTATATACTTTATATCATTGTTATTAAAATTTTAAAATTCTATAAAAAATAATAAGTTTTTCACTAATGCAAATACTTTAGACGGACGGCTAATGTTATCGGAGACATTCAACCGTCGATAAATGTTTTCACATGGCATAGACATTTGAAAACACATGTGTGAACATAAGAAAATAGAACATGCTCTAATTGAAAATTTGTCTTATGTTTTTGCTTGTGTATTTTACACAAGCAAAGTTTTTGAGGTCACTGCTTGTTTTTACCGAATTATCTAAAATTTGACAGGAGCAATGTAAAAAACATGTAGTGTATAGGCACCTTAAGCGAGAGAGGATGAATTATAAAAACTTTGAGTATTTGAGTATAAACAGCTGACCAACTTCGTAATGTTTGTGTTAAATTTCGTCATTCGCTTACGTTAATGCATCCTCGTAAAGCAGAGGGAATGCACTGTGTGCTTTTCCGTGCTTCCGAAGTGCCTCTTTTTGTCTTAGTGCTTACTTGTACAGGGTGGCCCAGAAAGACCGAAGTGGTGTGAATTCCTTATAACTTTTTATTTAAGACATATTTTTTTAATTTTTTGTTTTTTAAATGCAGTAAATTTATAGGGAATATTTTTAAATTAGTATTTAAAAATGATATCCCGCAAGTGGTGGACATTTTCTGCTTCGCACAAATGTGTTCTTTCCATTTCCATTATTCATAACTTAGTTATGAGTGACGAAGCCTCGTTAACAAACAAAACTTTAGGATATGGGATATTGAAAACCCGAGAGTACTTCATCAACGACAATTACACCCAGTTAAGTATACTGTTTGATGCGGTGTTTCTTCAGAAAGGATCATTGGCCCATATTTTTTTGAAAATGAACGAGGTGTCGCCATTTCCATCAATGGTGATCGATATCAGGCCATGTTGGAAAATTTGGTAAAGCCAACCGTGGAAAACCATCCGCAAATATGGTTCCAACAGGATGGACCCACAGCGCACACTTCCAGGGCCACAATGGCTCTTTTACGCGACATCTTTGGTGAAAAAATAATTTCGCTAGAAGCAATTTTAATTGGCCTCCGCGTTCCCCGGATTTAACTGCTCCAGACTGTTTCCTTTGGAGTTATTTAAAAGGGAAAGTTTATCTTAATAAGCCTAGGACTATTGAGGAATTAAAAACCAATATTCGAGACGAAATTAACAACATAACACCGGAAGTTTTGCGAAAGGTCATTGAAAATGTGTTGGAAAGAGCACATTTGTGCGAAGCAGAAAATGGCCACCACTTGCGGGATATATTTTTTAATAACTAATCTTAAAATATTCCATATAAATTTAATGTATTTAAAAAACAAAAAACTAAAAAAATATGTCTTAAATAAACAGTTATAAGGATTTCACACCACTTCGGTCTTTCTGGGCCACCCTGTACGAAAATGATTTTTGCTGGGTCGGCGGTCAAAGTAATTGATTTGTATAAAAGAAGGAAAATAAAAAAAATTTTGTTTAAGCTTTTAAGTATTTGGTTTAAGCTTTTAGGAATTTTACACGAAATTCATTTCGATACTAGAAACATATTCAAAATTTAGAGCCTGTTTATGACGAAGAAAATTAGCATAT
Organism: Tachina fera; assembly: GCA_905220375.1. Taxonomy (NCBI): domain Eukaryota; kingdom Metazoa; phylum Arthropoda; class Insecta; order Diptera; family Tachinidae; genus Tachina; species Tachina fera. The sequence goes on from LR999964.1 coordinate 66,399,512, forward strand.
AAACATCACTGCGTTATTAGTGGCAATTTAAATGGCCTAATTAATTAATTCAAGTAGATAGTTCACAAATAAATGTTAAATGTAGGGGACATACAGGTTGCTACTAAAAGAGGTTATCAGCGATGCATTTACGAACACACCCTTTATTTTCTAAATATGTAACCCTGATACGAAAAATTTCAAGGAAATTATCAAGCCTTTTGGTATGTTTAATTAGCCATTCGTCATGACATTTTACATTCACACTACTGCACTTGCACGAAATTTTTATTTAATTTAATTTTATTATTATTATTATTTTTTTTTTTTGGAAAGGGAAGTTACAATCAGGCAACTACTATTAATAGGTGTTAGCTTCTTTAGCAAAGGGATAGTAAGAGAGAACACAGGTGGTGAAGGAAACTAAAGATGAAAGCTTCATTATTTTACAACCCTGCTTTTTTGCTCGTTTTTTTATAAAGCAGTGTTGCAGCTCCTCTGGTGTCAACGGGGCGTATTAAATTTTCAAATCTGTGCTTACTAGCCACTTTATTGTATATTTTACTTCGCCGATGATTCTGCTGCACAATATCGTCGAAGAAGGGCGCTCTATATTATCTATTACTATATTCAGTGACCAGAAAAAAATTCCAATGTAAAATCAACATGTCAAAAGGTTGATTAAAATTCATTCAAATCACATTAAATTTACAAGAAATAATATGTTGTTTGAGTGTGTTTGTGTTTATTTGCTTTGTCTATAGCTGCAAATACACTTTTGTGCTTAGCTGTGTAGGTTTTTTTTCTATTGTTCTTTTTTATGTTTGTAAACAGCCGACAAACTGCTGCTGGCTGATAGGCAGTGTACTAGTCTTGCATTCGGAGGATCGCAGGTTCGAAAAGTCAAAGTATTTTGTATTTTTTTTAACTAAAACTTTTCAAGTCAAAGCATTTGTCTAAGACTAAAAATTTTCAAATAAATTGTATGATAAATGATAAGAAATAATGTTAAATTATAATTTAATTCAAGATGGTACATATTTAGTGTATATCTTAAGGATATTTAAAGCTGTTGTGGGTGCAGGGGTAAGCACGTTTACTCCCACGCGATGAGTTCCGAGTTCAAGTCTTGGTCGGGGAAGCTAATTTAATTTATATACAAAAAATTTTCTGATGTATATGTCAACCACACGTAAGTTAAATAATTAATAAAATACAATTACTACATTAAATTAAATTCATGCTGATCTAGCTTGGAATAACTTTGATTCAACATGATTCTTTATTTTGATTTTAACAGTACTTAATTGTTAATTCAACGTGAAATAAAGTTATTTCAAAATGCAAATTTTTCCTCGATAATTATTATTAATCATGTTAAATTAACATGAAAAGCATATGAAGCAAAATCATTGCCGAAAAATATTTAATTAACCTTGTTTAAGTAGATTTTAAGTTGAAATTTGTCTGTTTGTATGCCTTCATCACTTAAACTTTCCTAGAACAACTGATATAAAGGGACACTAATGCCCAACTAAAAAATACGTGGTGTTGTTTATTTAATGACTGACTATCGGAGACCGAGCTCCAACCCAGGATCTTTGGTTTTATAGTAAACATGCTAACTCATTCAGCCAAAGCCACCTCCACATTTCTGACAGGTATTAACACAAAGTAAAATAGTCTGAACAGCGCTTTATATAGTGAGAGATTTTTGTAACATCATCTCTCTGAGACAGAGTGACAAGTCATGTTTAACCATTCCATGTATTGCTAGATTTTAAAAATATAATCAAACGGGGAGTTTAAAAGCTTGTGACAAAATCAAACAAAAAAAGTAGAATTAAAATAAGAAACCAAAAACAGTTTGTCTAAAGTAGAACACAAATATGATTAGTAAAGAACAAACAAAACACAAAAAGGCAAGACTGACTAAAAATAAGGAATGGTAAACTTTCATTGAAAAATATGTACATATGTATAGATATAGAACTGAAGTTTATATCAATTAACACCACACACTGTGGACGAATTACAAGAACGCTGATAATGAAAATGTGTCGGTCTTCGAAAACAGCATGTTGTTCCGTTCTGCTAGATATAATTTACAATTTGTCTTAAGTATAATTTGTTTCTGAAAAATAAATACATGTAGTTTGGCTTACAGAGCGATACTAACTTTAGTCTAATCGAGTCATTAACAGGGAAACAAATAAGTTCGAAAAAAATAATAAGAAGCTGACTAAGATTTTTTTTAATATTTTTTTTCTGATGCTCTTTCATACAGTAACCGCCGTATTCATAAAAATATTTTGGGCTTATTACAGGTTTATTTAAAAAATTTATCATAGAAATACGTCAAATCTTAATAAACATTAAATATTTTGTATGAATACGGCGGCAAAAATATAAGTTTGGAGCACGTCTAGTAATAATTACTCACAAATTATAATATTAATTTGAAAGGCAGTTCTAAAACCACCCTCGTTGTTTTTTTAAACTCAACACATTCTTAGCAATTGTGTTTTTGCTTTTGTGATCAAACTTATCACTTCTGTTGACATTTTCTTTAAATTTTCATTAATTTTTGCTTAAACCTTGTTGCCGGTAAAAAAAATTGTAGTTTTCGCAGAAACTGTTTTTTTTTTGAAAATGCTTCATTTTATTTACTGATGGCACGTATTGTTTGCAGCAGCAATGTTGCTATAACCGAAATTTAATTTAAATGTTTGTTTTAAGAAAATGTGCCATCAAAATTGTATTTGACATTTGTAATCATTGTCAGTTTTAGTATTTTTAATTATTTAAATTTTTTTAAAAGCAAATTTTCGTTAATTTGTTTAAAGTTTAAACAAATTATTTAGGGACTCACATACAATGAAATACATTTTATACATACTATATTTATTTAAAAAAAGACTACTAAAGAAATTACTTAAATGAGTCAGCGGAAATTTTTGGCAGCCATATTTTATGCTCAATGTACATTCTTAACAATACAAGCACAACGAACGAAAACATTTGACTCAAATAAAATTAAAAAAGAAAAGATTATTTTACTTGAATAAAAAGAAAACAAGATAAAATTGCACCCACCACTAAAAGTGGTTAAACTAACTAATGGTAGCGGTTAAAACAACCAAAAATTTAAAAGCAAATATTTAATGGCAGCTGAAGTTGAATAATAAAATATAGTATCCATCTAAATCCACTCGTGCTGTTGCCATTTAATCTACTCAAAAAACAAATTTTGTATTAAAATACTAAATTAAAAAAATCACTGAATAGTTTTATCACAGAGTTCGTAAAACTAAAAATCACAATTCAAGAAAGTTTAATAGAAAAATCAAAACTTAAAATCAGTTTCGAAAATCTATTTCTTAAAACAAAAAACTTATCATAATATTTTCTGTGTTTCGCGAATTTGTTTAAATTATGACAGTTAAAGTGCATTAGAACATCAAGCGTTGAGTTAGCAGCAGGGTACGTATTTTCAGTACATTCAAATAATATTTGATACGTTTAAATGTACTGAAAGCACATATCGTTGGCTTAGTCGCAAATATGATAAGTCCACTTGTTAATATAGAATGCTAGAGTAACTCAAAACACATAACTTCCAAAACTTAAAATATCCCAGCAAAAAACTTTCAAAATTTTGTATGGGTATTACACTTTAAATGGCTTACAAAGTAATGAGTGGTACATATTTATCTAATTATTTTATGTGTATAATAAAAACTTATTTATACCATACGCGAAAGTACTTATTCTATCAAGAAAAAAATAACTAAAGGGTCCGCCATCTAACGTTTTTTTCATTTGGTCCCGGTAAAAAAAGAGACTCCAAAAAAGTCATGAAAATGTAGAGTTTACGATGCGGAAGTAGTGCAAATTTCGATCCGATCTAATGATTTTTACATAGGGTTGTCATTGCAAGAAGTTCTCTTTTTCGATGCCTGGTCACTGAATTGGAAGCGATATTAAGAAAAATTCCCTTTTTTGTGTTCTATGATAATATTTTCATCTATTTTTTAACAGTTCGTTTCTTTTTATACGAATTTAAGCTCGGAACAGTGTTTTCACGTAAATTTAAGCAAATAACTTTTAAATTTTAGACTAAAAATAGTTCATAAATTTCTTTAAAAAAATAAATTTTTTTTTAAATTCTGGTGAGTATTTTCTAGCACTATGGAGGAGTTTTGTGTGACTAAAATAAGCTTCTACATGGTTTTTTGCTCACTTTCGGCAAATTAAAAATATCGATTTTTTGGAAGCAATGAAAATGTACTTCCGCTAGAATGACTTCCATATTTTTTCACTGGGGTGTTTATTTCGTGAATGGTAACATTTCGCTTATGTCTGATTTGACAGATAAATAGTTTTATCCTTCTGCTGAACGAGCCAACTGACCATCCAATGCGTTTCGTTCGTTCGTTCGTTTTCGCTTCGATAAAGGGGCCTGCGATCGACTTACAGAAGATGCGGATTTGGCCAAAAAAAACCATCTTTTCAGATGAAGCTCATTTTGATCTTGGCGGGTATGTAAACAAGCAAAATTGTCGCATTTGGGGCACAGAAAACCCGCACGCATACATTGAAAAGCCGATGCACCCAAAACGAGTCAGAGGCATTATTTCGAAAATGAGCAAGGAGTAGCCGTTACAGTCAATGGCTATCGTTATCAGACCATGTTGAACGAATTTTTGCTCACAAAAATTGAAGAGGAGAATATTGGCAACATTTGGTTTCAACAAGACGGCGCTACGTGCCACACAGCCGAAGCTTCAGTAGTTTCTTTTATAGCATTTAAAAAAAAAAGTTATCTGGCGGACCCTTTACTTTCCACAACGAAAAAAAATAACTATTTCCTACAATAAACAATATAACTACATCTCAAGAATCGATTATTTTAGTCTCAGAGCCTTATTAAAATCATTAAGGTTGTAATCCAGTAAGGAATAGCTTCCACAAAAAATGCTTCATTCCACAATCGATTACCTTTTTTGAAATTTATTGCTGAGTTATTGTCGTTTTGACATATACTATGCAATAAATTGCACATTATTTTTTAGAATATATTAGTAAATATGAAAAGAAATATTGAAAATATTGGCTAATTTCGTTGACAGTGAAAAAGTAAACCAAATTGAACAATATTGTCACCACATTACATAATTGTCTTGATTGTACAATAAAAATCAAAAGTGTTTTGATATTTGCCACCTTCGAATATGAAACACATATTGGCGATATTATTGTACAATACGAAAAATTGCACAATTATACTGCAAGTGCAAGGGCCGCTTTACTGGCTAGTTGGTTTTCTTAGTTGTATACCAAATTTTAGATAAGGTTTCTTAAGTCTTTTATGCTTCGCACAAGATTTCATTTCCCTTTCCTTGTTGCCATTTTGAACTCTATTACAATATATTGCAAAATCGTTGTTAATGGCTGTGGACCCATGGCTTCATTTAATCCGATATGATTTTTTAAACAAGAGCCAAATTCTTAATATATATTGTGTGCTATCTCGCATCCTTTAACTCCTAAGACCTAGTATATCACCTAAAAATAAGAAACTAAATTTTGGTATATGTACATTCACCCTTATTCCAGTCGTAGTCTTCAACGTTGCCATCATTTGACATCAAGATCACTTTGCTTCAGCGTCATCATCAAGTCGAATAAAAATGTTGCATTCTATTGTCATGAATGTATGTACGAGTATGTCGATAAATATTGTGCTATGATTCACTTTTCTTTAATAAGTGAAGAGCATTAACACTTGATTTACTGAAATAAAAAAAAGAAACTCAAGACAGCTAGAATTACTGAATTCAAATATTCTTAAAGTTCATTACACACAAAAAAGTAATGTGAATGAGTTTATAATATTAATTAAAATATTTGTAGTATCAATTAAAAAATTAATTAAATTTTCACCTATAAACAATTTGATTATATCAATTAAGTTTTTCCAGTCAAATTAATTAATACAATTAAAAATTTAATTAATATAATTAAATTCTTAATTGAAAATATTAATTGGTGAACACTTTTTTCTATGTACAGCCATACCGTGTTTAATTCAAAACATTATGAAATAACTAACATTTCAGTAGATCGGGTTACTGTCAATATTCTTCAGTGACCCACATTTTCTTCGAATAATAAAGCATGACTAATTATTGACGCTTCACTTGCCTAGCATAAGTATAATATAAATAAGTTTACATTCTTAAAAATAAGAACATTAATAACAGAATAATTAAACGAATGAATAGATTATGAACATTGGAATTAAATAATAAATATTGGAAAATAAATAAAGAACATTTTTAAATAAATTCGTTACACTATAAAAAGATGGCATTATATCAACATATCAAACAAACAACTCTAAATATTTGAATCAGCTGCGTGATTTGTTTTTGATTTCCTAAAAATATTTTTTTAAATATTTATTTTGTTATTGAATTTACAAAATTTTTTTAATTCGTAATGATTTTAACACGCGTTATTATTGAATTAATTTTCATCACAATTAATTTAAAAGAAAATGCCTTACGTTTTCATCACTAATTGAAATTACAAACTTGAACCTGATGAAAGTCATTGATTGATTCATAGTTCCATATGAAATATTTCGATCATAATCGAAATTTAAAAAATTTAAAAGTCTTTTTACATTAATCAGAGAAATTCTAATAAATCTTATTGAATTTTATATATAAATCTCTAAATTTCAATTTAAAATATCTCATTGTAGCAAAAATTAAATTTGGCATTTATAAATTTCATTTCGCACATGAAAATGTAAAACAAATTCAATTGGTTAACTTATTATTAATTGAATCATATTTGTCTATTAAAAATAGCAAATAATTTTAATCTATATAAGATAACTGCAATAAATTTTAAATTAAAAGGAAAGTAATGTAAACAATAAATTTAAACTAAAAATATATATACACGCATGTATTTCAATTTCTAATAAAATATTTGGCTTTGAATATATGTATCAATGGAACATTCCTAATGAAAGTCAACTATGAATGAAATCATTCATGCTAGTGAGAGAAAGATTGTTCATCAAGTCTAACCAATAGACAGCTCCATATAGACAATGAAAGATTTTAATGATTCTAATGAGAAAACACTTGACTTTTTGTCCATTACCAGTGCTGCCAACTTTTTTGACTCTAAAAGCACATCATAATTACAAAAAAAAAACAAAAAGCGTCTTTTTGAAATATAAAAAGCCTAAAAAGCACTGACGTGAAAAATAAGTGAAGATTCAAACGACTGAAGTTTAATAATGTTTAATATCTTCTGAGCTATTCTCTATGTCTGCAATAGTATCATATTTAATGAAATATATCAGAGGAAAAGTGTGTCCTTTACACTGAAAAAATAAGTACAACAAGTTTTTATTAAAGTAAAAAGGATATAAAATTTTGTCATTTGCAGTTTAAGTAAAGAGCTATATTAATTGTGCTTGTTCATAATCAATATAACAAATAAATTTTGAATATTTATTTTACCAAATTTTGATATCAGCTGTCAAAATTACAATAATTGAGGAATGTTAATTTTGTCTAATCAATCACATTTTTATTTGTGATCAAAAACTCAATTACAAATACGTGTGCATTATATGGGCATTTCCATGATGTCGAACGTGACCAATGCACACCGTTAAAGTGAAAAAGTCTAAATAAAATGGATTTTTTACTTTCACACTAAGCCCACCTTATGGCTCTAAAGTAGCGCTATATATGGTGTTATTTGATTTTGAGCTATTTTTCGTCTTCAAGATACATATTGCAAAAAATCAATTAGTTCGCATGTGAATAAAACGCTGATTTCAGTGAAACCAAAAGCAATATTTCAATGTGACCAATTTTAGAATATTGCCGACGATAAAATCGAAAATGAAGCTCGATATATTCTAAATATAAATTTAATTTAAATTTGTTAAACTTGCGTTAAATTTAACATTGTTGTGGTCAATAAGAAACGGATATTTTTAAACGATACGAGTACTTTTTACCGATACCTGCTTGGTACTCCGTAGTAAAGTATCGATACCAAAAGTACTTGGTTTCTGCCTGCAATATTATTTAATAGAACTTTAATTTTCTTCTTTTGATTATCTTAATTGAAATAATTTAAAAGTATGTCCAATTTTTCTAATGTATGTATTATTTTAATTTTACACTTTCGATGTCGCACGTGACCAAATTAATATAGATTTTTTTCAACAAGCTTTTTATTTTAGTTCATTACATATCTCTGCATGTACATAGTAAAAAAGAGCCTCCAAGGAAGTTAATAAGTTTTCGAACTTGTGATCCGAATAATTTTTAAAGATTTTTACATAGAGTTGTCATTGCAAGAAGTTCTCTTTATTTCAGTAAATCCGAAGTCATTTTCATGATGATAAGTAAATCCAATTTTTCTTTAATTTTTAAAGATCTGAAAGGAACTTATTTTTCGTATTTTATATAAAATTGGGAAAAGTCACCACCAACCATGGAAAAATCAAATATCAAAAATTTCGTTTAAATCATTATATTTTCTATAATTAGAAATATCATATTTAATGACATCGGACTCGATTGCTTAACCCTTTATCACCCCTTGCGCCACACATATGTTAAAAACCACTAAGTCTCTGTAAAAAACCATTAATTAAATGTAATTATTAATTTTATTTCAACTCAATAAATTTGGCACAATATCTTTCTTCAAACTATAAAATTTATTCAAAATAAAAAATGATACCTGCTACAGCAGAACAGATTTAAAGTTATCCACGGATTTGTGACATCAATAATGCCGTAGTGCAATTTTTAAAAAGTTATATTAATCTTAAATATTTCCTTCTTAAGACATTTGTGCCACAAAAAATAAAATTTCAAAAAATACCTAGAGTTACTTTTTAGAGAGCAAAAGACAATGGATATTACCTCTTGTTGAGAAAGTCTACCAAAACAATATACAAGTAATATAATATTAAAATATCCAAATGAATATAATTGCCCTTTTCAAATGGGTTATGTTTCTCTATATAAATATGTTAAAGGAAAGTAATTTCAAAAACTTTTAATATTTTGGTGTAGATGGACTTTTCGGTGGATTGGTTTTAATTTTGAAATCGTCAACCTGTGCAACCTAACCTTACCTGATGCATATAGAGGGAACTACTGCAGTGTCGAGCTTACGGCCCTTCTTACCACACCTTATCTAACTTCATTAGGGCTGCCAGAAGTATGAGCTCATCAACCAGGATACTCAAACAAACCACTAACGAACGTACAACAGAACCTTATATAAGAAAATGGAATTTTTAATCCATATTATGAGCATCGAAAATTTCGTTGACCAATCGAACAGAATTTAGCTTTCGATGAAAAAAAACTATAAACTTTATTTTTTAGGTATAATGGTTGAAAATTTAAAAATCATTTTGAGTGATATTTGTTATAAAGATATTCTTTGTCGAATGTCCGTCATAATAACAAATGAAAATTCTTTGGATCAGTATTTTCGCCTACAGTCGAAAGTTGCTTGTAATAAGGGCCTTAGTTGAAACAAAAAATTAATCAGAGTGGCTCTCGTTTAAATTTATTGTAGTTGCTGGTAAATTTTCCTGTGCAAAAAAAAACCAGTACAATTTAAGATTGGACCAGGACACCAGGACAATTTGTCTAAAGCCAGGAAAAATCCTGGAAAACCAGGATGTATGGCAGCCCTAAACTATATGCTTCTGTTGTCGAACTTACATCTGGCATTTCATGTGTTGCCATTTTGTGATGTAATTTTCATACGCGTGCACTGCCGTTCCCATAAAATTTTTCGATGACACACAATTTTGTTGTGCCATTCTGACAGAAAAGAGTCCCATCCCTAAATAGTGGCAATACGGCATCATTGTCTACATCAAGAACTAATTTTGTTATAATGACATTTACATGCCTATTCACAGAAAGTATTGTCACTGAAAAATAGTCATAACTTTAACATAGTGACTAAAGACTAAAATTTCCGATTCCCAAAACAAAATTCTATAACATAAATTTTTTTAAATAAAGACCAGGAATATAGACGATCATAGTTATTGTGACAGACACTTTATAGTAATAGTATTAAAAAAGAAACTAATTTGGAAATAGTAGAAGGTATGGAAGTAATACAAGAGTGCACATTTAGTTTTATAGACGCCCAAAAAACAATTTGAAGACAAATAATTGAAATTTTAAGAAAGACCCTTTGATGACCAAAGAATGCAAACGCCATTAGAAGTAGGATTTGGATTTTTGTCTACTTTTTATGCCCATGGAGCATTACCAAAATCCATTTAGCTATATTTTTGATGCCAATGAGTCAGTCCTCACTTTCAGGGATTATCCAATATGTGACATTTTTGATAAAAGCTCATTTTGGTGGTGAAGTAAAGTTTCCACAAACAGTCGTGCTCTGTCAAGCTGTGCTAAGAACTCAGTAAGCTTTTCCACTATCTACTAAACTCGCAAATTTTACCATTCACAGAGAAAACAGTGCCTAATAAATATCTCATAAAATAGAACAAAATTAATAAGATATCTATGGTTTTTTTTTCAATAAGAAAATCGTATTAATTTCATAGAAAAAACCTTTTTGAAAAAATCAAATCAAAAATCAATCATGTATGTAGTATATTTAGATGTTATTTATTTATACATACATACATATTTACATATTATATTATATTCTTAATTAACTAACTCACCATACATACATATTTATTACTCGGGAGGAGAAAAGTATTGAACCAGCTACCTTCTGACTGATAGACAAGAACTCTAACCAGTATGCTAACAAGCAGCGTGAATCCGCACTGAAATTATTGTACAAAGATGCTTATACAAGAACAAAAAAGATCGTGAAAAAAATTGTCTCGATGTTTATTTATAGATATGAAATAACTAGAAACCTAATACAAAACAAAATTTCCTTATTAAAAAAATTAATAAGATGCTTTACACATAATCATATAGGAACCTAATGAAATCAATAAGGAAAACCTTTTTAAAAAATCAATAAGGCAACCTAATGAAATCAATACGAAATCCCTATAGTTTACAATTTACAAGAAAACCTAATAGAATCAAGAAGATTTTCTCTATGAAACGTTTTTATGCTAAGGAGTATCCCAGCAGAAAGAAACTCACATTAATTAATAAAAATATTTCATTCAATAAGAATTGAAATTACTGAACTTGAGCCTAACTATGAATTATTTCTGATTAAAATTCACTACAGTTCAATTAAAAAAATCTAAAAATTTCTCACTTAATACATCATGGGCACGTGACAAAAATATGTTCACTTGGCAATCAATGTTCACTTGGTTATCACAGTTTCAGAAGACTGGAATAACTAAAATAAAACTGTAGAATACAACACAAGTAACATAAGACCACTACACTAATACATCCATGCATGTAACGATGGTACATCGAATAAGTAAAAATAATTAATGTGATGATCGTAAAAAGATAAGTAAGAATAGTTAAACATACTGAGGTAGAGTAAAATAATTTCGTGCTAACCTAAATAGAAAAATGAAAAATTGGAAAAAACAGAAAATTAATAGTGATACTTATAAATGTGTTTACCAAAGGTAAATCTATTGTATACACAACAATCGTTTCTCATATTCCGTTTCATTGTACATTTAAGTTAAATAGCTGATGTTAATAAGAATCTCTACCCAAGTAGATAGACTAGGGTGCTGATGAAGTGCGTGGCTGCACAGAAAAGTATCGGTATTTCCCCTAGCTTAAAGTCTAAGTTTAATTTTTCTTCTCTTTAGAAATTCACATTAATTAATAAAAATATTTCATTCAATAAGAATTGAAATTACTGAACTTGAGCCTAACTATGAATTATTTCTGATTAAAATTCACTTCAATTAAAATATCTAAAAATATCTAAAAATTTCTCACTTTTTTATTTTATTTATTTTCATTCATAATTTTCATTTAACATAGAATGTTAATTTTAAAATTTGGTTTTTTGTGACTATGTTACGAGAATACAAAATTAAAACCGAGTCTTAAGAGTTATTATAGAACTCAGTTATAACAAAAGTTGTGACTGAATTAAGACTTTTTCTGTGAATAGGCATGTCAGTTTCGTTTGCTTTATCATTGTGAGACGTTATTTTTCGTATTGTTTCTTAATTAAATATTTAAACAAATGTATAAATGCAAAATGATTAAATTGGCTAGTGGAACCGTGTGTTTATCTATAATAAGAAAAAAAAATAAAAAAATCTAAAAAACGGCAAAGAAAGTGGTCGAACAAACAAGGGCTTAATATGCGTGCCACCAAAGGATTCTATTGTACTCCGTATTCCAGTATACGGAAGCAGTATTCCAGTTGTTTTAAAAATTTCGTGTGCAGAAGAATTAACTTCACCGAAATGCATTTATTCTTGTAAATGCAACGTCCCAGTGAAAAAAATGGAAGTCATTCTAGTGGAACTACATTTTCATTGCATCCAAAAAATCGATATTTTTAATTTGCCGAGAGTGAGCAAAAAACCATGTAGAATCTTATTTTAGTCACACAAAAACCTTGTAACTCCTCCATAGTGTTAGAAAATACTCACCAGAATTTAAAAAAAAATTATTTTTTTAAAGCAATTTATGAATTATTTTTAGTCTAAAATTTAAAAGTTATTTGCTTAAATTTACATGAAAACACTGTTTCGGGCTTAAATTCGTATAAAAAGAAACGAACTGTTAAAAAAGGCAACTATTTACCCTTTTTCATGTATGAAAATATTATCATAGAACATAAAAAAGGGAATTTTTCTTAATATCGCTTCCAATTCAGTGACCAGGCATCGGAAAAGAGAACTTCTTGCAATGACAACCTTATGTAAAAATCATTAGATCGGATCGAAATTTTCACTACTTCTGCATCGTAAACTCTACATTTTCATGACTTTTTTGGAGTCATTTTTTTTACTGGGGTGTATATATGTTTCCATACAGCCTTAGTAAACTCCGCTATCTGAATTAGCTGTGTCGTCATGCCATGCGTCCAGGGCGGTTGAATTTTCTCACACACTTCTGTGCTCGTTCACTTTCTTTTTAATTTTCCATACTTTTAAATTTTTTTAACCACACACATTTCGGTATTCTTTCGGTATTTTCTCAAGTCAACATATTAACATTTCCTTTTTGTGTTTGCAATGCAGCCAACTTATTCTCACGTCTGTTTACATCAGATACTAGGAACACAATTGGGATGAACGACGAATTTCGTCCAAGTCGACGAATTCGTCGATAAGCATTCGCTGCGTAAATTCGTCGTGTGAAGCACAATAACGACGAATTTACTCACCGAATTCTTCACTCATATTTAATAAAGTTGGTTGCTGTGTGTACAAAAACACAGAGAGAAGGAGAGAATTTTCTCTAAATTTTGTCTTCGTCGTTCGTCGGCATACAAAATAGAAATAAATCTATTTAAAAGCCCAACTATAATAGGAATAAGCGAACTTAAGCAACTGTGCGCTTACACATAAAACGTATGTGGCAAACTATAATGTACTTATGGAACTTTTCGTCAAGTTTCGTCAAATGTCATTTGTTTAAGTTAAGTGCCAAACTAAACGCACATTCCGTACGGAAAACACTTTTTTAATTTTTTTAAACTCAAGCAAACAGCAGCAGAAAATATTCATTGATTTTAAATATTTTTTTATTGTTTCTTTTTTTTAAACTCAGAAAAAAATCAAAAATTTTATTTTCATTCTTTGTTTTACAATACACATATACACTTGAGATTATTTATGTATGTTCACTGTTGTACTTTTTGGTAGGCAAAACAAATAAAACAAGTAATAAAGTGAATTTTTAATAGATTAGGACATTCCAACAAGTTAATTTGATTGAATTGCATTCATTTAGTAGTTATAAGAAGACACAAAATACCTAAAAAATTTTTAACAATACCTATATGTGCAACTGTGGCTAAAGAATACTTAAGTGCATGTAAGTACATTGTGGCCACCAAAAAGTCACATCTGAATTGCTTAAGTATTTGACAGACTTATCGTTCAATTCTGGCATTAGCTTAAGCCAGCATATTCATATTATAGTTGGGCCTTAAGAGTTCGTCACGCACGACGAATTTCGTTGTACGGCGGTGTTGTGTTCATTTTCATATGCACAAATGTGTTTTATTTTTTATGACGAAAGTTCGCACCGAAAAATTCGTCGTTCGTCCCAGTTGTGTTCCTAGCAAGATGCGTAAACAGTTTGTGATGTAATGTCACACAAGGAAAAATATCGGAAATGACAAACGTTGACACTAGTTCCCACTGTTATTTTGGCCATATTTATCACAAAAGGCCACTGTGTATAATCGGCCTATGACTGGCGGTAGCACCAACCCACGGCAAAGGGGGTCAAATCGTTACATCCGTAAACGTACAACTCGTCACGTAAAAACACCATTTTCGGATTATGACACGTGAACATACTGAAATCTCATTCATCTTATACGATTGACGTATCACTTAAGTTTTTTTCAGACGATTGTCGATACGATAACGGATTTAATGATTAGAGAACAGCTACCGCGTAATTGCAATTATTCTTTAAGTGTGACTAGGATTGCGTGTGTTGTCTGGCCTTCGAGAGTTTTGTTTCGCAGTCACACTTGTTAATGGTTACTTACTCGTACCTCAACTAACTAAATCACTTACAATTATTTTGTGAACTTGTAAGATTTTACATGCAAAAGGTTTTAATAACATTTACATTGGTGGAAACTATAAAAAATTCTGAGAGTGCACCTTGGAAACTTCTATTTTCTATACACATGTGGCTATAGAGGAGAAGGCAGCTCTTGAAGGAAACTTTTGCACGTATGATACCCTGGCTCTTTGAAAAAAAAAAATCAGCGCACGTGCCGTTCCGTCTTAGCACGCCTTGGCATAGTTTATGTTTGTGTAAATTTTTATTTTCTTCTAAAAGTTGTCTAATACGAGTAACAATTTGTGTATGAAAGAATACTCAGTTCAAGGAGAAATATTCGCCTTCAAATACCTTGTCCGCCTAATATCTCATTTGGGTACGAGTATTTCATAAATTGTTTTCTAGACTTGCTGCTATGCTTTCTTTGAATTTTTTTTTTCTTATTTGTTCACTTTTAAGGGTATTACAATTTCTTTTATGTCATAAATCTATGACATTTTTTTGCGTTTGACTTTTTCCATACTTTGTCTAGTTTTTACAGCACACGAGTAGCCAAAAAAAGGGGACGAGGTGGGTAAATATTGTATATACCCAGCTAAAAAAATTATATATGGTCCATATATTTTTAATATATGAATGTATATAACTATATATGAATATCTATGAATTCATGTATGGAAATATATGGGATTATACATGGCAAAACTATTATATATGAACTAATATATGGACTAATATATGAAATTTATTATAACATATGAGCTTATATATGAAAATTTAATTATGAAGCTCTTCTATGTAGATCCATATATAAATATAAGATTTTATATATGGAGCCATATAAGAATGTATGCATACATGATATCTCACATAAGATCGTTTTTGCAATCAAAAAAGCTTGGAATTTTATCACTGTTAAATTGGAAATCCATTAGAAAATACATAGGGTATGCAAATTTTATATGCGTACCCTCAACGTTTAAAAAAGAAAAACTTTTTGTTACAAAAAAACCATTCTTGTATGATTTTATATATTGTGGCCCCATTTAATATATCAACCCAGCTAAAAAAATATGTATGGAGCATATATGATATCCCATATATGGTTTGGATCCGAAAAATGAGGGTATATGGGCATATATGATAATATATATTCATACATTTTCATGCATGTATGTGTAAATTCCCTCCACAGTATGCAAAGTTCATATTCATACACTCTTGATTCACAAAAGCGCACTGCTGTGCAATAAATTAAATAACTAAAATTAAATTTTTTTAGACTTGATAGAGATAGGTTGTATTTAGTGAAACATTTGTTTGGAAAAATAATTCAAAACGAACTAAAAGTCATTTCATTCATCAAAAGGTGAATCAATTATTTAAAAGGCACATAAATCATATTCGTACATAACATTTAGCTTAAGAAATCAGATTAAAAACTAATGCAGTTAATTATAAAAGAAAAAATAATCCGCCTCACAATAGTTTTCAATACAGTAATATGAACTTTGTTTCTTATCAAGAGAATTTTGTTATTTTCTATAAAATTAATGACTGGACTATCCTTTGCATTATTTAATATATAAAATGGGGCTACAAGTATAAAATTATACAAGAATGGTTTTTTGTAACAAAAAGTTCTTCTTTTTGAAACGTTGAGGGTACGCATATAAACTTTGCATACCGTATGTATTTTCTAATGGATTTCCAATTCAGCAGTGATAGAATTCCAAGCTTTTTTGAGTTATATACATTCATATATTAAAAATATATGGACCATATATAATTTTTTTAGCTGGGAAATAATCAAAAGAATAATTAGAAAATAACAAAATTCTCTAGATAAGAAACAAAGTTCATATTTCTGTATTGAAAACTATTGTTAGACGAATAATTTTTTCTTTTATAATTAATTGCATTAGTTTTTAATCTGATTTCTTAAGCTAAATGTTATGTACGAATATGACATGTGTTTTTTAAATAGTTGATTCACCTTTTGATCAGTGAAATTACTTTTAGTTCGTTTTGAATTATTTGTCCAAACAAATGTTTTATTAAATACAACCCCTCTCTCAAGTCTAAAAAATTTAATTTTAGTAATTTAATTTATTGCACAGCAGTGCGCTTTTGTGAATCAAGAGTGTGTGAATATGAACTTTGCATACTGTGGAGGGAATTTACACATCTATGTATGAAAATGTATGAATATATATAATCATATATGCCCATATACCCTCATTTTTCGGATCCAAACCATATATGGGATATCATATATGCTCCATACATATTTTTTTAGCTGGGTATTTTAATTCTTACTGCAAACTGTTTGTTGCACACTGCTGGAAAAAAATTAAAAAACTTTGTTTTTTGAATTTGAACCTCCCGCCCAAAATTGGAACTTGGCTACGCGCCTGCAGTGTGCACACTCGACACATTTGTATGTTTTTTGTCATTTAGTTTGCTTCTTCTGATTATGTATTATGTAGCACTTATGTTTTCTATACATTTCTTAATCATCTTGATTTTTACATGTTTGTGCTTTTTGTTATTATGACTAAATCTTGTTTGTTTTAACCTTCAAACTATTAAGACGTCATTCATCTCATAATTCATAATTTGGATTTTCGTTTCAGTGCAATATGAAAATATGGAAAAAGTCAAAAGTATTTAGAAAATATTTAATTTTTCATCCTGTTGTAATGGATGGCATGTTCTGAATATTTTATGTATCTACTTAATTGATTAAGGTTGAGGAGATATTTTCTTTTCCGGTGAAAGTAACATATCTTTTTTAATAAATGTCTCCTAATAAGTAATATGTACTTTATGCCTTTATGTATATCGTCAGTGCCTTTATGTATACCGTCTATTATTTGTTGAGAGGAATTATTAACAGGCAATTAAACATTTCTGAATGTATATCTAATTATATATCAAGATATTTGAGACAAACTGCCTGTTCATTGAATGGATCATAAGACGAAGCTGTTGTGAAACTGTTGCCAACTGTTGAGTCTAACAGTTACGTCATAAAAAAGGGTTGATGGATATATACTGCGTGAAGTAAACAGCTGATGAATGTAATAGTGTTTTCACACTGACATTATTTTAATAAAAGTTTGTTTTAACGTTAAAACCAACTATTAAAACCTGGTTTTACCATACAAATTGTTTTTGGTTAAAACTAGAGTTTTTTTCCTGGACTTTTTCATTTCCCGGGAAAGCGGGAAATCTATTTAAATATCCCGGGATCCCGCTCTATAGAAATAATACACATTAAATATCCCAGGTATTAACACAAATTTGATTATAAAGCTTAATACACTCACTAAAACACATCATATGTATATAAATAAACACTCGTATAATAATTCAAATTGGGTTTTAAAACAAGAACTTTTAGTTTTTAAATTCCTTTAAGTTTTTTCCAACACGAAAATCTTTGTTATATGACATCAAAAAAGTAAACAAATATAAGTAATAAAATACAGCCTTATTTATAAAACTTATTAAGGCTTTAAAAAGGTTTTTTAGAACAAATCTCCATACAAATTTTTCTTAAAAAGTCTTTATAAAGCCATAATAATTTTTATAAATAAGGCTGATAGTATTTAATAAGAACAAACATAAAATAAAAAATCTTCAAGGTCTGAGGTCGAAAATAGATCAGTAGACAATTAAGTTTTTAGTGTAAAACAATTTTATTAAAAATAAAGAAAAAGAATAATGATTTCAAAAAAAATCACTTTAAAACCCGTGAGCAAGAATAACTGTTATTTATTTTCTTTATACAGAACAGGTTACTAGAAAATAACCATTATCTACTTTAGGTTTTTATTAAGCATTGTCGTGAGATACTCGTATCCATATATTATTTTAACCGTTTTGTTAACTTTTCCAAGGACATTTCAATATTTTGCCATGTAAATGCATATATTACATCGAATTACCGAATAATAAAATTAGCTTCGACAATGGTCATTGGCAACCAAAAACTTTTTTTGGTTGTCATAATAGCTATTTATAACTAAAAAATATTTTTCATTTATATTGGTTACGAATATAACAATTATTTAAAATCATTAAATGGTTATAAAAACGTTCTCCATTTCTCTTATAACTGTTATGTTCCTGCTTAGAACATCAATCTGTGTCACAAAATATTGCTCTTATGCAAAAACGATTATTAAAGTTAAAGCATGCATTAAAACCGGTTTCGCCATACAAAATTCGTTTGTTAAACCAACTTTAAATTTACCAATCGTTTTTGCATAAGGGGGTATATCTTTAAATGTAAAATTTGTTAGAAAAAAACCTGCTCGCAATAAATTTTCACAAATGGCAAAGTGAAAGCAGTTGTTTTCTATATTTAAAGCAGTCAAATATTTTTATTATTATTTCCCGGGATCTCGCAAAAAAAAAATCCCGGGAAATCGGGAAATTTTAAATTCGCGATTCCCGGGAAATCCAGGGAAAAACCCTAGTTACAACCAACTTAAAACCATTTTTGAACGTTGGTTTTATGCAATGGTGCTAAATTCAGTGCTGCCAAGTTAAAATAACTGGAAGATTTGCCGATAGGGTTTCTAATTTCCTGGACTTTTACAATTCCCGGGAATCGTGAAGTAAAATGTTTTATTCCAGTGAATTTCAAAAATATATGAATTTAAATAAATGACCTCAATAAAAAATATAATTTTATGAAAAAAACATACAACATTTAAATTAATAACAAAAATTAATTAAATTTTAAGAAACTCCGGCATACAGACCAAATGCCTGGACCAATTTTCTTCAAGTATAGGCGTGAAGATATAAGATCAAGTCACCTTTTAAACGAAATGAAATCGGGTCTAGCTGTTTGGGACCTACAGACACACATCTTCTAAATGACTGGATTGCTTTTCTTCAAACGTAGCTTAGAACACTCTCGATCAAGTAATTTTTCAAATAAAAAGAACTAAATCAAAATCGGTCCAGCTATTTTGTCTGTACGTGGAATCGTACAGACATGGTCGGGGTTAAAAACAAAACAACCTTATTCGTTCATTTCATGAACAACAATACAGGCAAATCCTGGCATAACAAACGATATAATGTCAGGCCCATTCGATATACCGAAAAATTCGTTATATCGCAAAGATGTTTTGCAATTGTTATTTTAATTATTTTTGTTGTAGACATGATAGAATACAATAAAAAGAATGAAAGTAATTAATTTTCAAATAAGCTACCAAAACAAACTAAATGAATCACATTATTCTTTGCATTTGCATTGCTGCTGTAGTTTTATTTTTAATATTTTTTGCCGTTCTTCATACAGAGCACATATTTATCAAAATATTCGCTATACAAAGTAGAACAAAATCTTAGAAATATGTTCCTAGCAAGTTTATGTTTTATATTTTGCGATTTTTTCTTCATCATGCGTTATATCCAGTATAAAATTAGGCTATTATTCGCTATATAAGGTTGATAATGTAAAAAAGTTGGACGTTCGTTATATCGGATTTTCGTTAAAGGGAGATTCGTTATACCGAGGTTTGCCTGTATTTAAAAAATAAAACAAGCAAAAATAAATTTATATGCTTTGAGTTAAAGCATGGATGGAAATTCTATTTACATCTGCCAATCTAGATACTATTTCCTATAAAGACTTTTTAGGTTGAAAATATTTCATAACGCTTGGAGTCGTCGGATTCACCTCGGAAACCTCTATTACATCTGCTTCCATGCTTATATTATGCATCGTTACAGAGTTGTATTCTTAAGTAAAAAAAAAACGTAATATTAAATTCCCGAAAATTCCCGTTGGAAAAATAATTCGCGGGAATTTCTGGAATTTTTTTTCCGCGTAGAAACTCTATCTGCCGATAAAAACTTTTATTTTGTAATGTATTTGTGCGTTTTTTATATACAACTAGAATATCCTCGCAACTTCTTTAGCATCCAAAAAGAAACTGAGCTGACTTTCAACTGAATTTATACCAATTTGATCAAAACAGAAAAAATACCAACCGCACAAATTTTTCCTGTTTTACCCGGTTGCGCGCAACTTTCTTTTTATTTTCTTTCGTGCCAAAAAATTTGATTAATTTTTATATACATAAATAACTTTATTTCCAAGCACTTCTTCACTTTTTATAAGTAGTTCTATAATTTAAAAAATTTTTATTCACAAAATATAAAATAATTTCCATCTTAGAGCGCATTGTGAAATATCTGAATTTTTCATACCAACAAAAACAGTTGTTTTAGAGTTTTTCAAATAAGTGTTATAAAAAGCAGAAAAAATACAACAAAAAATACTCGCATTTCTGCAGGAGATTTATTTATTTTTTTAACAAAGTTATTAAATAGCTTGTGATTTGGAACCTGAATTTAACAAAGTTGCAGTGTGAATGCAAAATCCGCTGTTTATGGTTTTAACTTTAAAACCTGGTTTCAGTGTGTAAACACTATGAGATTAAGTCAACAAATTATTAAGAAATTAATTAATATAAGAAAGAGATAAGATAAAATACTATCTTAAATATCAAGTTTGTTTCAGTATTGGAAAGTTGTTAATAAGCGCTGCCCTAAGAAGTGAGACGTGTGTGAAGATAAATTTCGAAATTTTAAACCCAAGACACAAACCAGTTGCATTAACAGGGCTCGAAATTTATCCTCACAAACGTAGAAGTGAGGAACTAATAACATGATGTTGTAAAAATCTTAAATCAACAATTTATAGAGATTTTGGTTGAACTTCCTTCAATGGATGGTATGAAAATTGTATGAGTAACTTTAGTTGCAGTGAGAAGTATACTCGGCCTTACGAGTACAATGATGTTGCTCAATTCGTCTCTGACTACGTTTAGACACGAAAACATTTTGAAGGCAAGCATTTAGTTTGGTTGCAAGTTACGTTTGGGGAAGAGATAATAATTTTTGTGTTCGGTAATCGGTGAAACGCTTTGTTTTCATATTCTTTCTTACACAGTGTGACCGCTTGATCGACTAAAGTGGCAAATTGCCACTTTTTCGACTGGCTTGCCACTTTTTCGACTGCCTTGCAACTTCCTGTCCCCCTTTTTTTAGAGTGAATTATATAAAAATACATTATAAAAATAAAAAGTTTAGTGTAGTTTTCTCGTTTTTTAACTTTGCCCCTTTTTTTGACAAATACCCTATTTGGCACCAAATAGGGTATTTTTTGAAAAATGTCATCGGTCACTCTGTTCCTACATATACACACATATGTACATGTACAAATTGGCCTGCTTTTATCCAAAAATATTTTAATTTTCGGCCATCTAAACTAGGACTTTCTTATTTTTAACCCCCGACTATAAAAATAGTTGTCATAAGTTTGTAGTGTGTGTCTGTGTATCTGTGTGTCTTTGTTTCTGTCCGTGTCCACGTACAGAACAAACGGCTGAACCGATTTTGATTTAGTTTTTTCTGTTTGAAAGGTGACGTGATTGAGGGAGTTCTTAGCTATGTTTGAAGAAAATCGTTTCAGGTTTTTAAAATGTTTAATTTTTGTTATTATTATATTTTTTACTTTATAACTCTGTTACTCTTAGCCCGTTTTTAAAAAAGAATTTTTTATAAAAAAAATTACTTGAAAAAATTTTACTTTAAATTTTATTTTATTGTTTTTTAGGCGTTTAACATCAGTTAGTTTAGTCAATTTCTTTGGATTCTTGCAAATTTTTATTGTCAAAGTTGATTAGACTGAGTTATAATTTTTTTTCTCTAAGCAAAATCTAAAAACTTTTGTTCTTAATTGTGCGTGGGTTTACTGAACTCCCCTCGCATATAGTGGGTGCTATAAATTTTTATATAATAAGTTGGGGCAAAAATTATTTAATAACTAAAATAATTAATTTCAATTGCAGTTTATTTCTGGCGCAAAATTAAATTCGTTCTAGTCTAAGTATTAAATAATAACTTTGCGCATGAAAAATTTTAAATTAATTTTATTTATAGCCCATAATTGAGAAATATATGTACTTATGTATGTATATATTTTAAATATAGACATAAAAATATATACAGTCAAAGCCCGGTATAACGAATACTCAGTTTAACGAATATCCGATTTAACGAATGGCAAAATTTTTACATTAACTTCCTTATATAGCGAATGGCAAAAAAAATAATCCCGATTTAACGAATGACAAAGCAAAATAAAAAAATCGGTACAGAACCATTAGATTTATGTGTGTTTTTTTGGTTTCTTTGCTTTGTATTGAAAGAACACGTGTAATGGTTGCTTTTTTCGTTAAAATGTCAGTAGATTTGTTTAGTTCATTGTGAAAAAAATGTCAATTCGAAAAAGAATCTCTTTTGATAAAAAATTAAAGATTTTAGAAGAATGTAAGAAAAGTGTAATTCTTTCAGTAATATCCCAAAAGTATGGAATACCTTAAAAATATCGAACATAAAATTGTGGAAAATTTAAAATTTACAAACAATGGGACAAAAAATCAGCGATCTCTTAAAAAACGTGAATTTCCAAGAATGTAAAAGGCTCTCTTCAAATGGTTTGAAAGCCAAAGAAACAAGCATATATCCTTCAATGGTATGGTTTTAAAAGCAAAGGCATTAGAAATCCATAATCAAATGTACGGCTCCGATTTCCACGCAAGTGGTGGCTGGCTATTACGTTTTAAAGAAAAATATGGAATCAGGTTGCTAAAGCAAACCGGTGAAGAACTTTCAGCTCGACAAGATTTCATTTCCATAACTTAGTAAGCGAACAGAATTTAACAAACGACGCAATTTATAATGCGGATGAGCAAATGCATCCGGTTCAAAAAAATTAAAACCGGTCCTGATTGGTAAAACAAAAATAGCTCGTTCATTTAAAAATATGCACATTAATTTTTAATGAAATTACATATTAGAAATAAAAAGAATTCTTAAATAAACGTGAAATTATCAATTAAAGTTTTATTTATACACTAAATTATAAATACAATTAAATTTTGATGTTTTTCAAATTGCGGACCATCTTTTTTTTTAGAAAATTTTAAGGTAAAAAATTACTGTTCGATATAACGAATATCTCGCTATAACGAAAGGTCTGAACATTATATCATTCGTTAAACCGGGCTTTGACTGTATATGTATACAGTGGGGCGGTAATTAAATTCGTTGGGTTATAAATTAGTTATAATAAAATGGTTTTTATGGTAAAGTTTCCTATTAAAACTTACTCTGATATGAGACTATTGTCGCGTTTATACGCACTTCTTATTTGCAAATAAGGTGTAAAATGTTGCGAATTGTATTTGTTTTGTAAGAAATGTAATACAAATTTAACAATTTCACAAATAGTAATTCTATCTACGTATAAACGGTGAGTTTGGTATTTGCAAATAGTTTTATTTGCAAATAAGATTTGCGTATAAACGAGGTATCTAAAATAAAACACAATTTGTTGGTTATTGGTTTTATTATTTTTTACGGAAAAATATTCCTTAAACTCCTTCATAGGGTCTCTAGAAAAAAGGTGCTTTAACAAAATTGGTAAAGATGGTATATTTTTTTAAATAAAATCTAAATGTTTCTCTGATTGCGGTATAAAGTATTCCTATTTTTTTTTTTTGCAATCACACGTAATTCACAAAATATATTTTATAAAAAAATTCAGCATATACCCAATTACAAATACCAGGCTTAACGACTGCAAATCTTCCACCACAAGACTAAACATTAAATTTTTTTCAAATACATATTTAAATAAAATCTTTTGTATACATATGTATTTCAAAATATCTATTATATATATGAAAAACATGAGAAAAATAACAAGCAAAACATTTAACATGCAAGATAAATTGTCCGCATTCAATGACGGCCACTGAACCTCCTCTTGAGATGCAAAATTTGCCTGAAGGAGGTTATAAATGAGTTTGCCGAAATGTTTTACTTTTAATAAAAATTTTATATATAAAATAATAACAAACATACAATTCTATTTATATTATAAATTATTTGAGAAATTTTATGAAATTATTTTTAGAGAGAAAAAATTGTTCTTTTTTATTTCATAGATTCACCCACTTTTGAAATGCAGAAAAATGCGGTTTTTTTGTAAAAATTAAATTTAATTCCAGAAAAAAGTTACAAAATAATTTTTTTTTGAATGCCACAATGATTTTAATATTCATGTGCAAGTGCGGTTAATTTTTTAATTGGATTATTTAAATTAGAGGAGGAAATGGTACATGTTTTCACCACACATTGTTAGGATACAAGGTGAAATAGAGATCGTAAAAGTGTAATACCTTCACAGAAAAAACTCATGCGACAAAAATCAATTAAAACTTTTATTGATTGAATTAAACTTGTAATTAAATTAAATCTTTAAACAAAAGTTAAATTGCATCAATTACATTTTTAATAGATTTTTGTGTTCGGGGTCTTTTTTAATTAAACGCGATTATCGGAGGAATTTTTGTATTAGGCTGCTTGAAAATTTTCAAAAGCTCCGAACTTGTACAATTTGTAATTGGTTTCTGTTACAAAATCTAAAAAATTCAATATTAAAGAAAATACTTTTTTTTAGTTCTAACAGACTTCATATTAAGATACAAGTGCTTTGATGACATGAGCTTTTATGTTTATGTAGTAATGTAATTTACTACATTTTAAGAAAATTTCACTGTATACTAAAAAGGTTTTATAGACATATTTGATCGATTTGGCGTTTAAAATTGCATCAATGGATGAACAGTTTAAAAACAACATAACACAACCCAAGTTGTTTTTAATGTACACTTTTTAAATATACTGTAATATATTGTTGTTTTTTTTTAAACTATGTAAGACAAGTATTTTTATTTCTTATTAATTTTAAGTAAATTTATTTATGCATTATAAAGGTTCCTTCAATAAGAGGTTTCAAATTGATATTTAAAAAACTAGTATTTTTAGCGAAATTGTAGGATATTTATTTAATTATAAAGAAAAAGGTAAGGCCAATAATAACGAAAAATAATTACCCTTATTCTATATGGCGTCGGCAACATCGTTGTCAATTTTGAAACAATATCAATTTAAGACAACATCAATGCTAATTTTGTATTCCCTAACAGTGTTATGACGACGTTGCCTGTTTGTCGACAAATGCAATACACATATCTAATATTTGAGTCAGCTGATTCATTTTGTACATTATTTTTTTGGTAAAAGTGTTTTTGAATAATTAAAAACCATGTAAATAAATTAAAATAAAAAGTTATGTCTTTCCGATTGGGACGAAAAAAAATTTAATAGTGAAAAGAAGATTTCTCAGACAGTTAGCTGATAAAAAGTAAGTGATAATTTAAAACCATATTTTTTAAAAATAATGAGAAATGTTCATCGTTTTAATATTTTAAAGTTATTTTCGGCTGAATAAAATATCAGTTGGGCATGTATTGGATACAATACAGCTTAATTTTGGAGAAAAGGGATCAGATCCTCCTTCTATATTTCACCTTCAGTTGCTTCGCACTCAGCTTTGTCTACAACCTTTTTTAGGGTTCCGTACACCAAAGGTGAAAAATGGAACCCTATTGTTTTCCCTACGCTGTCCGTCTGTCCGTATGTCCGTCTGTCCGTCACACGGTATTTTCTCAGGAACCGTAAGAGCTACGGATCTGAAATTTGGACAGAGTATGTAGAACCTTGGCCACTACAACAACAAATACATGAGAATTAGAAATTAAAGGGTGTTCCAAAACGAGCGACGAAAAATGTTAAAAACTCATGTAATATACATACAATTGTATGTACATATGTATATTGACACTTGAAATTTGTAAAATTAGTGTATTTTTATAAAGACTACAACAATAAACATTAAAATATTAAAAAATTTAAATTAAAGGGTGGTCCATCAGTTAATGCAATTTTGACTATGTAATTTTGACAAATTACTATATCTTGGAGACCGTAAGAGGTAAACTCTTGAAATTTTCAAAAACGGTAAAACTAAAAAATCCGAAAATTATAAAATCGCCAAACCAAAAAAAATCGCCAAAACCTGAAAAAAATCGCAAAAAATTTAAAAAAAATCGCCCAATCGGAAAAAATCGACAAAATAAAAAAAATCTAGCACTAAAATAAATCGCCAAATTCGAAAAAATCGTTTAAATGAAAAAAATTGCCAATATGAAAAAAACGTCATAAACCGAAAAAAAACGCCAAAATGCGAAAAATGCGCCAAAACCAAAATAATTGTTTATTTGAAAAAAATCGCCAAAATGAAAAAAAATCGCCAAAATCGTCAAATTTAAAAAAAAATGCCAAAATTTAAAATAAACGCCAAAACCGAAAAAAATCCTCAAAGCGAAAAAAAAGTGCCAAAACTAAAAAAAAATCGCCAAAACCAAAAAAAAAAATCACCTATATGAAAAAAAAGCCAAAATTAAAAAAATCGCCAAAATAAAAAAATCGCCAAAATAAAAAAAACGCCAAAATAATAAAAATTGCCAAAATTAAAAAAACTTCAAAAACCAAAAAAAAAATCGCCAAAACGTGAAAAAAGGTGGCAAAACTCAGAAAGCGCCACTAAATTCAAAAAACCCCCCAAACTAAAAAAACGCTTAAAACCGAAAAAACCCAAAAACGAAAAAAATCCCAAAACTATAGTTTATATTGTTCGTATTGAATTACATATCTCGTGCCCGTACGGAACCCTTCGTGTGCGGGTCAAAGTCGCACTTCACTGAATTTTTTTTAGTTTAAACCTCAATTCCGCCAGATCTGTAAATATAATTCTATCATACAGCATAATTTAGTTTAAGGTTTGTTATTCTTTAAATGTTTAATGCATTTTTTTATCCATTGTTTAATAGAAAATGAATTTCTAATCATTTTTGTGTATACATATATGTATGTATATATATGAATCTGGCAACACTAGCTATCGTTTTGTATACAATGCGTCGAAGTTGAACAATGTTCAACTTCTATATGTAACTTGCCTTATGAATACAAAATATTTTAACTTTTTGGACAGACGCATGGTTCGCATTAGCGTGTTTAACGTGTTTAGTCTTCACTTTTTCACTATTTAAATTATTTTCGAAATACGTTGAGGTATACACTAGGGTATTCAATCGGTTAACCGGTTAATTACTACCCGATTAACTGATCGGTTAATTTAAAATCGTCTTTTTTCGGTTAACGGTTAAACCGGTTAATTTCAGTCGATTAAAAGATTAACCGACGTAACAAATTTTTTCATATTTTTTAGTATTACAACTTATTTTTTGTGTGAATAATTATTTGTTTCGTCTCATTTGCAAAAGGTGAGTGTTTAGAAATTATTTTTCATACAAACAAAGAAGTATGTTCAGTGATCCTAACTTAAGTAAAACTTCAAAATCTTGGGACATGACTATAAAAGAGTTTAACTAGACACTCTGTCACTCTAACTGGAGGGAATTATTAAGTTTTTATTTAATAAAAGCCAATAGTACTGTTGCCAACGATTTAATTACGGACTCGATTTAATGAGAGACAGTACAAAAACGAAAGCCAAGAAATTCTGAAATTAACTTTTTTGCAGAATAATCGTCGCTGAGCTCAGTCATTATGAGTCAGATGATGACTCGCCAACAAAAGTAACTATCGATAGTATTACAAGATATGTTATAAAAAAATTAACCGAATTACGTAAAGAATTATTATGTGTGTTTTTGGTTTTACTAATAAACTCTAATTAATAAATAATTTATTCAATTTATGTTGAAAACACTTCATTTATGGAAAAACTTTATTAATCGGTTAACTGGTTAGTAAAAAAATTAACCGATTATTAACCTATTAAGCAAAAACCTCGATTAATTAATCGGGCGATTAACCGATTAAAGCAAAAACCCGATTAAATGAATACCCTAGTATACACACAACAGTACACGATATCAAAAACACTGAAGACAAAATGAACGGCAACATCAAGATCGATTTTTCTTACAGAATACCAAACATATGTTTGCAGTCATCGACAAATGACAATACTACGAGTATATACGGAAATATCGATTTGCAAAAAAAAAACATTAAAAACTACGTCGCGTTATGTTGCCGAGGCCAAATAGAATGAAGGTGAATGAATATCAGCTAAATAACCACCATGGCCACATCTTTTCTACTTTTTCCACCAGTTGCACAATTTCTGGCGGAGAAGGTGCTTCACGACTAAAGAAAAATTTTTTAGTTTTGCGAACTATGACCTAGAAATTTTCCCCATTTATGTTATGAATTTCAATCGTTGTTCAAGTCTATATCACAAAATTTCTATGAAGTCATATTGACTTGTCATTTTTGAAGTTCTTATAGACCTTCATCATCACAAGTTCTTAAGCATACGCCTAATCTAT
This sequence comes from Tachina fera, assembly GCA_905220375.1. NCBI lineage: Eukaryota > Metazoa > Arthropoda > Insecta > Diptera > Tachinidae > Tachina > Tachina fera. The sequence continues at coordinate 66,428,625 of LR999964.1, forward strand.
TTATTGTAATTCCAATAACAATAAAATAACAATTTCATCCGAATTGCAACAATAATTTGCAATAGAAATAAAACTAAAAACAACGTCATTATGGTTAGGTAAAGCAAAAATTTTTTTTATAAGGATTTACTTTGAAAGCCAAACAATAATTCCATGCTGGTTTGAATTATCAACAAAAAAATAGTCTTTTAACCCAAATGACAACAAAAATTAAAAAAAAATTATTAAAATACATTTCTGATTGGTTGGGTAAACCAAAAAATTTTATTTATTACGATTTACTTTAAAAACTAGATAACAACCAGAGATTGGTTAGATTAACCAATAAAATTAGTGATTTCATTTAAAAAATTAAATAAGAAAATAAAGATTAATTAAATTTAAACAGATATTTTTTTGTTCATCTCAGTTGCAACAATAATTCACAGTAACATTTAACTTGACAAAGAAAATTGGTTAGATTGACCTTACCAATATGTTATAAATGGCAACAATTGTGTTGTATTGTCAACTGTTTGGTTAAATTTTGTATATTCGTATTTTTATAAGATACCGGCAATATGAATAAAATCTTACATGATTTTCTTCAAGACACACTTTATTTGCAATATATCTTAAAGAAATAAATAACTTAACAAATTATTAATTAATAACGCCAACAAAAAAATGTCTTGCTAATAGTCTTGTTTTGATTTTTATTTAATTTTTTTTATTGCAATTTAAAACAAAAACACTTTTTTCAAATAATTAAGGCAAGAAATTTGTGTTAAATATTTGTAAATATTTTATTGCAATTACAATTTATTTTTGTTCTGTTTCGTTTAAATATATTTTGACATTTTATTTTGAAATGTACAAGTAAACTAAACACACACGAACACACACGCACACATACAAAAAGAAAAAATTTGCACATGGACCAACAGACATTTGGGAAGACACATGAAAACACTGACAGGCAGACCTATAGACTGTCCAACAGACACAAATTTTGAGAAATAAAAAATAAACTTTGTTTTTTTTTCCTACAACCATTATAATTGTATGTACGATAAATTTTTTTCGATTTTATTCATATGATTTGGTAAAAATTTGGCAACTATTCAAATTTAGTTTTAAGAAGTTGTCTTATTTCTTTCTTTGTTGTTTGCGAATAAAACTAAAAATATTCAAACCATATGATTACAATTTCATTAGTATTTAAATGCACACTGGGACACAAACATATTGAAGCAGAGATGGTAAACTTAGTACCATTGCAATTTTAACTAAAAGCTAATAAGTAACTTTTAATTGGAAATATTCAATCGGCATAGAAATAATAAAGAAAGAACCAATATAAAGAACAATTTCATTTATATAATTCAATATTTTTGTATTCTTTATAAATCAAAAGAATTCCCGTATTTCATTTGCATTTAAATATTTAGTTAATATAAGGCTGAAAATTACATCAATCAAACACGTGAAAGCTTAAGGTGAAAAAGCACTTTTTTTTAGAAAATTTACAACAGTCTTTAATGTAATTTTTCCTTAAAACTTATGGCATGTAATGATGACTGCTCAAAGTAATTTTAGTCTAATTAAAATCAAATAAACTAAATTTTTTGACACTAGCAAAAATTTGCATATTGTAAATTATTTAAATTTCGTGGAGCAAAAAGCGGCGAAAAAAAACTAAAAAAAGTTGCAAACAGTGCGGAAAAAAAATTAAAGGAAGCTCAAGAAAATAATGAAGAATTCTAGGGAATGTAGAATGCTTGGACTGGAAGAAAAAATTAAATATTTGAAGAGAAAAGGAGTAATGGCTACTTACGTAAGAGATAAAGTCGCCAGAAACCTGCAGAAATTGCCAAACCTTGAATAAACTCAAATTGCGTTTAAACAAATGCAAGCATACTGTTTGCAAAAGCTTTAAATTTATTTTTATAATTTAGACAAAAAATGGAAGTAATGAAAAACAATTGCATTCCTTTTTGTGGCGATAATGATAAGCAAAAGCAGCTGGAAATCATACTATTTTTTATTAAAATTTATCTTAGTTTATTAGTTAGACTACTTTATTAATACCACAAAATTTTTGTTAAGTTTGTTGTTATTATGTTTATAATAAAAATATAAAAATACGTTAAATATTTCTGTCAATTTGAAAACAGTTTTTTATTTACTATTTCGTTATGTTTTTTTAGAACTTCGTTAAAAGAGCAACAGAAACAATATAATTATCATTATGGCAAACAAATTTTGAGGCCATATGCTCCTTATAGGAGTCACGTGCAACTGTGATTAAAATTGAATTAAAAATATAGAAAAATAATCTTGGGAAAAAAATCAAAAGCACTTTTAAAAGACACCAGTGAGAGACATGTTAAAATTAATCACATTTAAATGCTTTTGACCGCAAAAAAAACGTCTATTTTTGTCACAGTGCTTTTTTTTGTTTCTGAAAATATCTTCAAAAAAATTTCTCAAAACCAAGCTTTGCACCAATTATAATTATAGACATGATCTAAAGCTAAGCATTACTCTTACTGTCAAAATAAAAATGTGTTTTATTTGGACATTTTTGTTTTAGATGTGTACGACGGTCACATGCCGAAATCATGGAAAAAATACAACTTTCAGCAATAAAAAAAATCTTGCCGTAAATGTATAAGAGTTACCCACGAATTCAAATTATATACAAAATCTATTGAACACCTTATTCGATAATGACGAAAGAAAAATAAAACTCACCAGAAAATTCCAGAAGAAAAATTTTCACAAAGCAAGGAATTTTATGAAAGTTCGCGATAAAAATTTAAGTTTCATAAAAAATATTAAATAAATATTTGTTAATAAATTTAAAGTACAATTAAGTTAAAATGCATCACTAAATAAAATTTCTAGTTGAAAATCTAAATGTTTTTAAAGAAACCCAAATAACATCCTGCCATAAAAATGATAATCTATATGTATTATTATGTACACAAGCATAATAGGTAATATTCATGGTGTAATTATACAGGTGACTGCGTAAGAATTTGTTATACAAAAATATGGCAACCAAAGCTGTGTAAAGAACCAAAGAACGTCAAAAGCACAAAAATAATAATACTAAAACCAAAACAAAACGAAGTTTTGGACATTCGTGAGCTACAAAGCAAAAAGATCAAACAATTATCAGCTGAAGCAGCGCTGCCACCTGGTTATATACACCTTGGTAATATTCATAAAAATTATTTTGGGTTACAAAACGTTTAACAAACAAATTTCCATACAAAACTATTTCTTATCAATATGGCAGAATAAGGTAAAACGATTCAGACGAAAATCTTTACAGGCTAACATCTTCGATTTTGAATGCACTTTTATTTTCTCATTACCTTTTTGCAATTAGCTGCCACATTGGTTGAAATCTATTGAGTAGTTGTGCGGCTTTTCCACACGGAAAGTTTACTTTGCAAAATCTTGAGTTTGTTGAAGAAAAAAGAATATAGAACAAGATCTATTTTGTCTTCGTTTCTACTCAAGACATTGCAAAGTAAACTTTGCGTGTGGAAATGGATAAACATATGTGCAAACAATACACACAGAAAAAAATACCATTTAAAATCAACATGCCAACACACAAAAAAGTAATATCAATGATTTTGTAATATTAATTAAAATATTTGTAGTATCAATTAAAAAATTAATTAAATTTTCACCTATAAACAATTTGATAATATCAATTAAGTTTTTCCTGTCAAATTAATTAATAAAATTAAAAATTTAATTAATATAATTAAATTCTTAATTGAAAATATTAATTGATGAACACTTTTTTCTGTGAAAAGGTTGATTCAAATTCATTCAAATCACATTAAATTTACAAGAAATAATATGTTGTTTGAGTGTGTTAGTATTTATTTGCTTTGTTCATACCCGATTACTTTTCAATGTAATCAACTGACTATTTTAACATTGCGATGTCCTAAGCAGTAGTCAATTGTCTCACTCTGCATTACTTTCAGCTAACTTAAAGATTACTTTTTTCAATCACCTGGTAGTCAGTAAATTAAAAAAAATTTCTGGGATTCGAAGATGTATCATCACACGTTGTGCACTCAATGCGCTACCACTCAGCTACGGTACTATCTAAAATAACAACATCGAAATGTTAATATAAAACTGAAATGAGTTTCAAAGTAGCTGAGAATAAATTTGTTGACTCTCATCAAATTCGATTACGTACTCAACTTAAGTATTAATTTTGGGTTGGTTCTGGATGACATTGCAATTAGCTTTTAGTCAGTCTAAGAAAAGTTAACTATAAGTTAACTATTTTTGTAGTCAACCTCACATTGTCCGACAGGGTAGCTGCAATGTACTTTTGTGCTTAGTTGAGTGGGTTGTTTTTGTATTGTTGCTGTTTTTTATGTTTGTAAACAGCGACAAATTGCTGTTGGCTGGTAGGCAGTGTAATAGTCTTGGATTCGGAGGATCGCAAATTCGAATCCTGGAGTCAAGTCAAAGTATTTTGTATTTTTTTTTAACTAAAACTTTTCGAACAAATTGTGTGTAAAATGACTAGAAATAATGTTAAATTATAATTTAATTCCAGATGGTACATATTTAGGGTGTATCTTAAGAATATTTAAAGTTTTTGTGGCTGCAGCTGTAAGCACGTTGACTACCACTCGTTGAGTTCCAAGTTAAAATCTTGGGCGGGGAAGCCAATTTAATTTATATACAAAAATTTTTCTGATAAAGTTAAATAATAAATAAAATACAATTACTACATTAAATTAAATTAATGTTGATCTAACTTGAAACAACTTTGATTCAACATGGTTTTTCATTTTGATTTTAACAGTACTTACATGTTAATTCAACGTGAAATAAAGTTATTTCAAAAGGAAATTTCTTTTGACAATTACATTTTAATTTGAAATTTATTTGCTGGTGGGTTAGCTTGGTCTATATACGTATTTCATTGGCGCTTGAACCAAATCATCAGTAGACTTCAACCACAAATTTTGAACAGTCACAAACAAATAAATTTCAAATTAAAATATAATTATGACAATATGTCGAATAATAAATTTCATAAATTTTGACAATTACTATAAATCATGTTAAATTAACATGAACAACACATGAAGCAAAATCATTGCCAAAAAATGTTAAATTAACCCTATTTTTAACGATTCTACATTGTTTTTTTCTGTGTGCTTAACTGCTTTTTTTCGAAATTTGTAAATGAATCTGGTAAAGACATTTTTAATAAGCTTAGGGCTGCAAAATCGTAATCAGAATAAGTTCGTTTTATATCAGATATTCTTTTCCAGAAGCTTGCCAAAGTTATTTCTTTTTTTTCTTTAATGATGTCTTTGAAGTTAAAAAATTGTAACTCCCTAAACTGTGAGTCGTTCACACAGGAAAAATTTAAAAAATTCACTGTAATTGAGTTGAAAAATATGCAATTTTAGGCCAAAAATCTTCAAATCTGCATTTCGTATTTTTGGAGGGTAAAAATCTGCAAAATCCAGATACATAAATCTGAATTTCTGGCAACCGTGGTGTTGCCATTTTTAGTATCATTTTCAAAATGTGTGCAACGCCGTTCCCATTATGTTTTTTATGTGGAAAACAATGCAGCAAAACGAAAAATATCGGAAATGGCAAATTTTGCCACTGGCATTTTTCATAATTTTTATTTTAATTATTTACCAGTTTTTACCCGTGGCTCCCCTCGAGCTAAACTGATTAAAAACCAGTTTTAAAACCGATACCAAATATAAAAAACTGCTTCCGAATCCGATAAAAAAAAACAATGTGAGTATGATCACAGGAGAGGTGTGTAAACTTTTAGTGATGCTTTTTTTTAATATTGGCTTACGGTAACTAAAATAAGATATATAGATTTTTGACTCTACTGTATTTAAAAATGTATGGAAAACTGCATCTATAGTAGTGGACATTTAAAACGCTCTTTTATTTAAAAGTTTATATATATTTTATTTAATTTATATGTTTCAACTTTTTAACAAAATTATCCCCACTGGCAACACTATTACACTTCACAAGCAATTTTTATTAAACTTAACATTGCTCCCGAATGTATGCTTTAAATTCGGTTGAGTGTATTTCTATGCAGCTGTTAAGTTTATCTTTACTTCGTGTTCGTATGATTACACTAATACACTCATACATACATAGCTCACACCGATTTAATAACGTTTTACGATCTTACTCAAAATTTGTGATTGGATTGTGAAAAAGATGTTTACCCCCTAGCGTATAGATGTTTACACATTTGACGCTGGTAATGTAGCTTTCCATTGGTAAAAGAACTTTCAAAATCGGTTTAGCGTTTTGGGCGTGAAAGCGTAAAAAATAAACAATAAAACTCACTTTCACATTTGTAATATTAATAAGTATTAACAAGAAAGGTATCAATCAATCCTATAAAAAATTAAAAATGCTTCAGATATGCATGCTACGAAAATATCTTCTGTAACGCTTCTTTCTACATATTAGCGAACATGAAAATATTTCTTGATATATACTTAAAATAAATCAAAAAGAAAAAAAAACAAATGGAAATAAAAATCTAAATTTCATTCAATGTAATTTTTTATTTCGGTTTATAAAATATGGTGCTGCGAGGTCAATTCACCTTATTGACGGTGTTTTAACTATTTCCTTGCAATCTGTCAATGAATTGAAATGCTTATTCAGGCATTTGAAATTTCTACTGTTTTATTAGCCCAATTAAGAATCTTGTGCAAATGGTCTTGCATCGTTGCATGTGCAAACTGGTATGTATATTCTACTCACCACATAAACAATTCTTAGTGGTGAGTATCAATATACTATACCATTTGACACATGCAACGATGAAATACCATTTGCGCAAGATTGTGAATTGGGCTATTGTGTTTTCTTGATAACCGCTGCTGTAAAAATTGTGCCTTCAAAAATCATTCTACATCTGTTGTGTTTTTTTTCTTATTTTTTTATGTATTTGATTTGATTTTTTTAGTTAAAAAAACATTTTACAAAATTTTTGGTAAACTTGTTAGTACAATTCTGTTAGGGCTTTTGTCGCTGTTGAACCAATTATGCTCTTGTTAATGTTAATAATAGCGTCAAAAAATAAAAAATACATAAGAACAGAAAAAATATGCTTAGAACATTCGCAAAAATGCAAGTACTAAAAGTCTTTTAATTATTCAAATCGGGTACGAGAAACATTTGGATGCCATTTACAATAACGTGGTGGGATTAGGAAATAAACGAAATTATAAACGCCATGTTTAGAAAAGTAGGCGGGTCACATCTTTTCAATTTTCTATATTTATTTTATATCTAATCAAAATATTCATAAATAGTTTGTTTTGCACACATTTTAGAATAAGGAAAGTAAACAGTGATCTTGTGAATTTGCATCAGAGTTGCCAGATTTTCTTTACAGTGGTTTCACTAAGTTCAGTGTATACAAATTAAAAAACTATACATATATATTGAGCCCGCTTTAAAATTGACAAGAGTTTACTTTTAAGTGCTTACTTTAAAATAATTTTTTTAAGGAAAATTTTAGTTTATTATTTTCTTTCATTAAAAAAAAATTTACATATTGTATTGTTTTTTTTTAATTTTTTTTTTTTTTTGATAACTTTCTACAACTAAGGGCCATTATTATAACTTGTCGTTAGCTAAATGTAGGATGTTATTGGATGGATAAACACTTTTTCATTATTACAACTTCATTTTTACAAAAAGTTAAAGCTAAGCTAAAGGCAAGTTCATTCTACCTGTAACTTTTATTGCGAGGTATAGTCAGTTGAACTTGCCACATTTTCGCCACTTGCCACACTTTCTACTTTATAAAATAAAGTCAAATATATTTGTTCAAAATATGGCATAAAACAAAAACAATACAACACAAAACACATAAGAATAATAAAAAAACAAAATAATTGACAAAAATATTTTCATGATGTTTGTAATTTGACAAATAAACAAAAGCAAGTTGCCACTAATCATTTTTAGCAAACAATATCCACAATATCCACAGAAATGTTGCCACCAACCAAACATTTTATTATTTATTTTATCGGGCAGTTGTAATAATGGAAAATTTTAAAGGTCACTTTATAGTTCAGTTTTGCTAAAGTTAGGAATAACTATCCGAAACTTTATCGTTAAGTCATAATAATGGCCCTAAAGCTGATTTTATTTCAGCATTTAAACTTTAGCTTCAATTTTCTTTTGAATGAGGCCACCTTTACCTATTTATATCTTTTCATCTTATTCACTTTTGGTCACAAGACTTTTATAAAATGATTTTTTTTTTAATTATTAACAAAATTTTAAGTATGTACACACAAGCTGAAATAGAAATAAATAAGAATTTCACTCTAATGAATGTAAACAAATACAGAAAAAAATAGATGCTGTTCTTACCCATTTTAATTAATTAAAACAAACAAAATCTAGTACTACTTGCAACTTATTTATCTATTCTTTTTATTTTGGGCTTGTGGTGACACATTAAACAAAAACGATTAAATGCCAACAAGTCATTTATTCTGTTTTACAAAAGAATACAGTTTTAGTTTTATAGATTTTTATTTATTTTTGCATCCTTCTAACACTTCCTCTTACTAACCAAATATTATTTTTATCTGTTTCTTTTCAGGTATGTTAAAATATTATTTTAAATAAATCTAAATTAAATGAAAATAATCAAAGTGGTAAGTGAAAAAAGGCAAATCTTCAATCAATAAACGATATCCAATAAATTGTATTTAAATTAAAATAAAAATAAAAATATATAATATATATATAATTTTTTAATGATTTCCTTTCGATTTATATCTATGGATCGATTAACTTAATGCTAAGAACACAACTGGGACGACCGACGAATTTCGTCCACGTGGACGAATTCGTAAATGACATTTCTTTGAGTAAATTCGTCGTGTGAAGCACAATAACGACAAATTTGCTCACTGATCGGGTGTGTTCTCTGGTTTTTGCTTATGGCAAAAACAATACAAAAATAAATTGATCAATCGTTTTCAGTGTTTTTGTTTTTGTGTCACTCACTTCAAGGAACGAAACAAGAAAAAAAACTTACAAAATATAATTACAATTATCATAATCTGGAACAGTCTTCTTAATTTTTCTGATACAAGGTATTAATATATTTCTTCCTTAAATATAAAACAAGTTTAATTAAAAAAAACATCAAAAATTATTATACTCGTATACATATGTATATGATTTAATTAGCTAAAGTTCGTATCGCTCTGTAGGCGAAATAAGATGTGATAATTATTACTGAACAAATGATACCAAAGTTAATTGAAAATATTCTGACAAACACCAGCAGAACGGAACAATGAGCCAGTGATGCCAGTGAACATTTTTGAAACTCCCTACACGTTGGAAATAAAATCCCTTTTTTACCCTCCAACCAAAAATATTTTCCCTATATTTTTCCCTACGCTGATAATTTGTTGTTTTTAACAAGCAAACAAATACACACATAATCAAAATATTAAGATTAAGGGCCATTTTCTCAACTTGCCTTTAGTTAAAAGTAGGATTTTGTCTGCCCAATAAATATCTTGCAATTATTACAACTTAAAATTTTTATTAATTTTATTATCAATAATAATAATATTTATAGGATAAAAAAATAATAATAATAAAAATAGATTTTATAATACAAAGCAATTTTTTCGGGCCGAGAAAATCCTGCCTTTAGATAAAGGTAAGTTGTGAAAATGGCCCTAAGTGTTTTTACTATTTAATATAAATAAAGAAAAGTATTTTATTTTAGCAAGAAAAAATTTTTTAAACTTACGGCCTGACCCACGATGTTGACAAGAAATTATTTGTGGCTTAATTATATTGAAAACAAAATAAGAAAATTTGTTTTTGTTTTCAGTATACATAAGTAAGCGATAGATAGTTTCTTGTCGACATCATAGGCGAGGCCGTTAATTTTTAAACCCAAATCAAATGTAACAAAAGGGTATTTATAAAAAAAACCGTAAATTAACATATTTAGTCAGAATAAGAAGTACATTCTGAATATGATGAAATACTAAGTTTAAACTCGAGGTTATATTGCTCTATTTCGGATATTTGTTCAATATCCAGTGTATCCTCCATCATCAGGTATGTAACTGGATTTCAAACCAAGTTTTAAAAAAAAAATCCAAAGATTTTCTTTATTTTGCAAAGTATGCTTTGAAAGAATGGTTCCATGACATCGAGAAAAATATTTAAGCGAGGCTGATCTTCGCAAGAAGACATTTGAGTTGGTCGCGACAATTACTTATAAACAAATGGCATAAAATTATTTTTAGTAACGAAACCAAAATGAAAACTGCAGGTAAAGAATTTCGTATACGGTTTACAAAAAAGGTTTTCAAGCACGAAGGAGGTAACATTATTTTATTTTGCTGATTTTCGTAGTAGAATGCGTTGGTGTAAGTTTTTGTATTACCCATACGTTTTTGCAGCAACTATAAACGAGTACCAAATTAACTCTGGTACGCATTTTAATTAAGCTTTTACTTGAAATTTTTAATATTTGTGTTGAATCATGTGATTCGGTGTTTGCAAAGTCTTGTAATAGAATATTATGCAAAACATTTTTCAGACACTTATTTCAAACTTTTTACTAAAGAGTCAAAAATAAGCCATACGCAGAAGCGATTTGTTCTTTCTTCGAAAGAGACAAATTTCAAATTTTATTTTTAGACAAATATTTGCTTGAAATTCATTTTTGAGTTGAGAAGTTAGTCAGTTTGGTTTTCAGTTCTTATTTTACAAATGCTAAAAGGCATAACTAACAAAAATATAATTTTGCAGGAGAAGCAAAAAACTAAAAAAAAATTAAACAAACTTATATATAAAGTAGGTTCTCGGGTCAATTATATTTGAGAAACTTATATGTACTTTTAATGTCAAAAATTTACTAAAAAATGTGTATTGACATCTGACGTATATTCAACCTATAAGTGGCGAAAATGATCACCTGATCGGTTGCGACCACTTAGTACGAATTCGCCATGATTAGGATGATGGCAGCAGCCTTACCTGTCTTCAAAAGCAGGTCCCATTGTGATAATTTTATGGTTGACTTAACTAAACAATTCCTTTTATGGCTTTTTAAGCATACATACATACATACATACATAAGTAAGTTTATCATCTTTATGCATATTTTTATAGAATTTTATTTTTCAAATATATGTATAATTTTAAAATGGAAATTTTTTTATGTCATTTTAATTATAAAATTTTTAATGCATTTAGAAATTACTTGACCAGAACAGATTTTTGCTTGTTTTACTTAAAAATACAATTCATATTTTTATTATTTATATAAAAAAAATTTAGAATTAAAGCATTCGTCCACTTGAAATAGTTAGAAAATATTTTAATGTTTTTTTGTTTTAATTCTTGACGCTTCTAATTTTTATTAGTTGGACATACATACATGCGTATATATGTACATACATACATTAAAAATGCTAAGTATTATAAAAATATTTTTTGAATGAATTTGTTCAACAAACGCCAAATTTATTCAGCTACGCTAAGCGCTCTAATTCTATTCTAAAATAAAATGTTTAAACTAAAATAAAATTTTTTTTAATGTCCTAAACAATTATTTTAATTAGATTTTCACTTTGCTTGGATGCAGCATTTTGTATAATTTTTTTTTAGCCGACTTCACAAAAAGGAGGAGTTTATCAATTAATACTTAATACGAATACTTTTTTATAAAGTCTTCTTGATTAATCCTTATCGTAATCCTTACTTGGCTGACAAAACTTCTGTTGGTATATTTCCATATACATATAGTCCCATATCTAATCAATCCTTATTTATATTCTGAAATTTATAAATTGATTTATTGCATTCACTACCCTTTTTTCATAAGCCCTATGTAGTACAGTGAAACTTCGATATAACGAATTCCAATCGTATCCGAAAATACTTCGTTATATGAAAAACTTTGCAATAAAGAGGTTTTCTCACGGGACTCAATAAAGCAAATGTTATATTGAGTTTTTCGTTATAACGAAGTTTCACTGTAGTTATTACGTTCAATATTTGGTCATCCTTGTCCGACCGAGTACTCCCATCAGTGAAGTTTTCCAACATCAATTTGCGAGGCCATTGTTTTTTAGTTAATATCTCAATGATAGCTTTAACTGAAATAAAGTACAGCTACTTTACAAGCAAAAGATACATAAGCGATACAAATATCAAATAAAAACATACCCATGATAGCGGTGTGCGCGCAGGTGCCTTTGTCCTTATTGCTATTTGTGTATACTTTGTGTGCATATTAATTTTTATAAGTTTGTGGCACACAGAAAAAAGTATTCAAAAATTTAATTCAATCAATTAAGAATTTAATTGATTGAATTAAATTTTTAATTCTATTAATTAATTAGAGCAGAAAAACTTAATTGATACTATCGAATTGTTAATAGGGGAAAATTTAAATAATTAATATTATTATTATTATAAAATAATTCATATTGTTTTTTGGGTGCATATAAAAGTAATAAAAAAAATATATATAACAGCTTCAATAGGTTATGCAAAATGTGGGTTTGTTTGAATAGCTGATAAAACACGTGTATTTTCGCTCTAGTTATTATATATGTATGTGTGTATGCATATACATATGTATATTTTAAAACTGATATAATGGCAAAGTTATACATATTACATACCGTTCAATAGACATTTATATCTACTATAATATAGAAAAAATTAAGAAACATTTGAAGTAAAGAAAATAAGAACAATAATTTAGACAAAAATAAAAAATGTAGAAAATTATAAATAGTACACAACCACAACCATAATCATAACCACTACTGCGAGTTGAATTTTCTATTTAAATTTCCACACACGAGTTTTCACTTCCTCTGAAATTGAGTCTTCCTTTATGGCATTTTCATAATTGTATGCCATTTGCAAAATGAATAGTTTTGTATGTGTTCTTAAGAAAAACTTTATAAAATGTTCGAATTTAACGGCATTCAGCTAAAGCAAATACATTTGTATCTGTTTAACGTTTCTTTAACGAAAGCTTTTATCTAAACTTCATGTTGCGCACTCTAACGGTAAAAGATATAACTAAAAGTTAGGCAGATAACTTAATAAGCTTTTCTCCCACTATAAAGGCAAGAGAGAACGCTAGCAATGAAAAGAGCTTTGATTCTAAACTAAATAAAACCAAAAACCTCCACAAAGAAACTTACATGACCCTGCAGTCAGACTGGCACCAAGTGTCTATGTCAACACTAAAATTCTAGTTACATTGTCTACAATTTCTCTTCTATTCGTCAGTATAAAAGAAAGAGAGAAAACAGATGTGGTTTATTTCTGGTGGAGTTTGCAACAACTTGTCAATATAAATAAATTTGTATGTACGTAAGGTATAGAAATGTTCCAGTAAATGTCTGGTTGGTATATCTCCATGTTGCCATGGGAACTACGTAGTCAATTGTTTTAGTGCTACTAGTAGATTTTCAATGACAATCACATATATATAGCATAAATTATTGTATGGGGAACAATTGTAGAGTAGTACTGGTGACAAATTCAAAAGCGACTCAGTACATTTTTACCATTGACATTTCCTGCAGGGGAGTTAAAAGAAATTTACTGTGTATTCAATGAAGATAAAAAACAAACAGAAAAAAATGTATTTGGGAAATGCATTTAGAAATGCACATGAGTTGAAGAAAAAAAAATCATAAACAATTTATATAAAAAATATCTTCTCACAGAATGAATTAAAAGTATGTATGAGTGAATCAACAGAATTTGAATTGTTTTCTAACATGTCTGTGAACATGTGTGTGTATGTAATTCTTTATTAACCCCCGGGGTTTTTTGAATTTTTAATTTTTTTTATTTTATATAAAATCATTCATTATAAATTAAAAATTTTAGAGTCAAAATTACAGTTTATGAGATTTGCTACAGTGTTTCCTGTGTCTTAGAGGATTATTTCATCATTTCATTGATGTATCGATAAGAGGAGGGCAAAGGTGGATAAGCTATGTTAGAAAATTAATGATATTATTGATCGCTAAAAGCGGTAGACAGACAGACTTGTTTCGAGGCTTAGGACTGCACTCAAAAAAAAATTAACTAAAAGTTAGGAAAATTTTCTAAATTTGAATAAAAAAAGTTGTCGTATGGCGCCAAAGCTGTTTTTTCCTTGAAACCAGTAAAATATTTACTAAATTTCTAGTTCATTAATGAACTAGTTTATAGTAATTATATTTTCATATTTTAGTAAGACTTTCCTAAAATGAAGTAAAATTTTCCAATAAAATTCGGAGCTTTGCAAAAAAAATTTTCGTCTTTGATCTCAAATTTAGTAAATTTTCCCATTTTTTTGTCTTTAATTCTGGTACTTATTTTTATTTTTAATGAAATTCTATACCACATGGTATGTTTTTTTATATGTTCATGTTATATTCTTAATTATAATTCACCATACATCCATATAAATTCCTTTAGAGGAGATAAGTATTGAACCAGCAACCTTCTGATTGATAAACAAGCACTCTAACCAATTGCTTAACAAGGCAGCCTGAATAAACATAGAAATTATTGAGTTTTCAAATTTTATTTTATTTACAAAAATATAAATTTCAAGTTCAAATATTCCTCGAAAATATGAAAAATTTACTTACATTTTTTGCTAAATGCAAATCAATAATAAATTCCACAATTCAAAGAAAAAATGATTCTAACTAATCAGGAGTAATTCATTTCCTAAAGTTTATTTTTTGATTTAAGACGAAATTGACTAGTTTTTAATATAAAATTTCCTTCAGTCTATAACCATTTTCTTACTTTTAGTAAATATTTCCCTTAAGTCAGTAAACATTTCCTGAAATTTGAGAAATTTATTGTGTATTTTTATGAACTATTTTTGTGGATATGAACTTTTTATTTTTACTAGATTTTTGTAAAAATTTACTTTAACTTAGAAAAAATTACTTAAACTTAGAAATTGTTTTTACTTGAATTTAGGAAAAAAAATTCTTAATAATAGAACATGTCTTTTTTTTGAGTGTGTAAGGGTTTGGGAAACTGCTTTTAAGGTTAGTGCAAAATTTATAAAAAAAAATATTTTTTTCTCAAGAGGTGACTGTACAAACAATTTGCACGGATATTTAAAACAATATATTTTGCGTTATTAACTTTAAAAGCAATTCTTTTCACTCAAAATGGTGCCCAAGTTAACGAGCTTGAATTAAAGTATCCATTCAGCAGATTTTAATAATATCGAAAAACGCTTTCGTTTAATACTCGTATTTTAATCTTCTAACTCTATTTTGTATGTGTATTTTTTGTCGGTTTCATAAAACGAACAAAAGGCAAAAGCTACCCTTGAACACATTTACAGTTGCTGAAAATAAATATGTATGTAGTCTATAAAAAAATTTTCAGAAATTATAGTACCAGAAGTCTCCGAAAGCTTTAAAGCTCAAAATTTCACTTAAATAACAAAAATCAACCAAAACTTTTTTCGAAATAGTTTAAGTTTAATTTCCTGCTGGTAACATACAGAAAATTTTATTCACTAAAAGCCAGTGTTGTCAGTATACATATGTATGTATGTATATAGTAAAACATTAAATTATAGCTACAAAAATATTTTGTTATTTTCTAATTACATTACAAATATTGTTAAATTTTAAATTTAGTAGGTAACGTCTATCCTAAAACATAAAAATTATATTCAGACCTATCGGGAATATGTTCCTTTCCCTAAAATTGTGATCGCCAATGTTTGCGTTGTTGTTGTGTCAATATACTGTTTTCTAAGTTTGTTCGCGATTTTTTGTTCACGGTAAATATTTCACGTGAACAGAATGTTCAGCTTTTTCCCCGATAAGGGTGGATATTTAAGAAAAATTAAGAACTACATTAAAATGCAAGCAATGGCGTACAAAAAATAATTGAAAACAACTTATTCCAAAAAATCAATCTATATAACATAAATTGAACTTGAGCACCGAGATAAAAATTATTATTTGAATCTCGTGGTTAGTACCTGCAGCATTGTCGTATTGAGGCAGGCTTTTTGGTGCTTCATTATCAAAATGTTGGTTTTAATTTATAAAAGAAAGTTTTCCCTTCTTGAATTTCAGAAAATTCTGTTTGAGATAAAGAGTGACAACATTTAAAATTTTTACACGAAATATTTTATGTTGTAGAAAAAATTCTTTTAAAAAAATTTCATATTCTTAACATTATTCTATTTAATAATAATCTTAAAAATATAGCCAGTGAGTTCAAATATCGACAAGTAAATCGCCAATCGCCATTTCAAAATTTTCATCGCCAAAAACGAAATTTTCGTCGCAACGTTTCGCGAGATTCGCCAAATCGGACAACACTGGTAAAAGCTCTTTTGGTTTGTGTTGTGCATGCCAAGCAGTGATGCCAATTTAGCAATTTTCTGGCTAAATTAAGCTATTTTTCATCATATTTAGCCGGAAGAAAAGTGAATTCAGCTATTAGCTATTTTTTAGCCATTTTTATTTTAGTATAGCTATTTTTTTCAAAAATTAAATTTGTTTGTGATTTTTCATAAAAAAATTTTAACTCGCAACCAAACAACACAAAAGATTAATATGTTATTGTTTTCGCATTAATATCAATAAATCCCGGCCAAAACTTGCAAAGTTTGTTGCAACAACTTTTTATTTTTGTGTGGAAGAGGTGTAGAGAGAAATACAAAATGTACCTATATAAGAACGTATAAATAAAAGATAAGTTAATGCTTAAATGAAGGTTTAAACAATAGCCCCCTTATGCAAAAACGAATGGTAAATTTAAAGTTGGTTTAACAAACGAATTTTGTATGGCAAAACCGGTTTTAAAGCATGCTTTAACTTTAACAATCGTTTTTGCATAAGAGCATAGGAAATTAACAAAAACTATAAACAAAACTTTCGCTAGGAATGGATTAGTAACCCAAAAATTTAAAAACTGAATAGCAGAATGTGCAAATGGATAGAAGGCGTACTGCAAATATTTCAAGTTTTAGTACATGCTCAGTTTTTGCTTGTTTTTTGATCTGAAGAAAAAAAATATTTATTACTTCAATTTATTAAATTTAATTACTTTAAAAATGTTCCCTATTTGCTTAAAAAAATATGAAATAATTTTTTGTTTTTGCTTCAAGTTCAGGATTTATTTCATTAGATGGCGTTTAGCCATTTTTTAGTAATTTTTAGCAATTTTTTTGTCTACATTTATTGGTGAAGGAGTTCTGGCATCACTGATGCCAAGTAGTGTTGTTTATTATATTTTTCTTGTTCGAACGGACATATAATTTTAAACGTTTGTTTCGAATATTCGAACGAATAAAAAACGTATTCCAATAATTTGAAAAAAGCTGGCAAAAACGACAAGCATGAGTATTACTAAAAACCGAAAGGAAACTAGTTAAAAAGTGTACATATTTATACACATTTACAAAAATTTTTTATTTTATCATTGAATTCTTTCAAAATGGTCAATTAAAAACATTTCTATATCATGTATTTTTTTTTTTTTTTACTTTTAATAAAATAACAAGTAGACATCTTTGTTTCTCAAATTGTTAATGCTGCTGATATAAAATAGAATTAAAAATAATATAAAGTTTTTTTATAAAGAGAAGTAACTAACACTCAGGCAAAGAATGCCTACTACTATTATTGCACCCAGAAAAAAGATTATGTTTTTAAAACTAATTTAGGTTTACAAAAGACTTAACAAACAAATACAAAATTAGTTTTTTAAATCAAAATTATTTCTTATTATAAATACGGCAGTTAAAATTTAATGAAACACTTGTGTGAATTTCTTTTAGTAAGTCTTCTCTCGTTTTAAATAATAAATCCTACACAAATATTTTGCACATTTCTCATTATTAATTTGAACCCATTTTTTATTAACATATTAATAAAGATATAAACATGAATGTATGTATATATTTATTATTATATTAAGTTAAATATAAATATCTAATAATAAAAAGCACTAAAACATAATTAAAACAAACATATGCAAAAAAAATTCTCATGTTTCGTTTTTAATGGAAATAACCCAGCGACATTTTTTGACATCATGTCGAAAGGAAAATTAACGTCCTGTCCCATAATGTTAATAGAAAACCTTCGATCGATTACTTCTTACATGCATACATTGAAAACAAAAACAATTTTTTTTATTTTATTGTTTTTTTTTAATACTAGTTGTCGATTGAACGTTCTGATTCTTATTCAGTATTATCCTTAAAAGTCTGATCGTTTTATTATATACTATATTCTCTTTCAAAAATTTCATCTGACTTTATATTGCTATTTACCTGTACTTTGCCGGGAGTAAAAGTTTTTTGAATATGTGTCAATGTCAATTATTTAGAAATTTAACGGAATATTCTGTACACCTTCTGAAGTTAACTGAGGATAATTATGCGGCATATGGTTAACGCCTTATGAAATTTCTCAGAAATTTCTAATTTTTGGTATAATAATTTTTGTCGATTTTAAAACTTGTGCAGACTTTCTCCCAGAATTCCAACCGAATTCCGCAAACAATGCTCGCTGGGTAACCATTAGGGAAGTAACGAATGTTCGCATTCGCAAATTATTCGCTTACTTTTGCTATTTGCATTCGCTAAAATAAATGAGAATATTTCAAGCGAATATTAAAGACAAAAAAAATTTTACTTCATTTACGAAAATAGTTCTACGATTAATTAACTTCAAAAAGACAGCATAAAAAGATACATATGTATATCGTCGGTTTGTTTCTGTTTTGATGTATTGGACAAAAATGTGTTTTCGAGCAAATCGAAGAATGTTTAGTTCATTAGTTTTATAAAAATTCACGATAGAATTTTATGTTTAATAATAAAAGTAATAGATACATATGATTTTTATTCAAACTTAAAGTTGATAAACTTTTTACATCTAACATGAAAAGTTATTAGGACGTAAAGAAAAAATGACAAAAATCTTTTGGCAACGCATTTCACATTCATAAAAACAATATTGTTCACTACTTCCTTAAGTGGTTTAAATTACTGTATATATTTAAGTAGATATAAAATGTGAAAATATCAGTTTTATTCAAATAACATGACTTTTAGAGGTAAAACAAAGGAAGAAATAAAAGACAGTGATTATATTTAACAAAAGAAATTGTATTAATAAAAAATAAATATGGATTAATTTCATTTACAATAGTTAAATTTTTATATTTTGCTTTGATTTACGTTCTTTGAGTAGAATATGCATTGATATATATAAATTATAACAGACTTGAATAACAATGTTAATACTTTTACTTGAGAAATTTGCCATACATAAAAAAAAATTGTCGATTGCCGTAAAACAGACTTTACAATGTTCAAAAATTGTGGAAATGACGCAAACTTTCACTTCGATATTTCCAGATATATTCAAGACGTTGGAAAACTGATAACGAATTTGGAAAGAGGACACATTATGCATATATAATCAATCAATAAGTCAATTTTATTAAAAATGTCCCATACATCAAAACAGAAACAAACCGACGATATGTAATTAAAAGTAGCTGCGTTTCGAACCCCAAACACAGTGGTGCTTGGAAGTACTTTTCAGTTTTTGAAAAAGAAAAGGCAGTATTTGATTTGCGAGAAAATATTTTCTACTGAAGACTAGTCTGAAAAATGTTGAGCACCATTCATTACTTCGTACAAAAAATTTTAAATGCAAACACTTTTAACTAGTCCGTGTTTGTTGTAAATTCCATGCGAAACAAGTACCACTCACATTATGACAACTTAAAATGTTGAAGATGCATACATATATTTCATATGTTTTTCCCAATACTACCACTTCTGAATGATTTTTTCATGAACAATTCATTCCAAATTTTCACATGAAATGTTGAACAAAGTACCAGACTTTAGGGCCAAGGTACGATTGCGTAACATTTTTAAAACTTATTTGTAATTATTATCCTTACTAATTTTACCATAATTACATATATCTTTCTGTTTTAAAAATTTGTATTTTTAATAAATTAATATATGTACATTAGAGTGGGTCAATTTTTTTCTCGACCAAGCGGTTGTCAAAATCGCAATCTACGTCAAATTCTATGAAGGTTTGCCTAAGAAACCATGGGTCTAAAATCAAAATCGAGCTTTCCATTTTTAACGAGAAACTTTTCCTTGATTTTTTTATATATTTTTTGAATTTGATAAAATTTTATTGAGTCTTCTAAAAAACTTGACAAAAGTGATTATGGTTACGTTCGTAAAAGCATTTATAGTGCACGTACTCGTATGCAGCATCATGAACATCTAACGATCAAAAATGCATAACTTGGCATTACTGTTTAGAGCCGAACGTTTTTAATGGATTTAATGAGGTAATTTACACGGGATTAATTATGCTGGCACAACATGCCAGTTTGTAGGCAAATTCGGTGAAGAGAGTGGTTTTTTATTTGGCATAATTTTTCAACCAGCTTCAACCCCGCATTGGCAGCACAAAACCAATACATACACACTTGCGAAACCACAGGTTCGGTGTTTGTTATTTTACAGAGCGTATTTACCCATTTATGCAAAAACGATTGGTAATTTAAAGTTTTAAGAGCATAATGC
Organism: Tachina fera; assembly: GCA_905220375.1. Lineage (NCBI taxonomy): Eukaryota > Metazoa > Arthropoda > Insecta > Diptera > Tachinidae > Tachina > Tachina fera. Next base: position 66,449,320 of record LR999964.1, read on the forward strand.
TCTTATGCAAAAACAATTATTAAAGTTAAAGCATGCGTTAAAACCGGCTTTACAATACAAAATTCGTTTTTTAAACCAACTTTAAATTTACTAATCGTTTTTGCATAAGGGAGTTAGTCTTTAGTTGGCCATCGTCCTGGAAACATGAATTTAAAAGAAGAAGGGGGTTGGTCACGTCAACAAACTTTAAAACTAATAATTGAATTTATTGTTTTTTCGTGTTAAATAAATTATGTCGGTCTTTTACTTACTTTACTTTACTTTTTACTTAGACTTTTTAAGAAAATTTTGTATGGAAATTTGTTTTAAAAAACCTTTTTAAAGCCTCAATAAGTTTTATAAATAAGGCTGTATGAAAATAAAATGAACGAGATTTTAATTCTTTTAAAAAAAGTTACAAAAAGTACTTCTGGATAATGTAACTATTTAGAAATATGAATACATTTTCGCATTAATTCATAAAACATAATCACCCTTATTCCAATTGGCGTTATCGACGTCACTTTAACACAACACCAAAAATTTGGCCGTTGTTTACTCGCTCTGGAGAAAAATTTTGCGTAACTGACAATCTATTTCCGTTCCCTAAGGTCTAGAAAATAGCATAAACCTGCCAACAGGAGTCAGTTGTTTTCGACAACGGATATACGAGCACCAATTTTTTGGTGTTGTGTTAAAGTGACGTCGATGGCGACAACTGGAATAAGAGTGAATGAAAACAATTTTTTCCTTTGAATTTTTTAGTAAATATTGCCAATAATAAAAAATTGCTCATTCATTACCATTTTTCCTGCAAGTATGCTCCGATACGTTTATAACGAAAACCAAACTTGAAATGAATAAATAAAACACTAACGCACACAAAGCTGCGTATACGTATACATTTTATGCCAGATGAATTAGTTTCATGTAATTTGGAAAAGAAAATAAAATTTTGCGGCTTAAAAATTGTTCTCGTGTAAACTACCTCAAGCGGCATACCTGCTGCAAATGGCGCAGTAATGAAAAAAATTCAAAAAAAAGTCCAGAAAACCCAAGTTTTTGGATTAAATTCGATTTTAGCGACCTCTAAACCTCTTCCGAAAAATCTGAAAAAATCACCAAAATACTTCACTCTATTAGTTTTCAAAAAATGCTGGGGCGAAAGAAATTTTTTTTTGGGACACACTAATAATCACGCATACGCAGTAAAACCTGGCAGAAATGTCGTACCCTATGTTTCCCTATGTTTCCGCTTGTTTGAAAGGAAATTTCATTAGCTTTTTAAAGCTGTTTAGACAACAAACCAATTTTGTTGTTTATGTTAATTAAAAACAAACGTTGAATGAAAATTTATATTAAATCATGGAAAAAAGTAAAGCTCATGAAATTTCCTTTCGAACAAGCCGAAACATAATCACTTTTGTCAAGTTTCTTAGAAGATTCAATAATATTTTAGCAAATTATAAACAAATTTATATAAAATACTTGAGGAAAAGTTTGTCGTTAAAAATGGGAAGCTCGATTTTGTTTTTAGACCCAGGTTCCTTTAGCAAATCTTCTTGGAATTCGTCGTAGATTACGATTTTGACAACGCTTGGTGAATTTTTTTTACTCCATACAAATTGACCCACTCTAATGTACATATATTAGCTCCATTAAAGACTAAATTTAAATAAAATTCTATATATGTAGTACTCCTTTGTATATAACACACAACTTCATGTTCTTATACAAATTTATTTTCATGTGATTAATAAACGTATTGCAATATTTGCATTCGCTTTCGAAAAAATTAAAATGTGTTATTCGCTTTCGCATTCGCATTCGCTAAACTGGTATTCGTTACGTCCCTAGTAACCATAACCACAAACAAACAACTGGGCACATGCTCGAATGTATGTATTTTTGTATTTAATTACACTCTAACAGGCGGCAAATTCCTACTCTCACTCCAACAAACAATTCGAAAAATTTATTGTATGATGATTGCGAGGGTGGCGGGGTCTAAATTTTTAAAGACCTGCAAGCGCACTACGTTTTGGTTTCGGGATCTTAGTTGTTGCTGTGTTTTTGTTCTGAGTTTGAATTTGTCAAACAATAAGTTTTACCGTATAACTGTCGAGCTATTGTGAAATGAAGTGAGTAGGGGCGACAGTAGGTGTGATGTCAAGCAAGTCATGCACTTGTTCACTCGCTTGCTTACATGTGTTTGGGTTGATAAATTAAAGTTTGTTTATTTGTTTTCTATTGTGAGGCATTCGATGATGCGATGATGCACTGAAGCACAGTGGGATTAATCACAAAACATATACAGTGCTTTTTGCTTAAAGCGAACTTGCAGGGACTGATCAAATATGTTCGTTTTAAGCGAAGTTCGTTTTAAGTGAAGACATCAAGAAACCATTATTGTGTGTGCACATGTCTTTTTTAATACTTTGGCTATTTATTTATTTATTAAAACAATTTTAGAGCATTATAGTCTTTAAAAAAATCAGTTATTTTAGTTTGCTTAGTATATTGGCTTCATTTATATACACTTCCACTTGGGCCAAGTGGTCAAGAATTTTTTGTGGAGTGTCGCGAGACTGAAGAAAATTTCTTACACAGCTTACGCTACACATTGCAACTTTGCATTTTTTGTTATTTTTTTTTGTTTATGGCAACACACTTCTTGGTTCGTTTTAAGCGAAAAAAAGAACAATTTACATGCAAAAAAAGTTTGTTATAACCGAAAGTTCGCTTTAAGCGGTTTCGTTATAAGTGAAAAAATTTTCATGGTTTTATAGAAATAAAAGTTCGTACTTTCCAAAATGTTTCGTTTTAGGCGAAAGTTCGTTTTAAGCGGGTTCGCTATAAACGAAAAATACTGTATATGTAAATAATTAACAAACTGGTGGTTGTATCATTTGTTAATTTAAAAATGCAGCTACATAAATGAAGGTTAGCTGCGAAAAACGTTGTAAGTGACAAAATAATAATTTTTCAGGAGACCCAAAAACATATTTTAAAGTAACTGTGTTTTTTTTTGTTAAATTTTTTAAGCTTATCGAAAATAATGATAATTAGCCTTAACTTTTAGTTAGTTACTTACAAAGTTCTTCCACTAACTAACTGTTTGTAATTATAATTTGTAATTATAGTTTGTAATGCATAATTTTGAATGGTTTGATGTTTGCACACCGCAAGGGAGAAATGTTAACGGTAATCTGTGAAGAAACTGGTTTTGCATAAACTAACTTTTTTAACTTTATTAGCGGCTACGTTTCACATATGTATGAGTGTTTTTCTATGCATCTGTTAAGTTTCTCTGTACTTCTTGTTCGTATGATTACACTAATACACTAATACATAGCTCACACCGATTTTATAATGCTATACGATCTTACTCAAAATGTGTGATTGTATTGTGAAGAAGATTTTTATCCCCTAGCGTATAGATGTTTACACATTAAAGAATGGATTTTTCGATATGATTAAACATATAGTAGAGTAAGTATGTAAATGTTTTTTCATTAAATATAACAAAATGTGTGTAAGATGTAAGCGAAAGGTGTATTATCGATTGGTATTATGTACGGAATGGACCACTGTGCATTTTGTAGTCGTCATAGAGTGCTTATACACTCGTTTACAAATCGTCGCCTTTAAATCGTTTATAGTTCAAATTTTCAGTTGTTCGTAAGTATTTACTTATGTGCATATTAATACATTTGTTTGTATGTATATGTGTGTATGTATTCTTGTCGTTGTTGCTCTCTATTTTTTGTTTATTTTATTCTTCACAATCAACCTCTCGTTTTGAACTGAAAAGCACGTGTTTTCAAACGTGATAAAAGCAAACTCACTACAAAATAAACACAAAAAATAATCATAACAACAACACTAAGCACACACGAGAAAAAACAAATAATAATAACACAAGCCAACCAAAACACATTCAAGCACAATAACGTCAATGTTTGCCGCTCTGTAGCAGCCTTGAGTAGCGATAAACGTTAAAGACAACTGCGCCGTGACTGTTACTCGAGCAGCATATATTTTTTGCCAATCATATTATTAGAATAATTGCATTACTTCATGTGTTTTTGTTTGCTTTATAGTATAAAGTTTATTATACTAAAAACAATGTTGTCAGTTTTTCAATTAAACTAGTAACTGGGCATGTAGCGAGATGTCGCTACAGGTGTATTAGAAAAATATTTGTGAACATAAGTAAGTGTGTACATGGTTACATATTTACGGTCCTATGTATAAGCAAAAATTGGCATAAAATTAGCATAAGTGACAAAATTGAATTAGGTTTTAACGAGTTCCTCCATACAATTTGACATTAAAAGCATTACCTAATTTTAACCCACCTCGTAAGTCCTAGCATGCTTTTTAATGTAAAGTTTCATCGGAAAACTCTTTAATATCATGTTAAATTTTGCCAGTTATACTAACTTCATGCCAATTTTTGCTTATATGTACATAGGGCCGCTAGTGTTTTTAAAACCATCAGTCTGGCAAGGCTGTCAGCTGTTATTTACTTAGTGAAATGTTTGCTATTTATGCGTAAAAATAGTTAAAAATTACTTATTAAATTAATAGTTTTAGCAGTTTTTCCAGCATGACAGGCAGCTTATGGTCGTTATAATCGACCTATTGTGCAAGGAATTGGCAAGATTATAAAGAAAAATTAAGAGACTGCATGCAGATGGTAAATTGCAATGTGAGCACCTTCGAAAATATCACATCTCTTAGTAAAAGTTTGGCCAATACTCGGAAGAACCGCTACCGTTAATTCAGATCGCTATGGCCGTATGATAACCAACTTTTTTTATGCAATTAACATCCATTTTTACAATGTATGGTTAAGAGTTAACTTGAAATTTAACTGACAGTTCTTCATACAAAACTTGCCGTTAAAGTCCCTGTTATCCTTTAACATAGAACTGGAAGATACATACATATGTAGTTTCAACGAGACGGTGTCACGAGCCACACAATACGACCGATTTGAATACATTCAAACAATTTTACTAACACCAAAAAAAAGTCTTGCTTTGCTGCTTTACATACAAGCCTTGAGATTTCATTCATTTCAAGGTCTGGCATATATATAAAATTTTTTTTATACATTTTTCCATGACAACTCCTTGTGGGAGATGGGGTGGATAATATCCCGGCTGTTGCTTCTGACAGCGCTGTTAATACGAATGCCAGTGACGATGTCACTGTACAAATATGTGTGCAAATGAAGATTATGAAATGATGTTGGTAAATTGGGAAAACGTGCATATGATTTAAACATGTGATTTGAGCTTAGATTTCAATACACATCCCCAAACACATGCATTTATACTTATTCATATACATACATATGTATGTAAGTATTTACATCGATACATACTCGAACACATGAAAACTTAATAGTAAGAGCACTGCGTCCAACAAGTTGTTGCTTTATTTTAACCACAAAATGCATTTTTCTATGTGTTAGTATTTATTTATTGAAAATGAAGAGCCAGCGGCAATAAATAGAATGATATTTTTATTTATAATTATGAAAAGTGCATAGTTTTGAGTTATTTTTATTTGCAAGTTTTTTTTAATGTCAAGCACACAAATCAAATATTATTCAAAACATTGCATCATATTTAAAGGTATACTTGCAATACAATGCGACTCACTCACATGATTGACTATCTTAATTTAATGTCTTTAGTGTTTCGGCTAGATAAACGTACTTTGCCACACTACCTTATTTGTATTCCGGGGGAAAACATCCACTTTTTAAGCGCATATTTCTCAGCTATTAGAAGAACATACGAAATTACCTAAATTATACATACATACATCATATGCAGCAAACAATATTGCAGGTAAATCTAACCAATTTTCATTGTCAAGCTTACAGTTAGTGTAAGTGTTCTTGGAATTTCAATTAAACAATATTTTTCTGGTTAATCTAAACAATTTGCATTTGTTATTTTATTTTAATTGCAAATTTTTGTTGTGCCTTAAAGGAAATGATCGAAATTAAATGGTTGAAATCACTTAATTGAATCTATAGGAAAATAAAATATTCCTGAGTTAAAAATAATAAATTAAACTATTACGGCTTACCATACAGGAGTTTACATGTGGCACACATACATATGTAAGTATGCCCAAAAAAGCTTAACCACTAATTACAAATGAAAAACTATTTGATTCAGACAAGTATATATTAGAGACCTACGTAAACAGTCTTGAAATGTAAATACGTATGGTATTTAAATGTATTCTCGGGGCATTTATTATACCAAACCAATAATAAATGCTGTCGCATAATAAGGAAAGCACGTTGGATGCTTTGGTGTTCGTGTATATGAGTGTTAACAAGCGATGTCGCAAAGACTTTTTGTTCATAACAAATAATCAAAAGAAGTAATGTTGTTGCCTGTACGCTTGTTATTTTGCATATTGTACGTTTGAGTGTGTGTGTGTGTGTGTAAGATGTAGATGGTAAGCTATTATGTCTTTAACGGAGATTTTTTTAAGGCAAGCGCATACAACTAATGTCAATGCATGTCTGCGTTTGTCACTGTTGCCAACTTTTTTCCAACAAATATAGCTAAAGTAAACAAAAAATAGCTAGAAAATAGTTAAGTTTCAAAATGATTTGAAAATTTAGCGATAAATAGCTAAAAAATACATTTTATTTTAGGTTGTTTCAAAAATTTTACGGTAACTTGTTAACTTCTTTCGTACTTCACAAATTTTCCTACAAATTTTATAAAATACTAAGTAAAAGTAATGTAATAGGTTAATAAGAAGCTTATTTTATTAAAAAAAAGATATACATAATATAGGCCTGCACAGATATACCTATTTTCACCAGTTTTGTTTGTGTTGGTTCTGATATGAACAGACACATATGTTATTCACCGCTGCTGTTAATTCGGGACTTCCCCATTTAAAAATTGCTTCAAATTATAGAGTAAAAGCAGTGTTCACAGAACTGCCAATTTTTGTATGGTTTTCGAGTATTACACTTTTTAAGTTAATAAAAAGCTTTATTTAAAGGATTAATAATATGAACGTATTTACTTATGTATAAAAGCACTTATCAAGACGGATCTTAGGCTGGATGTGAGTACATTAGCTCACTTTTAAACCTGCATTGTTGTGGCGCTATTCAATCACCTTTTTTCTATAGTTTGCTTCATATACGTTCAACGCTTCTAAACAAGCTCACATTTAAAGCAAATTATGATAAACAAAAAATCGCTAGAATTCCCGCTAATAGCTAAATCATAATTTTTCCAGCAAAATGAACTTAAAAATCGCTAGATTTGACGAGAAAATAGCTGAATTGGCAACAGTGGCGTTTGTATATGCGCAGAAAAATAAAAGAGCATACACAAAACGTGTGTGCTAATGTACATGCATGACGTTTGTACGCTTCCATGCATATGAAGACGCAAGCATGACAAATTCTTCCGAAGTATTTTCTTGTTTACTCTTATACCTGCAATAACAACAACAATGTTGTTTAGCGTTTTTTTAAGAAGATTTCGTTGTAGTGAAGCATTTGAAAAAATTCCTCGTGTCTTAAAAGTTCTTGTAAGTGGTTTTGTGCAGGACTTTGGTATTTATTAAGTTAAACATTTTCATACATAGCTAATAGACAATTTTGTTAAATCCAACCTGATTGGAAACTGTTTAAATCCATAAACACATGTCTGAATCAGACAGTTTGTCATTAGTAATAAGTGGTTATGCTCTTTTGGGGACATGTGTGCCAGACGTAAACTCGTCCTTACTTCCTTGTTTACAGTAGACACTTCTGTTACTGTATATTATAATTTTTATGCAATCACTTTAATATGTATTTCAGTAGAATTTTGGACCCTAATCGAAGGAATAACTTAATGGCTTGATTGTGGATGGCAACCGAACTTTAGTTCTCTTGTAGATTGGCTACTGAAAATAGTGTAAACAAAAGTTTAAAATATAAGAAATGTGAACCGTAAAAAAATTACTTACAACAGAGATTATTCATTAATTCAGTGGAACTATTCATATTTTTCGTCAAATGCGTTTCTTATATATTTTATTTATTTACATATGCTTATGCGTTACGTTTCTAATATGAATATTCTAACAAAATCATTTTGTTTGTTTTTCTTTGCAGGTAAGCATAATTGATTTTAATTCAAAACTAAGTGTCCTTTATGCCCCGTTCAGACTATTATACAAGTATTAATACTTTTGTGGAAAATGCACCTCTGACATGTTGAGTTGTTATTGTTTTTTTTGAAATTTTTGAAACAAATATAAGACCAGAGATGCATTTTCGTCAGAAGTATTAATACTTGTATTATAGTCTGAGTGGCCCTTTACCAAGGTAAGTTAAAAGTCTGTATTTTTGAAATTCAATTTTGAAAATGTCAAAAACGAACCTTGCTTGCATAAAATTGATAGCTTATTCTTAGTTAATTTATAGCTTATATTTCTTCTATGAGATTCTCAAACGAAGCCCTTTTTTGTAAGCATTTTTGAACTGTGTTTAAAGTCTACTGTCACACAAATGAAATAGATAATACATAGATCTCAAATTATTTCAGTTATGCGACCAATAAATTTGTTATTATTCAAATGTAGCGCAGTGTACATATACGTGTATTGTTATTAGCAAACTCATTTATTGATAAGTTGCTGTATGCATGCGTGTGAGTGTGTTTTTACGTGTGCGATTGTATGATGTATGACATCCTGAGAAGTATAAAATCACTAATTGAACTTTAATCAAATCAGTCAAAATGTAAATTAAAACAAACTATAAAAACTAACCTATTCTTTGTCTGAAACTATCTATGGATTTATGCATGTATGCATGTGTATTTGTGTGAGTGATCAAAGGTGGATACGTATGTATTGGCATTATTAGCCAGACATAGAATAAAACCTATTCATCCATTTAACAAGTCAAGCATTCATTCCATCATATTCAATAATGTGGTGTGTGTACGCTCGTGTAAGTAAAATGCAAATTTCAATGTGACCAGATCTTAACAAATCGTGGTGACCCACACACAAACATAATACTCGTATAATAATAAATAAGAATATTCTTAAGTCGATTTAGGCTATAAATTACGAATTAAAAATTGCAAAATTTAAATTAATTTGTGCGATTCCGAGGAAAGTTTCAGGAAAATTATTTCTTGTTTGTTCCCAGCAAAACACTTTGTTTACTAGAATGCAAAAAAGTGTATGTACTACCCAGACGTAAGTACTTACAGTTTGACCGAACAACTCATTATTTTTATTTGAGAAGTTAAAAAAGTATAGAATACCCTTTACTTTTTGCCAACAAACATTCAAAAGTTAATACTTAATGGGTTATTTGTTCTAATAAAAATAAATAAATATTTCTAACACAATTCTGAAACTTGTACTGCTTTTTGAGATTGTTAAAAATCGTAATTTTACAAATAAATAAATATGTGTATTGCAGGGTATGCAAAATTTTATAACAAAAATTAAAGTCAGGTAAACGTAAAACCTAAGTTAGTTTATTTAAATTCAAGCACAAATTTTCCTTGTTTTCGAAGCTCATGCTTACGATCAATAAATTGTTGTCTATATAAACACACACATATTTCAGTAATAACTGGAAAGTAGTAAAATAATCCTTGCTCTTAATAAAACTTTGTGTCAATTATTAAGTTTTTTATTTAAGCTTGACTCCCTGTATATACACATATGGCCATTAAAATAGGTGCGACCTTTTTAATCTGTGAAAATGCATATTTTTCGATTTCATGTGATCAAATAGCCGATCTTCGTTAATATTTAAATAAAAATAACAATAAAAAAGTAACATTTTAAATTAAATAACAGACCATGTGAAAAAAAACGATTTTGATTTTACCGTTTTTGAAAATTTTAAGATACAGCAAGTTGTCTAAATTACATTAACTGATAAAATACCATTTAATTGATTTTTTTAAAATTTTGGTGTTAATTGTTGTATTCTGTTTAAAAAAATACATGAGTTTTCATGAGATCTATTAAAATTGCCAATTATTTGTGCAATTGGGCAAAAATGCAAGACTGGTTTTATGAAGCCCCTTGGCAACTTTTGTAAAAACAGTTGCACAATTGCACAACGCAAGTTTACGAGTTTAAAATGTTGGCCAAACTTAACAAGTTTGTGTAAATAAATTTACATAAAACTTTTGACATTTTATTTACGAGAGTGTAAAAATGCACATTTGCACAATTTGCAAGACTTTTGAACAATCTTATGAAAACCCTTACTAACTTAACAAATTTATTACAATTGTGTACATGGGATTTTAACATTTTTCGATGCTCGTTTTGGAACACCCTTTAATATCTAACTGTCATGTATTTGTTGTTGTAGCGGTCGAAGTTCTACATACGCTGTCCAAATTTCGGGGCCGTAGCTCTTACGGTTTTCGAGAATATAGCCTGTGACAGACAGACGTACAGACAGACAGCGTAGCGAAAACGATAGGGTTCATTTTCACAGGAAAATTAACAAAAAATAACTGCCTCGTATACGTTTCAAGGCAATTTCATATAAGGTATACTCAGCTCAATTCGCTTTGAGAAATTTATACTTGAAATGTCAGAAAAATGTGTCTTGACATCCCAGGTATATTCAAATTACAAGCGGTGAAAATATTTACCTGATCCCTTGCGAAAACCTAGGATGGATTCGTCTTGTGCACGTTTAAACAAAATTGCCATAAAAATTTTGACTTATGCAAAAAAAAAATTTTTAAATTTAACTTCGACTTCAAAGATGATAACGAAGTCAGGATAAGAACTTTGGAAATGTATTTTGGATAAATATCAATTTGCTGAAAGTTTTTTTTTTTTTTTTTGTAATGAAAGCTCACTTTTGCTATCTTTAAATTTACAACAGTGCCATTGTCGTTTGTTATTTACTAATTATGCACATCTTAGTTAATTTGCTTACTTTTTCTACTTAAGGCAAACTCTTTTGGTTTGTTACTATTAAGTATATTTATTTAATTTTTGCCACAAGCCCATGGCTATTAATTATAGTTAATTTTAATTATTATTGTTCGAATTTCGTATCGCTTTTTAAGGCAAGCTTTTTATTTATAATTGTTATTGCAATAAACATCTACTGATGTAATAGTGACAGAGAGCATCACAAATAGCAAAGCCAAATATTTCTTACAACTAACGTTCGTCCATATTGAGATTTAAAAGGCGAAAAATTAAAATAAAAATATTTGGCTCGGAAGGATATTAAAGCTTTTTATTTACATTTATTTATTTATTGTATCTTCAATTATGAACTAACAATAAGTATTCAAATCTTAAATCTAAAATATAAGTATTAGGCCCGACCACTGTCGGACATAAACTTAGTGATAGTTAGAAATAATGCATAAGTATTGATAATCAAAAAAAAAAGAGAAAAAAATATTAAAGTAAAAAAATTCTTTAAAGTATTAAAATAGCCCCAAATTGGTCAAATATGCTCCAAAAGTTCGAAAAAAAAAATTCTAAAAATATGCGTGGAAGATAGAATTATGCAAAAATACGCTTTAAAGGGCAAAATATGCAAAAATTGCAATAACAAATAGATAGAAAAATTCAAATAAAGTTTAGAAACGGATAAATATCTTCACACCGCATTAATACGCCACACAAGAAAAGGCATGCAATTGCATATTTGCGGTTTCCATGGTTATGACGTTCTTTGAGTAAATGAGCGATATATAGTTTGTTTAGCAATAAAACTTTTTTAAATTTTCCATCAATCTGCTGAATTTATTAAATACAATTTTTAAATTATTCTGTTCATAATTTCAAACACTGAGTTGCTTAGTTCAATCCTTAATTTTCATTTATTTTCAAATTTTTATGGAGAGGTAAATTTTTGAAATCTGGTCACACTGTCAACCTTATGGGTATGTCAAATTCATGCATTACAGCTCTAACCTTATTTACATTGATACAACTAATTCATTCAGTAATTGCATGTAAAAGTATGCACATATGTGTGTATGTTTGTATGTATGCATGTATAAGCATTGCTGTTGCTGCTGATATTGCTGTTGTTGTGGTTGTTACCGTCATTTGAGTGTGGCAACAACACGTGTTTAGAACACTGGTAGACAGTGGGCTTTAGGTCATACTGAGATCCGCGTGACTTTATTTGTGTGGTGCCAACGTGCAAATCTATTTGTGTTTGTAAATGTATAGATAGATTTGTGCAGTCATGTATGGATTTGTGCGTTTTTCTGTGTGTTTTATCTATGTATGGATGTATGTATGGATGTATGTATGTATGTAAGGATGTGTGCATTTGAGTGTATCTGCCTTTTTATTTGATCCCATCCAGGTTTTTTTACATTTTGTTTTTATTCGTTTGTTCATTTTGTCATTACACCAGCGTTGCCACTTTCTGTGTAATAGTGTAAAATCTGTACTATTTAAAATTCTTTGCACTATTTTTGCACCATAAATTTTTTGTGTAATTTTGCACTATTTGAATTTAACGGCATTCATATTTTTTGCTTAAAAGCGACAACAGCATAAGTAGACTTAGGTTAGCAGGCTGTTGGTGAAGAAATGAAAAATCTTTGTCTACAGACAATTTTAATTATAAAGATACAAACAAATCAATATTGATTTAAGTTAAACTGCAATAAAATTTGTATCCCATATTTAGAAGATTTCCTAAGAAATCTGAGATCATATTAGGTAGAACATTAGTTATTTAAGGCTATGTAAACTCCAAAAATTTCCACGCTATTTCCAAGTACACTCAAAAAAAAATTAACTAAAACTTTGGAAAATTTTTTAAATTTTAATAAACAAATTGTTGTATGGCGCCAAAGCTGCTTTTTACTTGAAACCAGTAAAATATTTACTAAATTTCTAGTTCATTGCTGAACTAGTTTATAGTAATTATGTTTTAATATTTAAGTAAAATTTTCCTAAAATTAAGTAAAATTTTCTTATAAAAATCGGAGCTTTGGAAAAAATTTTTTTCGTCCTTGATCTCAAATTTAGTAAATTTTCCAATTTTTTTTTGTTTTTATTTCTGGTACCTACTTATTTTTATTTTTAATTAAATTCTATACACCAAATGATATGTTATTTATTATATCTTCATATTATATTCTTAATTATAATTCATCATACATACATATAAATTCCTTGAGAGTTGACAAGTATTGAACCAGCAACCTTCTGATTGATAAACAAGCACTCTAACCAATTGCCTAACAAGGCAGCCTGAATAAGTATTGAAATTATTGATTTTTAAAATTTTATTTTATTTAAAAAGAAATAAATTTCAAGTTCAAATATTCTTCGAAAATATGAAAAATTTACTTAGATTTTTTGCTAAATGAAAATTAATAATAAATTCTATAATTCAAAGAAAAAATACTTAAAACTGTTAAATATTTTCCTAAAATTTAGTATACCTTCTTACATCTTTTAAGTAAGTCAAATTTTATGAACTTATCAGGAGTAATTCATTTCCTCAAGTTTATTTTTTGATTTAAGACGAAATTGACTCGTGTTTAATATAAAATTTCCTTCAGTTTATAACCATTTTCCTACTCTTAGTAAATATTTCCTTTAAGTCAGTAAAAATTTCCTGAAATGTGAGAAATTTATTGTGTATTTTTATGAACTATTTTTATTTTTTACTCATATTAAGTAATTTTTACTAGATTTTTGTAAAAATTTACTTAAACTTAGAAAAAATAACTTAAACTTAGAAATGTTTTTTACTTGAATTTAGGAAAAAAAAATTCTTAATAATAGTACATGTCTTTTTTTTGAGTGTAGGAAGCCATTGTTATCACTAAAAGCTCACATTAAATGTTCTCCAGATCAATTGAATTCAATACTTCATTATATTTAAGATTGAAAGTTTTTGAAGATCATTCCAATATAACTGAGTCAATGCTGTCGGCATTGAATGAAAAATCTACAAAATATTATTTGCATTTCTTTTTATATTCCTTTATACTATTAACTAATGTGCACATTGAAGGTTGAAGTTATTAAAGTTTTAAAATTTTTTTCTAATTACATAAATCTGGGGGCAAATCACGGCATTCGTTATCGAACGAAATAATGAAATATTTAAATTTCGAATCGTATCGACTGCCGTAATTTACCCCCTGATTTTTTAAACAAAATGAATTATTTTTTTTTTGACAATAAAAACGAGCAACTTTTTGTACAAAAATTAAAGTTATTAGGCAGATTTTGTAAAAAATTTCGTTTCTAAATGTTTCAAATTTGTATAAAAAATAACGAAAATTCGTTTAAAAAAATTTTTTTTCCATACAAATTTCAAAACGAAAAAAACGTTCCTATTTACAAAATTTGGCCTTATATTGGTTTAGCTACTATATACATGCATATACATATGTATATTCGTTAGCGATTTTTAAAAATCGATTTCCATTTGTTAAGCTAAACTATCAAAACTTAGATAATGGGTGGCGTGAACATGCACTTTTTGATCACAAAGACCTTAATATTGAAATTTACTGGTCTAAAATTTTTCAAAGCAGAAACTGTGCTGACGATGTTCTCTTTCTTAATTTAGAGGTTGTGGTACTACCATTCTTAAACGCATCTATATAAAAAAATAGTTTCATTGAATGTATAAAAAGTATAAAAAAAGTATTTTCAAGAAATCCCATCTGGAGTGTTGAGTAATAGAGCCCTTGTGTTCCTCTTTTTTAAGCGGATGTGTCCAGTAAAGTTCAAAATTTTATGAGCAAGCGGATTATGATGTGAATCGAGTTTTGTTAAATATTTGTCTGCGTATTTTGCAATTTCTTCAATCACTAGTGGCATATTCAAATCACGATGTATATTTGAGTTTTTGATGTACAATGGAGCCGATGTTATTAACCGTAAAATTTTGTTTTGCCTTCGTTGGATTCTCTCTACATTGGAAGCTGAAGCAGTGCCCCATAACTGGATACTGTAACACCATATTGGCTTCAAAAGCAACTTGTATATTAAGTTATTAGAAAATAATAATTAAGTTAATTAGAAAATAATAATTAATAGTATGCGTTCTGGCATCCGAATTTAGATGAAAACAAATTTTAAATGGACGATTTCAAATTTTTAGATTTTTTGGCCTTCACTTTTGGCAAAAACACTCGTAATCTTTTTACTTGTTAACAGTCTGGTGAATTAAAATATAAAATAAATTTCAACTTAAACAGGTGTAGCATGTGTTTTAACATGCGATCTCACAAGAAAACATGTGAAAACAATGTGGAAGCCAGAACATACACGAATATATGACACCGCATCGACTGACTAGGATATTTATTTTAATTTAAGGCCCTAATTTTAAAAGCTTTCTATATAAAATGTTATTTGTCTCTCATGTAAAATTTGGACAAAGTGATTTAACAGGTTCACACTCTAAGAGCCAAATTTACAGTCATTAGTTAATTGTTAGTAAACTAGAATGATAACTAATGTTTAACTAATACTTCATATTAACATTGCATTGTTTAACTAAAGTTCTTAATATGAGCAAAGAATGGAAACCCTATCAAACAAGTAAGTTTCATTATCGACAGCTCTGTTATAGCATATGGTTTTTGTTTACATTTGCAAAATTATTTCTTAAAAATTGATAAAACAGTGAGCGCTCATCTAACTTTACCATCCAAAATATTGAATTATTGCTGAAATTGGTTTGGGAAAACTAAAATATAATATAAAATAAAATATAAAGAATGTGTTACAGCTAAATACAAAGAAGATGCTTGAAAATGTATGTGTGAAATGTGTATAAAAATTTTCACAATGCAACAATACTAACAAAGCTTACAACGAATCAGCTGTTGTCTAACTATTTGTTAACCAATGAGATTTAGCGGTTTAACTAATGGTAAACAAAGAGCTGTGAATCAAATATTATTGGTTAAACTATTGCTAT
Source organism: Tachina fera (assembly GCA_905220375.1). Classification (NCBI taxonomy): domain Eukaryota; kingdom Metazoa; phylum Arthropoda; class Insecta; order Diptera; family Tachinidae; genus Tachina; species Tachina fera. The sequence continues at coordinate 66,465,281 of LR999964.1, forward strand.
TAGTTAACTAATGACTGTAAATTTGGGCCTAAGCCGCCAATATATCGCTCATTTACTTCTAGTTAAATGAGTTTAAATAATGAAGAATAGGTTGAAGATTATCTTTCAAATGCCTGATTTAAGGAATGGGTAAAGTGAATAAAAAATAAGCATTTGCTTTTTACTTGAAAATTTAAAAAAAAAAACAAAAAACAAATACATTTTTTAGATTTTAAAACAAATTTTTAAGTAAAAAGCAAATGCTTATTAGCTTTTATTCAGTTTACTCAATATTTTGTGAATTTTTGACACTATGTAAAAATGAAAGTGGCAAATTATTCTTCGTTGAAGTAAATAAGCGATATACATATCTTTGTACTTGATTATCTCTGAATTAGTGAATTTTATTACTATTTTAGATTTGTAGTATGTATTTTATTGTTCCACTGGTGGCAACGCTGCATTACACATATTTTAATTTTATACTGCATTTGGCTGTTTGTTTGCATGTTAGAAAAAATATGGTATCGTTTAGTTTGATTCGGGTTTTTTACTGCATCGTTTTTGTTTTCATTATTTGCATTTCAAAATATTCGCATCACTGTGAGTGAAGCTTATTGAAAATAGAAAACAAAAAACAGAAATTGTAATTCCAAACACACTTTTGTTAGAAGGACGGAAAAAAATTCGTATATTAAAAGAGCCAGCGAGGGGGACGAGGTCCAAAGATTGCTAGCCACTGTTTATGAAATGAGTTTAGAAATCGTATAAATAAAACTAGAACTGATAAGATAATTTAATGACTGATACTGAGAGAAAAGCAAACACTTACATATACTAAATGCTTGTACAGATAATTTAGCTGTTTTGTTTCAATAATTTTACTAATTAAAATAGAATGAAAGAAAGTTTCCTTTAATCTATGTATATATCGTTAGCTTAATATAAAAAGGACTGAACTCATTATTTGATTGAAATTAAGTTTTTTGTTTATTTCGTTAGAAATAAAAAATCGAAAAATGCAAAATTTCGATATCAGAAAAATAATGAGTTGGGACTTTTCTATATTAATATAAGTAAGGGAAAATATCTGGCCCTCCGGAACATTCAAACCGATTTTAATCCTCCGAAACTTTGAAATTGATTTTAAAGAAATTTAGATCATATCCTTCATTTACAAGAAGACATAGCCTATGTACTTAATTTTTGCCCTTCTAACACGTTCAAATCGATGTAAATGAAATTTAAAAAAAGATGGGTTTCAATTTTAGAGATGATGGGTGTAGTGAAGCAAACCGGGTGTAGCTAGTCTATTATAAAAACGCCAAGATTTTCATTGTCAACGCCTTAAACAAAAATAGTTTTCTTTTTACTTTCTAAAAAGATTTTTTTTTATGTAATTACAATTACGTTTACAATTCAAGGGGCTTTACTTTAACCCTTTAAATACGAAAATATATAATTATTTTAATCACTTGCTCAAACGTACTATTTTTTTAAGATACACAAGTTGACGTCACTTATTTTTATCACACAAAAAACAAATATGCACATGTGATTAGTTGTAATAATTATATAAAAAAAATTTTCCACACAAACTATCATTCAAGCAAATTTTACACGAACTTCATTTGTATTGTCTCTCTATTACTCGGTAAATGACTGCACAAATAAAATAAAATTAGTTTTTGAAATTAATCTGTATGAATGTTCCGGTTTATACTAAAACCTTTTAAGTTTCTTCTTATTTTACATGTGATCATATTCAATTTATATTTCTTTTTGATGAAACAAAGTAAGCGAAGACACATGACGTTGTGAAAATAAAATTTATAATGTGGCATTTTTTGGGTAACTTTTTGGATCTTCTGCTTGGCCTATTTTTACATGCGTTTGTCATTGCAAGAGGTTCTTTGAGTAAATCTGATTTTTCGTATGTTCTCTTTAGGATTCCGTACACCAAAGGTGAAAGGGAACCCTATTGTTTTCGCTACGCTGTCCGTCTTTCCGTCACAGGCCGTTTTCTCGAGAACCGTAACATCTACAGATCTGAAATTTTGACAGTTAAAAACTAAAGAGTGTTCCAAAGCGAGCAACGAAAACTTTTAAAATCCTATGTGCATACAATTATATAAAGAAACTTGAAATTTGCAAAGTAAAATTAATTTATTATATTATATTTATTTTATTAAAATAAAAAAAATGAGAATTGACGGGTGTTCTATCAGTTTGTAATTTTGACAAATTGTTGTATCGTGGAAACCGTAAAAGACACTCTTGAAATTTTCAAAAACACTAATACTAAAAAATCCCAAAATTATAAAATCTGCAAACCGAAAAAACGTCAAAACGAAAAAAAAAACTGCTAAACTAGAAAAAAATCTCTAAAACTCAAATAAATCGCCAAAACCCCAAAAAAAATGTCAAAACGAAAAAATCACCAAAAATGAAATAAAAAACGCCAAGAGTACGAGTATTAAGGTAGGATCACACGATTGCCGCAAATACACCAATCTGACCCAATTTTTGTTGTGCTGAATTGATGCACAATAACTAAATTATCCCAATCAAATAAGTTGCAGTCACATGATTGCCCCATTTTATAAAAATTTGATTGACGCAGATTGGTGAAGAATGAATTTGGGACAATAATTGCCACAGCCCAGTCATACGATTGTTCTAACTTGCGCAATACAAGCAAGTTGCTGTTGTGGTAGTTTGTTTTGTTTTACTTGCAAATATTATTTTTAAGAAATCGTTTTTTTTTCTGTTTCATTTTGTGCGTGAAAATGGTTTGTTCGCTTAAAACCAAAAAAACTTCCTCTGGTTTCTACATTTTGTACTTATCAAATATACAAATCAGAGGCAATTTTCGTTATTTTAAACGAATAAAAACTAATAATATGGATTAAAGATTAGCTTACAGTTACATGTTAACATTTCAAATAAGTTATAACTACATAAATTTAAGTTTTCTGTACCTACGAAAACCCTTGGCGCACACGAAAAAATAAATTAGTTTAAGAAATTGTCGCGTATTGACTACTTTGATTGCTGCTCGAGAACACAATAAATATTGGCGCATTTTTAACATTTTTATTGGGGCTTGGTTGCCTTATCAACCGTTCACACGATTGCCGTACCAAAGTTGCATTTGATTGCGGCAAATCATCAGAATATTGTTTTCGATTGTCGTATGGGACAATAAATTGTGAAATCACATGATGGGCACGTAAAATTGACCAATAATTGGTGCATTACGGCAATCGTGTGATCCTACCTTTATACATATGTATATATATTGCCCGTACGGAAGCCTTCTGTGCGACTCAAGGTCGTACTTTAGTGAATTTATTTTATTTTCCTAATATTTCATGACATTGATTTCATTTTTTTTTTAAATCAAGACATATCATGAGTATTTGCGAAAACTTCAAATGATCTCCAATTTTGCATGTGGATGTTGTTAATAATCCTTTCCTGAACTGCTAACTACCACGTTAATTTCCAATATTTAAAAAAAATATGGTAATTTATTATAAATCTACCTTATGTATATCTTATTGCATTTGGCATGGTGAACACGAATCTGGTAAGAATTTTTATATCTTATGGCTTGTTTTTGAGATATGGTCACTTTTAATATATTAGTACACAGGGGTTCCGATAAAAAAATCGGTAATGTATGTATAACTTTTAAGCTGTTAATTGAATAGAAACATAATGCATGAACCGATTATATTCACTGATATAAACTTTCGAAATTGGTAATTTAGAGTGACCCTGTTGCAATAGAGATTGAGTTGGAGAGTGCTAAAGCTGACCACTTCGAGATGGAAGAGGCTTTCAGTCAGGCTTAATTTATTTTTTTATATTAATTTAAGTTTTTTCTTGAAGCTTTTCAATTCTTATATCTAGTATTGTGTAAAAGATTGCACAAATTGATAAAAAATATTTATGTATATTCAAAAAAATCATAAAATCATCAAAATATACTAACTATAAAAAATATTTGCTTTTTAACCGACTAAAATATGTTATCTCAAAAACAATATGCAACCAGTGCCAAATATTTTTTTTTGCAGAAGTAAAATTAGTAAGCACATTTAAACCATATTATGAAAGGCACATCCGTTATTCTTACAACAATGAGCGAATTAACTAGTTTTTTCGCTCTACTGAAAAGTTGGCTTTTTTGAGTTGACGTATTTAGAATATAGGCTCTCGATATATTGATATTTTGGAACTAGAGAAAAGTAAGTCCTGAATAATTACAACTAATTTTTTCACTGCGAATGAATTAAAATGTCATATAAAAATATTTGCAACGTATTTGATTATAAGTCAGAAACACCAAATCTCGAAATTCGACTGAACAGCAGGAATAAAACAAAATTTATAATAATTGATTCTAAAAAGTTATTTATACAAGAGCTCAACGTGTATGCAAAGTTTCCTAGATACGATTGAATAGAAAGTCATGCAATATAAAATTAAATTTAAATGGCCCACTTACACAAACCCTAGATTTTGGGTCTTTGCAAAAGTTTAAAGCATGCACAAAGTTTTTTAAAAAAATGGGTTCATAGGAGTACATAAAAAATAGTTGTGGTACATCTGCCCAATTTTGGAGATTGTAATTGAAACAACGAACGAACCTGGCTAAAGTAAACAGTTATATAAATTTAAAAAAAAAAATTTTTTAACACTAATATAATCGAAAAAACTGAAGATAAATCCATAAAATGCATTGTAAAATGCTAAATCTAAGTCCACAATCAAAATTACTATCCAATCCATTTATTTCTCATAAAAATTTGTGCTTGACCCCAGCACATATATGTATATAAAATATATAATTTATTTCTTAATTTTGTGACTAAGCTCAACCAGGATTTAAACACAGGCAAATAAGTTTTTTCACTATCTCACTCACAATAAGATTACAGTAAAATTAACAATTCAGTTTGGTTACATTAACTCTAATTTCTGATATACATAGATTTAATTCTATCAACTGTGTACTTTTTATTATTTATTTCTATTGTATTTATTGTATTGTATTTTTAATTATCAATCGTATCGCTGCAATAATTTATTTTGTCAGGAAATTGAAAACTTAAGTGCTTTAATTAGCAAAGTGTTTGTTTGCACTTCTTATATGTACTTTATTCTCTATTAATATATTAATATAGTTTTTGTATAAACAAAACTTATTTTTTTTTTACTTTTATCAAAGTTTGGTTGAAGTCTTGTGGTGAGTTTTTTTAAGCAGAAACGAAATTTATGCATGTAGACATTGTTTAACCAACAACAAACAAAAATTGTTCGTCATCCAAATTAATGTTGAGATAATTACTTACCGGTTTTTTACATGTTTCATCTGATTTTGTCTTGTCAGTTTTAATACTTAAGCGCTGTAAACTCAAATAAATTTGTTTGCCATCAGCAATATTTCGCTACACAATTCCGACCAATTAGTTGTCCGTGTCAAAATATATGCGGAAATTACCTGCGTAATGCTAGGAACACAACTGGGACGAACAACGAATTTTTCGGTGCGAACTTTCGCACCGAAAACGAAATTCGTCGTGCGTGACGAACTCTGAGATAGATTTATTTCTATTTTGTACGCCGACGAACGACGAAAAAACAAAATTTAGAGAAAATTCTCTTCTTCTCTCTCTGTTTTTGTACACACAACAACCAACGCAAGGCGAATTCACATAAGGTGATCTTAATTCGCCAGCTGACTTAATTTCCCTGCTGTCAAATGAATCAAAACGTTAAGAAATATTCTGACAGCAGGAAATTTTACACTAACAAATATACAAGGCGAATACGCAGAGTTGCAAATTAAGACCACCTTATGTGAATTCGCCTTGAACCAACGTTATCAAATATGAGAGAAGAATTCGGTGAGTAAATTCGCCGTTATTGTGCTTGACACGTCGAATTCGTCGTTCGTCCCAATTGTGTTCCCAGCATAAAACAAAAACTTCAGATAGCAACCGAATGCAACAATTTTTTAGGCTTCCTTCCATTGCTCCTAAAAGTTTGCCTTAAAATTATTCGGAGGTTTTCTTCATTTGATTATTTTCAACCGTTTCTCTGTGCGTGCTCAATCGACAACTCCTATTGAAAGTATCAATAAGGGGCTGCCCCCACAATGTCGACAGAAAATGTTCGATCGACAACAACAATTAAATAAGATTTTTTTTTTGTTTTAAGTATAAATAATCGATCGAACATTTTATGTCAACACCGTGGGACAGGCCATATAATATATCTTCTTCCACATTCTAATTTTGAATAGGAATTAACGAATCTTCGAGGCTTATTTTTAGAGAAGGTTAATACGTTTACATTGTTGAAATTATAACTTTCATAATATTTTAATTAACTTGAAAATTATTGTATACCTCGAATTGGAGACCCAGTTGAGTCCATTCTAATATTTTTGTTACCTTAATATAAAAAGGTCCTAACTCGTTTTTTTTTAAATTAATTTTTGCGTTTTCTTATATTTCGATAGAAGAACATCTAATGTAAAAAATCTCGTTTTGAAAAAATATTGAGTTAGGGCCTTTCTATATTAAGATAATGTTATGTAGTCTCGTATATTATAAAGGCTTAAACAGTCATTGAATCAACGTACATATGCGCGAGATATCATTGACAATTTTTATTTGTTTGAGGGCCTATCGATGCCATTATGTTTGTTGTTTTGTTTTTGAAGAAATATCTTAGCATATATCGTCGCTGTTTTAACTAACCGGCCTAAATGGCATAGTTTTAAAAAATTAGTTAAGTTCACTATTAGACTTTATAAGTCATAAAAGACCTTGAATAAAATTTTTATGACTTATCGCTTATGGAGAAAGTCCAATGTGGCATGAGCTTTGTGGCCCTGTTAAAACCACTGTCAAGGGTGTCAATATCATACAGTTCTATTCAAAAGAATTTCGATTGACCTAAAGCTTTCGCGATCGTAAAATGGACGACTCGCGCAGAATGTTGCCCACACAGAGTACACATTTTGATAAAAAAAATTAAGATATGAACGTTTTGCTGAAAACTTTACTCATCTATGACGATTTGGAAAAACACTCAATTGTAACGGTGTATTTGCAACAATATGGCCGCTATCAACTGTCAAAGCTCGAAAGTTCCTTTCTGAAGAATGATACTTATAAAAAATACAAGCATACCGTTATTAGACGTTTGGTTGTTACAGCAACGTTAGATAACTACGTATTTGAAGGGCTAACCCCTGCAATGCAATTATAATGAGTTTTCTTTTAAAAAAGATGTTTTTAAAGTTCGTCGCAATGTGCTTATTCTCAGAAAAGAGAAGACTAATCTACACTGAAAAAAATAACATATTTACATTAATTCAACTATTTAAATTCATTGAAATAGATTTATTTCATAGATTTTATTCAAGTAAAAGTTCATTTAAAATCAAATTAATATATGAATTTATGTAGATACGAGTACGTATCGCTCATTTACTCAAATAATGTCATAATTGAAAAAAAAACCAGTTTGCCAGAAAACTAGCGAGCTTAAAGTTTTAAATTTGCGCACAACTTAATGGAAAAAGAAAATTTTATTTCTCTCATGAGTTGATTAAACATAATATTTGTCTGAAATTTTTACAAAATATGAAGAATGTATATGAGAATTAATTCTGCATTATTAACTCAAAAAAAATCTATTTCTTGAGCTATGAAGCTCTTTGAGAAAATGAGATGTATGAACTCTACATTAAATTCATTCTTTGATTTGATTTATTTCCTTAAATTAAACAATGAACTAAGTTATTATTTGAATATAATCGTATGTTTGAAGAAAACAATCACATTCTTTTATAAATAAAATCAAAAATTTAGAAAATTTCTAGAAATTTTACATTGTTTCAACGTACATATTTATTGATTTCAAGTGGATTTTTAATTTATTCAATAAACGAGTACTATCACACTTGTTCAAGTGATGGAAAATTTAAGAAGCACCATTATACCTTTGTACGTTAAAAAAAAATATCTTCTAAAGGCTTTAAAATAAAATGTAACAAAGCGTACAAGGTGCAGTGATGTTTCCAGTATTTTTAATTACGCATTAACATTTGGTTTTTTTGTGGTGCTTATTAGCTTCAATTAAAAAAACTAGAAATAGTTTGTTGCGTTAAAACAAAATTGCAACATTTTATTATAATTAATTAATTAATTTTATTACATACAGTTGGGAACAATGGGCGTTTCGAAGAAATTTTTTTTTTAAGGTTTTTCAATATTTGTGCACTATGCCTACGGTGACCTTTGGTGCACGTAACCCTAAAAATAACATCTGTAAAAAAAAAAATTTCAGTCGATCCAAATTTGTATCGGAAATAAATTGAGTGCATTCAGCGTAAAGGAAGTTTGTATTGAAATTACTAATAAAAATAAGTTCTTTTCTTATACATTTTCTGCTTATTTGTTTTTAATGTTCCAGCTATTATATGTAATTTTCCAAGAGCATTTTTATCAAAGTCTAAACCATATTTATGATAAAAAGTCTTATGCATTAAACACATTCAGCACAGCAAACTACACGAATACATGATTTCAAATGTCGATAGATGGATTTGTCACTTTGTACCCAGCTACTTAATTCTTTTCGAAACGGCAGTTGCATCATAAGCACCTTATATTTAAAATTTAAATACATATTTTAGTAGTGTCATCATAAAATATTTCACATTCATAAAAATAAAGTTACTCTTTTAAAATGCAAAGCGTGTTTTCTTTAGAGTGTCACAACTTTCAGTTGGCATCAACTGCTTCATTTGAGTACCCATTTAACAGCTGATAATTGCTTTTTGTTTAGTTTGCTTTGAGAATTTAATTATTAATCAACTTAAACCAGAGCAACGCGTGCAAATTTTTGAAATTTTTAATCAAAATAATTGTTCAGTTCGTCAACCTCATCGTGCAATAGATCGTTTTAGGATTGTTTTAGTTCTTTTACTGATAATGTGCTTTTGTCAAAACACTATTAAATCCACAGAAATTTACTGTTTGCTGCTCTTTACGGGCTGGAGGAGTCACTGCCTGCCCCATATGTCTTCAAAACAATGACGGTCAGAGTGTTACTGTCATTGGTAAACGGTATAGGAACATGATTCAAAATTTTTTTCGTGCCTGAATTAAGTGGCATTAATCTTACTGATATGTGGTTTCAACAGGACGGAGCCACATGCCACACAGCGGTCACTATAATTGAATTACTCAAAGAAAGTTTTGATGTCACCGATATCGCGTGATTCAACCACATTGGATTATTTTCTTTGGGCTTATGTTAAGACACTTGTCTACGTCGATAAACCATAAAAAATTTAACATCTGAATATCAACATTAAAAGAGTTATCGGCAAAATACGGACGCAAATGCTGCGAAAAGTTGTTAAAAATTGGCTTTCCAGATTGCGGCTTCTACACTTCAGCCGTGTCGGCCACGGCATTAATTTCATAAAATTTTCTTTCCAATGAAGCCCGTTTCATTGACATTAAAAATATATTTCCTTGTTTTATAATAATTTAAACTTGTGTCATTAAAAAAAAAACTTTTTACTTACATCATACAAAAGTATGAAAATAAATCAATTTATTTATTTATAATTTATTCAACATTTTGTATTATAATGGCAACACTATATTTGTTCAATGTCGCCAAAAAAATATATATTATTTTAATTGGACTACGACGACAAAATCAGCATGGATAATAACCTCGAACTCGTTCATAGGTTTGTGGCAAAAATGAACTTGTGAACGAGCTCTTTCAGTAGCACGTTTTAGACACAAACCAATGTTATTTATTTAAATGCGTTTGATCGAAGGTTTGTGTTAAAAACGAGCTACTGAATAAGTTCGATGCAACTCTAGCACAAAGGTATGATCAAACTAGACTTGTATCGAACTCTTTCAGTAGCTCGTTTTTGACACAAACATATGATCAAATCCATTTAAATTACACGGGTTTGATCACTGGTTTGTGTCAAAAAACCAGCTACTGAAAGAGTTCGATAAAAGTGTAAATCAAATCTATGAAATTTAAATGGGTTTGATTAAAGGTTTGGTTCAAAAATGAACGAATGAACTAGTTGGATCCATCTCTATTCCATGCAGTGTTGCCAGAATTTCTAAGGCTAAAATCTGCAAAACTTAACAATTTTTCATGAAAAAATCTTCAAAATCTGCATTTTATTTTTAAAATCTTCAAAAAATCTTCAAAGCTATTTTTAAAACAACTTTTTTATATATTATTAAAAAATTTACATAAATTTGGATGTACATGTGTAATATAAATATTTTTTCATTAACCCATATTCATAAAATTTAAACTCGGCTTAAAATATATTTTATTTAAATTTTTTAGAAATTTTTTTTAAATAACTTTCAATCACATTTTCTTATGAATAATATGAATCACCCTTATTCCATTTGTCAACATCGACGTCACGTCAATACAATACCAAAATATTGGGGCTTGTATACTCGCTCTCGAGAACAATTATGTGCTATTAAAAGCCTATTTATGTTCCCTAAGGTCTAGAAAATAGCATGAGTCTGTCAATAGCAGTTATTTGTTTTCGGAAATGTGTAGACAAGCCCGAACATTTTGGTATTGTTTTGACGTGACGTCGATATTGACAAATGGAATAAGGGTGAATACTAATGTTCGAAGAATGTGCATTTCGTTTCTGCTTAAGAAACTCATCAGCAGACTTCAAGCAAAAAATTTTTTTAAATAAGGCAAAAAACTTCATTTTGTTTATGGAACGACTATCAATGTGTTACTAAGAATTACGTACACAAACATAAAAGGAAATATTCACAAAAACTATTTTGGGTTACAAAACGTTTAACAAACAAATTTCCATACAAAGTTTGTTTTGTAAACCAAAACAATTTTTTATGAATACGGCAGAAAAAGCTTCTAGCAAAAATCTTTACAAGATAACATCTTCGATTTTGCGACATTGGTTGAAGTGTACTGATAAGTTTGACGGTTTTTTCACACACAAAGTTTACTTTGCAAAGTCTTGAGTTTGTTAAAGAAAAAATAATATAGAATAAGATCTCTTTTCTCTTCTCTCCTACTCAAGACATTGCAAAGTAAACTTTTGTGTGGAAAAACCGTCTTTATTTAGGAGAAACGAAATGCATAAAACCAACAAACAAATAAAAATTCTTCATACCTACATATGTGCAAACAATATAAAATGAATGAGAAAACAAATTGAATATATAAAAAATTATACAAAAAGTGATTTAATTTGTTGCTTAAATATCAAAAGGACTTGGAAGTTTTGTTTTATTCAAGTTCATTTCAAATAAATGTGGTAAGGACATTTCATTCATTTTAATTTAACTTAGGGCTGCAAAATCATAATCAAAATAAGCTCGTTTTATATCAGATATTCTATTCCAGAAGCTTGCCAAAGTTACTTCTTCTTTTTCTTTAATGATGTCTTCTAAGTTCAAAAATTTTAACTCTCTAAACTGTGAGTCGTTCACACATAAAAGAAACAAAAAGTAGTACCTAACAGTAATAGCAAAATGTAAAAAAATTCACTATAATTGGAGTTGAAAAATCTGCTTTTTTAGGCTAAAAATCTTCAAATCTGGATTTCTTCTTTTTGGAGGGTAAAAATATGCAAAATCCAGATAAATCTGAATTTCAGGCAACCGTGATTCCATGTAACATGTGCATTCTATCCTTGACATTTTCAAGTCGATAGCTTGCTGTGCTGAATACGTTTAATGCTTAAAACAAAATTCTATTTCGTTAATATATTTTCCCTGTATGTACATATGTATGTATAAAAAAAGTTCATACTAAACATTTTGTTTGAAATCAATATACATACATACATATTTCTAATATTCCCCATACAAAAATAATTGAAACAAATTGTTAGCAGCGCAGTAGCATTGCCACAAATACCCTTAACAGAAACGTCAGCAGCAATGGCATACTGCCGAAAGACTTAAATAAGCTTGACAGCCAATTATAACTGAATATTTTACCCTTTTGCGTTTGTTGTTGATATTGGTGAAGCTGTTGTTGCTGCTGTCTTCTGCAGCAGCAGCAGCTGCACCAACACCAACAGCAACAGCAAATACTATTGCTAATAATAATTGTTGTTTTTATTTTTGAGGCTACTGGAAAAAAAGGGAGAAAGAAAAAAAAAGAATTTGCTCACGTTTTGCTGTGTATTGCACACTGACAACGTTCACAACTGATACGACATTTACTTATGCCGGTCTGAAACATTTGATCGCTACGCTTTAAACGGACCGGAGAATATTTGTTACGGGAAATACGAAAATTTTCAGTTACATTTTGATAGCGGGTCGCGTTAATGCTTTTTTGAGAAAAATCAAAACAAATAAGAATACGTGCAAATGTCGTTTCGAAAATTTGCATAAATTACTAAAACTTGTGTGTGAATTGAGAGTGATGATATAAAAAAATAAAACTATAGAAGAAAATCTAATTAAGCCAGATTTAATTAAATTAAAATAGTAAAAAAAACAAAAATTAATAAAGAGCTTAATTAACAAATATGAAAAATAAGGCTTTAAATATCTGCTTAAGTGAATTTTAGTGCTCAAGTGAAATTAAATCAATACAAAAAAGTTATTAAAAATATATACATATAAAGATATTTTTGTATATAAAACAAATGAATTTATATTGCAAGAATTTAACTGAAGTCATCATTAAAGCGGCCCCTAAGTTATGGAACTTAACACAAATATAAAATAATTGTTATCAGTCAATATTAACTCAATTCTTAATTAATTTAATTTGCCACTTCAAGGCAAATTTTATTTTAAAAAAAGCATATCCCATACTTCCTTATTGGACATCAAATATATTCAACTCATTAATTTTCATTAAAAAAAAATTAAAAGAAAATTATTATTTCATATTGTATTAGGGGTAAAACCTTGCATTGGCTCGTTTGTTATGGGTAATATTGCAATGATTCAAATTGAAAAATTTGTCAAAAGCTTCATTTGTATTAAAAACCGACCATAGTGCAAAGTTGTACATCTAATAAAAAAATTACAAAAAAAATTTCATTATATTATTTGCTTTAATATTAGACAAGTCATTTCATATACAAACATTTCAACTCAACAATACTGCAAAATACATACTCATTTTTTAATTTTTTTTTTTAACAAGAAAAGGTATTATTTGCAACGTGACCATTTAATGAAAATTTATAAAATAATAATAAAAAACACAAGTTGAATAAAAAAAGTGTTTTTAAGTGCTTTTGTATATCTGTAAACTTTATCAGTTTAATGACGACTTTTGTTTTTTTATGAGAGCAATTCAAATAAATAACAATTAATTCAGAAAGAAAAGAGTGAATTGTGTTATTTTCCAAAGTATTTTTTTTTTATTTACAAATTATTTCTTAAGAAAAATTCAAAATTTCCGGCGGAATTGGTTCTCAGCTTGAAAGCAAAAAAAAAAGAAATGAATTATTGAATATAAGAAATCCCCACCAAAAAGTGCAATATGTAATTCTGCAGCGCACAGTGGAATGGAATAAGCACGAAAGTGCTTTTGCTTAACAACTGATATTTTTTACGAGTATTTATTTGTTTAACTAAAAAAGTTAATGGAAAGTATTAAAAGACAGTCAGCACCAGTAAATAATTTAAGCAACTGTTTTTTTTTACATTTTCAAAACTCACCTTTAGCTGCAATTTTTTTCAAGATAAAATAACGAACGCAATCTAAAGTGTTTTCATTTTGGTACTGAATGACATTTAAGTTGATTTCACAAATACATCTGGATCATTGCGGCAGATATTGGAGTAATTTTTTTCAGTTTAATAAAGGCTTTGCTACATTTATATAAATTGTTCTCGCAAAAATCATTTTATATGTAATGATATTAAATTTGCTTTTAATATCATATTGTATTAAAAAAAAGTGATTTTTATTATTTTTTGCTTCTCATACTCGTAGCTGTAAATGTCTCCTCCTGGTTGAAAAAAGTTGTTTTAAGTACAAAAACTCGTTTTATATGTTGTTATTAAAAGTTGATTTCGTTGAAATTCGGTTTATTGAGCTAACTGGGCAAATGTGAAAACATATAGGAAAATACTTAATTTCGACCAATATCAAGAAATTACTTAATCTGGCATTAGCCTGAATGCCCTATAAGACCACAGTAACTAAACATATGAAACTGTAAGATCACAGACTCTCTTAATATGTATTAACATGTTTAATTTACAAGCATATTTAGAAGTGATGTATGCACAAATTTTAGCGACTTATATATTTTTTGCCTCATCTACAGATGATTTACAACTGGAAAGACAATATTACTTACATTGTCACTAGTATATGGTCTGTTCATAGCGAAATAAGGTAGCTATTACGCCAATTTACGTTTAAACAAAACAAGGTGACAGTAATAAATATGGTGCACATATAAAGCGGTATTACCAACTCGAAAAAACTCGATATAATTTTGGAAAAATTTTAGTGTTTTATAGAAACGAAATACCTACACAAACCAACCACTGACTGCGATCTCTTGAGATTTCTTTATTTTTTAAATAAAGACATGTTATGTTAAAGTGTTTCATTGTAAACATTCAAACAAAAGAAATGTAAAAAACTTTTTAAGCATAATTTAAGGAACTAAAAATAAATATATGCTGTATACGCACAAAATTTTTTAGGGTGGCGCTTTAAGCTATTATATATTTTTGTGCAGGAATGTTTTTTTAGTATTTGAAGTCTGAAGAAGCAAAATCAGAACAATTATAAATTAGAAATCATGAGCTTTTGTATTTTGCTACAATTGAGAAGGTTGCAAATATTGCCGGAATATTCCATCAACAAACATGTTGTTTCCTGCAGCGCTGTAATAAAACTTTTCTTGTAAAAAAACATACGTAAAATATTTCATTAATAATCATCAATAGACAAATATCAAAAATTAAAAATTTCTAGTTGGCAAAAAAAAAATTTAAGAAAATTCGTGTTAATAAATTTTATTTTCGAAATGAAGGCAAACAATTTTTATATGTGTTCCAGCTAATCTTTAACTAGATTTTTTAATTAAAAGTACTATATAGAAACTAAATACAAAAAAATAAAATAAAACAAATTCAAAAAAGTTTTCAAAATTTGTTGAATAGCAAAGGTATACACAGAAAAAATTAAAAAAAAAGTGCAGAAAAAAATGAAAAGAAATAATAACAACTTGTTGCAGCAATTGTGGCAATTCAATAAATACAATTTCTTAGTACTAAAAGTTCTAAATACCTAAAATTAACAAAAATTCACCGAAAGTGAGCTTTATAAGAAAATTAATTAACTTTTATATTAAAAGAGATTTTGTTTGGAAATAAAGAAAAAAAATAAAAAAGTTTTATTAAATCGTGACAGTGATTGCTTATACTCGTTCAATATGTCTACGGAGACCAGTGCATGTGCTGGATTTTTCCAAGAACATGCCAATACAGCTGTCATCAATCATTACTTCCAACAGTTGAATTCCCAGGCAACATCGGCTTCTGTTAATAATCTGGTGAATAGCAATAGCGACAGTGGTAATGACAGCTGCTTAACGGTTAGAAGCACTTCTTCGGGTGATAGCAACCGCAGTAGTGTTAGCAGCAATGATTCCTCCAAATCCTCAAGGAATAGTGGCAGTGGTAGTGGTAGTGGCAATGCAATACTACAAGCAGGTAGTGGCAACAGTAATACTAATCAATGGTTAAATATGCAACAACACCAGCAGCAACAACAGCATTTACAGCAACAGCAACAGCAACAAACACATCACCACCAACAGCAACAGCAGCAACAACAACAGCAACATAATCAACAGCAGAATAACAATCATCATCATCAGCAACAGCAGCATTTACATCATCAGAACTTGCTACAGAGTCATCACAACACCAACCAGCAACAGCAACTACACCAGCAACAACAACAACACCAGCAGCACCAGCAACAACAACAACACCAGCAACAACAACAACAGCAGCAACAGCAACAACAACAGCAAAATCAACATCATCAACAACTCTTAGCTGCAGTAAGTGCTTCAGCCGCCGCAGCTGCTGCCTCAGTGGCCACAAATCCTCATTCGATTTTTGGTTCAGGAAATTTCCACTACAAAACCAACAATTCCTGGTCCATACCATCACTGTCCTGCTATCAACGTCTCTACAATGAAAATGCTCATCATTATCAGCGTAATTTCAACAATAGTGACTCATCAACTCTTACACAAAATGTTGCGAATTTAGCCTGCAGCAATAACAGCAATAACAATAGCAACACAAATGCCAACAGCAACAATAATGCAACAAATAACACCAACGGTGGCAGTGGTGGTGGTGCCAACAACAACAGTAATAATCATGGTAATAACAATAATATTAATACATTAATTAATAATTACACAGAGAAAAAACTGCCTAATAGAATCAAGCAGATTTTCTCTATGAAACGTTTTTCTTAGCCTAAGAAGTATCCCAGCAGAAAGAAGCGAAGATTTTTTCATAGAGATTCCTTATTGTTTTTATGTGGTAAATCTTATTAATTTTATCAAGAAGAAAACCACATAAAATCAAGAAAAAATCTTATTATTCACAACTTTTTTTTACTAAATTTTCCTTATTTTTGCCACCAAAAAAAACAATCCATAGAGAAAATCTTCTTGATTCTATTAGGTTTTCTTATAAATTGTAAATTATAGGGATTTCTTATTGATTTCATTAGGTTGCCTTATTGATTTTTTCAAAAAGGTTTTCCTTATTGATTTCATTAGGTTGCCTTATTGATTTCTTCAATAAGGTATTCCTTATTGTTTTCATTAGGTTCCTATATGATTATGTGTAAAGCATCTCATTAATTTTTTTAATAAGGAAATCTTCTTGATTTTATTAGGTTTCTTGTTATTTCATATCTATAAATAAACATAGAGACAATTTTTTCACGATCCTTTTTGTTCTTGTATGAGCATCTTTGTACAATAATTTCAGTGCGGATTCAGGCTGCTTGTTAGCATATTGCTTAGAGTTTTTTTCTATCAGTCAGAAGGTTGCTGGTTCAATACTTGTCTCCTCCCAAGTAATAAATATGTATATATTGTGAGTTAGTTAATTAAGAATATAATATAATATGTAAATATATATGTATAAATAAATAACATCTAAATAAACTACATACATACATATATCGTACAGAATTTAAATGAAAATACATACATATGTACAAAGAATAAAGATATAACAATTTTTTTATTTTTTATTAGGTTGCCTAATAAAATCAAGAAGAAAACATTTTTGAAAAAATCAATAAGACAACCTAATAAGAACTATAAGATTTCTTCTTGATTTTTTCAAAAAGGTTTTCTCTATGAAATTAATAAGATTTCCTTATTGAAAAAAAACCATAGAGATATCTTATTAATTTTGTTCTATTTTATGAGGTATTTATTAGGCACTGTTTTCTCTGTGTACAATTTTCTTGCCACATTGTAACAAAATGCTAATTTTCGACCAATGCTGGTTGTAGGGTGCACCAGTGAAAAATATCTAAAATTTATTTCACAGTCTTTTTTTAATTCATCTTCTCTTAGAAACAATCAATATTTTTATCAAATACTTACTAATATTTTAAGATATTACAAAAAAATTTTGAAAACTTTTTTCACAAAATATATAAAATTTGTTAATATTTTTGAGATATCAAAAACTTTTTTTGGATATGAATTCTAATGAAGTGCTTATTTAAAAACAACAAAACCAAACGATTTTTGCTAAGTAATTGAGAAGTTATGTACTAACGATTTAAAAAAGTTAAGGCTAAAAATTAAAAAAAAAACTTCAAGTCAAATAACTTGGAAACTGTAAGGGATAAAATGTTGCTCTCAGCATGTTTTATTTATCCTTCTTAACGTTGATTATTCCGCTGAAAAAATTGTTAAGAGCGGTCGATAGTAACAAAAGTTGTAAGCTGTGATTTCAACTTTGTTGCTCCTTGGAGCTACTTTGTCCTATAACAGAGAGCCTTCAAATATACTGCCTGAAAAGTTCAAAAGAATTGGTTTCATCGAAATCAGTTGACTAGTAAAAAAGTTGTGGACTTTATATCACTTTTTTTATTTCGCCTCACTGTGGAACATGAAAATTATTTAAATATTTTAAAAAATCATTATCAAGCCTCAACTTCAGCTAGATCAGTTGAAAATAGTTTTCGTATTGATACTCATTTTTCCTCTTAACAAAAAAAAAATAAAATTTTAAAGAATAAGACTACTTCTTCGAAAGCTCCATAATTAATATGGCGGCTACGGATAAAATGATCTAAAGCTTTTGAAATGGGAAATGTTTTGGTTATTTTAATTGTGTTTTGTTCGAACTTTATTTGTTTCTATATTCTATTTTGGTTAGGCCAAATTTCGTACTATTAGGAAACCAAGTTTCATGTGATAATTTTTGAGGAACCAATAACGGCAAATGTTCTGAGAAACATCAGCGTTCTTGTATGTGTTCCACTGTGTGTGGTGTCAGTTGATGAAAAATTTAGCTTTATATACTCAGTTTTCAGGACAAAACGAATGTGTGAATTGGTTTGATTAATGATACAATTATACTAGGTACATGCACAAGCCCAGCCTGTTACTGTAAATATTGCATATAATTGTTAAACTTTGTTCACAAGCTGCAAAAATGAGAGTGTGTGTGTGTGAATAAAATGATTACAGTGTTGCCAATGAATTTGGACATGACTGTGTCTCCAATTACAAATTGAAGAAAATTACACTACACATCTTTTGTTTAGGTTAAAATTAATACAAAAATAAATAAAAACAGAACCCAAAGTAGAATTACACACAGATTATAAAAGAATTTAATTATATGGCCTACATATGTGAGAGAAATTACATACTCTCTAACTACACCCAGATTGGCAACACTGAATAACTATAATCATGCAGGAATGCCTCGTCTGCAATTGTACTTTAGTTACCCTGTAACTGTTATTTTTATAAACAAATGACAGTTGTTTCTGACAATTTTTCATTTGTTTATACCAACAAAATGCATGTGTTTTTTGCTGTTGTATTTTTGTTGTAGTTGTGCAAGTACCTAGTATAATTGTATCATGGTTTGCTTCATCGTATTACAATTTGCTGAAACCTTTTTAGTAACACAGGGTCTTCACGTAGCATTTTCATTGCTGAGAACAAGCAATAACGCCAGCAGAATATTTTTTGTTTGTTTCTTGCTTGAGGCGGAGAACACGTCTGGCAATTTTTTCCACAAATCTTACACATTCATAGGGCAGGTACTGCCTAAAATATATATTTCCAATGCAAAAATTAAAAATATATATATATATGTTTTGCAGGAAACTTCATTGAAATTTGACAATTGCAGCAATCGATAATGCTACGTGAAGACCCAGTGTAATGAAAGCTCAACATTGCCATCTCTAATTTACAACAGTCTTGCCATTGTCGTTTGTTATTTACTAATTATAAATATGTTAGTTAAGTTATAGAAGCAGAATTCAGAAGAAAAAAATTTGGAAATTTACTATTTAAAATCTTCCGAACATTTGCGTTTTCACTGTAAATGATTTTGAAAAAAATAAAACAAACTTTTACACATACCAACTTAAGAGTGCTAAAGGCCTACAGATAGTACTAAAGGGCATAGATTCATATGTTGAGCCCGAAGAAGTAAAATGTGCACTTCTAGACCAAGGATTTAAGGTAAAAAACGTTACTAATATAATTAACAGAGAAAAGATCGCCCAACCTCTATTTCGCATTGAACTGGAGCCGAATGACATACAATTGAAAAAAAATCAAACCCATCCAATTTATAGCGTAAAGTTTCTGTTACACCGAAAAATCACAGTTGAAGAGCCACGTAAGCGTTCAGGTCCTGTACAGTGCCATAATTGCCAAGAATATGGCCATACAAAAACTTACTGCAATTTACCTACAGTTTGTGTTATCTGCGGTGAATTGCATGGTACTGCTAGCTGCACTAAGCCAAAAGAACAAGCAGAAAAAAAATGTAGTAATTGTGGAGGTAATCACACCGCTAACTATAGAGGATGCCCTGTATATTCTTTTGTTAAACAGACTATGAGTCAAAAACCTAAGTTAGCTCCAGCCCAACCATTAAACGCGTACTCCGCCTCTTTTCCTCAAGTAAGTCAACCAGTTACTTCACGTGTATCGTATGCCGATGCTGCTAAGGATAGTTCTAATCCCTCACAAAATGTTTCACCGCAAAATAATTCAGCGAATGCAAACTCAGGCTTTAACTTTAGTCGCCTTGAAGCTACTATTGAGAATCTGGTGCTAACTATAAACAACTTTACAACAAATATGACTAGCATGATGCAAGAAATGCTGCGAATGCAGAATACACTGCTTCAAGCATTAGTTAACAAACCATGAACATGTTAAAAATATGTTTCTGGAACGCAAACGGCATTCGCCAGCATAAAAATGAACTTGAGCACTTCCTCATGGAAAAAAATATTGATATAATGTTGGTCTCTGAGACTCATTTGACTTCAAGGAGCTTATTTAAAATAAATGGTTACACTCTATATGATTCAAAGGACCCGAGGGGGAGAGCATGCGGTGGGTCAGCAATTCTAATTAAGTCAAGACTCAAACACTATGTCCTTGATAACGTTTGTGAAGAACATCTACAAGCAACGAATATTTGTATCGAAAATTTTTGCACAAATTTTGTCATATCATCAATTTACTCCCCTCCTAGATTCGCAATTACTGAGGATCAATACGAGGATTTCTACAAATCTCTTGGCCCTTGTTTCGTAGCAGCTGGAGACTATAATGCAAAACATACTTTCTGGGGTTCGCGTCTTATCACACCTAGAGGACGAGCGTTGTTCAACACAATTTCAAAAATGGGCTTGGACGTCATTTCAAGTGGGGAGCCCACTTACTGGCTTACGGACATACAAAAAATTCCGGATGTTATAGATTTTGGAGTCATGAAAAATATCACTAGGGAATTAATTCATGTTGAAGCTTCTGTAGATCTCTCCTCCGATCACTCTCCCACGATTGTTACAATTTGTAGCCCACTAAGAAGTGACTTCCCTGTCCCATACGTAAAGATGATCAACCGTGTTAATTGGCTGGGGTTCAAAAAATACCTCAGTAGCCATTGTACGGAAAATATTAACCTAAGAACACCAGGTGATATTGAATCTAACATTGAAAATCTTAACGAAAATATTAAACAGGCTGCTGAACATGCCACTACCTCCCATCCGCAGACTGGGTTTAATAGAATTTATTCTACAGACATTGAACGTCTTTTACGTGAAAAAAGGACAGCTAGAAGGGAATGGCAACAGCACAGATCACCCCAAAATAAAATTAGATTTAAAGAGTGCACTAGACGACTCCAAGAGCTGCTGGCATATGAAAGAACTGTATGTCTTAAAAATTATCTGGAAAATCTTGATGCCACACCTGCATCTAATTACTCATTGTGGCGAGCTGCTAGAAAGCTTAAAACACCCGTTGAATATAGACCACCTCTGCGCACTTCTACCGGAGGTTGGGCCAGAAGCGATACTGAAAAAGGTAACATATTTGTTGAGCATTTAAAATCCGTATTTACCCCAAACACATGTACTGGTGTTGTTGATTTACCAAGTGTAGTTGCGCTACCCCCTCGAACCATAAAATTTAAGACGTGGGATGTTCAGAAACTAATTGCTGAACTCAACCCAAAGAAAGCTCCAGGTATTGATGGAATAAGTAACAATATGCTGATAAACTTGCCCCATATTGCAATTAGAATCCTGTTATTTATTTTTAACTCCATTTTACGACTGGAGTATTATCCACAAAGCTGGAAGCTTGCGAAGGTCAAAATGATTCCAAAGCCGGGCAAAGACCTTACCAAGGCTGAGTCATACAGGCCTATAAGTCTGCTATCAACAATGTCAAAACTCTTTGAAAAGCTGCTCATGACAAAATTGTCCCCAATTTTAACTAATAGTGGGTGCATCCCAGACCATCAATTTGGTTTTAGAAGTCAGCATAGCACCATTGAACAAACTCATAGATTGGTGCAATTTATAAGAAGAACTTTTGAAGAAAAAATGTATTGTTCTGCCCTGTTTATTGACGTTTCTCAGACCTTTGATAAAGTGTGGCATGAAGGTCTAATTCTAAAATTAAAATCATATCTACCAATAAATTTAGTGAATTTATTAGAAAGTTACATCACTACCCGGAAGTTCACGGTTGTGGAAGGAGAATTCGTGAGTGTGCCCGAATCTATATCATCCGGTGTGCCACAGGGGAGCATACTGGGGCCAGTTTTGTATTTGATCTATACTTGTGATATGCCTTTGAGCAGCAATATCCATACATCTACGTTTGCCGATGATACAGCCTGCCTTAGTATGCATGAAAACCCTCACGAGGCTTCCCGATATTTACAAGAACATATCACACAATTGGAAATGTGGTTGAACTTATGGAGAATTAAGGTAAATGAACAAAAGTGTGTCCATATAACGTTTACCCTAAGAAGAGATACTTGTTCCCCAATTCGAATCAATAATCAAAATATTCCTCAACACTCCCAAGTGAAATACCTTGGTATACACCTTGATCGAAGACTTACATGGAAACATCATATTGACTTTAAGCTAACTCAGATGAAACTTAAGTTATCTCAAATACACTGGTTGATTGGCAGAAATTCAATACTTAGCCTGGACTGTAAACTTTTATTATACAAGTCGCTTTTAAAGCCAATATGGTGTTACGGTATCCAGTTATGGGGCACTGCTTCAGCTTCCAATGTAGAGAGAATCCAACGAAGGCAAAACAAAATTTTACGGTTACTAACATCTGCTCCATGGTATATTAAGAATTCAAATTTGCATCGTGATTTAAGAATGCCAATAGTGACTGAAGAAATTGCAAGATACGCAGGCAAATACTTAACAAAACTCGAGTCACATCCTAATCCGCTTGCTCGTAATATTTTGAATTTTAATGGTCACATCCGCCTAAAAAAGAGGGACACAAGGGCTCTTATACTCAACACTCTAGATGGGAATGCTTGAAAATACATTTAATTTTCCTTTTTGATTATCACTACTTTGTATTATTTAAATTATCACTAAGTTTTGGCCGACACTGGGCTAAACAATTATATTTTAGCTTTAAGATTTGATCACTTATTGTTAGTTCATATTTGAAGATACAATAAATAAATATATGTATTAAAAAAAAAAAAAAAAAAAAAAAAAAAAAAAAAAAAAAAAAAAACTGTTGAGCAAACAAATTCGTATTCTTCTAATTTGAAAACGTACACGCTTGTGAAATGAGAAAATCGAAAAATGTGTTATCATCCGTTTTCACATTTGTTCTCGTGAATTTTGTTGCTATACCACATGATCTTAAACATGTATGGTATACGATTTAGCATCTGAATTCACAAAAGCAATTGTGGAAATGACTCTGAAGCCTGAACATAGTCGATTAATATTAACGGGAATAGCTTTTTAGCACTTTTTAAATTTTATTTTCGTTACTGCAAGATACGAAAGAAATTTTTGGTTGTACCAAATGTGCGCTATTAATTTTATTCTTTCTCTGCTAAGGGCAGTTCTTTCAGGTTATGTGTAGCCCCCCTTCTAAACTGGCAATAAATATGCTGGCACTATTGCAATAACGCCGGCAGAATAGCGCAATAATATTACTGATTCCTTTACTTATGTTCTAAGTCTATGGGAAATTGTAGCCATAATATGGGAAAAGTCCACAAGATCAAAAATATAATTGAATTGTAAATATCTGATTAATAGCATAGACAGATGACAGCGTTAATTTGCATTAGCAGTCTTAATTCAAATTAACTTGTGAATTATCCCCTTGCCAATGCGCATTAGATTTACCGTAAATGCGCTAAATGAAAGTGAATTAATGCTGAATTTAGCTATTTCAATGTGGTAACACCGTCAACAGTCAATCAAAATTAAATTAATTTTTAATTTTCAAAATTAAAATGGATTCAAAATCAGGAAATATATTGCCTCAATTATTGCAAGCACTGGCATGAGCTGTCTCCATTGGCAATATCAATATTTTGACATTTGCTGCAATATATGTATGTTAATGAATTTATTGCCAGTCTAAGTTCTTATGGTGAAAAGTTCAGAGGTTACGGTTTTCTTCTTTTTTCTAATAACAGTAAAATCCCAAACTGTTGGCAAAGAAATAGTTGTGCACCATTCACAATTAAATGTCAGTGTGACAAGCTTAAAAAAGCCACATATCTAAATCAGCTGTGAAATAATGCTAGACAATTTTAAAAGGTTAAAGAAAACTGCTCAGAAAATATGCTAAAATTAAAGAAATATTCCTGAATATAATTAAAATTAATAAATTTGAAAAAATACTGCCCTTTTATTTCATAAATATTCTATTTCATTTGAATAAAGCAAAATTCCGTATAAATGTAAAAAACAATTATTAAATACATATGCATGAGTGTGTACATATGTATACAGTGAAACCTCTCATAACGGATACGTATACCGGACACCTCCTATAGCATGACACCTCTAATAACTGGACAAGTTTTTTAGATTCAATAGAAAATTTATTTCCATAACAGGACACTCTCTGACAACTGGACGCTGACACAAAATTTTTCAAATTATTGTTCAAATACCTCTCATAAGCGGACAGAAGCGGTGAATGACAGCAACAAGAGTTGCATTTAAATAGTAGGTCTCTCTTTATTAAACTCTGATTCATACTTGTATTAGTGTAAATGATATTGGTAATTCCGCGGTTAATACAAATGTAAATACTGACGCCAAAGAAATTGCTGTTTATTTAGATCGTGTCTTAAAATGGCACAGAAAAAAATTGTTTTACCAATTAAAGAAAAAATTTAAATTTTAAAAGAGTTTCTAAAAGAAAAATGTTCGGCGCGCCAAATTCCGAACATGTAAAGTTTCTTGTGTATTTTAACAATTCATATTGCTATTCATTGCTTATACAAATTGCCCGTTCGAAGCATTTTTCTACAGACAACTTTCTTGCATTCCAAAATTTAAAATCGTTTTGAAATGCAACAGCTGAAATTATATCAATCCTTGTTGAAGCAGTCTACTAATAATAATATAATTTTTCAACTACAAGAAACTAGCAACAAAATTTGTAACTCTCTTTATAAGCGGACACCTTCAATAATAGGACAAAAACAATGCGACGGTGAGTGTCCGATTATGAGTAGTTTCACTGTATTATTAAATTAAAATTAACTTTAAATAAATTCAATGGTTATTCAATAGCATTGCCACAACAATTTGAAATAAAATATACATATTTGCACACATACGTATCACTTAATTTGTAGTGAAAATTAAATAAAATTTTAACTACGAAGTTAACACATTACCAAATGACTATTCGTGCTCTGCTTCGGAAGATTCAGTCAAGAGACATTTATTTGAATTATTGAATTTATTTAGGACATATTTGTTAGAATAGATGGAAAAACATCTCCATTTGTTAATATAACATATGTATTCGTAAAGGACAGTAAATATTAAAAATTCCGTGCAGTTTCCATATTGCTTTCTTTACTCACATTTCGTATTAAATTCACGCAGAACTTAGTAACAGTGCAAAACTAGAAAAATGATCACATCATAGTAAAAATTCAAAAATATTACGATAAATTATCAATTATGGCAACGCTGGGTGTAGATATCTTTTAAGCAGCACACGTGGAAAATACCCTTCAATTAGTTTTTAATTTTGTGTGTAACCCTTACGTGGGATAGAGAACTATTAAGGCTCAGTTAGCCGACTATAACGGAATGTAACTGCAACAGTACGAAACAGCTCAGCAATATTGTCATGTGACAAGCAATAAAAATGGTTATAGAGATGTAGGCGGAGTTTAAGAATCTCTAAATTACTTTTCTCATAACAAAATCTATCAACTGTTTCCTACCGTTGCGAACTGAGCCTTTAATTAAGTAATTTATATGTATCATACAGAAAGGTTACAATTTCAAACCATTTTGAAATGTCAATTCTGATATCTTATGTTATAACTTTTTTTCGTCATGTTATGTTTTTGGCGAAAAACTTATTTAATTTGATGTTTGAGTGTACTAAACGAAGGTTTTTAAATCTTTTCTTTTTTTCTAATTTTCATAATTTGATTTTGTTTTTCCTCTTAATGTTAGCTAAAATTTTAAGCCTTTAAACTGCATATCATAAATTTTTTACAACTAAATTAAAATGTTCAATTTGTAGTCCATCAATGGAAAAAAATCTATAGAAATGAAAATACTCTAAGCTAATCACATTATTAGTAATAATCCAATATGGAAAAGTGCAAATAGAAATATGCAAAAACAAAATGCAAAATAAAAAACATTTGCAGTATAATAGTACAGAGACAAAATGGTAATTTAGATGGCCACAAGAAAACAACATTGATGAACTTTCGAATAGGGAAAAGTAGTTTATTTTTTTCTTTTTTAAGAAAAAGTATTAAAGTTTAATAATAAAAGAAGATGTGTTATAAAATAGCTTTGATATTTTATAAATATTTTTGAAACGTCAATGCGATACAAGTCTTATCGTATATCGCTTAACACCAAAACAATCACCTATATTCCAGTTGGCGACATCGAAGTCACTTTAACACAATACCAAAAAATTGGGGCTTGCTTGGTCGCTTTGGAGAACAATTTTGTGCTACTGACAATCTAGTTCCTTTACATAAGGTTTAGAAAATAGCATATACCTGCCAACAGAAGTTAGTTGTTTTCGACAACGGGTACACAAGCCCCAATTTTTTGGTATTGTGTCAAAGTGACATCGATGTCGACAACTGGAATAAGAGCGAATATCATAAATCTATATCTTCTCAAATACTGATAATATGGAAAAAGTTAAAAGAGCACCCAGGATTTCAGAAGTACTAGTTTCTATAAATCTTATTAAAAAAGAAATCTAAGATAGAGGGTAACAAGTGTTACCACCTAAGAATATAACAGCGTTTCCAAGGACATAACTTTTAAAAATGTGGATACGTTTTCAAGATGATGGATTTTAAAATAGAAGATTAGCTCTAATATTTAAAAAATAATACACATATCATCAAATTTAGTCTTTAATGCATTAGGAAGTGGTTAAGCAACGTCTTGATGCTCATTTCGATTCTGCTCAAAAATCTGGCCTGCAGATTTCAAGAAAAATATTTTTAAAAAAATCTAAAAAACTTGATATTTTTATAGAAAGGCTCTCATAATATACAGAGATATAATACATTTTAAAGCTTTAAACAAAAAACTTCACAAAACAAATACCTAATAGAGCATACACCTGCACAAAATTAAGTAGATTTTAAATTAAATCCTTATGAAATTGAAAGAGTTCCAAAACTACAACCCAACAACAGTAATGTAGCCAATTCACACACCTTTTTAAGCACACTGTAGTTACTCCACACACATTTCATACAAATATACTGACAAATTAGATTTCGTTTTGTTTGGGAAATATAGTAAAAAAAACAGTTTCCTTTAGCTCGAAATCTCTTAGGCTTAGGATTAGTAATTAAACAACAACACCACGCATTTTCCTGATGTACATTAGTGTACATTCGTATCAGTTGTTGTCGGAAAGTTCAAGTCATGAAGACATACACAGAAAAAATAATTCCAAAAAAATTTTCAAACAAAAGTTTGTTTGAATAAAAATTTTGATTCAGTAAATATTTTTTACTATTCCAGTAAATAGTTTGATCCGATTTTGCTTTAAGCAAAACAAAAAAAAACAATATGGAGTGAAAAATTCTAGTTGATACAATTAATATAAAGGAATAGCTATACTTGTAACAAAATTGTTAAGAGAATATTTTTGTTCCAATATAGAAATTGCATACTGTACACAACAGTTATTTATTTTATTTACTTTTTATTTTCATTAAAAAAATTTTGTTGAATCAGACATATCACCAACACTCAATCTGTTGATTGAAATAAATCGGGGTTTTTTCCAAATAATTTATTACAAAATTTTGCATTTGAATTTACAAATTAAATTGAAAAAATTAGTATCTGATTCAGAAAATGTTGTGTTTGAAATGGAATATCACTTTTTTCTGTGTAGGCACTGGTAACTGTGTAGTACACTGGCTTCAGCGGCTACTAATCCTAATGTAATATCATAGGGAGGGCGCATCAGCATCATCAGCATTGTTTCAGAATCATAGGGGAAGTAAATAAATCAATAAAATGACTACTGAACACAGCCTTGAAAATTTAATACGCCTCATTGACACCGGAGGCGCTGCAACACTTCTTTATTAAAAAACGTGCAAAAAACAGAGAGTTGTAAAAAGAATGAAGCTTTCATCTATCTGTTACTTCACCACCTGTTTCCTCTATCACTATGCCTTTCCTAAAAGAAGGTAACATCTAGTAGTAGTAGTAGTAGTCATTCATTGCCTGAAAAGCAGGAAAAAATTATCCAAAATTGTAAAATGGTTATGAAAAATTAAAAATGTATTCAAAATCGTATAAAGATCCATAATTGCACCAGAGCCGTTTTGTAATAGAATACAATCAGAGAATCCATGGATATCAAGAATACAAGGGAACATATCTAGTTTAATCTCCCTGGATTGAGGCATGCAAAAATAATAATTCGGACCTATAACCAAAATCGTTTTAATGCCCACATCTCCTTAAGTAAAAATTATCTTAGAATGTTCACGAGAGTCCTTATAGAACATTGAATTGCATTAGCATGGAGAGTAATAGCCGTTAAAGATTCTGTGAATACGATGAAAAGAATTAATAATGAAAAAAAAACATGAAATTACTCCCCAAATATTTGAAATAAATTTTAAAAATTTGGGAATTATATACATACATACATATTTTATAGTGCAATAACTCCAAAAACGCTGGTAGATTTTTTGCGACTGTATTAATTTTTCTTATGAAATCTATTTCATTGTAACTAATATTTCTCTGTCCGTTTTTTCTTTCATTTAGCTATTATATGAATTAAAACCAACAAGCTAAAATAATTTCTACAGTCTAGTATTCGTATCTTAATTTTCTGGCAAATGAAATTCTTTCTGCTTTACCATATTCTCTTTTTGTAAAGTGTAAGGGTACAATCATTGGCATTCGATACCTTTGGTGATGTTTAGACAAGTAAAAAAGAAATTAGGCTGAAAAGGTAATAATGGTATTGGCAGCAAATCGGAACAGAAAAAAATTACAAAATTGTTTAGCCATACTCGAATTAAAATGGTGGAATCAAGGAAAAGCTGCTAAAAACGCATTTTGGGAATAAGAAAATCCATGCAAAATATGAAAAAAAAATTTGGTTGCTACTGTGAAAATTTTTTTAAATTAATTTAGATATGTATGTATGTACCTTAATTATTTAATTTGGTATGCAATTTTTTTAGCAAAGATTTCACATTATTATTATAAAAAAAAAAATATATATATATATATTAATTATAATTGATGTAGGTCTTTTGGAAGTAAATTAACGTCAGCAAAAAAAATTACCAGCAATTTGTTTTTTTTAGAATTAAAGCTTTAAAATGACTACAGACATACTCGTTTAAACATTTACAAGCACTGTTTATCCATACACACACACTTAATAAATGCATTTTAAATATTTTTATATATATATGTACATATGTACATACGCTCACATGTTTAGTAAATTTATAAAATGCATTGATCATGAACTTGACACTACTGTTTTTCATTTAACCCACCATTGTAAACGAACAAATATAAATAAGTATGTGTGTTTATGTGTGTGTATATTTACACGAGCTTGACGTAAAGAAGAGAATTGTCGTGTGTTGTTGGCAGTGTGGCCATTTTCGAATTTTAGTAGCTTAATTTTCCATTTACCAAATACATACATACATACATATGTATGTATATACAAAAGTATGTAGTAATGGTGTATAGTGTAATGGGCAATGTAAATAATTATTCTCATAGAGTAGATGAAAACATTTATAATGTATTTTATAACAGTGATGGAAAAGTTGATACGATCGTAATTTTTTTATAATATTGGAATCCAAAAAACACAATGGTACGACCCAAACAAATTTTATACCTTCACGCTTATACCCATTGCTTATTTTTTTTTTGTTTCTGAATTTTTTCGATTTCATTGTTAATTTAAAATCTCCGAAATATTCGTGCTAACCTAAATAGAAAAATGAAAAAATGAAAAACACAAAATTAATAGTGATACTTATAAATGTGTTTACCAAAGGTAAATCGATTGTATACACAACAATCGCTTCTCATATTCCGTTTCATTGAAAATTTAAGTTAAATAGCTGATGTTAATAAGAATCTATACCCAAGTAGATAGACAATGGTGCTGATGAAGTGCGTGGCTGCACAGAAAAGTATCGGGATTTCCCCCCCACCCCCTTAAAGTCTACTTTTAATTTTTCTTCTCTTCTTTAGAAACTCTCAGTAATTAATAAAAATATTTCATTCAATAAGAATTGAAATTACTGAACTTAAGCCTGACTAAAAATTATTTCTGATTAAAAAATCACTAAAGTTCAATTAAAAATCTACAAGTGTCTCAAATATTCTTAGAAATTTTTTTTTACGAAACCATAGGTCTAAAATAGTGTTCTAAAAGTATTGAGTATATGAGTACTGAGTACTCAATACCGAGTGTTTTCCCCGGTACTTAATACACAAAAGTAACTACTCAATACTTTCAGGGTTGCATTTTCTAATATTCAACCCGAAGACTTATTTTAAAAAACATCAAATTTATACAACTCCGGTTCACACACTTTAACTTTTATTGATCAACTCTTAATTCAGCTGTAAGAAAGACGGAGAAGGAAATACAAATATCTCTTTTTCTTGCAGGTGAATTTCGAGTTGATCAACAAAATTAATTCGATTAAAAAATGTGTGAATCGGGACTTACAGATATGAAAAATCTCTTAAATTCCGGCAATTTCGACAAAAATTATCGTACAAAAACTAGTCTTCAAAGTTGTTTATATTAATTTGTTATAAATTAATTTAAATATATATAATTTTTGTTTTTTACACATTGCATTATACAATATGCTTTGCAGTTTAATTTATTTTAATAAGTAATAATTTTTAACCTCTCATACATATGTATATGCACATACGTATGTATGTGTGTTTTTAATTTTAAATTCAAAAAGCCGTTGAAGTATTGAGTAGTATCGAGTACCCAATTGAAAAAGTATCAAGTAGTATTGAGTATTCAAAAGTAACCACATTTTACAACACTTGTCTAAAACCAAATCCTACAAATTTCGTGTAAAATAATCTGGAGTTTTCTTTCATACTCATATCATTTTAGGGTTTAGTAGGACAATTATGCAATATTAGAAGTATGCAAAATATTGGACGATAAATTAAAATATTCTTCTCAACAAATTTTTTGTGCAAGACGGCTTTATCCGTGCTTGACTGAAAAATGTGAAAATCCAATATCATATTGTTTTCTTAATCATTAAACATACACGCAAAGAACAAATATGGTTGAGGTAACCATAATCAAACAGCAACATACTATGATTGAATTATATGGTTGCAGTCAAATCATATTCCTGTCAATAGAAAAGCAAGGTTTAAATAATATTATTATCTCAGTTAATAATAATTTTATGTACAAAAACAATTAACTTTGTTATACCTAATCTTAGTCTTACAACCAGAGCTGTTAAATTTCGATTACGATTAGCAATCAATTAGATTACATTTTTAAAAGAATTGTACTGATTATATAATTCCCCTTAAAAGAATTTCTGATAAATAATTATTATTAATAAATAATCAAAAAGAATTAAAAGTAATCTTTAAAAGTAATCGGACTATTTTTCAATTACTTTTGTGTCTTTTTGATTATTTTTTGTAATTTCAAGTAATTCATATTACCTTTCCATTATTAGTAATCGTAATCAATTAGTAATCGTGCGAAACTGAATATAATCGTTATTTAATCATTACTTCACCTTTAAAAAATTAATAAAATTAGTAATCAGTACGATTAATAATCATTACTTAACAGCTATGATTGTAAATATGACAACACTATTATTAGATATGACTAAAATATAATTCATACTTACCATATCATGTTCTAATATTATAATAAAATTGTTAAATACGACCACAGTATTATTTTATATAATAATAATATTTTGTTTTTCAATCATATATTTATTGGTAGATCTTTTGTTTAAAACAGCTGCGCGTTACATCCGAAAGAAAAATAAATTAATATCATTGAAATAAAATGTATATTTGTACATGTATACTTACGTACAGATATTTCTGTATAAATTAATATATGTATGTATATATATTTTAATTGACCTACTCTTTTTTGTTTATACTTTATTTATTTACGCGTGCACGTCTGTCAGTTGAGACGAAACACTCAACTGACAGAACATGTTTCTGAAAAAGATTTTTTAAACTTAATATACTCATACTATGGTTTTTGATAAAATTTTATTGTTATTTAAATTATATTATTTTTACGTAGTAATACAAATTACGTATGGGCATTTCTCCGAGAAATTCCACTTTTTTGGCGCGTGCGACAGCAAACAATTAACCTTGTATTTCTGAACTAAATTGACTCGAGTTTTCTTAAAATTTTACCTAACGTAAAGCTGCTGACGGCCTACATAAATATATAAAGAAGTAAAAAAAAGTTTTGTTTTCTTTACATAAATTCAGTGAAGTGCGACTTTGACACGAGATATGTAATTCAATACGAACTTTAGCCTATATCAAATATAGTTTTATAATTTTTTTCGTTTTTGAGCTTTTTTTTCGGTTTTAAGCGTTTTTTAGTTTAGGGGTTTTTTGCGTTTATTGGCTCTTTTTTAGTTTTGGCGCCTTTTTTTCTTTTTTTTTGCGATTTTTTGTTTGTTTTGGACGTTTTTTAATTTTTGGCGATTTTTTTTAATTTTTTTTTTTTGCTAATTTTTGCAATTTCTTTCCATATAGGCGATTTTTTTTTTTGGTTTTTTGCATTTTTTTTTCGGCGATTTTTTAATTTATGCGATTTTTTTCAATTAAGCAATTTTTTATTTATATAAATTTTTTCTGTTTTTGGCGTTTTTTCGTTTTGGTGCAGGCGCTTTTTTAAATTTGACACTTTTTTTTCTCATTTTGGCGATTTTTTTCGGTTTTTGGTGTTTTTTCAATTTTTTTTTCACATAAACAATTATTTTGGTTTTGGCGCCTTTTTCGCGTTTTGGGAAATTTTTTCGGTTTTTGGCGTTTTTTTTTAATTTTTTACGATTTGTTTTATTTGGGTGATTTTTTCGAATTTATTTTAGTGTTAGATTTTTTTTTATTTTGATGATTTTTTCGTTTTGGCGATATTTTTTTAAATTTTTGGCGATTTTTTTTCGTTTGTCGATTTTATAATTTTTGGATTTTTTAGTTTTACCGTTTTTGAAAATTTCAAAAGTTTACCTCTTACGGTTTCCAAGATATAGCAAGTTGTCAAAATTACATAGTCAAAATTGCATTAACTGATGGACCACCCTTTAATTTAAATTTTAGTGTTAATTGTTGTAGTCTATATAAAAATACACTAATTCTACAAATTTTAAGTGTCAATATACATACATACGTAAATACAATTGTATGTATATTACATGCGATTTTAACGTTTTTCGTTGCTCGTTTAGAAACAGCCATTAATTTTTAATTCTCGTGTATTTTTTGTTGTAGCAGCCAAGGTTCTACATACTCTGTCCAAATTTCAGGTTCGTAGCTCTTCCGGTTCCTGAGAAAATAGCGTGTGACAGACAGACGGACAACATAGCTAAAACAATAGTATTCCTTTTCACTTTTGGTGTACGGACCCTAAAGAAAACGAGCATATTTGCGTGGTGTCGCAGCTACAAAAAGTTGTCATTCCTGTGGAAATGCCCATATGTTGTAATCAAAAGTTTTTAAAAAAACATTACAATTAATCTCTAACCATATCACATTTTTTATGAATAAAATAATTTAATTATTAAATTCAAACATTACTTTGTTTATCGTACCGAAATTAGTGCTTACAATAACAACAACTAGATTTCAACGACCACATATTTGTTTCAGAGAACATAATATTGTTTCCCATTCATTCTACAACCATATAAGATTCGGCACAGTCGAATATAGTACTCTTACGTGGTTTGCATACTTGAGACAGTTGTAGAGTAACAACAGTTTTTTGCCACTGCTGCACATTTGGTACTTTTTGAGTTGTGACTGTTTATGATTTAGTGTGCGATATGTGCATACATACATACATACATACATACATACATACATGTGTCGTGTACAGGAAAAAGAAAACTTAAATCTGATTAAGCCTGAGTTAAATTATTCCCCGACAACTTGCAAAAAAAAAAACAAAAAAATTGTTTTAGATACTTAAGTGACTTTTCACTTATTTCATGCAAAAATGAATTTGCTAAAAGAGAAATACTAAGCACCAAAAATTAGAAAACGACCGTGGCACAAGCATATAGAAATAAATATTCAATTTTCTATTTGATGCTCACGAGTAGAATATTGAACAAAACGCCAACTAACCTAATTAGTCATTTACAATCTTCTCACCTTTGTTTGCATATTTAAGCGTGTAAGTACTTATTTCGTTGCTATTTTTAAAAGCTCAGGTAAGTTAATTCGTAAATTTATTACACGTTTTAAGTAAACAAACATCAAAAAATATTGTATGGAAATATCCACACAAAAACAATTACGAATATTATACACACACATTTACGATAATTCTAAGAGATGCACCTCCCCTAACTAACAGGTGTCGTCAACTTTTTAGTGCCTTAAGCTATTTGACTTTAGTTTTTTTTTTAATTTTATTACAGAATAACCAAATGATTTCCTACTACTCGTAATTCACCAATCAATTACATACATACATACATATGTATATGATGTTTGGCTTCTGAACGTTCCAAAATTAGTGCACTAGGTTATAATTTAATTACATTATGTTGAAACCACATGCCGTCCCTATTTTCGAACAAACGATCATTGATCATGGTACAGTAACGATTTTCATTGACCGCACGGCCAGCGCCGTCTTAAATTTTAAAGAAAAATTATAAAACTGAAACGAAATGTATACTTTTTTCTTGGATGCAAAGAATTTTTTAAAGTCTCTTATGGATTAGTTTCAATTTCTTTATTAACAAACCGGTTGAACTTGCTCAGACGAATGATTCAGCGTGCCATAAAAATCAAGAAGTCGTCTATAAGTTGCGCGAATTGGTGACTGATTTTCAAAGTAAATCTAGACAACTTCGTAGCGTTGCTCAAGCTGATCATAAATATCAAATGGACTACCAACTAATATTATTTATAATGTTCTAATTTTTTATTCTGCAGTTTTTCTTGCTCAACTTTTGATTTTATAATCAGGGCAATTATGTAAAAAATTCCGCGAGAAATTTCTCCCTTTTCCAATTAGAATTTTTTTTCCCTATCATTTGCTATTAGTTGGAAAAATTTCACGCGGAATTTTTTATATAATTGTCCTGAATGAGAAAGAAAAAGTTAGTATACAAAAGTTATATATTACTTTCTCAACTCTGTCATACAAAATTAAAAGTTGAGTAACTAAAACTGCAGAGTCTTAAACCAGAGTTAGAATTTTACTGCAGCATTATCTTAATTTTCTTCTTAATATAAATATATATTTTTTGCTTAAACAATTTGTAGCACATTTCCATTTAGTATTTTATAACATTCTTTAAGCAACATTTTGAAAATGATAAAATAAATAAGAGCAGAACAGTATATATACGAATAGTATATGCCCCTATTGCAGTTATCAACTCAATTCAGTTTGGTTGTCTGTTATAGTTAAGAATAAATAATAAGTCACATAAATATCGATAGTATTCTTCAACAATATCATAACTCAAGATTTGGAAATGGAAGAGTATGCAAATCATTTATTTGAAATTTTATAGTAGCAGTAGCTCGTTTCTGTATTTACCACAACGCAAAAAGCAGTGTAAATTAAAACCCAAAATGGCTTTTCTCACACAAGTGTTTCTGTATCTTTACTTTGCAAAAACTCTCTGTCATTTAAGGACTTTCTGTCCTACGATGTCGACAACGCTCGACTTGTTGTACACTTATGGCATTTTCTTTTCTGGAAAAAAATTTTACACTTATTACACTTTTCAATGAAAATGAAAAAATTATTTTCTGTAGTACACATTTTTTAGAAATTATTTGCGGAAATCACCCTTTGTTGCACATCTGCAATTTTAGCAAAGATAGCATGATTTTTAGCTACAAAGGGTGAGTGTCTTTTTGCAGTTTTCAGAAAATTAATTAATTAATTTGTGGCGGCTCTGCAGTCGTAAAATTTTTTAAACGCAGGGGTTTACTTGTTTTTATTGCAAAAAAAAAGAACGAAAAACACAGCTGTTTTAGCATTGAGAATATTTGCAATTTTCAATATGCAATGGTTTTTGGTTATGCATATTTATTCAAGTGATGCAAATCTCAGTTGCATGTACTTTGTTGTTGTGGTCTTGCAGAATATAGCACGTATGCTACATTTGCAATATCTGCAGGACTTGCAACGGCAGTATGCAACGAAGAGTGATTTCCGCTACTGTATCATGCCTGCGAGCTTAAATTTTTTCTTTAAACGAACGCTAAATTGTACTTTTTTTTATAAAAAGTTACAAAATTTTACACTTTTTCCAGAAAGGAAAGCACCATTACGTTAAAAACAAAAACAAAATTTTGTAAAATCGTGAGAAGAAGTGTATCTGTAAAAATATTTTGTGAAAATTATCTTACTACAACTGTCAAAATATGTCGTTGCGCGAATAAGTAAATTTGGTACAAAAACGTATTTATTTTCTAAATTTTGTGTAAATATATGAAATGTAAACTATTTGAAAATATATGTAACGAATTTTTGAACCAAAATTATTGTTATATTTATGTATGCATATTTGTTAAGAATTTTTGTGACATTTTGCTTTCATTTGACACTTGATTAATGGAAATATTACAGTTAAAACAGAATCAGTGTTGTCTGTTTTCGCATTTAAATACAGAAAACTTTTGTTTTCCTCACATATCGAGAAACGATTAATAGCCTGTTTGTAGAACGCGACGAAGACGACTCACGACGAGCCATTTCATGAACGACTACGTAATGCGAAGCGTTTGTATAATGCGACTCGACTTTGTCGTGCAGCTTACGCTAATTCGCCCTTATGTCAATTATGTACAAAATCGTACTGTTGCCAACATGGTAAAAAATAATGTTTTCAAAAATTTTTTCATATGAAATAATTTTTTTAGTTTAAAAAAATGTCAACCCTATTCTTGTGCTGACATGCTCATAAATAAATAAAAATTAATTAAATAAACAATTAAAACAAGTTTCATTTCTGTCGCCACAAAATGAAGGAAATCAATCCACCCCTATTGAACTTCCACATAATCAAAATGAAAGGAATACTGACGCAGAATAGAATGCAATAAACAAATGGACAAAACACATTGACATTGCTGATTCAAGCTGCTGCTGAGAATAAGCTTCAATTCAATAAATTGAGACCGATGTCAGCTGGAATTCAGAAAAGTAATCAAAGTATTGAAGTTGGAATTCACCAGACACCACCTAAATAATTATAAACCAAAACTAAAAATAATTTCAAAGAAGAGCTGCAGAACATGTTGAACAATTCACTTTAAGTAGATTTCAGCAATATAATAGTTTCCAATGAAAGGCCAGATAACAATAATAATGAATGGAATGATATAAAAACAAGAGGAGTTGCTACTTAATCGGAAAAGGATAAGAATGAAATGCTCTAAGGCCTACATATAAGCTATTTAACTGAAGATTTTAATTTTTCGAAAATTCCAGAAGATATTAATAGATTTAGCTTAAAAATAAAAATGCGCAACATTCCAAGAACCGAAACTATGGATGGTGTGCAAAGGGAATTAAAAATTATTTCGAAAGTATTTTCTTAGAAATTGATTTCATTTTAATAAGAATATAAGTAATATATAGTACACTGAAAGGAAAATCATTCATTCAGAGAATGAAACGGTTTCATTAAATGTTCTGCATTATATTAATGAAACTTTTCATTAATACAATGAACAATTACATTGTATACATGAAATCTTTCAATCTCAGCTCTCCATGTGTTCTTCATAGTTCATTGTATTAATGAAAGTCGTTACATTGTTTAAACGAATTTTCTTTTTAGCAAATTTAGGACAAATATAAGCAATTTACCCAAATTTTATCTACTTACTGTATACAGTTTGCAAACATAAATAACTTAAAAGTTATTTTGTTAAAAAATATTTTCTACTTCATACTTTTTTAATCCCTTTTAATTTCAAAGCAGTATGGTCGTCATAAATGCAATGAAATCATTTCATTTATACAATGTAATATTCTTCATTGTATGGCAGATGACTCTCTCTTTCTCTTTTTTATCCATTCACGTGCCTCACAAATATACAAATTCAAGAAGGTTTTGCCAAACATCCAATAAAGATGCCTGTTTTGTTAAGATTTTTGTTTAGTTCTTTTAAACTTATGTTTGTGTATTGTAATTCTCAACAACATATTAAGAGTTTTACTATAAACATGTAAGTTTTTCTGTTTACTTAAAACATTATTTGGGTTGAACTCTAATGATGAGTTCCTTAAATTTTAAATGTTTTACTTTAATAAATACAAACATATGTACATATATTAAGTACATATATACTTGTATATATTAAATAAAATAAAAAAAGCTATATAGTTGTCATTAAGTAGGTGGTTTGAAAGGCATATGATTTCATGTTTTTTATAGAAAATTTTCATTAGTTACTGCTTATATTTCATTAAATTTATGAAAATCTCATCATAACTTTAATGAAATTTTCTTTATATTAATGAATAAACTTCATTAATAGTATGTAAAAACTTCATTAAATCAATGAAACAACTTCATTATATTTATGAAAAAGTTTCATTGAAGTAATGAAATAGTTTCATTCTATTTATGACATATCCGCCAAAATTAACTTCATAAATACAATGAAACATTCTTCATTGATCCAATGAAGGGCTTCATTAGCTGACTTTTAATGAAAATTTTCATTAATACAATGAAGAATTTCATTGTCTGAATGAAGAGTTTCCTTTCAGTGTATAGGATTGTTGGCATACCACAGCGCCAATTCCAAAATAAAGAGTTGAAGAAACTGAGTTTAATTTTTTTTAATTTAGTTTATTAAAGTATTTTTATAAAGGTAAGTAAAGTGATGTGCATACATATGTACATAAATGCAAATTAGAATTGGTGTAGCCTTTTTTTGAGCTACTGCGTCAGAATTTGTCTAGAAAAGATGTGATATATTCTCAACGGCTGAACCTATTATCTTCAAACAATGCTAAGAGCACTCTCGATCAAATCGCCTTTCAAACAGAAAAAGCTAAATCAGAACCGTTCCAGTCGTTAGGTCTGTACATGGACTCGTACATACACAAAGATACATATACAGATGCACTAAAAATTTATAATACATCCATAATCCTACCAAACTGTGGAGTTCCCGTGGCCAAGTGTGGAAAAGCTCCATATATGATACAATTGGCTAAACTGCAATCTTGTTGTCATTTTGATGCTAAAAATTTAATTAATCAAAACAAGAACAACTTTAATATGAAACTTTACTTACCTTTTTCTCGTTGGAAGTTCCATTTGTTTATTTTTTCTTAACCTTTAGTAATAATTTTAAATTTGTTAAGTGTTTTGTTTTTTTTTCATGAACTTTTTTTGTAAACACGATTAGAATTTTTGAATCGCCCAATTTGACGTTTATAGTGAGTTAAATCGACTTGTACAAACCCAATTAAACTGACACTGTTAGTTTTTTTTAATAAAAATCGTCAAAACTCGTGATCTAAAACCCCAAAAAATAAATAATGCTAACATGTTAGCGCTTTTTATTGACAAGTCGTGTTCTACAAACAGGCAGTAAGTATTTTGTTTCATATTTGATGTGAAAACTTTTACGATGTGATAAATACAGAAATGGGCTACAGATAAAATACGATTATTGTGCACTTTTTTTCAATTATGACATTAGTGAAACGCATGAACGCTTTGTATGTTTAAAACTTCTCACTTACTTTTGATATACTCTTTCATTTGTAAATTAATTATAAATTTATAATCTTGTAGAAAATTATACACGGTGAAATTTCGAATCAACCTTTTTCAACAAATCCAAATCTGGCAATTTTTTTTTTATATATTTTCAATAGTATAACTATTAAATATTTAAATATGTAAGTATATAAAAATAAACCTGCTATTAAAGCAAATTTCACCTTCACTAATGGCATCAGCGTCATCATCATTAAACTGATCATCATTTTGAGAAAATGGCAGTCATCGTGATCATTATCAGCACAAAACAACAACAACAAAATAAAAACAGCAACATTAAGTTCATTATTGCCAAGATAATAATGAAATAAAATTAAAGTTCAGTTTCGTATTCCAACGACTGAACGAACAAACAAACAAACACCCACATCGAAAACCAAAAAAAAAATTCCGAAAAAGAAAATAATTTGCATAAATTTCGCCGAAACCAAAAAAAAGAAAGAAATTTATAAAAGCTCTACTTTAAACTTGTCTTAAGACAATAAAAAGCCGTTTTAAAGTTATTTTAAAGAAAAAAGACACACAATCAAACAACATCATAATTTTGTTTTAAATGAAAAAAACATACATACCTTTTTTTATTTATGTATAACAATTTCTTTTGTTTTTGCCTTAATCGTTTTTTTGATGGCTAAAAATTTTTGAAACGAAATCGAAAGCGTTTCTTTTTGGCTGCTTCTTTTATCTTTCATTAACGAACAATTTTAATTGTGTTGTTTCATTTTGTTACTTGTATTTGTGTTATATGCTAAACAACTTTTCGCAGACAAGTTTGCCTTAAGATCAGATATTTGTTTAACTGTTTATTGTATTTGTACTTTTTGGTAGCCTTAGGTCGATGTCTAACCGGTGTTTGTTTATTGGCCTTAATTTTTACAATGCACTGGCATATACGAGTACACACATACATACATACATACATAAGATAAGGGTGTTAATGTTTGTCATTAAATTGACACAAAATGTTGCCGTACTTGAGTATATTTCCTTTTAAACCAGCGAACATATTCAATTTGTATTTTTGAAAGTAGTAGTAAAGAATGAAATCTTCAGAGAAAATGGAAAATTCCATTTGCAATAAATGTGTTTACATATTTATGTATGTATGTATAAGAATGTTTTTTAAGCCCCATAGAACTCAAGAAAATGTTAAATGTCAAACGAACTGTCAGGCGCCGCTCAGAATGTAAAAAGTGTAATAAAAAATCTTTCAGCAAATTGTAAAATGCTGCTGATTATATAAAGGAGAAATCTACATCAACCACATTGGACCAAACATAAAGGACGCTGATGATGAAGGTGTAGAGGCCTTCGAAAATAGCTAGTTGTTACGTGTAGTGCTTTTTACATCCTCAATAAATTACTTCAATTTTAAATGTTACTTCAACTTGTTATAAATATTTTTATTTTATAAATTTTAATATTATTCGAAGTTTTGTTTTTGATATTAAAATATTTTTCATTCGGATTGTAACTTTTGAAATAATAAAAATCTTCTTTTTATAAAATAAAAGGTCTTTGATTTAAAAAAGGAAAATAAAATAAATATCACTAAATTACGTTCTACTACGTGTCTGTCAGAATATTTACAATTAACTTTGGTGTTATTTGTTCATTGATAATTATCACATGTTATTTGGCTTACAAGGCGATACGAACTTTAGTCTAATCAGATATAGAAACAAATGCAGTTTGAACAATAATAATAAAACTAACTAGATAACAGATTCAATTTTTCAGTTCACTGCTTTGGCGCTAATACGGCGCCACTGATATACTGATCATACGTGTCTGAGTCCATGAGTTTGTCATTAGTAATTATTGTCTTGGGCACATGACACACATATATGTATATGTAAAATTGGCCTTACTTTCTTCATCTTTTTAAACATAACCTTACCTAGTAAGAAATAAAATTAATAAGATTAGCCAAGCAAAATAAATTTGATCAGCTGAATTGCAAGAACAACTTTATCTAACAGCAAACTTAACACCTCAAGTTTTTTAGATAAACCTTCATTACTTATTTGGATTTAATTTTTTCAACTTTGTATATTTTTTTAAATTAACTAAAAATAAAATAAGTTATATTAAACTTCATTTTAAGAAATAAACAATTAAAAACCAAAAAAAAAATCAGGGGGGTTACTGTGTAATTCGAACCGAAAGAAAAAGCTTTCGAATTTGTATGTTTATAACATGTGAATTCGAAAGCATTTTCTTTCGAATCGAATTACAGAGTAGACCCCCTGGTCTGCGCTGAATAGCCTATTTTGCAAATTTACTTTGTAAAATATGTATGTATAACATAAATAAATAAAAATCTGAAAAAATATAGTCTACAATGACGAAAGTGACTTTTTAACAAACAAAAAAACTCCGTGACTGGGCCTGATCAGGTATGGAAATCTGGCTCTTAAAGAACGTCAGTTCCGACGAATTCTTTTATACTTCCCATAAACCTCCGACCAATTTTTTTGTGAAATCTCTCTCTCTCTCTGTGAATCTTTTACATAAGCCCACTGTAATGGCCTTTCGGGCATTCGCTTGAAATTTCACTTTTTTTAGCTATGTTTATGGTATTATGGAAAATATAGAAATCGTCACCTTAAATGCACTTTTATATGTTTTACAGGAGAAACGAAATTTTCTTCGAAATTTACTTAAAGCATGGCTACTTATATGTTTTTAACCATTTATTTTCTTTTTATATTATATTTAACCTTTTATGTTAGTTACGTTCCCTGCAACAAAAAAGTAGATGCATTCGTAATTACGTCCGTATGAATTTCTTTAATAAAGTCGTCATTTTTGATCGCAGAGGTCTAAATTTTTGCGTGAACATGTAGTTTGATAAAATAAACCAAAATCAATCAAAAACTCGATTTCGAATTTTTGTGTAGTTACGTTCGTTTGCATTTAAGGTGAAGAGTAATTGGTTTT
Organism: Tachina fera; assembly: GCA_905220375.1. Taxonomy (NCBI): domain Eukaryota; kingdom Metazoa; phylum Arthropoda; class Insecta; order Diptera; family Tachinidae; genus Tachina; species Tachina fera. Next base: position 66,508,651 of record LR999964.1, read on the forward strand.
AATATAATTTTAGTATCCGAATTTCATTTGGGAATTTATTAAGTTTTTCTGATTTGTTAATTTTTCCTTATTTAACTAATAAAATCATCTTTTTATTTTTTCTTTCCAGGTAAGCATTTGTCTGAGCTGAGAGCTAAGCTGAGAGGGCATCTGTCTGCCCTCTCCATTAGATAAATATATAATTTGGCATCTCTGAATGTTTTTCATTTGTATCCTCATTTGTATGTGCTAAAAGCTGAAAACGCGTTTTTTTAACTCTATAACCCATTGAAATATGATTATATTTATTTGGTAAGTGAGTCCTGGACAAAACCCACTTAATTTGTATACTTAAAACTTAAATTATAAAAGAGAATTTAAACTGCTCTCAAGTATGAAATATATTTGTCACAAATAATTATTTAGTAAATTAAATTAATCAAAGTATAAAAAGAAGAAAACTAAAAATAAATTGTAATAAAACACAACTAACATCAGACCCTATAATTACCTAAGCTTTGTTTTTTTTTTAAATGTCTGTCATGGACACTGACTGTATCATTCCAACAGAAATTATCGATATCGAAAAAATTATATAAGCACGATTTCTATAGAATGTGTAAAGGTTTTTTTTCAAATATAAATAACAATTTCGTTAAAGATTTCTTTTATTTTTTCAATTCAAATAATTGATAAGCTGATAAGTGATTCTAATTATCATAACTATGTACATTTACTTATGTACTCTAGGGTGGCCGTTATTTTATATTTTTTGAGTTCTTCTACTCTCAGCCCCCCCCCCTCCAAATCGGTTAATTTTTATGTAAAACAATATACAAAAAAAGTTCATACCGATAAGTTGTGTTTTATGGAGGTGCGTACGGCCCTCAAAATTGGCCCTCAAGCCCATATATTCAATGTATTTTTTTTTAGTTTTATTTTGACTATATATGTATGTATATACATGAAATAATTTAATATATGTATGTATATGTATAAAAATTTCCATATATGTAAATATAATTTTTTTAGATAAAATTGTTGGTATTTTGTTGGTTATTTTCCTCCTAATTTTCTAAAATATTAATTTTAGCAAAAAACTTTCTTTGGACTAATGTTGTTAACTTAAAGAGTTAAAATATTGTCCTATGCTATATTCTTGTAAAATGATTTTTAAAAAGATAGTCATATGCAACAAATTATATTGAAAAATTTGCTTGAAGGCTAGTTTTGAGGGTCGGACGCACCTCCTAAAACGAAACTTATCGATATGAATTTTTTTTTAAATATATTACATAAAACTGAACTGATTTGGGGGGTGAGAGTAGAAGTCAAAAAAGTCTCAATACAATTAACAGCCACTTTAATGTTCACATTTGTGATGCACGAATATTCGTATTCGAATTGTCGAACATTCGGCCATTTTCAGCCGAATACGAATGTTTTCGTATTCGCCAAATTCAAATTCCAATAAGAATACTTTTCCAAAGAAATTAAATAAATAAATGCATAAATCCTAAACGAAATTTAAATAAATGACTACAAATTTTAGTTTGTACAAATACATTAATTTTTTTTATAGAAATTTGTGCTTTGTATCATTGTCAAATATTATTTAATGACTGTCATTAAAATTTTAGGTAATATTTATTAACTTTAAAGTGCGCCAAGAGTGTGAAGTCCCTTTTCATAACAATTTTTTAATATCTATTCGTATATCAAAGCTTGACATTCGTTACATCACTAGTACACACATATGTATGTACATATGTAGGTATATGAATATATTTATACAGTGTTGCCAAAATGTTGTAGACATTTCCCGCCATATAACCTCTGAAAACCCGCTAAAAACCGTCAGCTAAATAAAAATAAACGCTAATATAACCGCTGGTTTTTATGGTTTATTGGTAAAAAAAGAGAATAAGATACATTTTATAAAATATGTATACATATACATATATACATATATGTATGTCGGAATCTCATATTTCCCCAATATTTGTAAGCAAAACTCAACCTACTCTTTAAGTCGATATTTTATTTCCTGCTGAGTTTCCATAGCCGAACATCGAAAAAGGAAAAATTAGGATCCAAGGGACTATTCCATCTATTAATATTAATGTTTAAGCTGATTAAATATCTTTTCAACATTTTCTGCGATAGACCCTAATTATTCTACACGTATGGAATAATGTCTTGCCGTTTTGCTTAAAGTATTTGTAAAATATTGTTAAAATTTCCTAATTTTTTGACTATCTGAAATTAAAAAATAGTGTTGATAAAATAAACTCTGTGGCTCAATTCTCATTGGCTTGAAGTTTAATTTCGAAGGAAAATTTCAACAAAAAAAGTCTCTAATCAAAAACAAATTATTCAGAAAAGGTTATTGTTTTGAGAGATTTTGGTTGATATTATGTTTTCGTCATACTCACTCGTCCAATCACCCAGTTTTCGGTTTGTTTTTGGTTTGTCTAAAGATTTTTTTACTATTTTTTTAATACGAAAAGAATGATTACATTCGATTGTAATACAATTTCAATCTCGATTTATTTTTATTAATTTTATTCACTAAAATTTTGATTTCTTCACTTTTATACTCGTATTTATGTATATATGTACATACATATGTGTTTTTATTTTCAACCTCTTAAAGTTTCAGATTATGCTACACGATCACAATATGAAAATTTTTTATTTGCAAAAAAAGTGACTTTAGCTTCTTTTCGCTGTACGTGTTAATATGGAAAAAAAAACTCAACATAAATACCAGGATACGTGTCGCATAGCTGCGTTAAAAATACTGTATTTTGATATAATATCTTTCTTTATAAGTTTCAGAAAAACGCTGAAAATCCGTCAACTAAGAAATTCTTCCGCTAAAATTCCCGCTGGTGGTTTTTTAAATAGACTTGCCGCTAATGACAACAAAATACACTTATATATAGCGGGAAAACCGCCGTTTTAGCAACACTGTATGTATAACTCAATTTATGCTTAAAAATGTTTAATTAAAAATACCATACTATCCTACATACGTTTTTAAAAAACTTTCTAAATCTCAATTGTAGACGGCTTGTACAAACGTAAAGTATTCTCATCCTTGCAAAACCGTTTGTGTGGCTTATATGTCCCTTAAAACTAAAAAGCTTCAGTGAACCAAAAACTTAAACCCCGACTCAATATTTTTGCTCCAAATTGAATAGCAAATCCCAAATAAATTTAACCACAATAACACTTTGAAATCGGCTTTTAATTGATATTTCTTATTCGATGCTCTTTAATTTTAACAAAATTAAAACTAAATTATACCTATCTCTCCGATTATTAATATTCCCAAAAATAAATAAATTTCAATCAACAAATCATAATTTCTATACTAATTGTGAAATTTTAATAACAATAAGGCTGATTAACATAAAAAATAAAATACCTACGCTAATAACTAGTATGAGTATTAAAATACTCGTAAAGACACTCAAAAAAAAGAAAGCTTTTCTTTAAGAACTAAAACCGCTCAATATTAAAAATAACACTCACTCTCACTCTTAATGACTAAAATAGCAACAAAATAAAACAAAACAAACAAAATTAACGTAATAAGCATAAAACCAGAAACACACACACACACACACTCACTCATACTCACCATCCAACAAACACTTCCGCATGCAATGGCTGCTGTAATAGCAGGCATGTAAAATAAAGTTTCCCATAATGATTCGGCAAAGCACAAGCCCATCTATCTATTTATCCAGCCATCTCTACGGACATCAAAAAAAGCTAAAAATTATTATTACCAAATGTTGTAGTGAATATGTGTGCGTGTGTGTGAGAGAGCTTATTTCTGTTAACTGTTGAACACGAATATATAAAACAAGTGATGAAAATTGAGGCACAGTTTTTGGCCCCTTTGAAAAAATATATGTATGTATTCATGTACATATGTGTCATGAAACTCCCTGCAAATAACGCGACTAGTCCATACCAGTGTTGGGATATGGCTATTTTTCAATTGTACCATGATAATGGTAAATTGTACCAAATTTGCACCAATTGTACCAAAATGTAGCCATCTGCTAACTAAACATACACAATAAGAATTCATAATAATTTTTCATTAATTAAAAACAAAAGCATAAAAAAATTAAATAATACTATCGAACAAAACAGTTTTTCATATATGTACGAAGACATACAAAGTCTAATTGTGGATACACACTCTGCAAGATGTTTCCGCAACACGTTTTTATTACATGCTGCATACTTTGACACAGACACTGCAACCTACAATGCAACCTTTAAACATAAAATCATTATGATATTTTTGAAACTTCGAATGCAATTTCGAACGCAACTACAAAAAAGACTACACTGTGATACCGACAATGCAACCTGCCTGGTTGCATCAACACGTTGCTAAGCCTGTACCTACCATAAAGGCTGGTACTTTGTTCGAAGTTTTGAAAAATTTTCAATACCATTGATTATTTCGAGTGAAAAATTTGACATGTACTAAATGTAGCCCAACTAGCTTTAATTGCTTGAAAGTGTGCAACATTGTTGTTGTTGTTGTTGTTGTTTCGCAGATAAACTTAAATGATGCCAGCTTAATTTTGTATGGAAACACATGCTGCCAGATAGCTTTTACTACTTTTGTGAATCTATTTCGCAAATATTTCATACCAAATACTTTTATATGTACATAGTTTGACAGCATTCCGCACGAAACTGTGAACAGAGTGCCAGGCTTAAAGAACTGGGACAAGTGCTACCAAAGAAAATGAAAAATATGAGCATAAACTACAAATGTTGCTAATTTTGGTACTTATGATCAGTGTTAGGCAACTATATTTGGAGGAATTATTATAACTGCAATGCAAAGCACAAATTTTTTCAAATTGTGCCACTGAAGTATAAAGTGTACCAGTGTACCAATGCAAATGTAATTGTACCAAATTTGGTACAATTGCACCACAAATCCAACCAGTGGTCCATACATGCATGTAAGGTCTACTGCATAAAATAACACGACTAGTCCAAAACTAGTCCAAATGTATGGATAAAACATGGTAGAATTAACATTGCGATGTCCTAGGCATGGACCACATGGTCCAAATTTGCTAACATCGGACCACCCCAAAACTACCCCATATGGAGTAGTTATAGACTTTTCGCATACAATTTGTGAGTGCCTAAGAAGAACGATCATAATCGTTTAAACACGAACACTTATCGTGCAGCATTGAATGCTTTTGCTAAAACGACATACATGGGACAATGATGTAACGAGTCTATTTCAACCAGATTTTACAACGTGGTCCAACATTATTTGCAGGGCTTAAATGGACTCCCTATTTCCACAATACGAGCGCTCATCATGAATAGAAAATTTATATAAAAAGCGCAAACTTTTTTGAGTGATTTTCGTACAAATTTTCTACAGAGTCGCATGCCTGACTTGTGGAAACAAGGTAGGAATTTAGTGCTGAGAACACGGCTGACAATTTATCGTAATTTTGACAATTTTTGGGGGCGAAATAGTAAAATGTCAATTTGACGATTTTTTTTGGAAATGGACGATTTTTAATACTCTTACTATGGCAGCTTTATATGAAAAATTAACTAAAACATTTAGGTGTAGTTTTTCCCATTTTTTCTTAATTAAATTTATTATATAAATTTAGCCTTTCAAAGACAACTTTAATGTAAAATAGAAAGACTTTTACTAACAATTTTCAAATTTTGAGTTTATTCTCTATTATCGCGCACGTGCAATGTTTGGTACAATAACGATAACTACAATCTGGTTCAACCGCTTAAAACAGCTCTTGAAGCGTATTTTTTTAACTTTTTTTTGGCGAAAATCGATTATTTTTTTGATTGGAAATAATATATTTTTGTCAAAAAATGGAGTTCGATAATTATGTTGCTTAAGCTTCAAACTATGAAATGTACGAGAATTTAAATATAATTTATAATTAGTCTTTGATCCCTTGTTCAGAAAGCACAAAAAGCAACCGTTCGATGAAGTGTTAGTGGGTCAACATGTTCCACAAAAATGTTCCGCTTAAGATTTTATTTTCTTCAAGCATTATTGGCGGTATGTCACAAATAATACGAACAAGGTTGACCTCGAAAGCGTCAGTTGTTGCTGGCCCATCGGCATAAATCACTGACTTTACTTGGTCCCATAGAAAATAATCGAGTGGTGACATGTCGCAAGATCGTGTACACCAATTGATATACCCATTTATTGAAATCAACTTATTGCCAATGGTATTTTCAAACAAAAAAATATTGATCATAATGTGGTAACGATCTCCATTGACCGCAACGAGAGTTCCAGATTAATTTTTGAAGAAATGAGCTCCAATGATGACACAAGTGTATAAATCAAACCAAAGCTTACAATTGCTAGATGTAATGGAGTCGTTGGGGTCTTTTTTTATTGAGTTCACTCAATATACAGCAATTTTATTTATTAATAAAAATCGTTTATCTAAAAATTAGCCTCATTATTGTTTCCTAGGCAAAGGATTTTAATGTAAATACATGTTTTCTGTCGTTGGTCGTAGATAAACATAAATAAAATATCTTTGCGAATCAAACAATTTGCGACAAAATGGCATCGATTTTTTAGTGCATATTTTTGCATATTTTATAATAAATACATACATATTTATGCATATTTCATCATAAATGTAAATTTTTAATACATTTTTTATTAGAAAACGAGAAAAATTTACGATCCTTTTTTTATATGAATCGATATTCAAAAACACCGTTGGACTCAAAGTTCAATTCATAAAATTAAATAAATATTTGTCAAAAACTTTCCCCTATTTGCAACAAAAAAGAAAAAGTAACGAGTGCTTGAATTGTACGTTAAAACAAAATTGTCATATAAAAACTGATTCTAACGTACACTCAAAGCACACGTTTTTTGCATATCCGAGCAAGTTTTTTACTTTATAATTTCTTTCACCTTTGACAATTTAAAAACAAACATTTATTCATTCATGTGTATTCGTTTGAACTTTACTCCTATTTTGTATTCCATATGATTTGACAAAATATTTGTCAAAAAGCATTGAAGCTGCGCTTTTTATGTTTTTTAAGTCATTAATGTCAAAATGCTTGCTAAAAAAGCAATGAAGCTGATATTTTTAATTTTCTAATGTTCTTAAATGTTGAAAAAAAATTTTGACACATGCATAGTTCATTAGTTTTAAATACATATTTTTATATTTTTACTGCATATTTTATGTATATAAAACGTAATTTAAATGCATGAATATCCTCTATTGATTGTATTTTCCCGATAACACAATATATAAGTTGTGTGAATCGATGACTGATTTTCGAAGTAAATCTAGGAAATTTGGCAGCGTTGTTTAAGTGTCAATCTATTCACGATGTTTTGCCTGAATATACTGGTAATAATATAATATACTGGTAAAAAAAAGTGAATGCTGTATTGCACTTCGTATCATATGTATGTAAGTTCTATAAATAAATAATAAATATTAGAAAAACTTGCATTCAAAATGAGCTAATGAATGTCTAGGCTTAAGATTTGAATACTTATTGTTAGTTCATTTTTGGATAAAATAATTAAAATTCTGATTATATTCTTTCAAGTATTACAATAACTTCGATATATTCAACAGATACACCTCATACCTACTCGTATGTATATTTGGCACTTTTTAAGTTTTCTAGTACGTTTTCGCTTAAGCTCAGTACGCATACAAAATTTCGAAATACCAACATAATGTAGCCAAACAACAACTATATGAAGAGTAAAAAGCTTTGCCAACACTCACTCACTCATTGATATTTATTTAAGCCGGGAGCAAAAATAGCAAAAGCTTTGACATGAGTAAAAAACATTAACTAAAAAGTTTGGTTTTTTGCGATCATAAAGTAAACGAAGAAAAACAACGGGCAACTTACTAAACTAGTTCGAAACAGTACCTTAAAAGAATGCGTTTTTAATATAAAATAAAAATGTTCAGAAATAGCAATTGTTTAATTAGCGGTGAAGTGAAACAGTTGTTCAATTAAATCTACACATACCGTGACTTTCAATAAAGTTTACATGTATAGAGGTTTATTAATTAAAACGAATGTTTTATATAAAAGTTTTTAGAAGAACTAAATTTTTATTATAAAAATTTGTTGATAAAAAAATATTGGAAAAAGTGATTAAAAATATTATTTTTTGAATATATAATAATGTCAGTGTTTAAAATTATTAACAAGTATTTTAAAAGTTGTTGCTAATCTCACTACACATGTGTTTAATTTGTATAAAAGTCTATATCCATATTTTCTTATATTAGCTATAGGTAAAAATGTACGCCGGTTTGTTTATGTATGAAACAAAATATTTAAAAAAGAAATAAGTCATTGCTCATGCTTTCGGCCTTGAAAATATTAAAACGACAAACTATTTACTCCAATAAATACAAATTTGTAAAATGAAACAACTGATTACGACGATGAAACTCCAGAGCATATTCTGAAGGAATGGGGAGTAAGCCGTTTAACTTAATTTATTCATTCATTCATTTATTTCAATATAAACCATACAAGAGTTTTATACGTGTGTGAAGATAAATTTTGAAATTTAAAACCCAAGACACAAACCAGTTGCATTAACAGAGCTATGTTAACCTGATAACAGAGCCCTGTTAAACATGAAAATCTTGGAATTGTGTACTCCAAATGGAATCCTGGCCATATTTTTCAACAAAATGAGCTAAAAAAAATCGGAACATGCAGATTATTAAATTTTTCTTTATAAAAATAAAAAAAGTCATAAAAAATTTCAAAGAAACTATAATTTGTTAACTATCAAAGTAATTTTAGTTTTTTTTATGGACATTTTTGAAATCCTGGAGAACAAACATACCTGGGCGGCCAATTTTTTTTTGGAATTTATTGCGTTTTACATAGAGAAATTTGATTTTTTCTAAATTTTCAAATTTCGATTTTTACTAAAGGACGAATTTCAGGATAACGAACATACCCTGGCATGTTCGAAAAAAAATTGGCATCGCCGATTTTTATTCCCATGAGTTTATCCCCCAAAAAATACGTGTACTTTTTCACAAACGTTTTGTTTGGTAATAAAAAGAGAAGCGCAACTTGTTTGATTTTATTTTTAAAAGGAGTGAAAATGCATGAATTTATTATTTTATTATTAACTGACATATGTACATTACTTCCCATAAACACAGTGGAATTGATACATTTTTCAAATTTTTTTTTTTCTATAAAAATAACATAAATCGGAGCAAAATGCCTAAATAATAACAATTTATTAAGAAAATTATAAAAATACACGTAAAAAGTAAAAAATACAATTGCATCAATTCAGAATAGCATGTTCGCAACAGATGTTTATTTTATTCCCTAACAATTGGCGATGCCAATTTGTTGTTCATGGAAATAAAAAAAATTATTCCCTTGAGACTCGCGATAAGGGTGATTATTATTTTCTCCATCTAATAGCAATGCTGTTATTTCTATTATACTAATAAAATGTCAGTGATTGAGAAAAATTTTAGAAATTATGCACTTAATATTTTATAAAAGAGAAGGAATGGTTATTTTCATTTTATTTTACAGCGTCTCTCAAAAGAAAATATACCACGGGGGTTATTATACAACACGAACCGAACGGAAATGTGTTCGGGTCGTCATGTTAATAACATACAAATTCGAACAGTTTTCGTTTCGAATCGAACTACATAATAACCCCCCTGCACTGTTCCGAATAATAATTTCCCAAAGAGTTCTTTCCTTATTCCTTATTCCCCTATTTTCCAAACTCATTTACTATCTTTCAGACATAAAAAACAACTGAAAACAAATTAGGTGACTTGGAAAACTTAAAAATCTTTCTGAATATATAAAATAAGGCTGTTTATTTTGTTAATCGGTTACAAATGAAGTATCGAAATAATTCAGACGGGAGTCATAAAGATCATATTATTATAATGTTGTAAGTTATTTTAATATAATTGTGTTTGCTTTGTTTTTTTAAACAAAAATCTTAAGTCATAATGACACTATGACCTTTAAGACCACCTTATGAATTCCCCAACTGTTTTCTACACCTTTAAATAGGAAATTGTAGAAATAACTTTTTAAAAATAATATCGTTCAAATGAATACCCTCTTATTTCGTTGAGTATTAAAATGTCGGCAGGTGAACTCCTTGACGAATGTTTCATTTTGAAAATGTAGAAGAACAGGGCATGATGACGTAAATCTAAAGATTTGTTATAACATCAATCCTGAATCCTTTCCTCGGTAAATACATTTTCCAGGATAGTAATTCCTCTGAAAGTTATTTTTTTTAATGATTTAGTGATTTATTTAGTCAATGGATATAATGTTTACAGACTAATAACAAAATACTTAAAATTATGTTGCATAACGTAAGTTATATAAATAATAAAAGTTATAACTTATTAGTTAAGAAAAATGATAATTCTGTGCTTAATGATATTATAATTAAAAAAAATCAACAAATTCTGACAAATAATTGTATTGATGGCATAATCTTGTAAAAAGATCACCAATTGCATAATTAGATCCACATAGCTTGATAACAAGAGGATTATAATGACGAGTGCTACGACAAGGAATATTAAATTTAACAGAATTTAAAAGAAATTCAGCGCAAATATTACCATTATTAAAAAAAAAGTTAAAAGTTACATTTACGACAACTTTTTAGAGTAGGTAGTTTTATTACAGCCAGTCTGTTGGTATAGGGAGGAAAATTTGTTGTGAACCTCCACTGGAGACCACGTAAACAAAACAAGAAGAATTTTTTTAGACTACAAATATTATGAATATTCTAATAAGGGTCTCATATGATTGATCCGTATTCTAAAATAGGTCTAACTAGAGACACGTACAGCTGCTTCGTAATGTAGGGGTCAGAAAATTCTTTAGCCCATCTCTTTATAAAGGCAAGAACGCTTTTAGCTTTATTCGCAGTGATCGTAATATGAGGTTTGGTTCCTCATATTTTGGGTCCAGTAATATTCCAAGATCAAGAAATGAATCAACGTACTCTAGGTGATGACTTCCCAGATAGTAGTTAACAGCTCCATTATGTTAAGTTTGCACCATTTAAAAAAGTTGTTAAGGTCACTTTGAAGATTAATGTGATCGATAGAATTATTAAAGGAGTAAACAATTTTTACATCGTCAGCATACATCAGTATATAAGAAAAAAATTTTGATATTTGGCAGATCATTTATAAACAAAGAAAACGGAATAGGCCCAAGATGGCTGCCTTTGGGAATACCACATGAAACATACATATATGTACTTAGATGTACTATTATTAAAACGAATGGTTTGATTTCTGCCAATTAAATATGAACTTAAGCAGTTTAAGCTCCGACGAGTTACTCCTAATTGATCCAGTTTAGCATGAAGAAGATGATGGTTGATTTTATCAAATACTTTCCTAAAATTCGTATAAATAACATCAGTTTGTTTCTTTAGTGTAAAAGCAGAATTGACTTAAGATGTTAAATGGAGAATATTAGTCGTAGTTCAGCAGCCCTTTCTAAAACCATGTTGGTAAGGTGAGATTCAAAATGACTTCAGTTCTTACACAACTTAAATTTTGTAGGGATGTTGTTTTATTTTTTTGTAAAATGTGGTGTAATTACGATGTATGATCGTAACGAACAGATATATTCAAATTTTCTATCGTTATTGATGACCGATAGAAAATGTTTATAGGTTGGTAGCACGATCAACGTGCATTTGCCTTTCCTATGTTGTTCGGGCCTCTTTAAACTCTTTGATTCAATTTGGCGCCTACCACACGCAAAGAAAATATATGGTTGTAGAATGGTTGAGAAAACAATATTATGTTCTCAGAACCAAATCTGTGGTCGTTGAAAACAAGTTATTGTTATTTTAAACATTAAAAGTGTTACGGTAAGCAAAGTAATGTTTGAATTTAATAATTACGTTATTATATTCATAAAAAAGTGTGATATGGTTAGAGTTTAACAATATAGTTGTGTTAAAAACTTAAGACTGCAACATAATTATTGTTAATATTTAAAAATAATATAATGTAAATAATAATATAATGTTATCCAAAACCATACTATTTTAAGTTTTTCAGAAACATCTGTCAGTTCAGTGTTTCGTTTGTAAGTTTTCGCTATTGCACGCGTCGTGTTAAATAAATAAATAAAGCACAAACAAACAAAAGGATAGATAAATAAAAACAAATACATACGTACATATGTTTAGCTGTTTATACAGACGTGTCTGTATTTAGAGTATACACACATATGTAAGTATACGTTACTATATATACATTTAATTCCAACAATATTAATTTATTTTTATTTCGGATTTAACGCACAGCTGTTTTAAACAAGATATCCACCAATAAATATATGATTGAAAAAAAAAATATTATTATTATATTAAATAATACTGTTGTCGTATTTAACAATATTATTAGTATACAAGAACATGGTATGGTGATTCTCAATTATATTTTGGTCACATCTAACAATAGTGTTGTCATATTTACAATAACAAGATTAGGTGTAACAAACTCAGATAATAATATTATTAAAAGTTTGCTTTCCTATTGACAATAATATGATTTAACTTCAACCATATAATTCAATCATAGTATGTTGCTGTTTGATTATGTTTACCTCAACCATATTTTTTCTTTGCGTGCATTAGCCGAATAACCATATTTTATTTGAAGTGTTTCACCCCCCGAGAAACATTCTATTTCAAGTGAATTCCTAAATGTCACGGTACTGATTACATATCCCGCACAACCTTAGGTTCGTCGCGTTCAGCCAATAAGCAAAAAAAATTATAAACTACCTGTATAAGATAAATGTAGTATACATATGTAAATAAAATTCATTTTATTAATAAATAAATACATTTCAAAAAATATTGGATAGCCGAGAAAAGTACTTAACACTCATTCAAAGGTTTATATTTTATTGCAATGATTACATACACTTAAGGCCCCTGTAGGTGAATACCTGGATAAATTAAAGAAGAAAAAAGAGCTGAAGAGTTGACTTTCAAAACAAAACCAACAAAATTCACGAAAGGTTTTTTTCATGAGTTTGTGTGCATGTGTGTCCGTGTGGCGTTTGGTGTTTATGCGCTTTTTTTTTTGTTTAATAGTTGTCTTTCTTTCTTTCTTTTTGTCTTTGTTGTGCTTTTGTTTTTGAATTTATGTTCAAGTTGGGTTTTCAAAATAATAATTCCCTCGGCACGACACAGTGGGGTGTATGGCTCCGACTGACTTGTATTATTGTATCAAGAGCATTAAGCGTTTTAGCCAACAGACAGACCCTCACTCTTTAAGCGTTTAGCAACGTTACCGGTATTATTAACGGACTTTTATACTACACAACGTCTAAAAAGACGAAATAAATTGTGGTTTTAAATTTAGAAAAAATCGTTATAATTTTAAAAATAAAAATATTTTATGTATCAATTTAGAAGAAAAAACTATGTGTGATTCCAAAATTTTTTGGTTTTGATAAATTAAAAAGAAAATTCAAGTGATAATTTGTTGATATGTATTAAACAATCACAAATAATTAAATTCTAATAGATAAAATAATGATCTCATTTAACACGAAAAATATTTTAAACAATCTGTAGCAGTTTTTAAATCAAATATGTATATAAAAAAATTATAAATAAATAACGACTCATATGATAAAAAAACAAATATCGAATAAAAATTTTTTAAAATTCTGAGAGAATGCTAGACAGCAAAGTAAAAATAAAATTAAAATTCAAAACTTGCTTAAGAATGAGTTGAAAAAGCAGCCACTAAATAAATACTAAACACCAAATCAATGTTCTATTTCGGTTTGCAATAAACAAAATCAAGGTTAGAAATTCTTTCAAAAAGTGTTTGCATAATTTAAACTTGAACCAGAAAAAAATTAAAATTTTATTAATGATTTGAAAAAAGTTAAAATTTATAAATTTTACCAAAAGCTTTAAGCTTGGGCAAAAAAAAAGTGAATATACAGAAAGCCAAATTATAAATTATATCGTAAAACTTCATATGTAAAGCGAAAAGTAAATATAAACAAAAAAAAAACATCTGTAACTGAACTTGTCTTCAATTTACCTACATTTGCCTGAACTTTTTTATGTAACACAATTTTAAAGTTATTTTAAGCTTTAATTTCTAAATAATATATATTGATGAATGAAATAGCGTGATTTTTTTTCAATGAGAATGGATTATCAATTGCCACCGCAAACTTTACAATTGGCCAGCAATGCAGTGGTTGGCAGTCTTATGAACAGCAACAGTAATAATAATACTTTGGGCCAACAACAGCTGAATCAGCAACAAAACGCTCAATTACAGCTCCTGCAACTTAATCATCAGCAACAGCAACAGCAACAGCAGCAACATGTCAATAATCCACAGCAGCAACAATTGCTTAATCACATGACTTCAGGGCAACACACATTGCCTTCTTTAAGTAGTCTACCCCTGCAAGTTGTGCACCAGCTGCCACATCTACTGGCCAACAACAACAATAATAATAACAACATTAACAACAGTAACACAAACACAAATCTTAATAATATAAATTTACTCAATAATAATTTAAGCAATAACTCTTCTGCACTGAACAATTCCAGTCCAACTGTTAATACAAATCTCACCGCCAATGGCACCAATAGCAACAACAACAATGTATTACTACGTAATACAATGCAACATGTGGCAAATGCTAATCAACAATTGCAACAAACCATTAATAATTTGAGTAACAATTTGGTTTCCTCTTTGCCACCCAGTAGTCAATTGCTGCAACATCACTTGCAACATTTAGCCAATGTCAATAATGCGGTAGTACAACTAAACAACAATAATAACGGCAATACCCATAATACCCATGCCAACAATAGCAACAGTTCTTCCCCCAGCAGTGATTGCAACAATAATAATTTATTGTGTAACAACAATAACAATCCCTCCACACCAAATAATAATAATAATCTGGCCACACATTTAAGTGATAATGTGGTGGCCCACAATATTGTCAATGGTCTGGTGGGAGTTCTCAACAATGTCAACAATAATAATAACAACAGCAACAACCCGAATTTAAGCAATAATGCTATTAACACAAACAATCAGAATAATTCCACGTCCAGCAGTTTGGAAGACAACAATCGTTGGACGCAGTTTCAGGTGCAACAATTGTGGAAGCAACATGCATCATATTTGAATGGTATGATTAGTTTTTAAGAAGGGAAGCCGCAAGCGGGGCGGATATCGTTGAGACGTTTTATACGAGAATTTTTCCAATAGGGAACAATAATAATTTTATTTACAGTGAATTGTATAATAATCGTTTTTACAATAAAAAAATAAATTAAACAAATAAGTAGCTTTTGGCATGTTGCAAAAGAAACAATAATACCAAATTATATTTTGCATTAAACCAAAAAAATTTCATGTTAAATAATACAAGAATAAGCAAATTAACAGGCATGTGCAAAATGAGTAAAGAAAAATCAACAATGGCAAGATTTTTGTAAATCAGAGATGGTAAATTTGACCTTTCATTACTAAAACGCCCTCATCAACAAATTGTAATTACGATAAATGAAAACAATTCACGCATTCCATTTGCACTGAAAAATATGCATATAAGCGTGAATGAAATTTGCATCAAATGACACTGAACACAGGCTTCATGCTAGTGTTTGTCCAAATAATTATATACAATTAACTGTGGTGTTAGTTGCTCCTTAGGAATTATTTCATGTAATTTGACTTCCTTAAAATATGAACTTTAGCCTAATTAAAACCCAAACAATAAAACAAATAAAGCTTTTGTAATAGAAACATTTTTGAAAATATTAAAAATTAGCATATCGAACTCCAAAACGTGTTCTAAGAAAATATTAATTTTCGTTGCTTATGCTTACTCGTACTTCTGCTGATTACTGCTGATTCTGCTGATTCTTGTATTGTAATTTTTTGGTGTCATTTTCAAAAAGTGTGCAACGCCCTTCACATTACGTTTTTTTATGCCATTGCTGCAACACAAGGAAAAATATCGTAAATGAAAAACGTTGCCACTAGTCCACACTATTGCGTTGTCACGAAATGCCATACTCTGTAATAGACACATGACGGAAATTATAAATTATTAGAAAGTTATTGGTGGAGATTACTTCTTTCTATTAGTTAAGATTTCATTGCCAATTTTTTTTTATTATTTAAACAAACTTTGTGCTTTAAAAAATTTAATTTTCTGTGTTTTTATTCAGTTTTTCATAAATTAAAATATAGCCGCTATTGCCGTGCTCAACTCAACTTGCTTTGGTTGTCCAAGAATTGACCCAAACTTAACAACACATTACAACTTAAATAATGATTGAGTTTGTAATTGTCTTGTCCCCTAACATTTTTATGTAAATACGAGTATTGGTTGTGGTTGGTTGGGTTGTGTTATGTCAAAGTTTAGTCGATTCTCAAAAGCAATCCACACACTTTGCGACCATTGGTACAACATGAAAAAATTAGCGTCTTAAATGGAGAGTTCAGCAGAAATAAGTGATGTTATTGAATTTAATAAAATATTTCGGGAAGGAATTGCCTTCTTCTTCTTCTAAGCTTTTGTATATAGTACATCGAAACTATTGGCAAAAAAAAGGTGATTGAATAGTTCGTCTTTCATCCACATGCAAATCTTATAATCCTTTGGCTCACTTTCTTTTAGTGATTTAGTGGAAAAGTTTGTATTCAGAACTTGCTTCTTTTTATATAAATCACTCCTTTCACCAAATTCGACTATAATTAGCGCAATCCCAGCAAAAATAGAGACTCCAAAAAAGTCATGAAAATGTAGAGTTTACGATGCGGAAGTAGTGCAAATTTCGATCCAATCTAATGATTTTTACATAGGGTTGTCATTGCAAGAAGTTCTCTTTTTCGATGCCTGGTCACTGAATTGGAAGCGATATTAAGAAAAATTCCCTTTTTTGTGTTCTATGATAATATTTTCATCTAGGAAAAATGGTAAATAGTTACCTATTTTAGCAATCTGTTTCTTTTTATACAAATTTAAGCCCGAAACAGGGTTTTCATGTAAATTTAAGCAAATAACTTTTAAATTTTAAACTAAAATTAGTTCATAAATTTCGTTAAAAATTTTTTTTTAAATCCTGGTGAGTATTTTCCAACACTATGGAGGAGTTACAAGGTTTTGTGTGACTAAAATAAGCTTCTACATGATTTTTTGCTCACTCTCGGCAAATTAAAAATATCGATTTTTTGGAAGCAATGAAAATGTACTTCCGCTAGAATGACTTCCATTTTTTTTCACTGGGAATAGTACCTACGTCGTGTTTACTAAAAAATAATTTTTATGAAATCAAATTGTGCATTAAGTTTTTAATCCAGAATAATTTGTACCGTTTGTTTGTTTACGAGTATCAAATACATTAATTGTGAACACCCTGTGTGTATTGTATTATTGTATTTTGTATTTTTAATGAAAAAAGAAGACAAGCTACATGCAAATTCTCTCAGAGAACCTCCCTCTTAATACTACATTTTAAAAACATATGAACAAAGTAATATTTTTAGCCATTTATTTAAATTTTTTTTAGGATTTATGCATTTATTCGAATCGCTTAAAAATGGCTGAAAATTCGGCAATTCGAATACGAATACGAATATTCGTGCATCACTGGTACTTGCATGACGTTTTTATGCGCGCCCATGAGTATGAAGAAGCAAGCATCACAAATTCTTCCCTTCATGAAGTATTTTCTTCGTTACTCCCAGAATTGCAATAACTGAATTAGATGTCTTACCAACAGTGTTGTTTAGCGTTTCGCTGTAGTAAAGCATTTGAATAATCCCTCATGTCTTAAAATGTTCTTATAAGTGGTCTTGTGCAGGACTTTAATATATGCATATAAGGTAGTTGATACAAAAAATTACCCATTCGTTATATCCCGAATTAGTTAAAGTTAGTATTTGTTATACGAAGCTTTGACTGCATTGTTTTAGAATATTTCGCATTTGAAAATTCCCTCATGTCTTAAAATGTTCTTATAAGTGGTCTTGTGCAGGTCTTTAATATATGCATATAAGGTAGTTGATACAAAAAATTACCCATTCGTTATATCCCGAATTAGTTAAAGTTAGTATTTGTTATTCGAAGCTTTGACTGTATTTTTAAATACATTTTTATGTATGTATGTAGCATTTCCAGCAATGGCAAAGGTACTTAAAAGTACTTAATTTTACACATAGTTCTAAATTATGTTCCCTATAGCATTACGTTAATTTCTGTTTAAATACATACTATTTGTTTGCATTCTGGCAATTAAAACGTATTCAAGTTAAATTTTTCACAATTCTGCTGGTTTTTTTCCATCAAATTTGCTATATGCCGGAAAACGTTTTGTGCAGCAGATGATTATTGAAATAAGGAAAAGTCAATAGTTAGGTATAATTTTTATTTCTTGCTTATGAATAAACTACAATTTTACACAGTCATCAATTTCATATTTGTTGTTTTTTTTCAGTATTTATCTGAAACCTTTTAAAAAGAAATTTTTGTTGACTTAACCGAACACAATGTAACTAATACCGGGAAGTAAAACGTGCATAAAACAAACGCAACAACAACAATAACAGCAACAGCAGAAAAAACCTTCACTACCAAAGTTAGTTAGATGTCAAAGTCAAAGACAAAACGGGCTTAAATTGATTTATTGGTTACAGAAAACTAAAGCGTCAGCTATAACGCCATAATATCTATACGAGTATAATGACAACAGCAACAGCAAAAGTACTAGTAAAAATAAAAGAAATGTTTTCAAATGACTTTTACCAAAAATTTTGTTATAATTTTTTTTTTTTTGCTACAGGAACTGTGCGGAATAGACAGCCAGCCAGACAAAATAGTTTATTACTTTTACAAGTAACAAGTCGAAGATTATCAAAAACTTAAATAATCACCTTCACCATAGCATTTCGATTTTGTTTCATGGCATTGGCGGCTTTTGCTTCTCCTTCAAGTCCAATAAAATTGAAATAAAATTTTAACAACAACAACACCGTAACAAAAAGTCAATATAAATGTCAACATTCACAATTAATGATATAAAATAAGAAAAACACTTAAAATAAAATTTTTTGAAGAAATTCAAAACTCACACACAAACTATATATTAAATTGTATATGAAGGGTTTGTCATGAAACTCTCCTCTTCACTTTTCTCTGTAATAAGAGTTTTTGTGTTTAATATTATAAAAGAAAAAACAATCCCAAAAAAAAATATCAACTTTCGATTTTATATCATGTTGAGCCAGTTTATTTGATGTCAATAATTGTATGATCTTGTTGTAGTTGTCACCTAAATATATAGTTTTTTTTACTTTTATTAAACGTCATATTTGACATAAGTATTTTTAACAAAAAATACAAAAAGTTACACATGTGCAGTAATCGTTTTATGTTAAGAAAAACTCAAGCATTTTCAAGCATTTTACTGTCTTTTTTCTTATTTAATCTTATTTTGTTATTTTTCGATGTGAACTTCAACTTAACCTAGCTAAATAAACGTCATTATTGTTGACTTTGTTTAATGATTATTATATTACTTGTCTGATGGTTGCTGGCTGTTGAAGTGCAGTTCCCAAACTGAACTTATTGTTTGCGAGTATTTATTCAAGTGTGTATGTATGTACATATGTATGTAAGTATGTAATTCTGTCTTTAAGCATCATATAATAAAACGAGTCTTTTTTGTTACTAAAGCTTAAGCTTATGAAGGAAATTCCCTTTGCTGTATGTTTTTTTTTACTTTCATTAAGTTAAAATGAAACATTTTCATAAATACACGTACTTAACGTATGCAAGTAACTCAAAATTACCCAGCACACATTATTACTTTAAACTGGAGAAACATATTTAAAATTTCAAATCTTAATAAAAACCGTAGAGGAAAATGGAATATGTGAATTATTTTAATTCATCGTACTCCAATTTCTTGGAAGCATTTTGAGCAATAAAAGCTCTTTGTGTACTGTAATAATTCATGATATAAAGCTAAAATACTGTTTAAAAAGAATACATCTTACTTGTAGTATAAGTATGCTGCTGTTTACGTATACACATAACATTTTTTATATCTGTAAAGCGGGCCATTTATTATACAATATTATTGTATATGTTTCTGTGCATATTATTGTCAGTTTGACCTATACTATGCAATAATTTTTTTTGTAATACATGTATTTATTGTATCTTTAAATATGAACTAGCAATAAGTATTCAAATCTTAAATCTAAAATATAATTATTAGGCCCGACCAGTGTCGGATATAAACTCAGTGATAGTTATAAATTAAAAAATAAGTAGTGATAATCAAAAAAGGAAACAAAAAATTATTTTCAAGTAGTCCCATCTGGAGTGTTGCGTATAAGAGCCCGTGTGTCCCTCTTTTTTAGGCGGATGTGTCCAGTAAAGTTCAAAATATTACGAGCATGCGCATTAGGATGTGATTCGAGTTTTGTTAAATATTTGCCTGTGTATTTTGCAATTTCTTCAATCACTAGTGGCATATTTAAATCACGATGTATATTAGAATTTTTTATGTACCATGGAGCCGATGTTATTAACCGTAAAATTTTGTTTTGCCCTCGTTGGATTTTCTCGACATTGGAAGCTTAAGCAGTGCCCCATAACTGAATCCCGTAACACAAAATTGGCTTCAAAAGCGACTTGTATAGTAAAAGTTTGCAGTCTAGGCTGAGTGTTTAATTTCTGCCAATTAACCAATCATCATGGTTACAGATATGCAACTTGATTTGCTGTTTAAAGAGCCATCAGGAGCGAGCACCATTTCTATATAGTGGGATATATGTACTCATCTCCAATATTCCGCAGTGACCAATAGTCTTCTCCAGAAGTATAACTTTTTAAAAATTAATTTTTCGAAAGTCCCAAAATTATTACAGACATGCAACTTGATTTGCTGTTTAACGAGCCATCAGGAGCACCGTTTCTATACAGTGGGATATATGTACTCGTCTCCAATTTTCCACAATAAATAGTACCTTTTTAAAATTAATTTTCTTAAGTATAAATTCATTATTCAGATCTTGGGCCATATTTTCCATTAATTTTTGGGTATATAGCATCAGTCCTGTTCCTGGATTTCGCTACCGAAATAATGTTCCTTTATTGTACTAGGACTGTTAAGTACTTAACAGTGCTCTGTTACCTTGAAACTCAGCTCTGTAAAATTTCTTGGTTTTTGTCTCTGCTAGTTAAATTTAAATTTATCTTCACACACATAAATATTTTTTATTACAAAAAAAAAAGAAGGTTACAAAATTTTAATTTTAATTATAAAATTAATTATATTTTTGCAAAACGAAAAAACGACAGTTCGCGAAAAATCTCAAAATTTTAAAAAGTCATAATATGGACTAAGAATTGATAGAAAAATTCGCATAAGGTTTTTAACAGCGGGATGATTACAAAGTTTAATAATGTTTTTAAATATTCAAATCTGTTACTAATCTAAAAAACACGCAAAAAGCCAGTTTTACAAGCGAACTTTGCAAAAAAAATTGCGAAAGTTTGCAAAATTATAAATAAGCCATAATATTGATTAAAAATCGCTAAAACTTTAAGGAATGTAAAAAATTCGGCAAAAAACGCGAAAATTACGAAAATTTGCCAAAACATATTAACAGTGGACGACTACAAAATCTAATATGGTTTAAAAATCGGCAAAACTGTTTGGAGGCTGAACGCATGCAAAAAGTCGAATTTATAGCGAAGTTTGCAAAAATCGCCAAAAAATTCTCTAAAAATTAACAGCGGGATAATAACAAAGTCTAGCATTGTTTAAAAATCGGCAAAACTCTTAGGAAACTAAAAACGGAACGATTATAAAATTAAGTTCATACAAAAAAAAACGCGTTCTAAACAAACAGTTTGGTTTGTTGGGCTTACTAATTATAATGCTAGGAACACAACTGGGACGAACAACGAATTTTTCGGTGCGAACTTTCGTCATAAGAAATAAAACACATTTGTGCATATGAAAATTAACACAACACCGCCGTACAACGAAATTCGTCGTGCGTGACGAACTCTTAGATAGATTTATTTCTATATTGTACGCCGACGAGCGACGAAAAGACAAAATTTAGAGAAAATTCTCTCCTTCTCTCTGTGTTTTTGTACAAACAACAACCAGCGTTGTGCTTTTTGAAATTTTCGACGCGAAAAATTTTGAAGTTAGTGCTCAGTGCTTTTTTAAATTCATTTCGGTGCTTTTTGTTTCGAGTCGGTGGCACTAAACCAAAAATTCGAAGAAAAATTTTCTCACCTATTTTTTCTTTCGAGGAAATGTACATATATATAAAAAACTAAGCTCTGAACTTAAATGGAACATTTAAAAAAATTCTACCAAGTTTGTACAAGGCTTGGTGGAAGAAATAAGCGCCATTCTTCCCTTAAACTTTAACATTTAAATCATAATTAATATAAAAAATGTTTTGGCACGCAACAAAGAAGACATAATAGAAGTATTTACCCAAGTATAGTTTAATATCGAAATTTTGTCTAGTCTAGGGAAAATATAACTAGTCCATTATCGAGTTTTCAGTTGAGAATTATCGGATATTTATAATTTGATTGAATTCGAAAAATACGTTTGTTTCCCGACGAAAAATTATTAAACATAAAATTTTTTTATAATAACTACAAAAGGCTTCGTCAAACTGATTTGAGAATTCACTGATTCTTATACAATTAAAATGTGTATCGGATGCCTCAAATTTATAGTTTTAAAAATGTATTGCAAAGTCAACCGATTATTATATTTTTTATATGCATATTTGTGTATAACAATTTTTTTTAATATATGATAATAATTAAAAATGTAGTGCTTTTTTACTTAAATTACGCGCTTTTTTAGTGGTTTCAGTGCTTTTTGAAATTTAAAAGTTGACAACGCTGACAACAACCAACTTTATCAAATATGTATGAGAGAAGAATTCGGTGAGTAAATTCGTCGAATTTACGCTCATCGACGAATTCGTCGACTTGGACGAAATTCGTCGTGCGTCTCAATTGTGTTCCCAGCATAAGTCTAAAACAACTACAAATACAAACATGTATAAAAGTAACGTCGTCATCATTGGCAAACACAAGCGCATAAACAAACACCCGAATATTACAACAACAAGAGAACACTCTGCAAAGACGACGTAATATTGGTAGATCGTAATTATTTAAATGTTGTTGCTGTTTATATTTTGGTAACTACTTGCTGCCTCTTGATTTTCTCATTTACTTTTTTAAGTTTGTATTTTGCGGCCGAACAACATTTCTACCCCCTCCGTTCGCAAAAAAGGAAGAAAATTTTATTGACAGTCTGACTGTCTGTTTGTTTGTTTGTCTGTCTCCGCTGTTAAATTTGTTTAGTTGTTTTGTTTATTTACTAAGTTATTCATTTGTCCGTCTTTATGGCTTTTTGCAGCATTTTAAACTGCTTGAAACGTATATTTTAAGCTCAAGAGTAACAAAAAAAAAATATCAAAAAAACCTACGTGAAACTTTCACTTTTTCGGCAATTTTGTGTATGTTTGTATGTTGCATTTATCAACTCTTATTTCTACAATCCGAAAAAAGAAGTTTTTATTAAACATTTTAAACACAGTGCAGATACAAAAGTCAGCATGTGTACATATGTACAGACATATTGTACATAAGTATGTATGTACATAAAAAAATAATAATTTATTTGAAAGTGACTTATTGATGTTTATGGCTATTACTTTGGCAAATGTTTATTTCTCATTTAATGTCTTTATGGTACCAAAAAAAATCAGTTTTATAAAAACAGAGATGTGAGATGTTTTAATCAAAAGCCTCTTTTTCCGTGTTTTCAAGCCATAAAGTTGAGGAATTGTTCAAATTCCTCAATTACTCATTTTTCTATATGTATTCATTGATAAATATTTTAAATAGTTAAATTTTTTTTGGGATTATCGAAACTTTTAAAAAGATATTTATAACAATGCATATCGTTATCTGAAATATAAAAGACCAAGACTTAACAAAAATGTTTTAAGTCAGCTTCTTAATTAACTAAAATGGCCCGTAATCATAGTAAAAACAAAGTATACTTTAAGAAAAAAAGTATTTTGTACGATAATAGTAATTTTAATTTCTTAAATGAGTGAAAGTCTATGTTACTATTCTCGTTTAAATAAAGTTATGATACAATTAGCAATTGTATTTGTAACATTTAATAAATAAATAAATAATTTCTTAAACTATACTTTATTTTGACTGTGAATATTAAGTATGCCAATGTAATGAACTTAAATAAATTTAAAAACTTACAAAATATAATACATATCGCACAAATTCAAAGCTTTTTAACAAAAACTATTAAAAACTAAAGTTATTTTCTTACTACTCACTGTAAAAGTTAAAGTATATCTTTCTTTATATTTTTTTTAAAAGAAAAGTAACACTCAGTCAATGCCTACTACTATTACTAAGTGTAACTTTCTGTAGGAAAGGAATAATGTTAGAGAAGACAGCTGGTGAAGAAAGAAATAGAGAAAACCTTCATTATTTTAAAACTCTGCTTTTTGTGCACGTTTCTAATAATGCAGTGTTGTTGCAGCGCCTCTGATGTCAATGAGTCGTATTATATTTTTGAAACTGTGTAAGTAGCCATTTTATTGGTTATTTTACTTCGGCGATGATTCTGGTGACGAAATGAAAACTTAATAAAATAAAAATTTGTTTCCTACGGCGGATTACTATTGTTAATTGATGCTCAACAGGGATTATAAGTCATTCGATGTCAAGGAATAACAACAAATTTAAGCTCAATAAAAATATATATCGTCACCTGAAAACTAAAAGAATGATTTGCACTTTCGGGTTTTTTATATTATTTTTAGAGGAGGATTAAAAACTTAATTTAAAGAATACTGCTCTTATGCAAAAACGATTGTTAAAGTTAAACCATGCGTTAAAACCGGTTTTGCCATACAAAATTTGTTTCTTAAACCAACTTTAAGTTTACCAATCGTTTTTCCATAAGGGGGTATATGTACAAAGACTAGCGTAGTTTTTTGCGCCACTGTAAAATAAGTCATACATAGTATTATGCAATGTTAAAAATCCGGGAAAGAATTTTATTCAGTTAAATTATAAACACTCGGACAAAGAAACAAAATTTTCAATTTCGATTTGTTTTCTGAAAAAATTAAAAATTTTTTGTTCTAGTGCAATTTTTACCTCTTGGTATTTTTTGCCTAAAGAATTTGATTCCAATATTTTATTTTTGATATTAGCAATAGTTGATTATTTTATTTATACACTCTGTACTTAAGAAATATTTTACATTCACCCTTATTCCAGTTGTCAACATCGAAGTCACGTCAATACAAAAACCGTGCTACTATTTAATAACCCTAAAATAGTCTTAGTATTGTACCTCCATACTAAGGAAACTAACTTGTTTCGTATTTAATAATCTTTGATGTTGCAAAAATGTTTAGTGTCTCAGTTTGAATATCCCATCACGATTATGTAAACGGGTTTTTCCTAAAGAATTTAATAGATTTTGCTCAGCAGAAAGAAAAGGAAATTGAATATTTCCTTAGTTTATTTTATATGTAATTATGACTGTTCTTTAGCGATAAATTTTATTTACATTTTAATTTAGTAAAAATTAATAACATCTCGTTACAAGCTGTCAACGAAAGACCATGGATTTGAAACATTGGCACAAACTTTCGTTTATACTTTAATTAGATATCCTAAAACTTTTTTTACATGCATATAAGTATTCAAATCTTAAATCTATATATATGTAAAATAACTAGGCCCAACCAGTGTCAGACATAAACTTAGTGATAGTAATAATACATAAATTTCGTATTAAGCACAAAACTATTTTCAAGAAGTTTCATCTTAAGTGTTTATTATTAGAGCCGCAGTGTCCCTATTTTTTAAGCGGATGTGTCCAGTAAAATTCAAGATGTTAAGAGCAAGGTGATTAGGATGGGACTCGAGTTTTGTTAATTATTTGCCTGCGCATTTGACAATTTCTTCAGTCACTAGTGGCATATTTAAATCACGATGTAAATTAAAATTTTTTTCGTTGGATTCTCTCGACATTGGAAGCTGAACCCAGTGCCCCATAGTTGAATTCCGTACCACCATATAGGTTTCAAAAGCGATTTGTACAGGGTGGCCCAGAAAGACCGAAGTGGTGTAAATTCCTTATAACTTTTTATTTAAGACATATTTTTTTAATTTTTTGTTTTTTAAATACAGTAAATTTATAGGGAATATTTTTAGATTAGTTGTTAAAAATGATATCCCGCAAGTGGAGGCCATTTTCTGCTTCGCACAAATGATCTCTTTTCAACACATTTTCCATGACCTTTCGCAAAACTTCCGGTGTTATGTTGTTAATTTCGTCTGGAATATTGGTTTTTAATTCCTCAATAGTCCTAGGCTTATTAACATAAACTTTCCCTTTTAAATAACTCCAAAGGAAACAGTCTGGAGCGGTTAAATCCGGGGAACGCGGAGGCCAATTAAAATTGCTTCTACGCGAATTTATTCTTTCCCCAAAGATGTCGCGTAAAATAGCCATTGTGCCCCTCGGAGTGTGCGCTGTGGCTCCATCCTGTTGGAACCATATTTGCGGATGGTATTCCACGGCTGGCCTTACAAAATTTTCCAACATGGCCCGATATCGATCACCATTGATGGAAATGGCGACATCTCTTTCATTTTCCAAAAAATATGGACCAATGATCCTTTCTGAAGAAACACCGCACCAAACAGTACACTTAACTGGGTGTAATTGTCGTTGATGAAGTACTCTCGGGTTTTCCTTAGCCCATATCCTAAAGTTTTGTTTGTTAACGAGGCTTCGTCACTCATAACTAAGTTATGAATAATGGAAATGGAAAGAACACATTTGTGCGAAGCAGAAAATGTCCACCACTTGCGGGATATCATTTTTAATAACTAATTTAAAAATATTCCCTATAAATTTACTGCATTTAAAAAACAAAAAATTAAAAAAATATGTCTTAAATAAAAAGTTATAAGGATTTCACACCACTTCGGTCTTTCTGGGCCACCCTGTATATTAAAAGCTTACAATCTAGACTGAGTATTGAATTTCTACCAAAACTTGAAATATGTTTATCTGAAAAAAGAAATTATTTTTGGTTATTTTTTACCATTTTTTTTCAATTTCCAACCCTGAAACCTGATTTTGATTTTTCTAGTTTTTAATACCAATTTATTTATTTCAAAGATATAGAATATATTTAGTTACCAAAGAAGTAATTAGTTTTATTTAATTAATTTTATATATGATAAAGAGTGTAGGTTTCCTAACCCTGGAATCGTCCTCTTATATTTTTCTGATTCCTTATACCAGTCTATTTCTTTTAAGAATATATCATTTGTTGAATTTATAGACTTTAAGATAACAAAAAAGTTAAAGTTTTCCAACTCTGGAAACGGTTTTATATTTTTTTTTTTATTTAGTTTTTATTTTTAATACCAGTTGTATTCGTACTGAAATATAAAATAAGTTTATTGAACAAAAAATTAAAAATTAGCTTTAGCAAATAAAAGTTTAAGTTTTTCAGCTCTGAAACCATATGCTCGATTTTTGTGATTTTCAATACAAATCTGTTTTGGACCTTTTCTGACACACTAGTCCAAGTCTCTAGCTTTTCTGGGAGCTTCGGAAAACCGATTTCACTTGCATCAGCCAGACAGACGGACGGACAGATTAACATCTGTCCTATTCATAAGGATCCAAAATATATACATATACTTTATGGGTCGCATATGAATACTGTGGAAATTACATACGGAATGACAAACCTATATACACCCTTTACCTTTTTTAGTGAAGGGTATACAAATTTTAAGTTGCATTGAAATTTTTGTCCTCATAATAAATAATATAATAAACAATAATAAAGTTAATATATTAAACAGTAACAATAAACAGTAACAAACTTAACTACAATTTGTTTCAGTTAAATTTTTACAAAAATTCTTATCAGAATTTACAAAACTATTTGCAAATCTGCACTCATAAAAAATATTTACAGATTTGTTTTTTATCAGTGTACGTTAAAAGAAAATTTCCAAAAATATTTTGACTAAAAGAACACTCTGTGACATGGGTGGCACAGACAAATTTCGGCATATCCCACAGCTTAAATGTAGTGCAATTTTTCTTGCCTTCTTTAGAAAATTACATTAATTAATAAAAATATTTCTTTCTATAAGAATTGATGATATGTACTGAACCTTAGCCCGATTAAACAATTAGTTTGTTTTATTATTCTAACATTGTAATAGACATCATATATTTTGTGTTGTGTAAACTTTATGACTGTGTAAAATACTGTATGGCAGTAAAACTTAGTTACAAATGTTTTTCAGGGTGCTATTAATTTTAAGTATCATTCTTTTTTAAATTCAGGAAATGCATTAATTATTATTGCTATCATTTTTCTGGCATTTTAATTTAACTTTTAGGAAAGATTTTTATATTGTCATACAACCGGCAATTCACAACTGTTCTATTTTGCCTCAAATAGTAATTTATTACTTATCACTAGGGCAAGGATTTTCCTGCATTTAAAATCACGTTTTGTGTATATAAAATATGCAATAAAACCATAAAATATGTGTTTAAAACTAATAAAATATGCATTTATCAACTTTTTCTTAAACATTTAATAATATTAAAAACTTGAAAAAATCAGCTTTAGTACTTTCTTACTTCATCATCATTTAAAAAGCAAAATATTGTATCAAATCATATGGAATACAACATAAAGTTAAGTCGAACTTTTATTTACGTTAATGAATAAATAATTTTCTTTTTAAGTGTCAAAGGTGTTATTGAGAATTTTTTCTGAAAAAAATTTTGGGTAATAAAAATTGATGATTCATATCAGCAGAAATTATTCATATCCTGCTTTAAACTATTTATGCAATTTGTTGCATATTTTTTAAGTCTATATATTTTTATTTTTAACTATTTCTAATTTATTTTTAATCTCTTTTGAAAGGCAGAATAAGTTTCTTCCTTTCAGAGCAACATTTTTTACCGTATCTTCAATTAATTCAACTTGAGCTGTTAAAATATCGAAAGCCTCTAATTGGGTTATAGTGTGAACAAGAAAGCAATACTATTTGTGCACAAATATCAATTTATAATTTTTTTTTTCTTTAATATTTCTTTAATTTTATTAATAGAAATATAGTATCAGACAGCCTTCTGCCACATCCCCCATCTAGTTACTATAGGATGTATCAGTATCGTATCAATGGATATTTTTCATTAATGGCTGCAACACTCAAAGGAGCTTTAAAAAACACTTTAAATACACATGAAATTAACGCGGCACCAGTAGAGGGCGCGGAAAAAAATAAAAAAACATTTTTGTGTTTAAAAGGTCTACTATCACATGTTATTGTTTCTTTTTTGAATTTGCACTCGCATTGGTATTCCTGACTTAAGCCAAGGTATTGAATTGAAAAGTTTTTTGGAATATCGAATAATATCACTAAAAATAATATTGTGAATTTTTCTCGTTTTTCTCTCTGCTTTGTTCTTACACAGTCGTAAAAAATTTAAAAAAATTTGATTTATAGCATGAAAAAACTAAAAAATTTATTAAAAATATACATTTATAATGAAATATGCAAAAATATGTATGTATTATATAAAGTACGCAAACATATGCACTAACAAATCGATGCCATTTTGTCGCATTTACTTTGATCTACGAGCAACGACAGAAAACATGTATTTACACAAAAATCCTTTCCCTACTTATCACTATGGAAGACTTTGTTAACTTAACAATAAAAAATAAATTATAGTTACAAACGAATAGATTTGCAAAAAATCGAGTTTAAAAAATCTCGCTTCTTTTCTTAGCCGCAAATACAATATTGATATACATATATAACTAATTTCATGAAATATTGCATCATATTAGCTCTTGATAGAGTAAGGGCACACGAAAAGCTGCTGGAAAAATAAAATTAAGAAAATAAAAGAAGGACATTAATAAAAACCTAATGTACGCTACTTTCATGTGACAAAGTTATTAAAATTACAAAAACTGCAACTTGTCATTGCACTCTAATTTCAACATTAAATGCCAGAATTATTTTTCACAAGTCACATTTACTTACATATGTATGTAGATATGTGTATCTAGTATATATTTACCATTTAATTTAATTTTTACACAAAACGATTTAATTCTTTCGAAGATCTGATAGAAAGCTCTTTCTCTAATGAAACTACATTTTAGCTCCACATTTTTAAACCGTTACATACTCGCACACACACTCACATATACACACACGCTGTCTTACCATTAAGGAAATTAATGCTTAATTTCTACGAGAGTATTAAAAGTTACGTCATAAATTATTTTTCATTTAAAATTCATCGATTTTCCATCATTTAACTCGTAAAAGTAGATTTCACGTAACATAAAGAGTAGATAAAACTGATTTTTAATTCCTTAAAAGTAGAAAAGAAAATAAAAACAACATTAAAAGAGACTTAATAACCCAGTTTTTAACGCAAAAAAAATATGTATCAACAACCATAATTTGATTAAAACAACGCTACGAAAAATAAACACTGTAAATCAAAATAAAAAAAAAATTTAAGAAATCAAAATGAACAAGAGAAATGAAAAAAAGTAAACCAACTTACTAAACTAATTGTAAAAAAAATAAAATAAGGAAGTGACCAATATTATTTTTTTTACAAAGAAACAACAACAAAAATTGGTTAATTTTTTTTAACGCTGAAAAGAAAATTGGCTGCCAAATCATGGCAACAACATGCAAGCATTTTTTTAAAAGTATGTTGTGCACAAAAAAACGCAATGAAAATTGCAATTATAACACTAAAGCGACTTTGAAGCGGGCTTATTATATATTTTTTTTTCTAACAATTAATACTCACAAAATATTATGTATTATTTAACATTTAAGAAATTTATTATTCGTCATATTGTCATAATTATATTTTAATTTGAAATTTATTTGCTGGTGGTTCAGCTTGGTCTATATGCATTTCATTGTTGCTGTAACAAATCATCAGTAGACTTCAACCACACATTTTGAATAGTCACAAACCTCTTATCTTATGCACAGGCTTTCAAGAACTATTTGAGAATTCACAAATAATAATATTTTTGAAAATCAGAAAAAAATAAGAAACTCATACAAAACCCAGCAAATAATTTATATTCGATATGAATCTAATTTTTTTAATATATATGGATATATAATTAAAGTATAAACGAAAGTTTGTGCCATGTTGCTCAGTAGAGTTATGTTTCAAATCAATGGTCTTTCGTTTACAGCTTGTAACGAGTGCTAAAGAACAGTTATAACTATAAAATAAATTAAAGGAAATATTCCATTCCATTTCCCTGAAATAATTCATTTGTGCTGAACAAAATCGAAAAAAATAATTAGGAATAAACCGATTACATAATACTGCGATATATACCATTTGGAATGGGATATTCAAATTGAGACACTAAACATTTTTGCAACATCAAAAATGATTAAATACCGGAAAATATGAAGCAAGTTAGTTTACTTGGTTTGGAGGTAAAATACTGAGACTATTTTAGGGTTATTATTAGTAGTGAACGTCTCGAGAGCGAGTAAACACGCCCCAGTTTTTTATATTGTATTGACCTGACATTGATATTGACAACTAGAATAAAAAAATTTTTTTTTTAATTTAATTTGTTAGATCTAAAGAACTCTAAATTTTTCAATAAATTGGAACAAGCAAAGCATTTTTAATTAATTTTTATATTACAAATAACTTACTTGTCTTGTCAGTGACCTGGCAATACTGACACTAGTTATTCGCTCCAATACAAGAGCAAGAGCGTTGTATGAATGTAATAACTTGAATCAGCTGACATACAGAACTTCCATTTCCCATGAACAAATTAAAAAATTATATTGAGATAAGATTTTATTACTGCTCAAATTATAAAACGTTAAAACAACTTCTAATGTAAATTGAGTTATTATTTTTTACACATACAATACGAATGTTTATAGGAATACCTTCCTGCGCATTTAAAATTAAAATAAATGTAACGTGATTTGTTTAATTTATAATAGTTTTATAAAATTAACTATAGAAATGCGCTATTAAAATTTAAAATTAATGGGTAGTAGATGAATATATATATATATATATATAAATATATATATGCTGGTGTATGTAACGTGTAATTTATTTATTAAACAAGATTAGATTGAAGCACACGTCAGTTTTACCATTTGGAGGTATGAAATATGAGTACTATTTCGATCCAGAATAGTAGAATACAAGAGTTGAGTTCTTAAAACTATAATTTCGGCAGAAACAATCAGCCATATTGCGTGTGTACAACAATTCGGGTGAATTTGTGTATTTGGTGAGAACTGCATGACACAAAAATATAAGGGTGCATCCATTCTTCTAATATGCTTACCCTTTCTAGTTATTTTATTTAAATTTTTTTTACTTCTCATATATTGAAAAATCTAATTCTTTTTACCTCTTACCATTTTTGTGTGTAATTTCCACAATATGAATATGAGACCCATACAGTATATACTCGTATAATCTGGCTCCTTATGAATAGGGAAGAAGAATAAACAATGTCCGTCTTTCGATCTTTCCGACTTCGGTCTTGGACTGGTGTGTCAGAAATGGTCCTAAATAGATTGGTATTGAAAATCAGTGAAATTGAGCGGACGGCTTCAGAGGTGGAAAACTTAAACTTCATTTTGCCATATAAAAGTAACCAACTAAAACTAATTTTTTCACTTTTTTTAAATCAACTTATCGTATATTTCAATACGAATTAATTAAACAAAAAATAAAAGAAGACGTTTCCAATATTGGAAAACTTTATTTTTTTTATATAAAAGTAACCCATTGAAACTAGTTTTTCCTTTTGCTCTATAAACTAAACATTATATTCTGAAAAGAAAAATCTAAAATGATGATTCCAGGATTGGGAAACTTACACTTTTTGTGATACATAAAAGTAACTAGGTATAATTAATTTTTTTTCTTGATAAATTAAATATATTTTATGTTTTGGAAAGAAAAAAGTTTGGTATAGGAAATTAGAAACATAAAAACCACAGCTCCAGACCTAGAGAGCTTGAACTGTTTTGCCTAATAAGGTAAGACTGAGTTCACATCTGGCATTTTGCCCAAAAAAAGCGTAACCACTAATTAGTAATGAAAAACTGTTTGATTCAGACCAGTGATATGCAATGAATCGTTTTTTCGCTATTCATATTGACTCATGAAATTTTAAATATAAGTGCGCAGATATCGTTAAAGCACACTCACAATAAGATTGATTTATAAGTATAGCTTTGCAATAAATATGAATGCGACGTCGACATACCATACTCACACTCATAAATCACCTCAGTTTTATTTCTAATTGCAGGAAAATACTTATACTACTCACATTGATTCAGCTCACTTAACTCATGCATGTATGTTTATTTAAAAGTTTAGTCTTTAAACAATTTGCAAGTACTCGTAGTATACAATAGTAGTAAATAGGGATGCTTTTCAATTCCTGGAAAAAAACAAAAAAAAAGCAACAGCGAAACACATAACCTCATAATGAGAACTATAATATTCATCTGCGAAGTTCGCATTGTCTATTAGTTTTGTATGAAACTGTTTGACCCAATAAATACGTGTCTGAAACAAAAGGTTTTTCAGTAGTAATTAGTGGTTACGATTTTTTGGGCACATGTGTTCCAAATGTAAATTCGGCCTTAAAACCGGCTTTTGTATTGAAATATTGTTTTAACGCGCACTTCAAGCACACGTAGTTTTCTTTTGCATATGGAGGATAGACTCTAAGTCTTGGAGCCTCCCCGATCTTTTTCATTTCTAATTTTCATCTACTATCCTTAAAAGTATTATTAGAAAATACCCTGTAACAGATATGTGTTTTTTGCGAGCTTCTGATGAAAAATTTTTCTTTAAAATCAATATAAAATTGAATTGTTTTTAATCGACTTGATTTTTTATCTTTTGCGTTTTTTTTTGTGGTACAAAAACAGAAAGTGGAAATGCTGATAAGCAGTTTTCCCCTAAAATTTAGTCGGTAAGTCCCTGTGTATCAGACTTGCAATTTTTGAATATATGTATGTACATATATGTATGTATGTACATATTTACATATATATATGTACATATGCCGTATACATACATAGATATATGTATATTCTGTATGTACATACATATGTATACTGCAACATTTTCCACTTTTATTTGCAAATAAGAAGTGCGTATAAAGGGTATATATGTATGTAAATTGGAAAGAAAATTTTAAAGCAAATTTACACGAAAATATAAAAAGTGTGAATGAAGTAGTAAAAAAGCCTAAAACCCTCAAGTAAAATATAAAAAATTCACCAATCGGCGGCTAATCTTGGCCGATTTGAGCCGATAAAAAATCGGTGGCGGCGGCTGACCAAAAGCCTTCAGCGGCTCGGCGCAGGTCTCTGCTGGTGCTTGCTGTAAACTTTGTTCCTGTACAAGCATTAACACTTAAGCACAAACACACATGCATTATGATAAAACAAAGCTACACAAGCAAAATATTACACTTTCACTGATTTTTATTTTTGTATTTCTTTTTTTTATTTCTTTAGTTAGTCACTAATAGTGTTTCTCTGTCGTCTTCTCTGTTAAACAACAGCAACATAAAATGTACCTGTTGTAAAAAAAATTATTTATTTTTAATGTTTTTTGCACGTTTCGATGCATTTCTTTGGCGATTGCGCAACCGTGTGTTTGTATGTATGAATGTACGTACTCGTAAAAAGTACTTGTTTGAAATGAAACCTGCCTGATTGTCTGTCTGTATGTCTCTTCATATGTGTGTCGTACTGGCGGCGTGTATGGCCGGTGAAGTGATTTGTATGCAGAATGCAACTTCTTGAAAATTGTTAAATGCGCTGAAAGTATTTATCAAACTTGCTTGTATGTAGGTACATGTGGTTTTGGCTTTTCTTTCTTAAGCTTCTGGCTCATCATTATTGTGTGTTTTATGACAATTTAAAACATTCCTAGTTTCTGTTAAGAAGAGTTAACATTTTTTTGCAGCTCGCACGTTTTTTAGCCAATTTAAAAATTATTATTGCTATTATTATTTTTATATAAATATTTTTTTTTTTGTAACAATTAAGTTTTTGCTATGATGAATGCACCAAATAAATATCTTCACTCAATTATTCAATTGTTTTGTGATAACATTTCACACGAATTCGTGATTTATTTCTAAGGAACTGTGTCATGCGTTTATTCCGCTTGTAATAATACATTTTGACTTTTGAAGACTACCGTTTTCCACATCAAAAATAACATAACATAAAAATAGAACCATATAAGCGAGGCGTGGAACTTAACCTTTAACTGACATCGCTATATCTGGTTGCATTGTTGGTATCGGCGGTCCAAAATTGGTCCCATTTAGAAAAAAAATATAATTTTACTAGTTCATTGCAAGTATTTGGGGTATTCAAACTCTACTCTTAACTATCATAGTGTCATTATGTTTTAAATTTTTTGCTTTTGATTTTTTTTAAGCAAAAATTTTAAATCATTATGACACTTAAAACTATTATCTGAAGTTGTAGCTAAGGTCACTGAAACTTTTTGGTAAATTTATTTAAAAAACATATTTTCAAAAACCCTAATTTTTATCGAACCGAATGGGTTCATTATCTCCAAAAATCTTTAGAATTTTCCACCGATAAGCTATGTATAAGGGGTTAACATACATACACAAACAAACGCACACATAGTAGGAATAGATTCCCGTGACGTCCAGATCTGACGAAAATTACATTTTCGAAAATTGCGTAAAATCAGTAGCTTACTATTTGTGATGACGGGAAGTTAAAAACAAATTTATACTTAATATAAATTAATTTTCTTACTGAGTCCCGGTACATACTTACTTGCAATTTTTGTTCCAGCAAATTGTTGTTTTATGCTGTAAAAGAGCGAGATAAGAATACAACATGTGTACATACATATGTTTCTATTTCAACACTCTACCACATTATTAAGAATTGCTGCAAAAAAATTTCAAGTCTGGACCGGAACTAATTAAATAAAAACTTATTGATTTTTTAGACACAATTTGCTGATATGACAGTTTTTATATATTGGGTGTTTTTTATTGAGGTATAGAACTTTAAGTTGGCATCACTTTTTTAACTGGCGGCCATTTTGTCAGCTGTCAAGTGATTAATATTTAGTTTGGTTTGCCATTTCATCATGAACAGGTTGACAAAAGAACAACGCTTGCAAATCGTGCAAATTTATTTCGAAAATAATGGTTCAGTTCGCGAAGTTTACCGCAAGCTCCGTCCATTTTATGGTCGACATAATCGTCCATCAGAGCAATTAATTCGGTTAACCATGGATCGTTTTCGCACTACGTTTGCTCTATGTGATAATACGCATCCGCAGAGACGTCGAACAGTGCGCACCGAAGAAACAATTGCCGCTGTAGAGCAAAGTGTTGAAGAGGTCCCGAATGAATCGATTCGCCACCGGAGACCGGTATAGAGCCATGACAACCGACTATTTTGTTCTCGAATTGGATGGCATGAATGTGGATGAGTTGTGGTTCCAACAAGACGGCGCTACATGCCACACAGCGCACGTCACAATCGATTTATTGAAGGAAACATTCGATGAGCGCATAATTTCGCGGAATGGACCTGTCAATTGGCCACCAAGATCGTGTGATTTGACACCATTGGATTATTTTCTTTGGGGATATGTGAAGTCGGTCGTCTACGCCAACAAACCAGAAACGTTAGGGGACTTGGAAGCCAACATTCGTGGCGTTATTGCCAACATACGGCTCGAAAAAGTGGTTCTCGAAAAAGTGGTTGAAAATTGGACCTGTAGAATTGGCTTTATTCGTGCCAGCCGTGGTGGCCACATGCCCGAAATCATATTTAAACATTATTGGCATAAAATTATCCTTCCAATAAAGCCAAATTGATGGACATTAAAACGATTTTCTTGTGTTTTATTTCAATTCGAAGTTCTATACCTCTAAAAAACACCCTGTATGTATATGTATGTATATATATTATGTATGTGCATAAAACAGGAAACAGCTGTTATAATTTCACTAATATCAAGCAGTATTGCCAACTTAAAGTTCTATGCCTTTAAAATATAACACGCGTTACTAAGATAAGGTAAAGATAATTGTAATTTTATTTCCAACAAAGAAAAAATTTTTTTAACATAATTATAGCATTACTTTTTCACACTGCATGCGGATGTACATACTTACATTAATACAATAGTGTGTAATGCCTACATACATTCATACATACAGTTGTACCTCGATTATCTGGGCTTCTATCAACAGTACATATCGCACACTAAATCATAAATAGTTAAAACTCAAAAAATTCAGACGCTGAGTAGTGGCAAAGAACGTTGAATACTGTACAAATGACGCAAGTATGCAACATAAAAACAAGCATAACGGTCTTTTATATTCTTCAGGAAGACTGTATTGTAAAAGAAATTGCATTTAATTAACTTGTTTATAAAAACACAAACACATTTTGATCATTTTGAGTTGTGACTCTTTATGATTTAGTGTGCGATATATTATCTGGCATGCTGTCACTTTGTTTCTTGAACTCCATTAACCGTGATTTTACCACTATTATCTGTGCTTCCATTTTATATACTTCTATTAACCGTGCTATACATACATATATTAGCCGTGCAAAAATTAGATTTAATGTTTTAATACAGACTAACATTTTATGATTTATTTGCAATAATATGTACACTTTGTGCTTTTATATAACTTCTATTCACCGTGCTTTTGGATTATCTGTGCTAGGTACGGTCCCGTGTGAGCCAGATAATCGAGGTTCCACTCTATATACATACATAGATATATATGTATGTACATACATATGTACGTATGCACTCAATTTCACACATCAATATGTGTGTGTACAGCATAATAAATAACAGTTAAAAAAAATCAAAACTGCATAATA
The DNA here is from genome assembly GCA_905220375.1 of Tachina fera. Classification (NCBI taxonomy): domain Eukaryota; kingdom Metazoa; phylum Arthropoda; class Insecta; order Diptera; family Tachinidae; genus Tachina; species Tachina fera. The sequence continues at coordinate 66,546,925 of LR999964.1, forward strand.
TGTATTTGTCTACCATTAACAACAACGACAACAATAGTAACAACAACAAAAATGAATGAAAGTGTAACACTTTCTGTTTCGAAAAGAAAAACAAACAATCCAAGAAGTCAAGACAAGACAAACCAATTCAAACCAAACCAACCAAAACAAACAATAACAAAAGACAACATGGCAACACACGCACACACACAATCATCCACTCATGTGAAAATTCATACTCGTAGTAAACAATGAGTGATTGATTGAGTGCATAAGATAATGAAAGAATGAAGAGCAGAATTAATGCAAGTAATACGGCCAAATGCTCAGTTAGCCGACTGTAGTGTGAAGTAACTGCAACAGCAGGAAACAGCTGATAGTTATTATTATATGAAAAGCAATGTACAGATTCTCACATTCCAGTTACATCTCTATAACAATTTCCATTACTTTTCCTACCAATCGGCTAAAGGCTCAGTTAGTCGACTGTAATGTAGGATACGTCTTTCTAATGGATTTTTGGTCGTTTTCTACCGTTCTTGATGAGATTGGTCGTACTAAAATAATTAAAATTCACTGAAAATTTTGTGGCCGCAGTCGCAAAATAAAGTATTTTCAGGTCCTCGTAAAGCACCTTCTTCTCTGCTAGCAATTATGAAATTGGTGATTCAGGTTGTTGGGACAATCTTTTGATGTGAAGAATTGCACTCGTGCACGTCGCTCAAGCATAACTGAGAATATTGCTGCTGCAGCTTATGTTTTTCGGGGAAAACCTACGGATGAAACGATACCACTAAGGTATCGATACTTTTACTTGATACAGCATCGGTTCAGAAGTATCGATACATACTCAGTATCGAATAAAAAGCATCGATACTTACTTGTAGCGGGCAAGCTACAAGTAAAAGATTTAAAGTAGTGAAAAAATTCAAATACCCACCAAACTAAATGCTCCTAATTTGTAAGGAATTCTTAACGACTAGTCGACAAAATCTTCCTATTTCGGAAGCGAATATAGGAAAAAACAAATTGTTTAAATTTCTTGCCTACGAGTTTTGGTAGAACTTATTTATGAAAATATTCCTTCAACAAACTAATTTTTCTGAATTACAAAAATTTTGAAGTTCAATTTTACTACAAACATAACCATTAAACACATTTACCACAGCAAGCTACCGACTACGAAATGTCAAAAATAGAATACACATGTTTATATGAGAATGATTATTTTGAAGACAGCAAGACAACATGGCGGTAGGTTGTTGCCTCTGCTGATTCTGTCGTTGTAGTCCAATTAAACTAATTTCTATTTCTTTGGCTGCAATGAGAAAATTCAGTGTTACCAGTATAATGCAAAATGTTAAATGAGTGATATCGAATAATTATTTCATATTATTTAACAGAAACAATATCCAAAATATGATGTAAAGAATAAATTGATTCATCTTTATATACTTTTACGTCATATAAGTACATTTTAAAAGAGTAATTTAATTTTTATAAATGCGAAATAGTTGAAGGTGGCAATACTGAACTATGTATTTATACTAAAATATGAGGTGCAGATGGTGCTGCTGTTGTCTCCAAAATAATTAAGTAGCTGGCTACGAGGCGGCAAATGCTGCTAGCGGCATTTGAAAACATGTGCTCGTGTAGGCTGCTATGGTGAATGTGTTTAATGCAATAGCCATAAAAATCGCCAATAAATTCATTTATCGCCAGCAAAACCGACATTTCGCCAAATCAAAAACTTAGACGCCAAACAAAGTGGAAAAATCGCCACGTTTTGGATGGACTGGAGCAGAAGATATAGTCGAGATGACATTAAAAATTTTTGTGCAAATACGTTTTGTTCCCGCAGTAACGTAGGCTTTTAAAAAAATGTTTGCAGCTCACAATTTTATAGTCTTTTTTTATAAAATATTTGATTTCAATAGTGGCATAACTTAAAAAATGATTGTTTTGAGTTAATAATGTAGTTTATCTTTTGTAAAATTTTAATATAAATAGCTTGTACTATAACCTCGTGAGAGAAGAATTTTTTTTCATTTCTCCATTGACTTGTATGCAAATTGAAAACTTAAAACGCGTTTTCTGCAATACTCTTTTTTTTTGACTTGTGCCACTATTGAAGTAAAGAGCGATATATTCTAGATATAAATTTACATTTAACACGAACAAATAAAATTCTGTTAAACTGGTGTCATGGTCAACTTTTTTTTATCCAATAAGAAATGAGTATAATTGACCGATACAAGTACTTTTTACCGATACATACTTGATAATCGGTAGTAGAGTATCGATACCAAAAGAAAAAGTATCGAGTATTTACTTGTATTTACTCGTATCGTTTCAAGCCTAGGAAAACCAAGGTTTGGCCATTTCTCGTCAATCTTCAGAATTGGGCATTCCACAAACGATTTTGTGTGGACGTTATTTTAAACCACTACGACCGAAGACAGGCACTGCATTTGCATTTGAGATAATAAACAGCTTTGAAAGCTCTTAAATTTGTTCTTGTTCTTTACAAAGTAAGAGCAAGCATTTTTGTCTGGTGTGTTGTTGTTGTGGCTGACTTTTACAACAGCTATTTTTTAAAAGTTTTGCACATTGTGCAAATGGCTTGGACGTATGTAGATGTTTTAAACTATTAATGGGCACGAAGTTTATTTTCAAAACAAGGAGCTACGTTGCACACAAGTAACTATACCATCATTCTTTTGTTTGAAAAGTTTCCCAACCGTGTGATTGCTCGAGGATGCGACCACAATTGGTCACGGAAATAATTTACCTACCTTTTTTTTGTACGGGTGGGTGGGGGGAGGGTTAGAGGGTTAAATGCACAAACATTTACATGTTATTTGGTCTCGTTTACCGGTATCCATTACCAGAACCCCGTAGTCCTTGAAGAAGTTCGAAATTGGTGTACAGTGTATGCCTTTTTTATGCCGTTTAAACAAATATTTTTCATGGAATCCCTATTGTAATACACTTTACGTGTAGTAAACAGTTAATATTATTTATTTTGTTTATAATTTTTTGTTTTCGCTGCTATTGTTTAGGTTTTTTTTTTAAGTAATAATTTTAATTTTGCCTTGATAGCAAACGAGGCTAAATTTAAACACGTTTATTGTTTGCATTAAATATACTTACATACATACAAACAGCGAACAGCAACGTGTAACACTGAACAGCCAACAAACAGAATCGTTCGAATCGTTTGAAATGTAGTTCATGTTAATGCGCATGTGCGCCCAACTGCATTTGAGACAAGTGCATGTGTTTTAGTAAATTTTCACTTTCCATTTCATTTGCAGGCCAGGAGGGGTATTCTTGTTGAATAATTGTATAATACATACATGCTATAAACTTTAATACATACATGTGTATGTATTTATGTATGTATGTGCATGGTTATAAAATGCTTGCATAATAGCAAGTGTAAAGTAATACGAAATAATAATAAAAACAAAATTTATTTAATAATTTTTCTTCTATTATGGTTAATTAGATTTTTATTTATGCAAGTTATTAAAAACTTTCTACGGAGCCTATTTTTATATTTCCGTATACGTATGTATGTATGTATGTAGATACGAGTACTTGCATGTAAATACATATCGCAAACAGCCACAATTCAAAACTATCAATATGGTTTTGTTTTTCTTATAAACCAGTTCACTGAACAAAATTTCTTCTTAAACAACATAAAGTGCGTTATAGCTCTTTCTTGTTACATACCTGCGTCATTTGTACAGTATCAATAGTTTTTTGCTACTCCTCAACATTTGGGATTTTTTGAGTTGTGATTATTTAAATAGGTACATATATTCAATTTAATATAAACCCAATGAGAACTCTAATACACAATATTACAGCAGGGCATGTACATTAGACCGTATCAGAAAAAAGTTCTCCGTACACCAGCAAATATAAAGTATTGCGCCATGGACATTTCCAAAAAAAATTTTATTTTTTGCCGAACGTAAGGGTCGCGTTTTTAGTTTTTTCGTTATATCTTCCATACCTTCCACAGTCCGATCCTAAAGTTTGATATAGCGAATTTTTTTGTGTCAGGAAGCTCAATATTTTTGCTCTTATAATATGTTTCCATCGACATGATTTGGACAAATCATTATGATTTGTGCAAATCATGTTAATTTATACATGATTTACCATACATTTTGTATATGGATAAATCACCTACTCAAAATCAACTACTTTATTTTAAATAATGTCGAAAATACTATTTTTCGAACTCAATTTATGTATGAAACCCTGCCTTGCTTTTAAAATTACAAAATCCATCCCTGGCTCATTAAGGAATATTGAATCAATTTTAAATGTCAACTACATGTGAATAAAATTCACACCCACCTTATAAAGAATTTGCTTAAATTGAGTACGAATATTCGAACAACAAATCAATCACAAGTTTGGTGGAAACACTTTGAAGTGATTTCCTTAAAACTACTTGATTTAAAGTCGGTGGAAACATACTATTAAGTCCATTGACCTCAAGTGTACCGTTCTAGTACTTACCAAGCAAATCTCATTTTCTACAACCCAAATATAACACCCTAATGTTAGAAATTTATAGCTTTTATAAACTTTTGCTAACAAAGTATTTCGATAATTACAGCACAACTACTTAAAAAATTATTTTATAAATTCATAAAAAACTATAAAAAAAGTGCTAAACGTTGCAAATGTTGCTAGTGGTATCTGCCGTGGAGAAATTTTTTCAGCTTTATGTGAATAATTTTTATTATCATTATGTTAAACAAATTCGATTTTTGACATTTCGGATAAACTAAAAGCCATGTTGTTTTTTCCATTGTTGTATTTTTTCATTGTTTCTATAATACTGATTTTACGTGGAAATAAATAAAGATCGCATAAAAATATTTGCTGTAGTTAGATCAAGTGACCGGGAAACTCAACATGAGTTTCTTGAAATAATTTTATTTGAAAATTTTCGGTGAAACTCGACACAAGACTAAAAGGAATTTCTTTCGCCGCAATTCAGGAAAAAAAATTCTTTTAAAATTTTTATCATGCCATCTCTAGTGACCAGTCCAATGCGACCATCTTTTGTAAAAAAGATGGCCCGACAATGCATCTTGATGAAACTGTACACCATACTGTGACTCGAGCTAAGTGCAATTCTCTCTCGAAGAAGCATTTGTGGGTTAGACTGACCCAATTTTCTAAAATTTAGCTTCTTCATATTGCCGTTTACATTGAAATGGGCCTGGTGTAACATGGTTCCGACCTCTTCCGCCATTTGCAGAATCTTTTACTAAATTCCAAGTGGCTAGCCAAGTTCAAAGCCTTTGTGCAGACTTCTCTGTGGGGACTGTTGCCTGATATTATCGGAGTAAGTTTGTGCCGAAGTCGTTCAGTCATTCGTTTTTGACTCAAACCTAGGATCAAACCCCATTACATTACATGTGTTTGATCAAGATGTTTTTGTCAAAAATGACCGACTGTACGAGTTCAACCCAAGTCTACATCCTAGCATACAAAATTTTTGTTTAAAAGCTTGCGAGGGCCAGTATGGTACCTGCTTGACTTTGATTGTACTCATTCACTCAAGACACAAACCTAAGTAAATCTTATTGATTTGATCATAGGTTTGTGTCTAAAACGACGTACTGAAAGAGTTTGATATAAGTTTAGAGTTGGTAGTTTTAGACACATATATAAGTTGACTTGTGTCTAATATGAACGGCTGAACGATTTAATGAGAACGATTTAAAGGAATGAATGAATCAGTGAACAAGTTGGGTCGAACTCATTCAATCGGTCGTTTTCGACACAAACCTATAATCAAACCCATAAAATTAGATAAATCGGTTCGACCCAAGTCTAGCAGCTTTTTCGACAAAACGTCTTTAAGTGGCCTGTTTTAGGGTTCCGTAACAAGCCCCAAGACTAAATAATTGTAAAAAACCAGAAAAGAAATTAACCGTATACTTTAATTTTTTTTAAACTGTCAAAATCGGGTAAGATATTCGATGATATAGGCTTAAATTCGTACATATAGTATTACATATGTAGTGTCCGTACGGAAAAGTTCGTGTACATGTTATAGTCTTACTTTACTAAATTTATTTGTTCATGTTTTGAAAGCCAGTTTTTTGTAATGGTCGAATATTTGATGACTCTATCCGAAAAGAAAAGAAAATTTCTAAAACTAAAACTTGCGTTGCCAATACGACAATCATTTTAAACAGAAATTAAGCAAACTGTATTAAGTTTTAGTTTAATGTGTTTTGAGTCCAAGCAATGTAATTATAAAAGCAAATTCTAAAAAATAAATGAAGGTCCTTATTACAAACAGAGATACATCCTTATATCGAACATCGAAAATCAAATGTTCAATTCATATTATGAGCATCGAAAATTTCATTTGACCACGAATTTTTTTTATTTTTAGGTAAAGAAGTTGCAAATTTTAAAAATCATTTTGAGTGATATTCACAATAAGGGCATTTTTTGTCGAACGCTCGTTACAATAACAAATGAAAATTCGTGGGATCAGTACTCTCGACTACAGTCGAAGATCGAATGTTGCTTATAACAATTATATAATTGTAATAAACTGAATTTACTTGTAAAAAAGCGAAAATTGTCATAATAACTCGCCAATTAAATAACAAAACTATTGAGATCTTCTTCGGCAAAAAATTGCCTTATTCCTGATTCCTGGGTGTGCTAAAATAAAACATTAAATTCAATAAATTATTTATCAATACATTTTGAACTAAAAATACTATACTGACATACTTCTGCATAATCGTATATTTGTATACCAAATAAGTGAAAGTTTTATTCCGCATTCTTCTTTATTTTACTCATCTTTTTGTTTGCCATGCTTCAGTTAAAATCAAATAATGAAGTGAAAAAAACATGAACAAAATTAAAAGTTATTGTAAATGATTTTAAAACAAATGACCAAAAAAAGTAACCAAAAAAAACTTGTTATAAAATAAATGTTAAGGTAGTCCCCAAACTAACTATAATTATCATGATAATGATGAAAATTATAATCGTTATAAAATGATTTACGGTTCTAGCCAATGAAAGTGAAAACTGACAACTGGAAACCTGATTTCAACTAAAACATTAAAAAAATAAAACCTGTAACAGTTGATAGACAGATAAAGTTAATAAAATAAAAGTAAAAATAATAAAACCGGTAAAACGAAAACACTTTTTATAGAAAATTATGTAAATTGTAATTAATTACTTCACCGACATACAAACAGAAAAAAAAAATTAAAATAGTTATAAAACATTTTTTATATCTATCGGAAATAGGTATATAATTTTGAACATATGAAATAAATTATAAAGATTCTTTTGAAATTGTATTAATCGCTATACATACATATATACATACACTGTGTTTATACTTGTGTGCATACGTACATGTACATATGTATATGACTGTTTTTTTATTTCCCTTACACGTGCTGACCCAATTTCATCAGGTCTGTGTGTTTCAGTTTCAATTTTTATTTCTTAGGCCTTACTTTCTTTAAATGATGCTTTTGACTTGAAATTTTTTTTTATTGCTTTTGGCATTAATTTTCGACTCTTATGGGATTCAGAGAATGCGAATAAAAGTTATGTGTCATTTTGTTAAAGCGGCTATAGTGATGAGCCTGTACATACATAAGTATACATAAGTACATATATTCATATGTACAACGGTGCGAAACCATGAGTCATGACACATTACAGTGGGCTGGAGGAAGCACAGAAATCTTTCACGTGTCTCATGCGCTCTGCAATGGGAGTAATAGACTTGTATCTTCAATACTATTGCACTCCCTATCTATGTGAGGTCTTAGACCATCTAGCATAATTCTGTAAACCCAGTATGGAATGTCCAATAAGACGTTTAATTTTCAATAGCCCGCATAATTTTCAATGATTGGCATAACTGACACAGTAAATACTTGACAGATGATAAGTAAATGCTAAGGCATTATTATATAAAAACGGCGAAAACTTTCGCAGTTACAGATCACAGAACTTAAGCATTTTTGGGTCGTCGTGAAACCGCTTCTCTGGCAGAAATTGGTGAAATGTTGAGACAAATGAGTGATGTGAAGAATCGAACCCATGCACCTCTCTGAAGAACAACTGAGAATGGGCCTAATTATTAGTTTCATATTTCGACTTCGACTACGTTGATTTTTTACTAAGCTAAAGAACATTGCATAATGTTTGCTTTAATAGGCTTAATATTAGTGTTACAGCCTATAGAGTTGGAAAACTCTAAGTTTGTTAATTTCATGTCAATCTTTGGAATTTTGCATTCTAAAACGACATAACATTGTACTTTCTAAAATTCTAAAATCCATAATTAAAGTCGTATCTTTGCTGATTGGGTCATTGAAATGCATCAAACAGATCCGGAATGTCATGGAAACATTTGGTAATTTCATAGGCTTTGTTAACAAGCCCAATTGTTGCATTTGGGCCGCAAAGAACCCAAGAATTATTTTTGAAAAGACTCCATCCTCAACATGTGACTGTTTGCTGCGATTTTGGGTCCAGCGGAATCATTGGAACTTGAAGCTGGAGCAACTGTTACCCTGAAAAATTTGCATGTTGTAAGACCCTTAGATTTTTTTATATTTGGATTTAAGTGAAAGATAATGTATATGCCAATTGTCTAGACTTGTGCTCAATAGTTCTTTTTGAAATAGTTTGTTTTGTTGTCTAGTCAAAAGCATCAATATAAATTAAATGGGTTTGAAGCAACTTTTGCTTCGAATGCTCTCAAACTAGTTTAAAAAGAGCTGTTGGACAGCACTCTAGTGATGGATAATTTTGTGAAGAGAATATGGGCAGTATTCGGTATTTTATGCAAATGGTCGTGCATAAGTGTAAATGCAAAATGTTGCAACTTTTCTTTAGATTGTGTGTGTACTTTTTTTTATTGGATTGTAAAGAAGGTCTACAATATTTTGCATTTACACTTACACAAGACCATTCGCATCAAACGATTTTCTTCCATTATTAATGGCATATCATTTAGTTTACAATTAAATAAACATGAGATGATTTTACTAAAGAATATTTTTTTATGATTTTTACGTGAATCGATTTGTTCTAATCCCGAAAGGTATGACAGTAGTAAAAATTCAATATAACGGCCAACAGACACCCTTTTGTATAAATGAAAAAAATAATTAAAAAGTCGGAGAAGTATGTCAAAATAGGTATCGTCCGCTAGGTGTTTTAAAATAATCTTTAGGCTTCGTTATGCTTTTTGATCTTGAATGATTATTTAGGATATTTAACGGTTCAAAGTTGGTCGCAGTCTGGTTTTTTGATTTTTTTATTACTACTTTTTGAAATAAGTAATGAAACTTAAGCGGGTTTCACTAGTGACGCATGTGGCGTATTTTTCCTTAATTTTCCATTGACTGATAGTCTCAAGGTCAGCGTACTGCCCAAGCTCATACACTATATATGCAAATTTTAGCAGCCATTTAATCCCAACAAAATTAATATATTACATTACAAACTACTAAAAATTCTGGGAGTATCTGGAAATTACACTGAGACATATTTTCCGTTATAGTTTCAGAAAAAAGAAAATGGGTAGTAAAAAAGTATTTACTTTTAACTTAAAAATTTGTTTTAAAACTTCAAATATGTATGTATGTGTTTTTTGTTTTTTTTTTTTTAATTTTTAAGTAAAAAGCAAATACTTTTTTTTATTCATATTACCCAATGTTACACAAAGTTAAACCAGTTGCAATTGAACTACAGGAAACAGAACCCACATACATATACTAATAGCACATATACGGGCAGCTATTATCGAGGTTCACTCTCTCTTTCACCGTTCGCGGTCGAATCTTAATTGAATCAACATGGGCAGCGAACCATCTTGGTTCAGTTTGAACCTTAGTGTGACCATAAAGAAATTGCTATCATCTCTAGCTTTGATAACAGATTATCACAATATCTTTTTTCTCAACGAATAATCAGTGCCAAATCTATCTCGGTATGGTGATATCTCTCAAAAATGCGTTATAAAAAAGCGATATGGTTACGTCTAATCGAAAGTCCAGGTACAATTAGCTTAATTTTTAGTTTTGTTTTTGGTCTTCGACTACGACGATTTTTTCTTTTCGTTAATATACTCGTAGTACAAAATCGTTGTAGTCAAAGTAGGAATACATCAGTCGTAATTAGATCCAATATCTACTCAGCCTAGTTGTGGATCCAATTTAAAGTACTTAAACAATTTTAAAGAGTTCGCAAAGGAGAATAAAAATATTTTATATTTTTCACGTCACGAACGTACGTTCGTACGCTTTTGATGTACAAAAACTATAAAAAACAAAACTTTTGCAAGCATTTTTTTGCGATTTGATAGCATTTTGTAAGCTCTATGTTTAGTGCAAAAGATGAATTTCATATCGAGTTTAAGTTTTCATATTAATAGTTACAAACATATAGTCACGAACGTACGCAAAATAGAAGTCAACTTTGGCTGACAGTAGTGAAATGTAAAAATCTGCGAAATGGAACAGAATAATAAAAAGTGATTACTTCATTTTAAAAGTGTATTAATGTAGGTCTCTATCAAGTATTTATACAATAAAATATCTCTACTGGTTTTTTTTTTAATTGGCTTAATTGCCGGTCACGAACGTATGTGTCGCAAACGTACGATTTTTTCACATGTTTTTTTACTATTACCATGATGCCTCCTTCCCATTTTCGAAATTTTGTCTGTTCTCCTTACACTTTCCTCTTCTTACTATTTTGTAATAGAGAGATTTTAAAGAAAGAGTGCAAACATACCATATTTTTTCCATGTAAAATATTTTTACTTATGTATATAAAAATTTCTTTACAAATAGCTTAAAAAGAAAATATAAAATTTTCCAGCTTCCAGCCCAATTTCCTCAACTAAAACAGCTGAGATATGCTATTATACCATTCCATTATATAAACATAGACTTTTTTATAATTATAAAGAATAAAGCACGAAGATAATCAACATTTAATTTTTCCATCCTGGTAGACGATTCGGGGGAAATGCCCATATTTTATACTTACATGTGTTTTTAATTTTCATAACGCTACAGATACAGGCACTATATTTTACACATCTTACACACTTTCAATATATAGTTTGCAAAAAGGAAAATGTCCTTAAGTCGAGATAAGCTGATTTTGAGTTAACGGCACCCATGTAATCGCCATATTTGAAATTACCACGCAAAATCAAATATTTTGTTTGATTTTTTAGTAAGTTATATCGCAATGACTTGCAGCCTATCTGTTTTCACCTTATAATCTCATAGGGAATAAAAGCTTAATTAAGCTTACACTTTGATATATTTTAAATTTAATGTATAGAATGATGTTTTTCTAAAAAGAAAATTTAGCAATACCGAATTTACCAATTTAACTGTAAAATAAACGGATATAAATGTATATTTTAAGACTAATTATACATCTATACATATATGCCCACTGTGCACACGAGATTAAGATCCTTTACCGTTTCTTTTCTGCTTTTTTTGTGCATTGTTGTTTTATAAAAGAAAAGGAACGACACGGCATTTGCTTTTAACTTTAAGACCCTTTATTTCAACCTATTGATGTTTTTAAACCATTGTAAATACATATTTTTATATTGAAGATAAATAAATATAAAATAGAGTTTAATGGTTTAATTTTCATTTTCAGTGAAAGTGTTATTAAAAGTAAAAGTATAACGTTTTATTTCCTTAAATACATACAATCATACATATGTATGTATGTACGTCTGTATGCGAGTGTCCGATATAAAAACACTATTTTTTATACTATTTAGTTAAAGTAATTATACATACACGCATACATACATATATTGTGTTTTGTTTATAACGATCTTATTTAAAGTATTTCTTTAACCTCTCATAAATCCCTAGTCATGCGATTTTTCTGTTAAGAAAAAGCTGTTTTTACTTTTAGCTCATTAACGCTTATTTCCTTTACTTTTCATTCTTTCTGTTTGCTGTTATTTCTCATTTTTGCAAAAAAAAAAAGTTTAACAATACAAAAAAGAAATCTTATTTAAAAAATCACAAATTTAATTTCATTATTTTATTTGATTTTGTTTTTTTTTTGCTTTACTTTATCCTTTTTTCAAATTCTTCTCTTTTTTGTTTTCCAGGCAGGAAATCTCCATTTTTGGGGTTCATTTGCAAAACAAACGGTAAATTTATGTTTTTTTGTTCCTTCTAAACTTTTCTTGTGCTTGAGTTTGTTCTTATTACTTTTTGTTTATGTTTTCCAATGAGTTGCTGTTGTTTTCTTTTTTCAATTTTAATAATGAATGCTTTCGTGTTTTATGCCTTGATTTATAATTTAATTTATTTCACAGAAGTTATGAATAATTTCATTCCAAGTTATCCTCAGGCTTTCAAAAACTTGCCATTCATTGTCATTACTAAATTTTCGTAAAGTTTCCAAATCCAGTCTAATCCAAAAAAAAAAAGAAATCATTCCTTTCATTATTTAAGTAAGCCACGAATAAAAAAAAAATAAAAAAACAAACCTGAATGCATGCAGTTAAAGCTTGGTTGAAGAGCTTAAATTAAATTATGTATTGAATGTCCATAATTTTACACAAACAATCTTCTTTGATTTATATTTGAAATATTTCAATTAACCCTTGGCAATTAATTGTTAAGAAAGTCCTGTTTGTCAATTGACTGTAATAACTTTAAAGGTAACTGCAAGAGTAGGAAACAGCTGATCGATATTGTTATGTGAAAAGTAATGAAAATTGTTCTAGAAATGTAATGTAACGTATATATAAATATATATAAAAATATCGATCAGCTGTTTCCTACGTTGCAGTTACATTCCATTACAGTCGGCTGAGCCTTAAGGCCATACATACTCGTAAAGCAAAATTTACATGTATGTATGTATCTGTAGCCACATTCATACAACATTAAAATATGTACATATGCATATAACAACAGCAATAAACCAAAGTTGTAAGTGCCCAAGTTTGATTCCTGAGCAAATCCGGTCTTATGAAGGTAATGGACTTTTATAATATGCATTAGTGTCTCTGCTAATGCATTTCACAGCTCACTCCTTCATAGAGGAGTAGAAACATCGGCTATGTCAAATAACTAATAAAATGATATAAAAATTAGCAAATGCATAAAACGAATTAAGCTCAAGATCAAGAGTCCGCAAGAGCAAGACTGTAACCCATAATCGCTTGACTCAACATTACTTGCACCTCTTTCAACCTAAGCTTATGTAATATATGGATTATCAAGGTTTAAATAAACTTTTTTATGTTTCTAGAAAAATTAAAATGTTTTTTTATGTTTCTAGAAATGAAAAATAGTATTCCAAAACTGTTTTTCTGACCTTCGTAGCATTCTTATTGCCATCATTAACCGCTATATGTTTTTTTTTTGCTAATGTTCAATAGCCTGTGGACCCTATTTAAAATATAGAGGTTTCAATATGTGTCACATTTCACGGCTCAAATGCATGAAAAGCTCTTCATTCTTTAAACGTTTAAAATTGGCGGAAATTATTCCGATAGTGCTTCTCCACTGGTTTCAATTGTTGCATTCACTTGTATGATTCCTCAAATTTCAAATGTTAAAATGTATTTAAAGAAGAAAAAGAAGAACATGTGAAGTACCTGTGCATTTTTGATAAGGAATATCATCTTTGGTACAACCAAACGTGACGTTTGCAAATTATTTATGAATATGCAACATTTTGTAAAAAAAAAATTGTTTCTTATGTTAGAACAAGATTAGGCTAAATAAAAAATAAAACCAGCAAACTTAAAAAAAAATAAATAAAATACATAAAATACATAAATATGAAGTACATATGCCAAAGACAAGCGATTTTTTTTTTATAAAAAACAATAAATACATAAAAAAGAAGAAATAAGTAAAAGACAAAACAAGTCCTCATTTCTAATCAACCTAAAAAAATTGTTACTTCACCTCAAACACGTTCCACTGAAATGCAAAAAAAAAAAATAAACTGAATCAGTATGAGTGTTACTCAATTGTACAAGCAATTCCGCTCAAATCGCATAAACAAATAGAAAACACAAACGTAAAAAGAAATTTTAGCCAAAGATATTTATTTAAGTTGGATGTATGTACATATAAACCAAAAGACAAGAAAAAACAGCAACATAAATTTATGTCATAAAACAAAAAATAAAAAAAGCAAAATTTCGCAATACTTGGTAACTGAAGAAAGCATTTTAAATACTTACAATTGATAGATGCAGACATGCACGGATAATTGTTGCAGCTGCTGCATTATGCGAGTACATAGTTGACAGCGACATAAATTGTACCCTGCAGTTGAGATTTATAGAAATTTTCTAAGAAAATGTTCAGCTTTTGAAATCTTTGCAAAATCTTCAACCCAGGCGAATTCATATAAGAGGTCCCTATTGCTCAGGCTCAGCCAAGGCACAATTATTTCCAGGTAATATCAGGAAAAACAATGAAAAAATGCAGCAATTAAAAAAACTTGTAGTTTATCCAAAATGTCAAAAATTTAATTTTTTAATAATAATAAAGTTGAAAAAATGTCCCCACGGCTGCTACCACTAACAAAACTTGCAACGTTTAGCACTTGTTCACAATTTTTTAATAGTTATATCGTATTTTTAAATTGTTTTTCAAAGAATTATTTTAATAAAAAACTGTATGTGTTTTTTTTATAAATCAAATTCAAAACCTCTTAAAAATCGCCGTTCACAATAAAAATAACAAGCAAAAAAAAAATCCGCTGTGTAAACCTGTAGGTATTGTCAGTGTTACCAGATTTTTTCGCTACGCCGCGTATTCAATAAATTTTAATAAAACTATGTACCTCAAGGCTTTTCGGATCGTTGATTACGAATATAATGTCAGTTTTTAAAAATTTAAAATGACGGATCCACTATGGTGGAAAATTTTATCGAATTCGCTTAAAACTTCTTACACGAAAATAAGGTGTACTACCTAAGGAAAATATGCTCTATTTATTGAAAGGTTAAACGAGGGGACAACCCCTTGTCTTTTTTCCACTTATTAATAGTTGTGTTTTTTAACTTATAATGAAAAGTCGTACAACTATTTGGAAGTTTTTTTATAGCTCTAGCTAAAGTAAATTTTTCAATATATTTTATAACAAAAATAGTCTACCATATCAGCGTTGTCAACTCGGTGCTTTTTGCACCGTTTCTAGTGCTTTTTGATATTTTCGACGCGAAAAATTTTGAAGTTAGTGCTCAGTGCTTTTTAAATTAATTTTTAGTGCTTTTTGTTTCGTGGCGGTGGCACTAGACCAAAAATTCAAAAATAAATTTCCTTATCTATTTTTTTTCGAGGAAGGTTATCGTTCAAAAAGCAGAACATTTCAAAAAATTCGAATAGGGTTGTACAATGCTTGGTTGCAGAAATACCGTCAAACTTTAACATATTAAGCATAATTAATGTAAAGAAGACATTAAGCAAGTAGGTACCCAAATATAGTTTAATAGCATCATTTTGTCTAGTTACTATAACAATGGATGGAGAATTGAGAAACTTTGAGTCCAATGTCGAGTTTTGGGCAGAAGTAAAATCTAATAAGTTTATGTCAAGTTAATGGATATAAACTCGTTTGAGGCATTATCAAAAACTGCATTTCCATCAATCTTTTGTCACTTCAATGTTTAAGCGCGCAAAAGTAGAGTTTTTACCTCTACGACTTTATTTTAGTCTAACAAACGTAACAATATATCCTTACACTTTGTTATAACTTCGCTTCATAATAAAAAAGGTCTGAAACGAGAAAATTAAATTGTGAATATATACACTAAGGGGAAAAACGTGCTAAAAACAAGATTTTACGCTCAAAATTTAAATAATTTTAATATTTATAGTCTGTTAAATGCCAAAAGTCTTGATTCAAGAACAAAATGTTGATTTTTTAAGATCAAATTCAAGATTTTTTTCTATATAAAAATCTTAAATTAAGATCACATTCTTAACAATTTAACGATATAATCTTAAAATTAATATTACGTTCTTGATTTTAAGACCGCGCTATTAAAGTTTAAGGCCACGTTTTTGATTTTAAGATTTCATTCTATAAACTAAGAGTTTATGTTAAATTTGAGTACGTCAGTCTTACTGACCAAATTTCAAGATTGAAATATTACCATCTCTGCAATCTAAATTGAAGAATTTTGTTCTTAAATTTAGATCGTTTTATTCTCTTACGCCCAAATTCACAATCATTAAGTTAGCTTATAACAATAGTTTAACCAAAAATATTTGATTCACATAATAATAATTAACATAATATCCTGTGGTGAACAATTTTGGATACATTTCATACATATGCATGTACGAGTAAAGCATCTTCTTTGTGTTTAGCTGTAATACATTCTTTTTTTCTTATTTTCTATTATGTTTTGGTTTTCCCAAACCAATTTCTGCACTAAGATAATATCTTTCACGATAAACTTAGATGAGCGAGCACTTATTTTTATCAATTTTTAAGAAAGATTATAATAAATGTAATCAAAAAGTATTAGTTAAACAATAGTTATCATTTTATTTTACTAATAATTAATTAGAATTCTCAAATTTGAAGTTGTAGCTATAAAATACAAGGTCAACCGATCCCTATATATCTTATATAAATATTTATGTATAACAATTTTTTTAATATAATAAAATAATTAAATTTAGTGCTTTTTTACTTAAATTACGCGCTTTTTTCATAGTTTCAGTGGTTTTTGAAATTTAAAAGTTGACAACACTGTACCATATCTACACTACATATAATTGCTGTTTTAATAATAACTAAATTTAAATAAGTTACCTGATGCCTTAAAATATATTTAAAAAACTTTAAACTGTAAATTTACAAAAACTTCTCGAGTGTAGCAACAATTAACGCTGTAGATACTGCTCACAGGTATATGTGCGTGTAACAGATAATAATACTTTTCTCACACGTACAGACTAATGTGATACGTTAAAAAAATACTTATAGGTTGATTGCGTACTGGTACATACTAAGTGCAATAGTGGTTACATTTAACAAAATAAAAAATTCCATTTTTCTCGTCGTAATTCGGTTATTTGTCCCTGTGTGCGCCGTCATTTGCACAAACAAAGACTCTTCACAAAAACTTAAAAAGTTTTTATTGACATTAAATTCGGTAGGTCTGGTAGCTTGAAGGAAAAAACATATTAATAAAAATAAATTTATTATAGGTACTGCCTTGATCAAAAAAGGAAGAAAAAAACAAATTTAATAGACATTTGATGCATAATTCAAGGAGTCAAACAATGAAATACTCATACATATGTACATTGGAGGCTGGGTAAAGTACATAGTAAAGACCTGCACAAGACGTCTTATAAGAACTTTTAAGACATGAGAGCGATTTCAAATGCTTTACTACAGGGAAATCTTTTGAAACAAACGCTAACCAACGTTGTCGGCAATACATTTGTTTAACTTATTGCAGGTATAAGATTAAAGAAGAAAATAGTTCGTGACTGAAAAATTTGTGGTGTTTGTGTTTTTTTCTCTCATTGGTGCGTATACAAACGTCATGCATGTACAATGTACATTGTACATACATACATACCTTCATAATTTGTGTATGCTCTCTTATTTTTCTGCGCACTTAGAAACGCATACATGCATTTACATGAGTTGTGTGCGCTTGCTTTAAAATACCTCCCTTAAACACAAACACAATAGCTTACCATCTAAATCTTATACATACACCCAAACGTACAATAAGCAAAATAGCAAGCATACATGTATAAACAGTACTTCATTTCATCCATTTTTCATATTTAACGGTTCAAATTTGTTCGCCGTCAATTTTTTTTTATTTTTTTGTCGGTATATCTTAGACCGATTGTAAAAACTTTTTGTTTCGATCTGATCTAGTAAAATTTGTAACACATTGGGCTCCCGTAACTACACAATATCTAAGTTGAAAAAAATGGGTGAGTCCACCCTCAAAAAACTTAATATTATAAATCACATGCTCATGTTTGACAAATTCCTACGAAACTTGGCACATACCCTGAGCTCATAAAACACACAATCTTTCATTCAAAAAAGAGGTCGGGCTATTATTTATAACATCATAAATTATTTATAAAATTTTAGTCAGCTTAATTTTTTTTTAAGTTTTATTGTTTTATCTTCTTTGGATTTCAAATATTTTCTAATTTTTGTGTTAGAACGCAAAGGTCCTTTAAAATTTTTAATGGAAACGGCAAACCATATGGGACAAGCATTAATTTGCCGCTGCTAAAAGTAGGCTGGCTTGTTTTGCAGTTTTTAGTGCAAATCAGTTGGTACAAGAAGCGATCGTCAATATATCATTAAAAATTAAAGCAATTTCTTTCCAAAAAAAACCAAATTGAATACAATTGCAATGCGAAATACTATATTATGCGCTCCAAATAGATTATACCGCTTGTAGGGCTCACACTATGAACCAGGTACGTCTGTGCAATATAAATTACGCCTGCTATAGCATATATGAATAAAAAGATCTTTGAAAAGCCTTAAGAAAATTCAAGAAAAAACAAAGTGTTGTAAGAAATCACAGCAGCAGCAGAAGAAACAGCAACAGCAACAACAACAAAACGTAGTAAAGAGGAAGGCAAAAATACCAACATTTTGTTTGAAAGTGAGAGTGAATAAGAAAGCGGAAACTTTCAAAAAGATCCCATCGAGATACTAAAGTTACAAGAAAGCAGCCACGACTTAAGTCATTTTTCTTATTTACTTTTTTGTGGTTGTTGTTGCTTGTTTTTGTTTGACTGACTGGTTGGTTGGTTGACTGCATGACTGAGCTCAGGTTATCATCATTAGCATAGTATGAGAAAAGACACAGATCTTAACAAACAAACACATACACACACACATACACTTGATTTTTTTGTAATGAAAAACTGGTTAAATGTTTGGTTTGCTAACAGAGGTGCTAAGGAATGTATTGGTAAAAAATGTATTGTGGCGGTAATAATGTCATTAATTTGCAAAATGAGTAAAGAAAAAAAAATCAGAAATAATTTCTTATTCGGTCTTAAGTTCAGTAATTTAAATTCTTATTGAATGAAATATTTTTTGTTAATTAATAAGTGAGTGGCTGCACCAAAAATATCAGTATGTCCCCCAGCTAATACACGCAGAAAAAAAACAATGCAGAATCGTTAAAAATAGGGTTAAATTTTAATTTTTTTGCAATGATTTTGCTTCATGTGTGTTTCATGTTAATTTAACATGGTGTATAGTAATTGTCCAAAAAAATGTTCCCTTTGAACTAACTTTATTTCACGTTGAATTAACATTTAAGTACTGTTAAAATCAAAATGTTGAATCAAAGTTATTTCAAGTTAGAATGAATTTGATTTAATGTAGTAATTGTATTTTATTAATTATTTATCTTACTTGTGGTTGCCATAGACATTAGAAAAATGTTTGTATATAAATTAAATTGGCTTCGCCGGCCAAGATTTGAACTCGGAACGTGCTTACCCCTGCAGCCACAACAACTTTAAGTATTCTTAAGATACACACTAAATGTGTACCATCTTGCATTAAATTATAATTTAACATTATTTCTTATCATTTATTTGAAAAGTTTTAGTTTTAATTAAAAAAAGAACAAATTGCTTAGGCTTGAAAACTTTTAGTTAAAAAATAAATAAAAAATAAACTTTGACTTGATCCTGGATTCGAACCTACGATCCTCCGAATGCAAGACTAGTGCACTGCCTACCAGCCAGCAACAGTTCGTTGGCTGTTTACAAACAAAAAAACAACAACAATACAAAAACAACCTACACAACTAAGCACAAAGTGTATTGCAGCTATGAACAAAGCAAATAACCACCAACACACTCAAACAACATAGTAAATTTAATGTGATTTTAATGAAATTGAATTAACCTTTTGGCATGTTAATTTTACATTGGTATTTTTTTCTGTGTGTAAAAGCTTAGTTTAAGTTTTCTTCTCTTCTTTAGAAACTCACATTAATTAATAAAAATATTTCATTCAATAAGAATTGAAATTACTGAACTTAAGCCCGAATAAGAAATTATATATGATTAAAATTCACTACAGTTCAATCAAATCTAAAAATGTCTCAAAAAAGAAAAAATTCAGCAAGTTTTCTGATTTTATAATTCTTACTTGGGGTATGTAGCAGATCCATAGACAAAAGTACTTACATACCTATAGAGTTTTGCCCTGCTACATGAGTCCAGAGAAAATGTTTTTTTTTTGTTTTGTAAGAAGTGTAGAAATGCTTGTGGGCAAGATTTTATAGCATGAATTGAAAATTTGGTTTTTGAAAAATTAACTCCTTTTTTAAGATTTATAAAAAAACAACATACAATATAGAGAAATTTATCAAATCTGTATTGGAGTGGGCAGAACGATCTATATAATTCAATGTTTATAGATGATTTCATGTAAATGCTGACCGCGGCTACGCCTGCAATGGCTCAGGTTTTGACACACTGTCACTAATATATCGGCTGGTATCTCACGTATAAATTTTTCAATATTGTCTTCCAGTGCCTCTACCACTGCGGGCTTGTCTCCATAGATATTAGACTTATCAAAGCTCCACGATAAATAGTCTAATGGCTTTGAATCGCAAGATCTAGAAGGCAAATTGACCGACCCTAAACGTAAAATAAACTCCTCGCCGAACTCCCCTCTAAATTGGCACATTGTTTTGCGTACAGTGTGACATGTGGCACCGTCTTGCTAAAACCAAGCCAAGTCTACGTGTTCCATTTTGGGTAAAAAAGTAACAGAGATATCCAATTGCTGGGATTGGTGCAGAATTGATAACCCATGGTTATCAACAACACTGGCGGATACAGCTGCGGTATTTTCCCCTGTGCGCACTCTACGTATACGTGTTGGCGCTTTAATATGCAATAATGTAATTTTGCTGCGAAATTTAGTCACAAGATTCCGAACGAACAGCCACTTTAGAAGGTCGCCAAAACTGACAATAAAATTAAACTAATTGACTGTCTCTGATACTTTCAGGCCCAAATTTACAGTCATTTGTTAAATAACCAATAATATTTGATTCACAGCTCTTTGTTTACCATTGGTTAAACCGTCAAATGTTATTGGTTAACATATAGTTAGACAAGAGCTGATTTATTGTAAACTTTTTTAGTATTGTTGTTTTGTGAAAATTGTTATGCACATTTCACATATACGTTATCAAGCATATTCTTTGTATTTAGCTATAACACATTCTTTTTATTTTATTTTCTACTATAGAGTGGTTTTTCCGAATCAATTTGAGCACTAATTCAATATTTTAGACGGTAAAGCAAGATGAAATAATACAGCAAATGTAAACAAAAACCATATGATATAGCACAGCTGTCGATAATGAAACTTACTTGTTTGATAGAGTTACCATTCTTTGCTAATATTAAGAACTTTAGTTAAACAATGCACTGTGAATATGAAGTATTAGTTAAACAATAATTATCATTTTAGCTTACTAATAATTAACTAATGACATATATAAATTTTATTTCAGCTATAGTTCTTTTTGTAATAAATTTACAATTTTATTTATTTTTATCGATATTTCGCTTTAACTTTGTGTAGCTTCTTCAGGAAATGAAATTATTCTAAATTTAGAAAAAAATAAAATTGTAAATTTATTACATAAAAAATTTATATAGCTGAAATAAAATTTATATATAATTAAAAAAAGGTCGAATAAATTATTATAATATTAACTAATGACTGCAAATTTGGCCCTCAGTCTAAATCGATTAACACGTAAATGGAGTATGTTCATTGAGTTTTTGACAACTCTCTGAAAAAATTATTTGATGCACAATAATTGCTTAAAAAATATTAAATTATTTACAAAAACATTTGTTGTTTAAAAATAATAAAGAAAATAATAAAAAACATAATTGTACGAAATTTCTTACAAACACAATAATTTTTTGACGAAGCGTCAATTTTAAACATCTCAAATATAATGTGAACGGTTATGTTTAGTTTTTATAAAACTCGTCTGAAACATAGCATAGTATTAGAGGGTATTTAAAACCAATTTTGTACGTTTAAATGTATGAAACTGATGTAATTTGGTTATAATTTGGTATTAAAGACCTTAAAATGTTAAATCTAAGTGTTTTTTGATGTTTGTTCAGTGATTTATTGGAATAATACCATATTCGATTTACTTTCGACCAGGTATTTTAAATCAATTTAAAAACGAATTTGAATTTGGATTTGATGACACCAAAACCTTTTTTAGTTTTGAAAACGGAAAATTTGTTCGAATTTGGTTTACAAAACAGAGCCGCTTGCAAAGGAATTTACATATACATATGTATATAAAAATATTTTTAAATGTTGTTCGATATCGAATGTCGATTACTTTATGGATTAATCTTTACTAATCTTTACTTTTACTTTTAATTTTTTAATTATTTTTTATTTGTATGTTTTTTTTTTAACAAACGCAACGCAGAAAACACCCTGGGTCACCCTGTGCAAATTCGTGATATCGATTGAAATGGATTTTTAAATAGGATAATTTTTGTAAAAGCATCCTGGTAACACATTTTATATGAGAACAATAGTAAAGATGAATGATTTTCGAATAGAAAAGGACTTGTTTGAGTTTTCTCTTGTACAATTCGATGGCTTGGGAACTCATAATTTTCAGATACTCTGAATTAGTTTTCAGTATTATATTAATACACAATAATGTAATGACCCTATACTAATACTTCACTAGTGGTTTTGAACTCTTCATATAAGTTTTCCCACAATAAAAAGTTACTCTTAATAGATGATTAATCATCATTAAAATGTCATTTTGAATTTTTGTTTTGATCACTAAATAGAGAAATATTAAGATATAAATATCCCTATTAATTTAGTTTATTTTTTTTCGTGTTAAAGTCAAACTTTAAGATCAAGTCAAGTCAAATCAGATGGCCAGACAAATAGTCAAAACTACTTGCACACATGCATATGTATGTATGTGCATACGTAAAAAACTTAAAATTTCACTTTCGCTTTTCAAATTTTTTATATTTTCATTTGGTAAACACGTTTCTTTTATTCTTCTTTTTTCCTAATTTTTTTTTCTGGTAAAAATATTTTTTTGACTATGACTTAACTTTTATTTTCTTGGAGTAAACGGTGGGGTTTATTGAAGTAGTTTTGTAAACAATCTCATATACAGAGTTCCCTGTTGAGGAAAAATATCCCCGATTTAGGAATTCATGGTTTCCTTTTTTTTAATTATGTAGTAACATATAATTGACAAATACTGCCTGATCCACGATTTTATTAGCAAACGTGCGATCGACAACTTGCATTGGAAAAAACAATAGCATTAGAAAATTTGTTGTTGTTTTAAATATAAGTTGTCGATCGAACGTTTGCTGGTAACATCGCACAGACAGGTATTTGGTCCTTAAATTCGCTCAAAATGCATTTATTTTATTTTAGCAGGACACCCTTTTTAATGGTATTTTTTAAAAGCCAGGTAACCCCTCCAAACAATATAACAAACATGGCGCTCTTGAACCTTTCACCAGCTGAATTAAGTCAGACGGAATTTACCGTTCGCCAAACGTGTTCAAAACTTTAATGTCTTCAAATATTAATTTTATTGTGATAAAGTGGTTTTTTTTTTGTTAGTTTCTACCGTAGATTGTATAGAATCAGGTATGTGCTTTATATAAAACTTAAGTTTTGCATTGATTCTAATTATTTACTATTTTTTTCCTTAATGGTTAAGCTCTACAAATGCAAAAAAAACATACATCTTCACATATCACAAAGGTTTTAAACTATTTCTGTTCATTTCTGAGCTTAAAGTATTATAGTATTTTGTAGAATAAATCTTCCAAAAATGAAAAAAGCACAAAACAGCCACCCGAATCCAGCCCTAAATTTTTAGCGATTTTTTTAGTAAATGGTCATTGAAAACTCGGTTAATCAAGAATTTCAATAAAATACCATTTTTTCATTAAAGGCTCTTCTGGAATGAGGGTATTAACCAGAAACGGCTTATGGGCCATCATGGAACGCTTAGATGCTAAAAATTTCAACGGAAATTTTAAATTTATGGAGTCAGAAGTTCACAGTGATTATTCCGAACATGACCCAAACATTGCTGTATTGAAACAGAAATTGTCGATTGTACGACACAAATTTAAGCAGAAATCGTCAAATGCCCGGAATACAAAGCCGAAATTCCTAGAAAATAATAGAGTGGCTTCCCAATAAGCAATTTTGCTTAAAATCAAGTGTAAAACAATTGTTATTCAAGTCCCATATTCAATTATCAAGGCTTGAATTATGCTTGATTTACACTTTATTTCAATAGCATTCTCCAGAGGAAGACTAAATCGAAAAAGAAGAAACCTCTTTTGATTGAAGTCTTAAATTTACTTGACGAAAACGACATTTGTAACGTTAATATTGAAAATGAAGACAATACTGTGGAAAATGAGGACGATACTGTGGAAAATGACGAATAAATAATATTTATAATTATGCTTTTGCCTTTTTTTTCACTGAAATAACGACTTTTAGGGTCAAATACCTGTCTGTGCATCGTAGGACAGCAGATAAATCTTCAACCAATCTAACGCATATATAGCGAATATTGTTTGAAAAAATTTCCTTTGTAAGAAGCGGCAACATTATTAAACATGTAATTTAAGTTTTAATGTGCTAATTTGTTATTATTTTTAATTTTTGTAGCCTTATGGTCCTTGTAAGAGTTAAAAGGATCAAATATATATATATACATGTGAATTTGTAAATATGGCACAAATTGCTCACGGTTATGTAATTCCATACTTTCATTTAACAGTTCAACCAATATTAAAACCAAGCTAAATTCTAGTCGGGGGGAGTCTTCTCCTTCGTTTACGACTAACAAATTTTAAGAAGAGCTTACAAAAGGTCGTATCAGCTGCCAAGAAAAACACCGATGGTTAAAAATGTTTTAAAATCTATGGGTCATAAAATTATTCTGCAAGTCTTGGAATACATCAAAGATTGGATTTCAGTTTTAGTTAAAGAGAAAATATTTATCTGGCAAATCATTTGAGAGGATTTTCTGGAACATGCATAAATGTGACTAAATTTCGTTGCTGAAAGACACATTTTATCAGATATCATTCCCGTTTTTGTGCCTTAAATAACTATGTTCTAGTAGACACTTTTCTTATTTAAAATAATTTGATTTTAAAAACAACTGGGGGCAAATTACGGCACTCGTTATGGAATGAGACTACGAAATATTACAATAGAGTTTTTGTCAAAATATTTCCTTCGATAATGACGATAATAACGATAATTTGCTCCCTTTTTAATATAAGCGAGTGAAATCTTTTTAGGAATAAACAAATGGCTTTTGGGCAGTATTGCCAGTTTTTTTCTAGAGCTTATCTACAATTTGAGATTTTTTATAAAATTTTTTCTTATGTAAAAAAATAAAATTTTTTAATATTTATGATTTTATAAGGCTAAAGTTCGTATCGCTTTGTAGGCCAAATTACATGTGATAATTATTAATGAACAAATAATACTAAAGTTAGTTGTAAATTTTTTTTGACTAAAACATAGCATAACCAGCTGTTATCATCCCCAACAGGAAATTTTTATCCTCAATCGCGAAAAAATCCCTAATTTAGGGAAAAATCCCCTAAACTAAATGGCAACGCAGCTTTAGGATTTACAAATCGAATAAAAGTGAGAACCCTGCTCATATTGTACTTGCAGTTACACTCACATAGACACGATGCAGCCAAAATTGTATTATTGCATGCTCTTTTGAGAGAGCATATTAAGTTTTTATTATATTTACTTAAGTCAGTGATGTCAATAGTTTGAAGAAAACTTAACTTAACTTTATTCATAAAAAATATTTAATCAAACGAAGTAACATCTTCTATATAATTAATAGGCAAACATGTTTTTTGTAATCCCTTTTACGCTGGTACTACTGTACCGATTTTAAAAAGATTTATATAAAGGTTTTTCGGTACAGATGTGCAGAATCTATATTTTATAAAAATCGGTTTGGTATTTTAGGAGCTATAAACGTTTAAACCCAGCCAACCTGAGTTTCTAAAATAAACGAACGTTCGCTGTAGCCAACAATTCTCGAAACATTCTCATAAAAAAAGTTTAGCTACAAGAAACAATTTGTTTCTCTCAATCTGTAATTTTTTTTTGCATGTACTCAATGTGCTGATGAGAAGAGAAACCTAAAGATGATTTTAAAATCCACAATTCAATGACGAAGTTGTTTCTCTAAGTTGTCTCTATTATTTCTGTGAAATCGGGTTTCCGAAGCTCCCAGAAAAGCTAGAGACCTCCGTGTTGGACTCGTGTCTCATAAATGGTCTAAAATAGATTGCTATTGAAAGATGTAGATATCTATCTGTATATTCGATGTAGATATCTATCTATCTGTATCTATCTGTCAATTTAAAAGGACACTGGTAAAGTACATTACATACGAGTACATAGACTATTTGTGGCACTGTCCAGAATTCAGTCAAATTAGAAGACAAATCTTCTTTCTATAATATATATATCAGATATGGAATATCTTAGACATTAAGATTGGAAAAACATAGGCAAATACATTGAAGAAACTATATTTTAATCTGACCGAGTTTGATAGTCTTATGCTTTTATGGCACAGCATGCCGCAAGCGTACTCCGCAATGGTTTGAGTCAACGTTGATTGGTCCCTATTTTCAACCTAACCTAGAATACACATGGATTATTTCGTTATAAATCTTATTTGTTTTTAATAAATTCTCATTCCTTGTTTGTCCTTTTTTACATTAAAATGTATTAAAGTGTACAAAAAAAGTTTTACAGAGTTGATTGTACAGTAACACTTATTTGACTTGACCGAAAAATATTATTATATTCTAAAAGGGAACGTTGTATTCCGTGAGTGTGAACATCCATTATTTCTCTACCCCTTAGGCCCAAATTTACAGTCATTAGTTAACTAATAGCAGTAGTTTAGTCAATAATATTTGATTCACAGCTCTATGTTTACCATTAGTTAAACCGCCAAATGTCATTGGTTAACAAATAGTTAGACAACAGCTGATTCGTTGTAAACTCTGTTAGTATTGTTGTATTTATTTTATTTTTATTTTTATTTATATTACAGGCACATACTTTCAAGAATCTTCTTTATATTTAGCTGTAGCACATTTTTTAATTTTATTTTCTATTATATTATAGTTTTTCCGAACCATTTTCAGCACTAATTCAACATCTTGCACGGTAACGTTAGACGAACGAGCACTGTTTTATCCATTTTTAGGAAATAATAAAGCAAATATAAAATCAAGTGCTATAGCAGAGCTGCAAATAATGGAATTTTATTGTTTGATTGGGTTACCATTCTTTGCTTATATTAAGAACGTTAGTTAAACAATGCACTCTGAATATGATGTATTAGCTTAAAAATAGTTTTCATTTTAGTTTACTAATAATTAACTAATGACTGTAAATTTGGTCCTTAGTTTTCGCATGAATACTAGTTTAAGTTCAAAGTTAGTCGACCATGAAAAAACACTTAAAATATTGCGAAAAGCACTGAATTGGCTTCACTTACATTAATAAACTTCGCTTATCTATGTATGTATATAATATATACTATATATGAATGTAATGCTTTCTTTATTTACTTGCCTCTTTTATAGAAAAAAAAACAAGTTTTCTTAGGTTTAATTATTTTTTGGATAATATTGTTTTGTTTCTATGTATTTCGTTAAACGCGGAAATGCTGTGCAAAAATTTCATGACTTTTGGACTTTTTTTGTGACTTTTCTATGACTTTGCCTTTTCGGTTTATTTATTTATTTTCCATACTTATTTACCTGTAAGTGTTTAGTTTGATGATACGTACACGACTGATAAATAGAGAGGGGGCGGTTCTATACAAATATGGAGGAGTGTCTGCATATTGTATGTAATTACAATTACAAATTATATGTATGAATATTAATTTTGAAGTCCATATTTATTTAGAACGATAATATCCAAAGATACTCGTATTAATTTTGAAGGCAGGGCTGCCAGATAAAATGATCAAAAAATCGTAAAAATCCCGATAAATTATAAAATAATCGTCATGTTATACTAAAAAAATTGGAGAAATCAAAACAATTTTTTAACATGTATAAATATGTTTTATTTTATATATTTACTAGGAAATTAAAACCATTGTCTTGTTGTTACCCCTTATAACTTTGTTCCCCTCAGTGCTAAAATAATGAAAAGTATTGATAAGTATTAGGTCCAAGTCTTGGTCTCAGTACTTTTGATGGCCGAAATTTTGGTTAGCACCTTGGCTTTTTTCACAATTATGTTTTTTGATGATATCAATTTACACAATTTACCAAAATATTTGACTAGGTATGTATATATGAATTGTAATAGTAAATTTTGCGTAACAAACTGCCATATTTGGAATTTTTTAAAAATCTTAAATTTTAAGGAAAAAATCGTCATTTTGCTTTTTTGGCACCAAAAATCGTCAAAATGACGATAAATCGTCAAATCTGGCAGCCGTGTTTGAAGGGCATATTATGCATTTACTAATTAAATTTATTATTTAGTTAATTTCTTAGTGAATTTCTTAAAATTTGTAACAAGCTTTACTTTTTAAAAACACAAGCTTAGAAGCATGTATGAAGGAATATTTATAGTCTCAGACAGTAATCGATTCCGCACCCCACACTAGTAGACTGCCTTCTAGAAGATAGTGCACTCAAAGGTATAAATACTCTTTGACTTCAGCAACCGCTAATCCTAATGTAACATCAGAACACCCTCCTGCGTAGGTATTGTGTAGCAGAATAATCGGCGAAGTAAAATATCCAAAAAATGGCTACTAACAACAACTTTGAAAATTTAATACGCCTCATTGACACCAGAGGCGCTAAAATTATGCATTATTAAGAACGTGCAAAAAAGCAGAGTTATGAAAGAAGGAATCTTTCCTCTATCTCTTCCTTCACCACCTGTCTTCTCTATCACTATCCCTTTTCTAAAAGAAAGCAACCCCTAGTGGCAGTAATGTAGTATTAATTTGCTCAAGATACCACTAAGAGAAATGACGCAAGAAAAGTCAAAGCTTAGACCGCTAGAAGTACAGAGATTAGTATAAAGACCAAATTCTTTATCGTCATAATAAATATAATCATAATTTCCCATACATATATTTTATTTTGACTACAAGATTTTTTGGGACTAAAAAGTAAAAAAGGAAACCGTAAAAAGTATTGCCAAGTAAGCAAGCTGCTTAAATATCTGATTTTGTGCTTAGCAAGAACTTTATATAATATTGATGTCAATACTTTTAATGGCCGAAGGTTTTGGTCAGGCACCTTAGCTTTGTTTTCAAATTTATGCTCGTGGTGGGATCTCACTTTTTAACCGACTTCAAAAAAAAAAAAGGAGGAGGTTAACAATTCGTCTCTATTTTTTTTAGGTGTGAATCTTAATAAGTTGGTACATTTGTGACGAATTGTTAAAATTTTTTTGTTGTCTGAAACGGTTTAGCTTACCATTGGTCACATTGTAAAAAAAGAGGGCGAGGACACGCCCACAATCTTTTCACTTGATTTTAAGATCTTTTACTTATTTGATTGCTGCGAAAGCTAGCAAACCCATTTGGTTCTTTTAATTACACAATTTTAAAGTTGAAAAAATGGGCGAGGCTACGCCCATTAAAATGTATTATAACATTTCTTATGAAAGTTATTACACACCTTGAACTCAAAAATAGACACAATCCTCCTTTAAAAAAATGGGCGGGGTGCTGCCCATTAAAATTTAATGTTATATTTCACAAGCTTCTGTTTCACCGATTTTACAAAACTTGGCACACACTCTAAACTTAAATAAAAGCACAATCCTGCGTTCAAAATAGTGGGCGAGGTACGCCTATTAAATTTTAGTATAATATTTCACGTGCTTGTACTTGACGAATATTTACGAAACTTGGCACACACCTTGAACTCTTACAAATGCACGATATTGTTTTAAAAAAGTGGGCGTAGCCACGCCCTGTGAAACTTAATAATATATTTCACAAAAAAGCTAAAAATAAAACTTAACAAAAATTAAACCGACTTCAAAAATAAGCACTAAAAAGCTACAAGAATATTGATATACATAGTTAAATAAAATATTTTTACATATGTTACCTATAGTGCCGTTTGAAGTTGGTGCAAGTAATACAGGTACTAAACACATAGGAACATGACCGGTAAAAAAATTGCAAGAACTTTTTATGTACATACATATATGTATGTATGTATGTATTGCTTGCACTAACTTCGAACAACACTATAGGTAACATATGTAAAAATATTGTATTTAACTAGCTCAATATTATTTTTAGCTTTTTAGTGCTTATTTTTTAAGTAATTTTTATGTTTATTTTTTTTTTTCTTGTAAATTTTTATATAAAATACAATGACACGTTTGAATGGACAAACAAACTTTATAGCAAAACTTAGTTTTCTATTTACGAGTAATAAAAAAAGTTTATCATAATTATGATTAGAGTTTACTTATTAAATTTAAAATTAAACTGTTTACTCAATTGCTAGATTAGGGTTATTACCTCTAGAGTTGAAAGAATAAAATATTAAAATTTAAGAAATTTCAAAGCAATATTGTTGTTGTTATTTAAACGATACAATAAAATAATAATTAAAGAAAACAAAATAAAATTTATGAATATTAAAAGTTAAGATTGAGTAAATTTTGTGGAAAAAGTCTATGTTTCCACTTTTGAATAATTAAAAAAAAATATTTAATTTATATATGTTAATACCTATAAATTAATCCTTTTTCTAACAGTTCTTTGATTTAATTTTACTTTTGATCAAGTTCTCGGCGGCAAGATTTGGGATATTTGCCCATTCCGTTTGGAATCGGAACCAGGATTATTTAAATGTTGTTGGTACATTGGCGTACTGCTCGGTATTTTTTTTTAAGAATGCCCGTACGTCTTCAATGGATTTGAGCTCTGGGCCTTATGCTGGCTATTACTTTGTGTGAAATTTTCGGTTTGGAAGCAGGATTTTGCCCGTGTGATTCTGATCTCCATCTTCTTGATATACAACTTTATCCGCTGTGTAACCACTTTGTTCCACAAAATCATGTAAATTCTATTTTATGATGCTAACATAATCTTCTTTTCTCATTATATTATCGATTTTTACTAATGAACCCAGACGACACCAAGTGAAGTACGCCCAAAATATCAAGCCTCTACATCATTAGTTTATTAAAACAGTTTCATAGATATCACCCTTAATTAAATAAATAATTAACAAAAATTAAAGACTTTAAAAACAGCCGACTATATCTAGAAAAAATGTGATATCTTCTAAACGGCTGAACCGTTTTTCTTAAAACAAAGCTAAGAACTATCCCGATCAAGTCATCTTTCAAACAGAATAAAGTTTATTCAATAAACTAAATCAAAATCATTCCAGCCGTTTGATCTGTAGGTGGGCACGGACAGACACACACTACAAACTTATAACGCCCCCTTTTTTTGTCGGGAGTTAATAAAGTTATAACCTTATTTCATAAACTAAGAAAAATTACGCGAATGTGTAAACATTATGTTATTAATAAGGAAGAGGGTACAAGCATACAGACATATGTATGTGTTTTCTTTTTTTAAATGAAAATTAATAGCAGACTAAGGTCTACTCCCGATCTAGGAACTATCTGGTTTGCTGTCCCTTTTGTTTTCCCTTTTTTTTATTTGTATTAATTACATCAATCTTATCTTGCATTAATTAAATAGAAATTTTGTATTAATTTTATATTCTTTTAAAGCACGACTTAAGTCAAGTACACATTATTAAAATTGAGTGACAGTCATAAATTTACATCATATGTGACACGCAAACTGTCGTTCAGAAAATAAATGGCACAATATTTTAAAAGAAAATATTGCTCAATTTTTCTGAGAGTGAAAAAGTAAACCACGTTGTACAATGTTGTCAGAACATTACACAATTCTCTTGATTGTACAATAAAAATCAAAAGTCTGATATTTGATATTTGCAAAATATATTGTGCCCCTTTAAATATGACAGACATACATATTGGCGATATTATTGTACAACACGAAAAATTGCATAAATATACTGCAAGTGGGTGGACCGCTTTAAACTCATCAGAAACCCTGAATTTGTTACATTCCAGAGACAACGTTGCATTTTATGATACATATTTCTCAATAAATAAATTTTTCTTACTCACTCTCAGCTAAAAACCAGTATGGCCGCCAACGATGTCATTTTTAGATAATTTTGAGCTAGATTTAGCGCATTTTAACTATGCCAAACGAGCTTTTTCGTCTTTAGCTCACTTTTTATAAATTTTTTAATAAAATATTTTAAATTGGTGCATGATTCAGCTGTCACAAATAAAATTCCCTACACTATGGTTAAAATTAAAAACGCATTTTGAAATTTCACATCAAAAAATATGTACTCGTAGTCGTGACCCAAAAAATTTATATAATCTATTCTAGCATCTATTCCAGCTGAAGTTCAAAAAGCATTTTTGAATTCTAAAAGTATTTGACAATTTATGTAACTTGTTACAAAATAAAAACTAAGGATTTCGACTATTTGGAAGGTGATTCTGATTCTGTATCCAAATAATTTTAGTTATTTAGGCTGCAATTTCAAAGAAGCTATATGGCAAAATCTAAAAAAGAGTTATGAGTACTAAGAAAAATTAATGGTACATACTTGTTCATGCGTTTATTCAAATTTAATTTAGCGCGTAGGAAAAAAGCGCGTTTTTAAACGACTTCAAAAAAAGGAGTAGGTTATCAATTCGTCTCTGTTTATTTTTTGGCGGTGTTGCTTCATGAATCGGTTTATATTAGATCGACTGTTTTATTGTCTGCGAGAATATAGCTTCCCCTTGGTCGTATTGTAAAAAAATTAGGCTGGGGCAAGCCCACAAATTTTTTAATTTGATTGTATGATATTCTACTTATTCCATTGCTGCGAAACCTACCAAACGCCTTTGGTTCTTGTAATTACACAATTTTAGAGTTGAAAAAATTAGCGGGGCTATGCCCATTAAAATTTATTCTTATATATCACGTGGTTCTACTAGAAATTTTTACGAAACTTACAACACACCTTGAGCTCAAAAATAGACACAATGTTCCATTTGAAAAAATGGGCTGACTCACGCCTATTAAAATTTAATATATTTTTTAAGGGCTTCTACCGCACCGGTTTTTACAAAACTTAACACGCACCCTCAGTTCTGAAAAACAAAAAAAATTTTTTTTAAATTTATATCCCATAAATTTGTTTCGAAAATTTTCTATCAGATCTTTGCACTGAAGTCGGTTTTTTTTCGGCAGAGTTATGTCTAGAAATAGCTGGCAATGCTGTAACTTAGTGCAATCTAGCGCGTTTTGAGAAGGGATTATAAATAGTTGGCATCGCTGATGGCCGCTGACTATCACTCATCCACAAAAATTTTTATGCTTGACTGTTAATTGCGGTAAATTCTGATATCACTATCGATCAAGCAAAAATTTTAGCAAAACTGCCGCTACCCAGCAAAAAATTGTCAAGAAAAATTTAAAATTTTGCAGAAAAATGTATTGATTGTGAAAATGAGCTTCGAAGACAACAAAAAGAAAAAAATGCCCATTAACTTTTTAATAATTTTAAACATCATCATCATCACATTATCTATTTTTTTTTGCATATTTTTAAGCAAAAATAACCCATTAAATTATGAATACTTTTCGGTAATTAGTAATCTATTAACTTTTGGATGTTTGTAGGCAAAAAGTATAGGGTACCACATACTTTTTGAACTTCTCGAACAAAAATAATGGGTTATTCAGTCAAATTGTAAGTACTTACGACTGGGGATTACATACACTTTTTTGCATTCTAGTAGGCAAACTTTTTTGCTGGGTAATGTTCCATAACTTGTAATCTACTTCAATCAAATCAATTTTAAAAATTATTTAATTTAATTGCACTTACATTCTGTTACGAGTGATGAATGAATTTCGGCTTTTTTTAAATTATACCGCATAATAATGAATTATGAAATTTATTTTAAAAACATTATTATAACTTCTATTAAAATAAATTATTATAGCCCGTAAAAAAAGTAAAAACAAACAATACTTTCCTTCTTAAATTGAGAATTGTGCTTAGTTTCTAACTATTTAAATTTAAGGCTGCGAAACTAATTTTTAATTCTATACTTTCTTATATTTTAGGTAAATCCACATCGAATAGCAAAGAAGTAATTTGTCCCGACGACAAATACAAAGAAGAAGGTGATCTCTGGAATGTTGAGGCTCAAACGGCCTTCTTGGGTCCCAACTTGTGGGAGAAAACCCTGCCGTACGATGCTGATCTTAAGGTAACACAAGTTAGTATCACCTCATCTCGCTCTGTAGTGGCTGCGTCAAAACTTAATTTGAGTTAATTTTATACAATACAAACAAAACATATGAAACACTTGCACGTTAAAACAAATGAAACGAACAAATAGTATTCAGTGTAAACAAACGTTAATATTTGTGTTTAAATGTTTCATTGAACAGTCATTATAATTTTATGTTTAAGCTAGTTTTTGTTTACTTTTCCAATTTAATCATAGTTTGTTTTATACACATTTTAATAAGTTTTATTTTTATTTCACAGCTTTTCGTAGTAGCAAAATCATTTATTAATTTATTTTGCCTAAATCTAATAATTTAAGTAATTTGAAAATACTTGGATAAAAATTAAGCTAGAATGTGGATACAGAACCCCATTTATAACGTATAGAAAAATACTTATTCCAGATAAATAAAAGGTTTTATATACCACGTTTTATTGTCTTATAAATTAAGGTACAGTCACACTTGTCAAACATATGCCCAAAAAACCGTAACCACTAAATGCTAATGAAAAATATTTCAATTCAGACAAAAGTTGGTCAAGTTAAAGAGTTGCCAATAATGTTGGATTCTATGACATTATCTATTAGTTGAGTTCGAAACTGTTTAATGTGATAAACATGTGTCTGGATCAACATTTTTTTCATAATTGTTTCCTAGTTACGCTTTTTGGGCAATTGTTTGACAAGTGTAACTTTAGTGTCTGTGATTTGGTATAGCCAAGAAAAAATGCCAGTCTATAAATTTTTTGAACGGAAGTTTTAGCGTAACATAAAATTAGTTCAAGGTGAAAAACAAGAATTTTGAAATAAAAGATAAATTAAAAAAAATTGAGAAATCTATTATTCGGCATACATATTGATATAATTTTATTAATGATTTTTAAAAATATTATTATTTGTAAATTCTCAAATAGTTCTTGAAAGTCTGTGTATAAGATAAGAGGTTTGTGAGTATTCAAAATGTGTGGTTGAAGTCTACTGAAGATTTGTTACAGCAACAATGAAATGCATATAGACAAAGCTGAACCACCAGCAAATAAATTTCAAATTAAAAAAAATTTGTTCTGTTTATTTTACAAAAATCGAATATGTACTCGCACTTAATCAGCAAGAGGTTATTAACTCAAAAGTTTTAAAATTTCACTTTTTTGCTAGAAATCAACTAACAACGTCAATATCTATCTTCTGTAAAAATTTTAACGTATTCCGATTATGATAATAATTATATATAGAATATTATAGAATAATTATTCTTTATTTTTTTTATTAATTTTGTTTTACTCTATGATTTTAATTCGAAATGGGACTGTTATGATAAAATTGTAAATTTTTTTTTGGAGTGTGACTCTTTTCAAAATATAAATATTCTTCCCCAATAATTGCAAGATTTTAAATTAAAACATAGTCGATGGCCTTAGTAGCTAGTGTTTCTACCCCTCTTATATTTTTATTGTATTTATCTATAATATCAATATTAATAAATAAATAAATAATAAATTAAAACCATGTACATACATACATTTTAAAATTAAATTTACTTACTATGATGTGTTTGGATTTTCAGATGTCAGATTTTTCACTGTCCCCCATAATTCCTTTAAAAAATTCTATGAAAATATAAATTTTTAATAAAAATGGGAAATTGCTACCCACAAAAAATCGAAAACTGATAAAGTAATTACCGTTTAATATTTTTTTTTAAATATATGATTTCTTATGCAATTAGCCGGCTAAATCAATTATACCATACTCTATGGATTGGTTTACTAACACAATCGAGTGCTTTTTGAATAAGTTAACCATCTCACGCAAGAATTAGAATAGGGCGTGCAAAGAATTTTTTATGTCGAATAAAATAGCAATAAATAATAATGGCCTAAGTCGAAATTTCGTGTTTAAAGATATTAAGGGTTTTGTATAAAATAAATTGTATTTGGTTTTTACATAAAATTTTAGCCACAGAAAAAGATTTATTAGAACATTTATTTAGAACAAAACTGAAAATTAAGTAACAAGTAAGGGCCATTTTCACAACTTACCTTTAGTTAAAGCTAGTGTTTTGTCTGCCCTATAAATATCTTTGCATTATTTATTATCTTCAATTTTTTATTGTTATTATTATCAATAATAATTATATTTAATAGATAAAAAAAATAATAAATGAGGGTTTTCTAATGCAAAGCCATTTATCGGGCAGACAAAATCCTGCCTTTTGTTAAAGGCAAGTTGTGAAAATGTCCCTAAGAGTGCTATATTCGGGTGTGCGGAATCTTATATACCCTTTACCAAAGTACGTATATATATTTAGCATACAGATACACAAATAAGTATATATTGTAAAAAAATTTATAATATTTTGCTATAGTGCAATTTTTAGTAAGCAACCTCTTGATGTTTTTCGACTAAAGAATTCGATTCAAATATTTTATTTTCGATATTAGCGATACAGAGTTGAATACTTTATTCTACACTCTGTATTTAAGAAATAAGTTACATGCATCCTTATTCCAGTTGTCAACATCGATGTCACGTCAATACAATACCAATACCATTGAGGTGAAAATACAGTGCAAAAAAATTGGGGCTTGTTTATCGCTTTCGAGATGTTCAAAAACCGTGCTACTATTTAATAATCCTAACATAGTATTAGTATTGTGCCTCCATACCAAGTAAACTATCTTGTTTTATATTTTCCCATATTTAATAATCTTTAATGGTGCTAAACTGCTAGTGTCTCAATCCCATTCCATCCATATTACTAAATAATCCTTTCGATTTTGTTCAGCAGAAAGGAACGTTATCAGGGAAATGAAATGGATCATTTCTTTTAATTAATTTTATATGACTGTTAAAACTGTTATAAAACTGTTAAAAATTAATACGAACTCTTTACAAACTGTAAAAAAGACCATCGATTTCAAACAAAACTGTACTGAGAGCATAATAAGCAACATAACATAAACCTTCGTTTATACTTAAGTGAGATATCCATATAAAAATTTAACATATGTAAAAAAATATTTAGTAAAAAACTTCCTAAAATATGTTTAACTGAAAATAATTTTTTTGGTTTATTTTACCAAGAAATTGTTTTTCAATTTCCACCCCTGGAACCATAATTTTGATTTTTCTGGTTTTTAATACTAATTTATTCCTTTCTAAAATAAAGAATATATTTAATTACCAAATAAATATCTAGTTTGATTTAATTAGCTTCATATACCAGAAAAAGTTTTAAGTTTTCCAAGTCTGGAGCATTGATTTTTATTTATCTAATTTTTCATCCCAAGCCATTTCTTTCAAAGATATAAATTACATTTAATTTGTAAGTAACTAAATTGACCTAGTTACTTTTTTATGCAAAAAAAGTTTAATTTTCCAACCCTGGAATCATCCTTTAATATTTTCTGGCTCATAGCAATCTAGTTCTATAAAAAATTTATAAAAAGTCTTCAGTGAACAAAGAAAAAGGGAAAAAATTAGTTTTATTTACCTATTTTAATATCAAACTTTCCAGCTCTGGAGCTGTGAGTTTTATTTTTCTAATTTTTTATATCAAGCTATTCTTTCCATAACATAAAATATATTTAATCTGTAAAGAAAGAGAAAAAATTAATTAGCCCTTCTAACTTTTATTATCACAAAAAGTTTTCTAACCCTGGATGTACTCTTTTATATTTTTCTGATATCTTACACCAATATATGTATTTCTTTAAAGAATATAAGATATGTTTAATTTATATAGAAAAAGAAAAAAATAGTTTTAGTAGCTTTCTTTTATATAACAATAAAGTTAAAGTTTTCCAACCCTGGAAACGTTTTTATAATTTTTTTTTAATATTTTTTTTATATTTTACTGAGCAAAAAAATAAAAATTAGTTTTAGAAACATTACTTTTATATGGCAAAATAAAATTTAAGTTTTGCATTTCTGATACACCAGTTCAAGACTGAATTCTCTAGCTTTTCTGGGAGCTTCGGAAAACCGATTTCACGTACTTCAGACGGACGGACAGACGGACATCGCTTATTATTCTTCCCTATTAATAAGGACCCGATGTGCATATATATACTTTATAGGTGGCATATTCATATTTATTTCTATTTTTCATAAGCTGATTAGTTTCTAGGAGAGAGTGACGAGGGGAAAAGAGGCGAGTACTGAGCTTCATGTACTGTCAATACGTTTTGATTTCTCAATCGTAATGTTAAAAGAATCACACATGCATATACAAAACTATGCATACAAAATATGAGCTGAAAAATAAGGCTTGAATTGTCTGAACACCGATGAAAGTTCAAAGAAGAAAAAGTGATAAGCTTAGCTTGACTAGCGTGAACTAGGACTAAAGGGTATAAAAACGTTTTATTAGTTATTATTAATTATTTTTTAGTTAAGATGTTATGAAAAAATCCATTGGCTGCAAAATAAAAACTAAAGCGAACTTAAGTGGATATATTGAAAGGCATAATAATTTTTATTGATAGTAGGTCAAATAATTTTAATTGACAATAGGTCGGGATAAGTGCTTCAGGTTACATTGGAAAATGCGGAAAACATGAGATAAGATAATTTTTTTTAAATCTTAGTTAAATAAATATAAGGGTTTTCTATATGAGTGAGAAATAGTTTGGATGGTCTTTTTGTAATTAAACTTTGTGTAAACAAGTGTTAATGATGTAGCTGTAGCTACCTTAAAAATAATTAAGTTGAGTTAAGATGTTATGGCGGCTTGTGTATTATTTTCTAAGAACATTTAAGTTAAAATATAAATGCATATAGTTTTGTTAATAATCAGATCTCGTTGTATATTCATAGTGAACAGTCGATTTAGCGGAGTTTTTATTTCATACTAAACATAAAAAATCGAAGGAAAAAATATTCGGAATACATATTGTTATTGATAAATAAGCTTTATATATAAATAACAAAAACGAAAAAAAAACCGCAAACAAAAACAAAAACAAACGGACAAAGTGCCCTTGAGGAATACTCTATATGAGTACCTCAAAAACAAATGACTGTGAAGTGACTTCTAATGGCAGAAATGCCTATTTTACTGTGAGTTCTGAAGCTCTTAATGAAAATAATAAAAATAAAAGATCTGGTAATAGACTTACTGAGAGCTCTGAAGCTCTTAATGATAACAAAATAAATAAGAAATATGATAATATACCTTTTTTTAACGGCGAGGCCACTTTTTTGTCAGCGCTCAACTTCGCTTTGTCCAATGCCAATTAGTGATTCGTTAACATTACCGTTGCCTAGTACTTCTACATTTAACTCAGCGATATCATCCGCTTCGGACTCGTGGTCATCAATTAACCATCTTACTGAAGTTAAGAGCAGCCCAAACCCCAAGGTTCAAGTCGGAATGGACAGATATATAACTGTGGTAAAATGCGGGCGAAGCCCAAAGTCTTCGAAAATTTCATCTGCTCCAAAAATATCTAGGGATAACAGCACATCCTCTATTAACCGTCAAAATCGTTTTCAAATATTGCAAGATGACAACAACGAACCCGATGTATCTACGAGCAAAACATCCAAGCTGCCACCAATCTATTTGAGAGAAAAAAAAATTCAAACGCCGTTATTAAAAATTTAATTTCAGTCATTGGTGAGAATAAATTTCACATCGTTCCAATAAAACTTGGTAACATTGATGAAACCAAAATTCAAATTTATGAAGAAAAAGATTTTCGCAAAACGATTACTGAATTTGAAAAAAGTAAAAAAGGTTTATACACATATCAGCTTAAGTGTGGTAAAGGCCTGCAGATCGTATTGAAGGGCATCGATTCCTATGTTGCTCCCGAAGAAATATAAGATGCACTCGTCCTCCAGGGATTTAAGGTAAAAAATGTATGTAACATAATAAATAGGGAGAAGATTTCTCAACCTCTATTTCGCGTCGAACTTGAGCCAAACGATATAAAATTGAATAAAAAAACGAGACTTAACCAATTTATGATTTAAAATATCTTTTATACCGAAAAATAACAGTTGAAGAACCAAATAAGCGTTCTGGACCCGTACAGTGCCATAATTGTCAAGCATATGGTCATAAAAAAACTTACTGCAATTAACCTTTAGTTTGTGTTATCTGCGATTTATTGCACGGTACTGCTGGTTGTACTAAACCTAAAGATCTAGCAGAAAAAAATGTAGTAATTGTGGAGGTAATCACACTGCTAACTACAGAGGATGTCCTGTATATTCTTTTCTTAAACAGACTATGGGGCAAAAACATAAATTAGCTTCAGCACAAACAGCAAACGCTTACTCCGCCACTTTTGCTCAAATGAGCCAACCTGCCACTTCACGTTTATCGTATGCCGATGCAGCTAAGACTAGTTTTATTCCCACACAAAATATTCCGCCTTGAAGCTACTATTGAAAATCTAGTGCTGACTATAAATAATTTTACAACAAATATGACTAGCATGATGCAAGAAATGCTACGAATGCAGTCTACACTGCTTCAAGCATTAGTTAACAAGCCATGAACACGTCTAAGATAA
This sequence comes from Tachina fera, assembly GCA_905220375.1. Lineage (NCBI taxonomy): Eukaryota > Metazoa > Arthropoda > Insecta > Diptera > Tachinidae > Tachina > Tachina fera. The sequence goes on from LR999964.1 coordinate 66,588,027, forward strand.
GTTTCTGGAACGCAAACAGCATTCGCCAACATAAAAATGAACTTGAGCACTTCCTCACGGAAAAAAATATTGATATACTGTTGGTTTCTGAGACTCATTTGATTTCAAGAAGTCTATTCAAAATTAATGACTACATTTTATATGATTCAAAGGACCCAAGAGGAAGAGCTTGCGGGGTATCAGCAATTTTAATAAAGTCAAGACTCAAGCATTATATTCTTGACAATATTTGCGAAGAACATCTGCAAGCAACGAATATTTGTGTCGAAAATTTTGGCAAAAATTTTTCACATCATCAATTTATTCCCCTCCTAGATTCGCAATTACTGAGGATCAATACGAGGATTTCTAAAAATCTCTTGGCCCTTGTTTCGTAGCAGCTGGCGACTATAATGCAAAACATAACGCGAAACATCCTAGAGGACGAGCGTTGTTCAACACAATTTCAAAAATGGGCTTGGACGTCATTTCGAGTGGGGAGTCCACTTACTGGCCTACTGACATACATAAAATTCCGGATGTTATAGATTTTGGCGTCATCAAAAATATTTCTAGGGAATTAATTAATGTTGAAGCTTCCCTAGATCTATCGTCCGATCACTCTCCCACGATCGTTACAATCTGTAGCCCACTGAGAAGTGCTCTACCTCACCCATATGTGAAAATGGTCAGTCGTGTTAATTGGCTGCGATTCAAAAAATATCTTAGTAGTCATTGCACTGAAAACATTAAGCTAATAACTCATGACGATATTGAATCTAATATTGCTAATCTTAACGAAAATATTAAGCAGGCAGCTGAACATGCCACTTCCTCCCATCCGCAGACTGGGTTTAACAGAATATATTATACAGATATTGCACATCTCGTACGTGAAAAAAGAAGAGCTAGAAGAGAATGGCAACAGCACAGATCACCCCAAAATAAAGTTAGATTAAAAGATTGCACTAAAAGACTCCAAGAACTGCTTGCATATGAAAAAACTGCTTCTCTTAAAAACTATCTGGAAAATCTCGATGTCACATCAGCATCTAATTACTCTTTGTGGTGCGCTGCGAAAAGAATTAAAATATCCGTTGAGTTTAAACCACCTCTGCGCACTTCTACCGGAGTTTGGGCCAGGAGTGATATTGAAAAAGGTAACTTGTTTGCAAAGCATTTAAAATCCGTATGTACCCCAAACACATGTACTGGTGTTGTTGATTTCCCGAGTGTAGTTGCGCTACCCCCTCGACTCATAAAATTTAAATGTGTGATGTACAAAATCTAATTGCTGAACTCAACCCGAAGAAAGCACCGGGTATTGATGGAATTGGTAACCAAATGCTAATAAAATTGCCTCGTATTGCATTTAGGATCATGTTATTAATTTTTAATGCCATTTTACGACTAGAGTATTATCCCCACAGCTGAAAGCTTGCCAAAGTTAAAATGATGCCAAAGCCGGGCAAAGATCTTACTAAGGCAGAATTATACAGGCCAATAAGTCTGCTATCAACAATGTCAAAACTTTTCGAAAAACTGCTCATATCAATTAATTTGTAGTGGGTGCATCCCAGACCATCAATTTGGTTTTAGAAGTCAGCATAGCACCATGTAACAAACGCATAGATTGGTTCAATGTATAAGAAGGACATTTGAAGAAAAAAAGTACTGTTCTGCACTGTTTATTGACGTTTCGCAGGCATTTGATAAAGTGTGGCATGAGGGCCTAATTTTAAAAATAAAATCATATCTACCAATAAATTTTCTGAATATATTAGACAGTTACATTACTACCCGGAAGTTTACGGTTGTGGAAGGAGAATTCATGAGTGTGCCCGAATCTATATCATCCGGTGTGCCACAGGGGAGCATACTGGGGCCAGTTTTGTATTTGATTTATACTTGTGATATGCCTTTGAGTAGTAATATCCATACATCTACGTTTGCCGATGATACAGCCTGCTTAAGTATGCACGAAACCCCTCACGAGGCTTCCCGATATCTACAAGAACATATTGCACAACTGGAACTATGGTTAAAATTATGGAGAATTAAGGTAAACGAGCAAAAGTGTGTTTAGGTAACATTTACCCTGCGATGAGATACTTGTTCCCCAATTCGAATCAACAATCAAGTTGTTCCTCAACATTCACATGTAAAATACCTTGGTATACAGCTTGACTTGACGACTTACATGGAAACACCATATTGACTCAAAGCTAGTACAAATGAAACTTAAACTAACTCAGATATATTGGCTGATTGGTAGAAATTCAACACTCAGCCTAGACTGCAAACTTTTACTATACAAGTCGCTTTTGAAGCCAATATGGTGCTACGTAATTCAGTTATGGGGTACTGCTTCAACTTCTAATGTCGAGAGAATCCAACGAAGGCAAAACAAAATTTTACGGTTAATAACATCGGCTCCATGGTACATTAAAAATTCAAATATACATCGTGATTTAAATATGCCACTAGTGACTGAAGAAATAGCAAAATACGCAAGCAAATATTTAACAAAACTCGAGTCACATCCTAATCCGCTTGCTCGTAACATCTTGAATTTTACTGGTCACATCCGCCTTAAAAAGACGGACACAAGGGCTCTTATACACTCAACACTCCAGATGGGATTTCTGGAAAATGATTATTTTTTTTTTTTTTTTTTGATTATCACTACTTATGTATTATTTATAACTACTCACTAAGTGTATGTCCGACAGTGGTCGGGCCTTATACTTATATTTTAGATTTAAGATTTGAATACTTATTGTTAGTTCATAATTGAAGATACAATAAATAAATAAATAAGTGAATAAGAATATGTAATAAAATGAAAAAGCACTTATTTCAACTTAAACCATTATTATTTATTGCCACAGATAAGTTGGGCATTACTCAATTATGAACTGAAAACAATTTCAAAGCCATTGGTATCTTGGTTCGGTAGTTAAAGAATGTTAACAGTAGGCAACATTAGACTGTTGTGGTTAATTGAAAGAAATCTCTAATTTATTTGTGATGCATTGTTTATTACAAATTTATGTATGAAATGATATAAAGAAATTTTTTGTGGGTTCATTCCTGCAAACATAGAATCGGGTAAACTACTCAGTCCCAGGGTTGTCAGATATGGCGGTTTCTTGCCAAACGTTGCGACTTTTCAATTTGTTTGGCGTCCAAGTTTTAATTTGGCGACATAGCGATTTTTGTGGCGATAAAAAAATTTGTTCCCTATTTTTATGGCTATTTGTAAACAAAATTTAACATTTTTATAATTCAGGAAAATTAGTTTCAAAAATAAATTCTACCAAAACTCGTCTGCAAGAAATTACAACAAATTGATTTTGATGATTTTTCTTAATAAATAAAAAAGTGCTATATAAAAACAAATTTACATAGAATATAATATAATATATATTGACAAAAACTATATAAAAAACACTTTTTGGCGACTTTTGGCGATTTTTAAAATCAATTTGGCGAAATAGGACGGAAAAAATCTGACAACCCTGTTTGAGCGTAATATATTTTCCTCTTCTTATAGCAGGGGTTCTAAGATATATTTGTAATATAAATATATCCTCACAAAAACATAAATGTGAAAAAGGTCCAAGTTCCTTCCAAAATTTCGGCCATTAAAAGTAGTGAGATAAAAATTTTGACCAAGTTCTTGTTTGGCACAATACTTATCACTGTAATATGTTATGCATTATATAAATTAGTAACTGTAAGTGTGTCATATAATTTCTATATAATCTGCGAACTTGATAGTATTTTTCCCGATATAAAGAAATAAACAAGTATGTATTATTCTCTTCTTTTTCAGTAAGGTAAAAATATTGCCAAGTTAGCAGATTATCTACATTATCTAATTTCACCTCATTAGCGAAAATTAAATTTTTTATTCTTATTTGCGTGATTGAACCCAATTTTTCAAAATCACGATTTTCTTTGGCGAGTGTTTGTTGATTTTCAGGTTTTCAGATTTTTTGTAGCTAGTTCCTAATCTTTATCAAATTTCAGCTAACTAGCGCAAATTTTATTTATATTTTCTAATGGGCGTGATACCGCCAACTTTTTCAATCTCAAAATTTTCTTTGGCCAGTAGTTATCTTTCTTGTCGAGTTTCGTTGGAAACGGACAGTAATAAATTTATAAATATGTAGTATATTCAAATGTATATGAAATAGTAGGCTTAAAATGTATGGGCGTGTTAACGCCCACTTTTTTCAACGTAAATTTATAGCCTTGCATCATTGCAACATGTATGCCAAATTTCAATAAAATCGCTTCTGTTAAAGATCTTAGATTTGTATTTTAAATCCTTATGGGCGCAGCCCCGTCCACCTTGGTAAAATTTTTGGGTTTTCAGATGTTTTTAGCAATTTTCTAATTTATAACTACTCGTTTATCAAATTTCAGCTCAATAGCACAAATTTTAATTTTTTATTATTATGGGCGTGTTTCCGCCTACTTTTTTAATCCAACATTTTCTTTGCCTAGTGTTTATATTTCCTGTTTAGTTTCGTTGGAAACGGATAATAGTAGTTACATAAATAGTACATTTAAATGTACTGGCCGGAAGTACATAAAATGGGAGGTTTAAATTTTATCGCCGTGTTAACGCCCACTTTTTTATAAAAATTTGTAGCCTTGTATTATTGTAACATGTTTGCCAAATTTCAATAAAATTGCTTGAGTTAAACTCTTAAGATATGTGTTTATAATTCTGAGCTTTATGGGCGTAGCCCCGGACCCTTGGTAAACATTTTCGGATTTTCAGATTTTTCTAGGTAATAACTCATATAGTTCTACTTGTGTACCAAATTTCAGCTCATCAGCGCAAATTTTAATTATAATGGGCGTGGATCCGCCCCCTGGTTAAAGTTTTCGGGTTTTCAGATTTCATAGCTCAGATAGTTCATAGCTCACCTAGATCTACTTGTGTACCAAATTTCAGATCTCTAGCTATAGCGGAAGTGCTTCGTAATATTGATGAGTGAGTGAGTAGGTCAGTGAGTTAGTGAGTATGTCTTAAAATATGCACTTTTTGCACCTCCATATTTCCGGAACCTTTAATTTTAAAATTACACATGAATTTATTCCAATTATGGTTCAAATTTTATAATTTTACGATTGCGGGGAACAAAGTTATGAGGGGCGTAAAAACAGCTCAAATGGCTTCCTGTAAATATACACACTGCGTACATTGGCCAGAACTTGGCCTGGCGCACTACCGTGCGCCTAGATGTAAAACTCTAATTTGAGTCGATTTCTCGTGTTCGAAAAGCACATTTTTGTAGGTATTTTAAATAGTATATAATAATTTAAATTCAGATATGATATTCAAAATCTAAAAAAATAGAAAACTTGAAGTTAAACTAATTTAAAAAGAATTCATTGTTGTCTAGTAAAATGGGACTAAACAACCGGCACATACGAGTAATCTGAGATAAAAGTGGTAGGTAGCCCTGATTGTAATAAAAATTTATTGAGACAGCGCAAAATTCAGCTTTCGTTACAAAAAGCTTTCAGCAAATTGGAATACGATGAATCAAAACAATTTACATATTCTATTTGCACTAAAACCTGAGTATATAAAGCAGAAATCTACATCAACTGACACCAGACACAGTGGAACATTAATAATTATCACATGTTATTTGGCTCACAAGGCGATACGAACTTTCAAACCAAAATACTTTTTTTTTAATAAGACAATTACTTTTTAATAAATTACACTGTGAAACAGTTTTGTTGTTCAAATAAAAATTTGGCTTACAAGGCGATACGAACTTTAGCCTAGTCAAACCAAAATACTTTTTTAATAAGACAATTACTTTTTAATAAATGACACTGTGAAACAGTGTTGTTGTTCAAATAAAAATAGCCGGTCCTTATGTATTTTAATCTAATGATTACAATGGCGTTATTAGTTATTCCCCAACAGTTCTAGTTTTAAAGATTTAGTGGCACTTAACGTTAGCATAATTTACACCACTTTTTTATATTACTCGCTTAATCGCCCCTATTGTGAATATTTATTCCCTCGATATATTTCCCTTTTCCCTAAAGTTGCAATCGTGAATTACTTCCACGTGGAAAAACTCGCATATTCGAAAAAATTGGCATCGCCGATTTTCATCCCCGTGAGTTTTTCCCCAGAAAATACTTCTATTTTTTCAAAAACGTCTTCTTTGGGAATAAAAAAGAAGCACAATGTAAGTAGGTTTCTTATTTTGTTTTTTAAACTTGTTTGATTTTATTTTTAAAAGGAGTGAAAATGCATGAATTTATTTATATTATAGTATACATACATATGTATGTATACATACATATATATATTTATATTATAGTATATACGGCCAACAATTCTTCATGCTTTTCACTTACATATGTACATTACTTCCGATAAACACAGTGAAATTGATGCATCTCTCAAAATTCTTCTCTTTATTTTTTGCAATAAAAATAACATAAATCGGAGAAAATTGCTGTTTATTTTCCTGAATAATAACAATTTATTAAGAAAATTATAAAAATACACGTAAAAAGTAAAAAATACAATTGAATCAATTCACAATAGCATGTTCGACTCACAACAGATGTTTATTTTGTTCCCTAACAATTGGCGATAACAATTTGTTGTTTATGGGAATAAAAAAATTATTCCCATGAATTTATTTCCTTGAGATTCGCGATAAGGGTGAATATTTTACGAATGACCTACCAAATATTAAAATACTCCTTGAGAATAATTTATTTAATTGAGTAGAATCACAATGATGGGTATATCAGGATAACTTACTGTTATTACAAGGATGCTAAGAATTCGGTGTTTTTAGTTTAGTATTTAAAAATTTTTTTAATTAAAATTATTAGCCTAAAATAACTAACTCTTAATCCCCAAGCATTTTGCAAAATGTACAAAGAACATATACATAGATATAAAAATATTTTTTCTGGCAAATAAAAACTTAACAAAAATTTTACATTTCTTTTTGTTATAACAGTATGCCGATTTAGATGAATTTTTATCGGAGAATAATATACCTGACGGCTTGCCTGGAACTCACTTGGGCCACTCAAGCAGTTTGGGTCATCGTTCAGATTCCCTGAGTCATGCAGCTGGTCTGTCACTGGGACTGGGACACATAACAACAAAACGGGAACGATCGCCGTCGCCGTCAGATTGTATTAGTCCGGATACTTTGAATCCGCCATCACCAGCTGAATCAAGTGAGTAGAAAAAAATTAACACACAAGAACGACAACCGAAACAACAATAATTAAAAAAAGCTTAATTAATATTAACCCCCTGTTTCTACAATCGAGACGGTCGAGTTGAGTATAAAGTTTATATGGACAGCAATAATTTTCTGCCTTACTTTTAGAAATTGTACATAAAAACAAAACCAAAAAAACTCAAATTTGTTTTTGTTTTCAATATTAACAGCCTGTTTCCACAAGTCAGGCAGGCGACTCGTCTAGAAAATTTGTATAAATATCACTAAAAAAAATTAATTATTTTTATATAAATTTTATACTCAAATCGATCTTCGGGATTGTAGAAACAGGAAGTACTATTTAATCGAAACTTTCGTTCAAATTTAATGAAACAAATTTTTAAAGAAAAAAAAATTACAAGCAAAATTGGCAGAGCTGGGTTGTGTTGTCCAAGAATTCGTTGTAACTATTAACAAGTTTTTTGCTTTAACATTTATTTAAGTAGTTCATTAAAATTAACCCTCATTTAAAAGTCATTTGATTGCATTCTATTAAAAAAAAAATAAAACTTAATTGGTATGGACACAATTAATATAAACTTCTTTTTAATTTTATTTGATTTTGTTTTAGTTCGTATCAATATTAATGTTTCAGTATTTTAAATGTAAATTTAAATAGATTTTTTTATTTATTTATTATATACATATTTTGTTTATATATTCTAACATTCATTATAATTTTGTTGATAAACATCATACTGAATTAATCAAATGCTAAATGTTAAAAAGAAAGACGAGAAAATGATTCAAAGAAAAGAACTGTTTTTTTAATGAATTTTATTTGGATATACATAAAATTTTTGTGTCCATATCATTTAAAGCATAAATCAATTGAATATTTTGTGGATGTTTTAAACAAAATGTTGCTGTAACATTTAAATCATACAAATGTTGCTGGTGGGAATCTCAGTCCAGCCAGCAACATTTGGGCTTAAATTTACATGGTTTGTTAATAATACAGTTGCTTTTTTCCGCCCAAACTTAGAAGAGAAAATAAAGATCTCTTATTTGTTACAAATACTGTCCATTTATAAAAACTGTAGAGAGAATTTTGGTAAAAGCATTAAATTTACTTATATAACTGGCAATATGTTGCAGCAACATTTTTTAAAGTCTGTGTGAAAAAATTTAAAGCTTTCCATCTAAGAATTATTTAAAATTCTTTTTGCTAACATTTCATTTTCTTTTTTTATATTTATTTTCTTGAATGTTGAAATATTTTTCTCTCTTATTTTATTCTTTTCATAATTTGTTCAGTTGACTTTTTTATTTATATCTTTTTTCGTTTTTAAAGTTAAAAAATTCTTTTAGTTTTAAATGGACAGTTTGTGAAACATTGTTAACATTTAGTATTTGATATTCCAGCATTTTCCTTTGCATCATCGGGGCGGGATTTCGATCCGCGCACTAGAGCATTTTCCGATGAAGAGCTCAAACCGCAACCCATGATAAAAAAATCACGCAAACAATTTGTTCCAGATGAACTTAAGGATGACAAATACTGGGCCCGTCGGCGAAAGAACAACATCGCTGCCAAACGTTCAAGAGATGCCAGGCGACAAAAAGAGAATCAAATTGCCATGAGGGCGCGATATTTGGAAAAAGAAGTGAGCTTTTAGCAGTTTCATATGTTAAAGATTTTTAATTAATTTTTTGTATTGTTTTTATTTTCTTTTTTCCTTTTCTGAAACAGAATGCTACATTACACCAAGAGGTAGAGCAGCTTAAACAGGAGAATATGGACTTGCGTGCACGTCTCTCAAAATTCCAAGATGTGTAATGCTAAATAATTCTTCTACAAACTTTGTTACTAATTAATTCTTCTTCTAAACATGATTTAATTTTCGTTCGTTTGAAATTCGCCAACTAAAACCAAAACAAACAAAAAAAAAACACATACACACAACTACTAAAATTTGTTTAAAGTTTATCAAAAGAAGAACATTTATTTTTTTAACAACACTTATTATTGTTAACAACTAAACTTAAAAAAAAGTTGAAACAGCTAAAACTAAAACTACATAAATTAAATACCCTCTTTGACCTTAAACTCTATAAATTATTCGTTCTATGGACAACATTGTAAAATACCAACAAACAAACTCAATTCTTCATTAAGTTTGTAACGTTCTCAAGCAATAATTTAGTAAAAAAAAAACAATTCAGTTGGAGCAGCCACTAAACAACCCGTCACCAAATCATGCAGTACCACCCAAACAAATAAAAAAATACTTAAATTAAAAAAAATTTCCAAAAAAGAAAAATAATAGTAATAATAATAAAAAAGTTTACAACACAAAAAAAAAAGCTCATAGAATGCAAGTTTGATTCTAATAAATCATGAAATATTAATTATTCAAAAGCAACAGATATTAAGATTATTGGAAGCATTAAAAGTTTTATATGGGGAGTTGCAAACACAACCACAAAAAAAGTAAAAGTTAATTTAATTTAAAGTTAATTGGAGTTTTTAATTAATTATATACAAAAACCAACAAAAAACTGATGATTATAATTAAATATATAAAATATGTTTAACAAAAATATAAAAAAATCAGAAATTATTATTATAAAAACAAACCTAAAATTTACTGTTTAAGAGACAAAATTGCAGCAACATTATTTAGTTATATGAAGTAATAATCAATAAAAAGAAAACTAAGCAAAACCACACAAACTTATCAAAAAAAATAAGATAATAAGAAAAAAATACAAAAAATACTGCAAAACTATTAAGACATATTAAAAAAAATATATGTATACATACATATGTATATAAAAAATGTTGCAGCAACATGTGCTACTTAATAAAACTGTACATAAACATTTAACTGATTTAATTGTTCAAACAAGCAACAAATTTATTTGTTTTAAATAAATTTAAAATTTGTTAAACCTTAGAAATATTGTTGTAAATTCTAATTTGAACAGCCTTATTGAAATAACTTAAGTATACGGATTTATTTAAATGAAAACAAAAATAGAAATAATAAAAATTCGCTGTGCAATTATATGGAAAAAAAACTAAAATATTAATAAGATACTCGTATGTGTTTAACAGAAAGTAGTTGGAAATAGTGTAAGAGATTTACTTTAGAATTTGTTGATAAAGAAAATTTAGCTTAAATTTTTTTTGGATATCATGGAAAATGCATAACTATTGTTTACTCCATCAAGCTTTGATACTCTGTGCGCATTTGTGCAAAATATTGAGCAATATTGATTGCATTAGAATTTTGACAGCGAAAATCTAGTTCTTTTTTATATACATATGTACATATGTTCAATGCTTACAGACTTACGGTCTAATTCATAAAAATTCCTTATTTCAGCTTTAATCTGTACATTACTTATGAAACAGATTTTGCTTTATTAAGCTCTAATAAAAATTTGTATTCATAACTGATTAATACCAGTGAATTAACTATTAAACGGTTTTGCTTCTTTTATAATTTTATGTTGGCAGCATCATGCTACTTTCGCTCTTATTTTATGTTTAGTGATGCATACAACGAAGAATCGATTATCTAGGTAGTCTGTTTGAGTCGAAAAAAAAGTAAATCATTACGCATAATGTTATTAAAAAAATAACTTAAAAAGTAGGCGTTTCACTTTTTATTAATAAATAAACAAAAAAAATGTATATGTTATAAAAAATTGTATATAAACACATTTATATTCGGCTGAGTACAGAGGTAGGCAAATACCCATTTTATAGCGGTCGATTATGCATCACTATTTTTTAAAATGTTATTGTACATACATACATACATATGTAAGCATGCAGTACCATACAAACATACGTATTAGTGTCCTGCACAAGACCATTTATAAGACGTTTCAAGGCATGAGAGATTTTTCAAATGCTATACTGCAGCGAAATATTCTAAAACAAACGCTAAGCAACACTGTTGGCAAGACAAACCACTAAAACAAATGTCTTGCTTAGCGTTTGTTTTAGAATATTTCGCTGTAGTGAAGCATTTGAAAAGTCTCTCATGTCTTGAAAGGTCTTATAAGTGGTCTTGTGCAGGACACTAATACGTATGGTTTTACTTACATATGCCCTTATGCTTATAATTCTATTTTTCTTTTTGCCAATGAATGGGATTTCTTTAATTTTCAACGATGTTAATAAGTATGTATGTATTTTTCTGTTTGTACAATTATGCATACATACATATATACATGTACTAACTTACATAAATTAATAAATTTGCCCAAGAACATTATTCAGGAGACATGCATAAGAATAAACAAGAAACATAAAAGTGAGGAACCACAGAAAATCTCACATAAGGGAAAAAAATCAAGAAAATATTTATAATTGTTTATCAAACGCTTAAAGTAGTATGGAGGCTACATTAAAAATCTCTGAGTTATGAAACGTTTATTAAACGTCTAATAGGCTATTAATCATTTATGAATACACATTTAGCGATTTTTGACTATTAATGTGTTATTGAACTGTTAATAAAAATTTATGAATTATACCGTTATTATATAATTCAATTCTGAAGGAAAACCGCTTCAATTTGTATGTTATTAGCGTTACAAATCAAAAGAATTTGTGTTCGATTAGAATTGCATAGTAGGCCCGCTGTTACTCTCTTTCAATGAAATATTGAGCAACATTGATTATTTCTCTTGTAAATTTTTACACTAAAAATGCAACTCTTATGTTGAAATTTCAGCTCTTAGTGCCTTTTATTATGTAACATTATTTTATCATGTAAACAATATTGCTAAGGTTATACAGGTGCATACAATTATAACGACCACTGATACATATAAATATTTGTATGCTCATTCTTATATGTATATGTATGCATGTCCATAACCAAAGGTCAAGTTGATTGTGACATACATAGGGAATTCATTTTTTAATATGACGCTTTTTTGGTTTGGCGAATTGTTTTTGGTTTTTGGCGATTTATTTGTTATTTTCGAATTTTTTATTCTTAGTATTCTTGAAAATTTCAAGATTTTACCTCTAACGGTTTCCAAGATACAGCAAGTTATAATAATTGCATAGTCAAAATTACATTAACTGATAGAATACCTTCTAGTTTTAATTTTTAAATTAATTGTTGCAGTCTGCATAAAAATATACCAACTTCGCACATTTGAAGTGTTTATATATTATTATTTAGAAATCAAATTAGGATTTAAAAATTTTCGTTCCTCGCTTTAGCACACCCTATAATTTTTAACTGTCATATTTTTGTTGTAGTGACCAAAGTTTTACACATTCTGTGAAAATTTCATGGGTAATTGAGCAGCACTTTCAACAGTCGACAATTTGATTTTCTGTTGCTTTTGGTTACTTTCGCAAGTACAAGCAGAAGCAGTCTATATGCTTTTTTAAGTCGCAAACAATCACAGTCGAAGAATCTCTTGCTTTTAGAAGTTTTCTGCAGGTTAAGTCAACTAGTTTGTCGTGTTTGTCACGTTTTTTTTGTTGTGTTGTTTTTGTACATCAGACAAGAAGGAAAAACAAAAATGACTTCACTATGACTGCTTAAAACTTCCAAAAGCAAAATTTTTTGTTTCTTCGAATATGACTGTTTGCGGCTTGCAAAAGCATAAAGACTACTTTTGCAGTAGATAGTTACATCCTCCCTAAAGAACTTAGTACTTTACAGATAAAAATAAAAGATTTATGGCCACATAAAAATATTTTTTTTTGCATGGAACGCTTTTGATTTTATTAAATTTTCTTCCTTCTCCTGTAAAATATAGAAAATTCCAGTTAAGTTTATCTTATATTAAGCCATTGATATTTTGTGTTTATATGTTTTAGTGAAAAATTTTATTAAGTTTTTTTTTTTGGTAACGAAATAAAATAGTTATTTATTCGGTGTTCGTTGTAGCCATATTTCACAGTTTCTCAGCTGTTTTCAACAATTCTACATGAAATAACTGGCATATGCAAATGTCTGCGTTTAGACACAAAAACGTTTGCAAGGAAATAATTTATTTTTGTAGCGATTTATGGGTGGGGAAGAGATAATCGTGTTTGTGTTCAGTACTCGGACACAGAATTTGTTGACATATTCTTTGCTACATATAGATACATTATTTCTACAATTTTTTTTTCATGAACACTTCATGTCAATTTATTTTGTATGTATGTATGTAATTTGACAAAATCTCACAGTACGAAAAGACGAGCAATTTTTATTTCTGAACATAAGAAATAACGTCAGAAAAAAGTTTGTGTTCAAACTTATTTTAAGGGTTTTAAAGGGCCACTCAGACTATAATACAAGTATTAATACTTTTGACGAAAATGCATCGCTGGTCTTATATTTGTTCCAAAAATTTCAAAAAACAATAACAACTCAACATGTCAGAGCTGTATTTTCCACAAAAGTATTAATACTTGTATAATAGTCTGAACGGGGCTTAAGGGCTAGACGTACATATAATGTTAAAAATCAAAATATGGGTTGTCGTATGCATACAAATTGCCCGTTTTTAGTTTTGATTTTTTAATAATTCTATAGAACATATTTTTTATGCTTCTGCTTGATTTTTTTTATAATAAACTTATTATTTCTAGCGCAGACTTGTTTTCGAGCAATTATTTCCAAAAATGTGTTCGAACACTAACATTTACGGTTTAATCTCACTGTCACGCAACATTTTGAACAGAGTCCCAAACTTTATGCGCATCGAATATCTGGTATTAATTTAGCACATTGACGGTATATAAAACGATATTTAACCTATTGCCAATGAGCTGATAAAGTGTTTGGCATTACGCTTGTTAACCAAGAGATGATGAATGTCAGTAGTATAAACAAATATAAAATTTTTTTAAGACAACTATACACAGTTACATACATATGTACATATGCACTTATGGTAACTTAATGTATTAAAATTACGATTAATACTAAAGATGGATTCAGCTATTGTTTGCGAACAATATTTTTGTCCGAAATCATTTATTCTTGACGTTTGGTTTGACGTTTCCCTTCTGTAGAGAGAAAAATAAAAGAAATAATTTAGTTCGAAGCATTTTAGGCTTGAATTGATTATTTATTTAATACTAATTTTTGTCCGAACAAAATTGAACTATGCTGCCAGCTACTTTATTTTTTCAGCATAATAATTTTTCAGTTTAATAAAAACATACATTTATTGTTTAAGTACCAATTTTTATTACAGTAAATATAAAATGTTGGAAGAAGCTCATGACTTTTATTGATTATTTTTATAATTTTTAATATTTTTATTAAAGGCCCTGATTCACTATTCTACACGATCGAACGATTCATTCACAAGAAAATCTTGCGGCAGTCTGACCGACTTTAAAAAATGGTGTTTTAGATGCCATACTTTCACACAAAACTGATGCAAAAACAACATTCTCTGCTGTCTGACATTAAAAACAACTCTGAACGCATGGAATCTATCATTTTATGAAATTTCTCATAAACATTTCTAAAATCGCACGACTTGCCAAAAAAAAGTCTGTCACACAGTTGCACGTTTAGTCCACACTCCAAAACTTTTTTAACACACATGTCATATCTGGCAGACCGCGTGATTGTGTAGGATAGTGAATCACGACCTTAAACAATTAAACATATAAGTGTAACGTTAAGAAAACAGCAAATTGTAATTGTAAATTGTTCCAAATGGGTGAATTGTGTTGTAAACAACTCAGAAAAAAAGATTTTGTGAGGACAAAAATTTCGTTCGAAAACATTCTGCCTTATCGTGGTTGGCATATTTCAAATACGACTACGACTGTTTGGTAATAGATTAAACAAAAACTGTTGAAGTCTTCTTTAATCTATTACCAAAACGACTAGTATTTTAAATAGGCCAACCACGATAAGAAAGATTATGAATTTTTTAAACACAAACAATATAAAATGATTAAGAGAAGACATTTCGACAAAAATTATTTTAAAAATGTACTAAGATCCATTTGCAAAATATGTGCGAAGTGGAAATAATATACTTCGTCACCAGCTTTTTACTAAATCAAAACGATTCAGAATTAAATAATTAGTTTTCTTAAATTTTATATGAATGTCAGTTATTTTGTGTGAAATTTTCAAGAACTAAATTTAATATGGCCTTATGTATAAGAAAAAATTAGTATGAAGTTAGCAAGAGTGATGAATTTGAATAAGGTACTCGTATTAACGAGTTCCCCCAAACAATTTGTAATTAAAAATGGGTGCATTTCGTAGTTCCATGCTTATTATAAATGAGGCCATCAGCTCAGAAGTGGTGTAACCCACATCTAGTTATTTAAACAATTGCTCTTTTTAATTATTTAATTGCTTTACTATTTTACAATATTATGAACTGTTCAAAAATTATTTTTCGCCTCCATTTTGGTAAGGTAAATAATATATGCATCACCAGAACAGCAACCAAAAACCGAATGTGTGTAACGTAGGGTATTCAATCGGTTAACCGTTAATCGGTTAACCGGTTAATTACTACTCGATTAACTGATCGGTTAATTTAAAATTAACTTTTTTCGATTAACGGTTAAACCGGTTAATTTCAGTCGATTAACCGATTAACAGTAGTAACAAATTTTTTCGTATTTTTTAGTATTACAACTTATTATTTGTGTGAATAATTATTTTTTTCCTCTTATTTACAAAAGGTGAGTGTTTAGAAATTATTATTCATACAAACAAAGAAGTATGTTCATTGATTCTAGCTTAAATAAAACTTCAGAATCCTTGGTAATCTAACTAGAGGGAATTATTAAGTTTTTATTTAATAATTAAATAAAAGACCATAGTACTGTTGACAACGACTTAATTAAGTATTAAATTTAATGAAAGACAAAAACGAAAGCTAAGAAATTCAAATATTAATTTTTTTGCAGAATATTCGTCGCTGAGCTCTGCCATTATGAGGCAGTTGATAAGCCGCCAGCAGAAGGAACTATCATTAGTAATACAAGAAATTTTCTAACAAAATTAATCGAATTAGTGTAAGAATTATTATTTGTGGTTTTTTTTACTAATAAACTCAAATTAATGAGTAATTTATGAACTTTTATTATGTAAAAACACTTGATTAATGGAAAAACTTTATTAATCGGTTAAGCGGTTAGTACCGAAATCGACCGATTTTTAACCGACTAACTAAAAACCTCGATTAATTAATCGAGCGACTAACCGATTAAAGCAAAACCCCGATTAAATGAATACCCTAGTGTTACGCCACTTCTGTGATGATATCCTCAAATATAATCTATTCGTTATAACGTTATGCCTCTGTATAAATCTAAGGACTTTTTTGCTTGATAAAATAATGCAGCATAGTTAAAGGTGAAATGAAAAACAGAGAAAATATATCTTAAATATTGTTTGTTTAACAAATCTTTTTTTTTGTGCTCTAAATTACTACTTTTATATCATTTTAAAAATAATAATTTAAAATCATAGTACTAAAATTATTACATTCTTAAAAAAAGTCCATAAAATGCAAATTATTACATTATTCCATTAATTCAATCTTTTTTTTTAACTCCTACAAGGAGCATAGGGCCGTACATTATTCCATTGCTAATACCATAATCTCAAATTGAAAAAACGTGATCCATTCAGCTCATTATCGGAAGTGACGATTGGACCCCAACATCTTTGAAACAAAAACGCAAAATGTTCGTTGAATATCTAATGGAGTTTTCTTGGTTCAGCCTAGATTTATTTTGTTGGTTAAATTTTATAAAGCACACATAATCAATGTTGTTCAACATTCTTTCAGAAATTCGCACAGAACACAAGCTTCAAGTTCGCAGACGATCGACTTATGTATACAATTTATATCGAGCCTTATTTTCGATTTAATCATAAGCGACAAAAATTAAATTTTTCAGGTTTTTTTAAAATATTCAAATTTGTTTTTGTAAGTAAATTGTCGCTTACGATAAAAATTTTCAGCCTGTATCTTAAAAGCTTTCAACAATTTTAGCATTTTGATAGTTCTAAACTATGGGTAGGCCCATAAAATTTTAAATTCAATAAAAAAGTCTATTTTCGATAACATGTCGCTTGCGATAAAATGGAAAACAATAATTTTTTTAAGTGATGTTCATACAAATTTTCTGCCTGAATTGTAGAAAGTACACAATATGAAAAAAGTCTATTGGATTTTAGTGAAATTTTTTTAAAATGTACATACATACATACATACATATATATACGTAAAATAGACACGTTTATGACACACAAAATATTTACTAGCTTATGCATGAAAATATCTTTTGTTATAAAACAGATCTTGTGCGAAAACTCGTGTTAAAAAACAATACACTTCTTTAACACGAGGTCTTCAAATAGCAGTTTTAGAAATACTCAGTTAAGTAAACATTCTTGCTGAGTATGCTGCTACTTGCTAAACAACAATCTCCCTGGATTTTTTTCCTCTACTCCACATATGTATGATTGGCCTGTATAATTGACAATAATGTTTTAATTATGTTGTAATACAAAATACAAATTGGATTTAAATTAAAAAAACAGTGGCATTATGGAATAATTGCTTGAGTCGACTTAAGCAAATTTGCTGTATCATGTTTCAGTTGAAAGTTGCAGTGGTTACAATGCTACATATTAGAGTCCTGCGTAAATATTCTTGAAATGTAAATACATTTTTATTTTTAAATGTATTGCCGTTGCATGTATTATACTAATCGCTGTCATATAATAAGCGAATGACCATTGATTTAGTGATGTTCGTGTATATGAGTGTTTAGAAGTAATGTCGTGAACAAATTTTGTTTGTAACAAACACTCCAAATTCCACGAGAAGAAATAGTGTTATCACCTGGTTACAAATACCGGGAACAACTAAATACTGGTAACATGCTGCCACTGCGGATTTCTTAGCTTTTTACTGTTGCCGTAATTTTCCGGGGAAGCAACAGGGAACTCAAGAAATTTTTAGATCGGGTTTTGGGAATCTCCAATATGGTTTGCGCCTTCGCTAAAAGGCTCGTGACTTAGATAAGTTGTTTGTAGTGGTGATAGCTGAAGGTGTCTCTGCTAAAATAAGAGAGCATACACACAACTTATGTGTGTATGTACAGCAAAAGGCACTTCGTTATGCACTTTTACACGTTCATTAGTACAAGTATGCATTTTACTCTCTTTTATATTACATATGTATGTGTTTGCTTGACTTTGGGGTACATGCATGAGGTTTGTATACGCACCCATGCGTAGGAAAAAGCAAACAAACACACATTCTTCCCTCACAAAGTAGTTGCTACTTTGCTTCTATGTCTACAAGAACTGAAACATATGTTTTGTAAACAGTGTTGTTAAGTGTTTCTTTTTAAAGACTTCGCTACAGAAAAGAATCCCGCATGTCTTGAAAGTTCTTTTAAAGGGTCTTATGCAGGGTTCTACCACTTATTCAAAGAAAGGATCTCACTAAAATAGAATCATGCGTCAAACTCTTATATTCTCTTAATTGTAGCGTGTAGATCTTGCCAAAAAACGCTTTGCTTATATCGACTTATGCTATTTTCCATATTGGCACGGAAATAAATAATTGTGAATATTGTAAGTGTCAGTAACAGCAAAAAACGGAAGTTACATTTTTGTTCTCATGAAGGAACAATTTTTATCGTGAAGTTTTCGAGAAATTCTCATCACACCATCAGATCTCAGTAAATGCACAAAGTTGGAAGAAGATTTATAATAGTAAAAACTCGCACACTGAATACAGGTTTTTCATTTTAAATAAAATGTTTTAAGAAGCGAAAATAAAATTTAATCATGTTTGGAACTTAGTATTTTTGGTGCCAACTTCCTTCCTTCCTTGATTGGTAACTTAATGATTTCAAACGGTCAGGAGACTAAAATAATGATACTTGAGAATTAGTTACTTTGGAAACATTTTTCATTAATTTGCTTATAATTTATAGCTTTTGTCCAAAAATACTGGCAAAATCTTTAGCTCTCGCAGAGCGTATCAAATAAATTTCAAGTTAATATGAACAGTTTGACCAGTTCCAAAAAAAAAACGCTTCAGATACGTTCTTGCTGAATTATTGCTGAACATTTTTTAAAAGAATAAAAACTGACAAAAAATTGGCAGATTTTTTATTCTAGAAAATATCAATTTTTGTATAATTTCCAAACCACATAAATATTTTATTTCATTTGGAAAAAAAATAAAAACATTTAATTAACATAAAAAGCTTTAAAACTACACAGAAAAAAATATAAAAATATAAAAATTTTAAATAAAAAAATTATTTGCCTGATTCGTAATTGTTTATAATGAACTTCATCGTTTGGCTTTTGGGCATCCATGTTAAAGTAGTAAATTAATGAAAAGATCATCACACAAGTACGTGACATGGCAATAGTGTGACATTACAATAGTGTGGACTAGTGGCATCGTTTGGCATTTCCTTTCTTTTTTTTCCTCTTGCTTTCTGTATAAAAAAACATAACGTAAACGGCGTTGCACATATTTTGCAAATGACAATACAAAAAATGGCAAATGTTTACTCAGCATAATTTTTTTTATAAAAATTTTCTACTCAGGTCCTCCATCTGTTTATTTAATTTAGTATTTATATACACTTTCTTTGTTGCACTTTAACTGCCTGTTTATAAAACAAGAAAAAAAATTGTTCGTTTCTAATTACAACAATAAAATTAAAAAAACTTATATTCATTATCAATATAATCAGGTAGTGCACAATAGAGTTTTAAAATGTGTCTTAATATTGCAGAGCTTACATTTTAATTCCCTAATAAGGGTTTGCAAGTTTTTATTAGTTTGTGGGGTAATCAAATATAGTATAATACAAAGTGTCAAACTTTAAAGTCTGGAAATCATGTCATTTTCAATATGGCAGTATGGTAATGTTAGACTAAGCAAGTTAAAACTGTCAGCGCGGCTGCAGTTGATAAAAAAATATAAATATAAATTTAATCTTTCAATGTACTGTCTGTAGTTGCCTGTTCACAATGTTGCCACTTTAACATTTTAAGATACTCATTGTGAGTTCCCTAAATGAAAAACTCTTATTCGTTTTCTTTAAACAATTTGATTCGTTCAATGCAATCATATTGTATAAAAAAGACTTAATAGAACTGCGCAACTGCGTATGTAAAACAAATTCTCTAAAATATATACCCAGCAACAACTTTGCTTACTAGAACGCATTTCGTACTTTGTCTGGCCAAGCCCCTCGGGACCTGCCATTCTTCATACTACCCCAATACCAATTCGTTCTTCGTAGTATCCGATTCTTGATTTGAAAATGGCCAATTGCTAGTTTTAACGGCGCCTCCCTCATTATCTTATTCAAAATTGACCCTAATCTTGTCAATTAGTCGGTAGTCTCATGTCCGTCGCCATTGCAATGGCCTGGAATCCAGCATAGCTTGCACAAATAATTGGCTTTTTAATGAAATAAATTAATAAATGAAATACAACATAAGAATTAATGAAATTTGTTTAAAAGTTAAAGTGTGCTTAAGCCTAAATTTTAAATAAACATGTTGCTGCAACAATTATATCACAAAAAAAATCAAAGAAAACAGCAATACTTAACAAGAAATGAATATGCAAAACCAGCTTATAAAACAAACCATTTTTTATTAACATACAAAATTAACTCATAAATTTAAAAAAAAATACATACACACACCACACCGCATGGCAGTGTGGTGAACGTCATAAGGAAAAATGTTTAGCAACATTTTCCAATAAACAGTTTAAGCAACATATTGATTAACAAAAATAAAAAAAAATTAAATACATATAAACAAAAACATTTGCTTAATTCACAACAATTTGTATCGACGTATTTGAATAGTGAACACTCTGTGTTTAGTGTACTAATGTATTTAGTAGTTAAGAATAAGCTACGTATACACAAATTCTCTCAGAGAGCCTCTTTCTAAACACAAAATTTTAAAAACATATGAAATCAAAGTGTAATAGTGTATTTCATTTTTATATGAAAATTACCAACAACAAATTTTACACTATTGTATTTAATATGATAATACAATCGATACAAATAAACAACAAGCAAATATTAAATTAAAAATGTACCTTAGCTATATTACACAATACGATACAATACAATAAAAAGAAACATGAAATGTTGCAAATGATTTATTTTTGTTTCAAAAACTTTCTATTTTCATTATATTATTTTTTTTATTTGTAATTGAATATAAATTAAACTTACTCGTAGTTTAGCTCCTCCAAGTGGGAAGAAAAGATAATAATAAAGAACTTGTTAATAGATTTTAATATGAATTGAAGTTATAAAATTATTTTTGAACTTTGGTTCTTTTTTCAAAAACATAAAACAAGGATTTCTTTTAGAAAAACTAGAAGAATAAAAGCAAAAAAAAAATTATATACATACTGTTAATATATAATATCAAAAAGAATATTATTTTAAAAAGCAAAAACAAAAATAAATAAATAAATTAATTAAATAATTAAGCCTTATGAAAGTAGTGAGTAGTAGTGCAAGTGTTTGTTGTTAGTTTGTATTTTAGAAAAGTTTTTAATTTCAGTTAATTGTTTTTATTCATTATTACCATAAAATATAATTTTTATTTGATTTATTTTTATTGAGTGAAAGAACGGAAAACATAAAAAGCCCCGCATGTTTTTTTATTATTTCATTTTATATATTAACTATTATAATTATTATTATTATTATTATTATTATTTTGTTTAAATAATATTAAGTAATTATTATTATTATTATATTTGTTTTTTTTTTGTTAAATAGATAAAGCGAACAGAAAATAATAAAAAAAAATATATTGTAATTTGAACAAAAAACCTTCCAGAAATTGTGTTTTTAAATTGGTTACCTGAAATTTTCTTTGCGATGTAATGCAAACAAATAATGCAGCACTAAGTTGCTGCAATATATATTCTATTGGTTATTAACGAATGATTAAGAACGCAATGAAATAGTTAGAAGAAGGCAAATACTTTTTTTGGTTAGATTTTATTATAAATTTTAAGGAACAAATTACATCAGAAACAAGCGAAAACAGTGTAAGTCGAGAAAGAAAACTCAAAATGGGAAAATTTAAATAATTTTGTCGTAAAGTAAAGTTTACTTATTAGTTAGTAAATGAACTCACGTAAATGTAAAGCTCCCTTTGTTGAATTTTTTATTATAGACAACTCGTTTTTGTTCCAAGTCGATTTATGCTGTTTTCGCTTTTAAGCACATAATTGTAATTGCTCTGATAAACACTAGCAAAATGGAAAGGCCCCAACAGCTCCATCCATCGTCATTTTTTATGGTGTCAGGTAATAAAAACTTCA
This sequence comes from Tachina fera, assembly GCA_905220375.1. NCBI lineage: Eukaryota > Metazoa > Arthropoda > Insecta > Diptera > Tachinidae > Tachina > Tachina fera. The sequence continues at coordinate 66,610,628 of LR999964.1, forward strand.
GTCTTGTCTAAAAAAAAATTTAGTGCAAACTGGAATATGTGAATTTTTCTGATTAATAGTATTGCAAATTGTAAAAGATATTTTGCAATGAAAGCTCAATTTTGTAATCGGTTCTTTACAACAGTCTTGATAGCATTATATTTTCTTTATTGATAATGTTCATGCCTGTTTATTGTCTTATTATTGTTGCTTTATACAAATGCCAATATGTCAACCAACTAGTTAACCAAATATGAACCGCAATTCTCCCTTATCGTGGTTGGCGTACTTAAACTATGACTACAATGTTTTCGCAACAGATTAATAATTACTTCATAATTTTTTCTATAATTTAGGACCAAAATAAGCCGAAATACGCTCACCCATTATTTTAATTTTCCGGCACTTGGGCGGTGATTGAAAAATCAATTAGTATTGATATTTCTGGAAAAACTGTAAAAACATTCGGCTTAAGTGTACATATATATGTGTGTATATTTTTTTTTTTGCAAAAATTACTATAAATAATGATGAGAACAAAACTTACATTGCGCGGGATTTGTAAGGTTAGGTTAAGAAGGGTAGTGCTAAACACTTTCAATCGGAGACTTATAGGTGCATCTTGCATCTCTTCGTAGTTTACCTCTACCTCCCTGTTAAGAGAATCAATGTCACATTCCACACAAATCTAAATATTCCCGGGGGAATAATTCCAATGGAATTAGTTTTTTTTTAATAAAATCCACCAAATTTAAATTTGAGGGACAAATTCGAATTTTCGAAGTCACCTATTTTGTTTCCAGTTTTATTATTTTATATGAATACTTGGAAACGACTCCTTAAAATGGGGGAACAATGAATAGGGAATAAACTTCTGGGGAGATGTAATTCAGAATTAAGGTACCAATACACTACATGTTTTTGCTTGTGTTTTTTCAAGTTTACAATTCACATGTTTTTTTTTGTGTCTGTCAAACTTGATTCATTTACATACGGTTTTTAATTCTTGGTCACCAACTTGTATGTACAATTACACGTGACATCGGCCATGATTTTTTACAAAAGCTGATATGTTCAGCATTAAAACCGCTAGAAATTTCTTTGGTAGCGTTGCTGAAGTGCCGGCGTCACAAATATTTATTTAAGTTTTTTTCTTTTTAATCTGCAAAATATGGAGCTACTATCAACACTTGTTATATACTTTACATCATTGTTATTAAAATTTTAAAATTCGATAAGAAATAATTAATTTATCACTAATGCAAATACTTTAGACGGACGGCTAATGATATCGGAGACATTCAACCGTCGATAAATGTTTTCAAATGGCATAGATAGACATTTGAAAACACATGTGTGAACATAAGAAAATAGAACATGCTCTAATTGAAAATTTGTCTTATGTTTTTGCTTATGTATTTTACACAAGCAAAGTTTTTGAGGTCACCAACTATATGTTTTTACCGAATTATCTAAAATTTAACAGGAGCAATGTAAAAAACATGTAGTGTATAGGCACCTTTAGGCTGTTTACTTTTCATTCAGCCGCTTGATACCCATCAGGAAACTGTTGATATTCTCAAGTAAATACTCCGTAATATATTTAAGTCATTTTCTGTTGTGCATTAGTGTACCTTTGTTTCAGTTGTTGTAGGAAAGTTAAAGTGATGAAGACATATGGTCACTGAACTAAATCGGCTTCAGCAGATACTCATCCTAATGTAACATCAGAGTACCCTTCTTCATCAGTATTTTGTAGCAAAATCATCGCAGAAGTAAAATAACCAATATAAAGGCTACTATACACAGTTTCGAAAGCTTAATATACCTCATTAATAGTAGTAGGCATTGTTTGAGTGTTACTTCTCTTTTATTATTAAAATACTCCTATAACGACCCATAGAAGCGTCTTGTTTATATTCAATAATATCTTATATTTTTACAAGTCAAGTCTGGGCTATAAAAATTTTTGATTAATCGGTGGTTTCACTGACGCCTCTGCCTCCGCCACTGCCTCATCTAATTCTGATTCCTTTTTTGTCAACTAATCGGCAGTCTCATCTCCGTTAACATTACAATGACTAGCATAGCCTTACACTAATCCTCTTGCTCTCTTACCGTAAGCGACTAGTCTTGACTTGCCAATATGCCCCCTTAAAGGCTGAAGGCTTTTGTCCAATAATTCCGTGTACTTCCTGATCACTAGAATTTCTACCAAAAAACAATACGCTTTATCGCAAGCCTGATTTACGAGTATTGGTTTCCGTAATGTAGACATTACGTTCATGTTCATTTTGGACTCATCAGTAAAACTACTACAACCCCTATAGAGAATATAAAATTTGACCCTAAAATCCTTATCGGGTATTATTACCACTGGCCGTATCCTACGAAAGCCTTGACGCCTTCTCTTAAGGAAGCTCCTTCAGGCCAACCTCATTCAGGTTTTTTCATTAGCCCTCTAGTATTGGCCCAATAAAAAGCGAGTCTTAGTAAACATGCCATAGCCCCCGACAGGCAGGAAATGTAAAATCACATCCCAGGCCAATTCACTGGTGCTTCTTGTAGGCATTACTCTTACACTACTCTGTATGTTGGAAACTGAGTTCCTATGCTTTTTTTCTCAACACTGCGCGTAAAAGTAACCTTTAATAGTACTTACATTTATCTCTTAGTTAAAGTTCAGACTACACAAGTCTTATTGCTAAACTTATCCCTACTTCTTCTTTGAACTTTCATCGGCGTTCACACAATGCAAGTCTTATTTTTGAGCACATATTTTTTATGCATAGTTTTATGTATGTATGTATGTATGTCTTCTTTTTTTAATATTACGAATGAAAAAGCAACCCGCATTAACAGTACATGAAGCTGAGTACTCGTTTATTTTCCCCTTGTCTCTCTGTTTTAGCCCTAGGTGAAGGCATACAAAAGATTGTGAAACATCCAAAACATTTTCAGTCGTTTTGAAAAAGCTGCTTTAGGGTGGGTCGTTATTTTGGATACACAAAGAATTCGGGTTTCATAAAATGTGTGCATCAATTGTGTACTTTAAAAATTATATAAATTTTAATCAAGCATTTCGCATTTTTTGTAATTTTTCAAATTCATCAGCATTTATTTTAATTTTTTTCTATCAAAACTAATGGCATTTTCTTTTCTGGAAAAAAATTTTACATTTATTACACTTTTCAATGAAAATTCGTAATGAAATGATTTTTTGAATTATACATTTTATTAGAAATTATTTTGTAACATCTCTTGCGAGCTTGAATTTTTTCTTTAAACAAACGTTTCCAGAAATGAAAACACCAATATTTATTTTTGCTCATACATCTTGGCCTCGATTATCCGTAATGGTAGGGACCGGGAGCATTCTGGATAATCGATTTTCCCGGTTAATTGGGTAACTGCTTTTACTGTTTTTTTTTCATATATTTTATTCATATTTTTGTATTAATTTACATTTCTTTGTATGTATCGCATATAATAAAAGAAAACCTCATGTATTTATGCTTGTGTTTAATCAAAAAATACATGAATATATGTACTATAGGGAAAAAAATATTTTTTGGCTGAAAACGGTTGCGTGCTACCAATCTCATATAATAGAGATAATCACGGTTGATCAATGCAAAAATAAATGAAACGGATGGACAAAAATAAAACAATCACAATATTTCTTAACCAAATCACTGATAATTGAGGCCTTATTGTAGTTTTAAATATAATTTTATGTAGAAAAAAAGGAGTATTACTTTTTAAAAGCGTTTTATAAGCCTAGTACTTTGCTCACAATGTTGTGGGAAATTCTGTAAAACTACATGTAAAAGTATGTGGTACGAGTATGAAATCTTTGCGAAATAAACTTGCAAAAATAGTAGTCGTCGTACTTTGTTCTTATTGCGATAAACACTTAAAATGTATCTGCCAGCATGTTTCACCATTAAAAATGTTTCTGGCATCATGTTGCGAAACAACATACGGAGTACTTTCTTCATACGAAATTAATTTTAAGCAATGTGGCAAAATGTTTCTGGCATCATGTTGCGAAACAACATAAGGAGTACTTTCTTCATACGAAATTAATTTTAAGCAATGTGGCATCATACTTCCAAGCAATAAAATTGAGCAATTTAGCAAAATCGCGAGATGCGTTAAATTTGTTACATGTCAAATTTTTCGCAAGGAAATATCAGTGCTGTTCAATAGAGCTGTGTCGTTCATGAACGAACGGGTACAATTGAACGAATCAGTAAAATGAACGAAGTGAGCCGGTCACTTTACTGAGCTGTTTTGGCTCAGCAGTACTGACAAAAAGCACAGGGTGGCCCAGAAAGACCGAAGTGGTGTGAAATCCTTATAACTTTTTATTTAAGACATATTTTTTTAGTTTTTTGTTTTTTAAATACATTAAATTTATAGGGAATATTTTAAGATTAGTTATTAAATATTATATCCCGCAAGTGGTGGCCATTTTCTGCTTCGCACAAATGTGCTCTTTCCAACACATTTTCAATGACCTTTCGCAAAACTTCCGGTGTTATGTTGTTAATTTCGTCTCGAATATTGGTTTTTAATTCCTCAATAGTCCTAGGCTTATTAAGATAAACTTTCCCTTTTAAATAACTCCAAAGGAAACAGTCTGGAGCGGTTAAATCAGGGGAACGAGGAGGCCAATTAAAATTGCTTCTACGCGAAATTATTTTTTCACCAAAGATGTCGCGTAAAAGAGCCATTGTGGCCCTGGAAGTGTGCGCTGTGGGTCCATCCTGTTGGAACCATATTTGCGGATGGTTTTCCACGGTTGGCCTTACCAAATTTTCCAACATGGCCTGATATCGATCACCATTGATGGAAATGGCGACACCTCGTTCATTTTCAAAAAAATATGGGCCAATGATCCTTTCTGAAGAAACACCGCATCAAACAGTATACTTAACTGGGTGTAATTGTCGTTGATGAAGTACTCTCGGGTTTTCAATATCCCATATCCTAAAGTTTTGTTTGTTAACGAGGCTTCGTCACTCATAACTAAGTTATGAATAATGGAAATGGAAAGAACACATTTGTGCGAAGCAGAAAATGTCCACCACTTGCGGGATATCATTTTTAATAACTAATTTAAAAATATTCCCCATAAATTTACTGCATTTAAAAAACAAAAAATTAAAAAAATATGTCTTAAATAAAAAGTTATAAGGAATTCACACCACTTCGGTCTTTCTGGGCCACCCTGTATATACTCTAATTTTTCGGATCCGAACCATATATGGGATATCATATATGCTCCTTACATATTTTTTTAGCTGGGTATGTATATTTTATGTATTTTTCTACATGCCAATAGATAGCTATTAAATTTAATTAGTTTTTCATTATTCTTCGACCTTATTTTTATTTCTTTGTTTGATTTAATGAGGCTCGCATTTTTTTTTAATTTTCAACTTCCGGACTGTATGTTTTTAAGTTTTTTTTTTAAATATATTGTCATGAAATTTCATTTATGAACTTTTATCAATTGTTTTATGTATTATAAAAAAAAATAATTGTAAAAAAATGGATTCAGGGTTTTGAATATACTTACTAAAGCAGAGAGATTCTAATTTGCCAATGTGCATAACTCATTATAATATATAAATCGCACTTAAGTTTCTGAAAGATAGAGAAGTGTTTAAATTTCAAAATTTGCATAGCTCGCTATAGGTTAGGTTACGAAGTGTGGTGCTATACCGCAACTCCACTCGGAAACCCGATTGGGTCCACTGTGATAGCTCGCTATAAGAAGTTACATATTGCTTGCTTCCATATTTTTTTTTGGTCTTACGAGATCTACAAGCAAAAAAAAATATGTAAAAGTAATAGTGTTAAGAAATTTTCAAGTGCTCCGAGAATCAAGCACAGAGAGTTCATGGTGGCACTGCTGAATAATTTAGGGAGGTCCTCTTTCAAATCAAATTTCAATGCATTTATGTTATAACAACCGTTTAGTAGGCGCTAGTTTAAATACTTCTTACATATCTATTATATATAACCATTGTATTATATTTAACTGAGCAAATTAACAACTTACACATGTCCAAATCAAAAAACACTTACAACTTGATCTCATGACTTGATATGATGTTATAATTTATTATAATTCTTATAATAATTTTACTGATTGAAATAAATTATGGTCATATATTCGGCCATGTTACAGAGTTCAATTCCGTTCAGAAACGGAATTGAGTCCACCTCAAGATTTCGAGCCCTCGCCGCAAGGAAAAAGGAAATTATAAATTATTAAAAAATAACATTACAACGAATTATTTTATGGAAAAAAATTGTTTTTGCTTTTCCACAAAATTACCAATAACAATAAGGGTATTCATTTCAGTTTTTTTCGTCGTTGGAAAAATGGAAAAATGTAATTTTTGACAACAAACACAAGGAAAAAAATTCAAAAATTTTTTAAAAATTTAATTTTAATTTTATTTAAAAATAAAATATAATTTTAATACACTGCAGAGTAAAAACCAAAATACCAAAAAATAGACCACCTAAATATTATTAAAATATTATATTTTAAACCATAGAGTCTGTCAATGTTTGAGCTTTGGTTGTTAATTTTAAAAGAAGACACATAATACAACAACAAATTATAAACGAAAGAAAAAATATATTAACAACCTTCTGACATACATACATACATATGTATGTATATACATAAAAATGAATCAATTAATACTTATGTTTTATAAATACAAGCAATTGTAGTAAAATATCAATAGTTTTAAGAACTTACAATAAAACAATAAGCTTCAGCAAAGAAATGTATGTTATAGAACTTCTAGTTAACTGTTATTAACGTTTGCAATAGAAGCAAAAAAAGAAAACAATAGAAGAGAAAATTTAAATCCGCCTTAGTCTATATTAATTTTTGAATCTGTAACGCATCTTACGATTTTATTTCTGTTTGTTTGATATTTTGTTCTATTTAAACAAACAAAAAAGATTGCATGCTTTCAGGCAGCAGTTGGAATTAACAGGGTGACACACTAATATTATTTTTGATAGTTAAATAGTGGCAGCCTTTATGGAGCGTGTGCCAGATTGTATTTGTAAGAGATTTTTATTCACACTATAGATTAAGAATTAATCGGTTGCATTTGTATAACTGTTTGTATAGCCAAAATAAATATCAGCGTTGTCAACTCGGTGCTTTTCGCACCATTTTTAGTGCTTTTTGAAATTTTCGACGTGAAAAATTTTGTAGTTAGTGCTCAGTGCTTTTTTAAATTCATTTTCGGTGCTTTTTGTTTCGAGGCGGTGGCACTAAACCACAAATTAAAAGAGAAATTTCCTAACCTATAATTTAAAAATCATAATCGCTTAAGTTAACTGGAGCATTTCAAAAAATTCTACTAAAATTGTACAAGGCTTGGTTGAAAAAATACGTGACATATAACCCTTAAAATTGAACATTTAAACGCAGAAATTGATCGCGTTTTGCTTTACACACAAAATTTTCCAGAAAATTGTGTTGTGAATATAGCTGCCGTTTTTGGTTATTTGTAACCAAAACTGATTCTTATATGTATACATAATTAAAATGTGTATCGCATGCCTCAAATTTTAAATTTTAGGAATGGAATGCAAGATCAACAGTTTCGTATATTTTTTATATACATACATACAAACATATTTATGAATAACAACTTTATTTATATAATTTTTTTATTTAGTGCTTTTTTACTTAAATTACGCGCTTTTTTCCTGGTTTCAGTGCTTTTTGAAATTTAAAAGTTGACAACGCTGACAAATATACCATGGTATGTACTAGGGATGTAACGAATGTCAATTTTTGATATTCGCGAATACGAATATTTCAAAAGATATTTGCGAATACGAATATTTGAAACGATATTCGCGAATACTAATACGAATACGAATACGTATATATGCAATATGAAATATAAATATATGCAATATGAAATATAAAAAAATTTGTATGAAAATGGCCATCACACTCTTGTTGGCGTACTTAAAAGTTAATAAAAAGCACCAAAAAATTTAATGATCGTCATTGAATAATATTTCAAAATGATACAAAGCACAAATTTCTATAAAAAAATTTATGTATTTGTACAAACTAAGATTTTTAGTCATTTATTTAAATTTTGTTTAGGATTTATGCATTTATTTATTTAATTTCTTTGGGAAAATATACGTATTCGTATTGGTCTTAATTTGGCGAACACGAATACATTCGTATTCGCATCCGCCTGAATTTAGCGAATACGAATACATTCGCATTCTCCTGAAAATGGCTGAATATTCGACAATTCGAATACGAATACGAATATTCGTGCATAACTAGTATGTACCATATCATTGTAGTGTGAGCAACAGAACTAGTATAAGAGTTATTGTGTGTGCGTGCTTTTCCAAGTTACAATACAGTTAAAAACAAATAACAATTGCTTATTGTATTGCTGTTGTATCTGTTTCTGCTCAAAAATATTAGTTGTAACACAATAATATGTAAAAACCACTGTTGAAACAAATACATGATAAGCAGAAGTTCGTATTGTGTGCAATTTTGTTTTTGTATTTGCAGCTCATTTGTTTCGTGTATCATTTACTCACATACATATGTATGTATGTATGTATGTGGAATTTTACATTACACATACATTTTTTCTCAACACACCATAATGAAACTTATGGTAAAAGCAATTTTATGTACATATCTTATTTGTTTTAGAAAAACAAATACAAACAAATGTGTTGTTCTCATTTGCTCATTGCCCAACCATACAATAATTGCTTTAAAAAAATCAACATTAACAACTAGTAACAGAAACGCTAAATAACATATTTGTTCATACCAGAACCAAAAACACGCAAAACTGGTGCAAACAGTTCTATCTGTGCAATGATATATTATGAATTATATGGTCCTCTGGAATGCAGTCATAGACCATGACCTTTTCACACTAGCATTCAATGCATCACGACAAGTTTTTGTGTTAAAATGAATATTATCGTTCTTCTCGGCTACTTGCTGCATTTTGATTTAAGACTTCATTAGTCTTTAGTAGGGTATTATTTTAATCGGGGTTTTGCTTCTAACAGTTAATCGATTGATTAATTAATCGAGCTTTTTGCTTAATTGGTTAATACTCGGTTAATTTCGGTACTAACCTGTTAACCGATTAATAAAGTTTTTCCATAAATCAAGTGTTTTCAACAAATTAAAGTGCATAAATAATTAATTAATTTAAGTTTATTAGTAAAACAGAAAACACACATAATAGTTCTTAAACTAACTCGGTTAATTTTGTTGAACATTTCTTGCATTACTATCGATAGTTCCTTGTGTTGGTCATCATCTGACTCATAATGCCAGACCTTAGCGACGAATTTTGTGCAAAAAAATTATTTTTTGAATTTCTTAGCATTTGCTTTTGTAGTGTCTCTAATTAAATATAATCTTTAATTAAATCATTGGCAACAGTACTATTAGATTTTATTAAAATATTAAATAAAAACTTAATAATTCCCTCTAGTTAGAGTACCAGAGTCTGTTATAGTCTTTTTATTTTTTATAGAGTCTTTTATAGCCATGTTCAAGGATTTTGAAGTTTTACTTAAGTTATTATCACTGAACATACTTCTTAATTTGTATGAAAAATAATTTCTAAACTCTCACCTTTTGTAAATGAGACGAAATAAATAATTATTCATACAAAAAATATGTTTTAATACAACAAAATATGAAAAAATTTCTTGCGTTGGTTAATCGGTTAATCAACTGAAATTAACCGGTTTAACCGTTAAGCGAAAAAAGTTAATTTAAAATTAACCATTCAGTTGATTGGGGCAGTAATTAACCAGTTAACCGATTAACGGTTAACCAATTGAAAACCCTAGTCTTTACTTTCCCTTGCTGCTCTGTGATATAAAGTTGATTTTTTTGTAAAAATTTATCAGCTGTTTCTGACCAACAAAAAAATAATTTTCTTAAAAGCAGAGTCACAGTTTATTTGAAAATGTTTTAATTTATTTTGCTAATACTTACAATTACTTAACTTTTTGTGATTTTAACAGGTTGAACTGAAACATAGCAGAAACGAACAGAAAAACTAAGCAGTGGTATAAGATTTCTTTAAACAAAAAAAGGCCAGCAGATATCTACATCAACTGACATCACACGCAAAGAGCGACGATGATGAAGGTGTTGCGACCTTCGACAACAGCTAGTTGATCCGTTTTGCTACTGTTTGACATCCATCCTATTTTCAAGCTTCATATGTTTTTAAAAGGCAAACAGAATAATTGAGAAAGTGAATTTGATTTTTACTTAAGAATTTGTTAAAAAAAAACATTTAACAAATATTTTTTAATAAATGGCAATTGTTTTTTTAGGTATTGTTATTAAATTTTTTTAGTGTTTTCATATGAAATGTGATAATTGGGAGGGAAACACCTAATAGTCAAAGACGCTAATGCAGTCAGCCACCTTGTTAGATTAGTTAGTTAGTTAGTCCAATTGCAAAACGCACTAAAAGCACTAAGAACAAAGTTAAAAAGCACCAACTTGAAAAAATGCGCACTGTTATGCCTTAAAAAGCACTAAATCTAGTGCGAAAAGCACTAAATTGGCATCGCTGGTTCTAATTGTAAAACACTGAAAACACATACTGCCTCTAATAAAATTATTGCCAACTGATGCTTCAAATCTACATCCTTGTTGTACGCAATGATATTTTCTAGGTTTTAATAAAATAGGAAATGGTAATTCGGCCAGTGCTGCCATTCCAGATATTTTCGTCACAAATCTAGCAATGTTTAAACTAGAGATGTGCAAATGTCGTGATTTTATCGTGCCACACGTGAATCACGCGTGATCGTGATCAAATTTATAACTAAGCACGCGTGAGTACGTGAGCGTGACTTAAAAGAAATTACTCGTGCGTGATCGTGCGTGAGCAATTTTTAAGAATCACGCACGAATTCTCACGCTCTCACGAAATGACCTTCCTGCATAGGTGTATGTGTAACTGTATTCAATCTTTATATAATAAATAGTACAATCTATGTATGATCCCTATAGGAACTCAAACTCATTTGTAAGTACCTACAAACTGGTTTTTTAATAACCACAACTGGTTGATTAAGTGTCGCCGACTCACTATTTTAACATAGGCATGTCATAGGCATTAGTCAATTGGCCATCTCTGCATGACTTTTAAATTGACTACTAACTACTTATTTTTCAACCACTCTGAAGTCACTTAATATCTATTATAGTTAAATAAATACTTATGTATATCATATACATACATACATATGCATATACTATATATAATGAATATATGTATATTGATATATAGAAATAATTAGTATTTTGATATTTAAAACAAAAATACATATGTATGTACATTCATACGAAAGTTTTTCCTGCTCATAGAAAATATTATACATATTAAGTATTGAAATTATAATTTTTTTTTCAACACAAACATTTGGCATTTGATTTCAAGGCATGCTTCTTTTGATTTTTTTTTTATTTTGTTTTCATTTACTTATTTTGCTTTTATTTATTTCTTACGTGTGCTTCTATTCAATATGTTTGGTTGATATCTGCATGAGATTTAAACCAATTTGTAGTCACTTGCAAAGTAATTAATTTATATCTAGTGTTTTTTGTCAATCGACTATTTTATTTACTACAGGGATAGTATGAGCTTACAAACATAATCAATACAAACAGCTTTGTAAATATGTATGTTTTTTATATACCATGTAGGAAGTATCAATTGAGAAGCACTACTGATTCAATTGTGCCTTTGTCAACAGTACTACTGACGAATTGTACCGCAGAAAATGTGTTTTGCTATAGACATTTAACATGTGCATGCTATTAAAAATCAACTACTGCGTCAACTATATTGACTAGGTAGTTATTTTTTGACCATATATGTAGACATTGACTCACTAGTAAATTTTAGTAACTCCAGTCTACATTTTTGCTAATTAAACTGCATATTGTGTTAACATTTGGTATTTTATTAAAAGAAAAGAACTAATAAAAAAAATAATAAAAAATTATGTATAAAGGTACATAATACGTATCAGCGAAGTAGAAGGACATGAAATATTAAATGCGGATGTACCCGCCCGCTTTTTCAAATGCTAGAAGGTATCCTTTTTAAACATAACATTTTTAGATGTTCTCATTCGTATTCGCCAAATTCAGACGAATACTAATATTTTTACAAAAAAAAATACATAAATAAATAAATAAATGCATAAACGGCATACAAATATTAGTTTGTAATAATTTAAAAGAAACTATTTCAATTCAGTTCTAGTACCCAATTTGAAAACAAATAATACATACTTCTTGTACAATTAACATTAACAGTTAAAGCATTTTTCTAAATAATGGGCCTTGTTACGAGTGTTGTATTATGACTTCCACTACGACGATTTTGTACTAGACTACAGAACATTGCAATATTTTTTCTTTCATCTAGCACAAAATCGTCGTAGGCGAAGTAGAAATACGACACTCGTAATTAAGCCCAATATTTGTCCGAATTATTATTTCTCCATATTAAACTATAATAAAGTATTATTTATATACATACATAAGTATATTGGAGGGGCTAGTTCCCAGATAACTGCTCTTTTATAAAAATAATTTCTTTAGTTCGGTTAAATAAAAATTAGAAATAATATCCCTTGGGAAATACGTTTACATTAATACATCTGTCAAAACTTATACACTTATACGATGTAGCCTCAAGTGGGAAAACAAAAATTTTAAAATTTATAATTTGATTTTGCCATATCCATGTATGAATATATTTTTTGAAGGAAACATTTTTATCCATGAGAATTTGAAGAAATATTTTCCCTTGGAATTGGAAGAAACATATTCCCTTCTATGTATTTTTCACCTATATTGGTATATAAATGTTGCAGTTTCATATGGAAATAAGTTATTTATGTATATTAAATATAAATATTTAAAATAGTATGTAGAAGGATGAGGAAATGAAAATCATTTAAACAGTTTTGACTAGAATTTGTCTCTACATTTTTTGGCATCAAGTGACTTTTCTGCAAATTAATAAAAATTAAAATTTGTCGTAGGAATCTATAAATTTTTTATATTAATTATAGAAACTTGTGTTTTCTATTATTTTCAAATATTTAATGACGATCATTAATATCTTGGATAGATTTTATTAAATTTAAAGTACGCCAAACAGTAGTATGAAGCCCTTTTTCATAAAATTTGTTTCATATATAATTTTCTTATGTCTATAAGTTTAACGTATTCGTATTTGCGAATAATAAAAATTGATATTCGGCACAACACTAATACATACATACAGATGTATGTGTAAAAACCTATTTTTCAACCCAAAAAACATGCAAATTGAACTATATAATTTTTCGTGAGCGTGCGTGATCGTGATAAGTTGTAAACCACTCGTGCGTGATTAAAAATACTTCATTCGCGAGCGTGCGTGATTGTGAAAATTTTCAAGATCATTCGTGCGTGAAAGTGCGTGAGTAAAATATTTTTCTGCGTGAGTGTGCGTGTCGTGAGTCAGAAAAATCTTACGTGTACATCCCTAGTTTAAACATCGCAAAAATTTACTTTAATAGTGTGATCACCAGGGAAACCAGAAATATGCTCCAAAAAAAGTGTTTTATGCGCATTCAATATGCACTAAAAACATCGAAATATGCACCAAAAAATCAAAAAATATGCTCTTAAAAATAACATAAATTGGATTATTTGAAAATGAAAATCTAATTTTAATTCAGCAATTCAATAAAATTTACATATAAAACAAGACAAAAATAAAATAAACAAAAAAAGGAAACAATAAAAAATTAATTAAGAACAAAAATTTAATTTTTACTTCAAAAGCGATCACGATATCAGATTTAAAAGTTTGGAACTGTATTTTGAAGAATAAGATAAGCTTTTTATTTATAATTGTTATTGCAATAAACAAAAACTATTTAGTTATCTTTTTAAATAAAATCGCTGCTGGTCACATCTAAATAAACTTTTATAGGTACATTGAAAATGTTCTCTTTCAACCTCAACTGATGTAATCGGGGCAGCGTTCTTCACAATTAACAAACCAAGTTTTTATTGAAATTAGCGTCCAGTGAGGATGTTAAAACACATGTTACACCTGTTTAAGTTGAAATTTGGAGTATACAAATCAATAGTATTTGTTCTAGCATCCAAATTTACAAAAAAAATTAAAATGAACAATTTAAAATTTTTTTAAATTTCTTGTTTCGTTTTTATTTTACAAGAATGTTTACAAGTGAGTGAAAATTACAAAATTAAAAATTTTAAATCGTTAATTTTAATTTTTTTTTCTAAATTTGGATGCTAGAACACATACTAACAATTAGTATATTCTAAATTCAAATTAACATTTTATCATCAAAACTCACAAGGAAACGTGTGAAATCGATTCGGAAGCCAGAACATACACAATGGCCTTTTTTAAAGTCTAACTTCATAATGGTAGCAAAATGTTTGCTTCCCCATATTACTGTTTCTTTCACTACAAAATTAAATTTTTACGGAAAAAAGTAAAAATTTTTACCAATTTTTTTTATATATTAAAATAAATATTTTTTTAAAAGTACCAAAATATGCTCTAAAAACGCCAAATATGCTCCAAAAATTCGAAAAATGCTCAAAATATGCGTGTTAGACTGAAGTATGCAAAAACATGCTTTAAAGGGTAAAATATGCAAAAATATGCACTAACAAATTGATGCCAGAATTCATAAAAAGTTCTGAAACGGATAAATATCTTAATTCCGCATTGATATATCCGAAAAGAAAAAACATGCAATTGCATATTTGTGGTTTCCCTGGTGATCACTGATCAGTGATGGATTTACGTATAGGCATGGTTTAGGGACGGCAAAACTTTAAGGACCCTAAGAATTGACATTTTAAAAGTTTTTAAATTGATAATTTTTGTGAATTATTCTTGCCTTTAGACATATCAATGAAAATTTAAGAATATAATTCTGACCTCACCCTTTAATTTATGGGAGCAATGAACATTTTTTAGATTTATACTATAGTACTATGTATAAAGCACTTGAGTATACCATTCTTCAACACAGTAGTTCTACACTTTCTTCTTCATCGATATCATGGCAGCTGCGCAAAAATTATTGCGTTCGACCTTTAACCTTTGTGTATACGTACCAATGAGAAAATGTCCGGTTAGCACGGTCACAAGAGTTGAGATTTGTTTTATATTTTTTTAAATTAAAGCAGCTGCATTTTTTCTATATAGATGATTCCATAACTGCCTTGTAATCACGCAATAATTTTTTGTGACTCACCTTCTATTTGTTTCATCCTGTGTCTTGCGCCTAAAGGCAGAATTAGTTTGTACGTGCTGTTCTGTTCTGAATCAGCTGTTTAGTTTATGTTTAGTTGAAAATCTGTATCTGTGGTTAGTTTTTCCTTTTTCGTTCTGTTCTGTTGCGGACAGATCTGTAGAAAATAGAATTCAACGTTAAGTGACAGACAAAAGTGTGTATGCATTAAGGCCCAACTATAATATGAATATACTGGCTTAAGCTAATGCCAGAATTGAACGATAAGTCTGTGAAATACTTAAGCAATTCAGATGTGACTTTTAGGTGGCCACAATGTACTTACATGCACTTAAGTATTCTTTAGCCACAGTTGCACATATAGGTATTGTTCAAATTTTTTTTAGTAAATTTGTTTCTTCTTATAACTACTAAATGAATGCAATTCAATCAAATTAACTTGTTGGAATGTCCTAATCTATTAAAAATTCACGTGTAATTATATCCACCACTTTATTACTTGTTTTATTTGTTTTGCCTACCAAAAAGTACAACAGTGAACATACATAAATAATCTCAAGTGTATGTGTGTAATGTGTGTATGGAAAACAAAGAATGAAAATAAAATTTTTTCTTTTTTTCTGAGTTTAAAATAAGAAACAATAAAAAAAATATTTAAAATCAATGAATGTTTTCTGCTGCTGTTTGCTTGAGTTTAAAAAAAATGCAAAAACAGTGTTTTCCGTACGGAATGTGCGTTCAGTTTGGCACTTAACTTAAGCAATTGACATTTGACGAAAAGTTCCATAAGTACATTATAGTTTGCCACATACGTTTTATATGTAACCGCACAGTTGCTTAAGTTCGCTTATTCCTATTATAGTTGGGCCTTTAGTGTGTTGTGATACTTTGTGTACAAGTGTAATCAATTCTAGGTTGCCAGCTGATTTTTTTTCACAGAAAAAGTAATTGCAAAATATTTTATACGGAAAAGAACGGCACAGAACAGCAACAGAAAGTAAAGACTAATGAACAGGGTGACCGATGACATTTTTCAAAAAGTAGCAACAAAAAGGGGATTTATCAAAAAAAAGGGGCAAAATTAAACAAAAAACGAGAAAACTACACTAAACTTTTTATTTTTAATGTATTTTTATATAATTCAACCTAAAAAGGAAGACAAAAAGTGGCAAAAGCACTCGAAAATGTGGCAAGGCAGTCAAAAAAGTGGCAATTTGCCACTTTAGTCGGTCAAACGGTCATGCTGCTAATGAAGCCTTACGTCTGAGTTTACAAGAGAGTAGAGGTAATGTTGCACTTAACTGACTCTTAAATATTTTTAAACTTTAATCTCAATCATTAATTAATTCAAGTGTGATTCACGAGTGGCACGGAATAATTACGACTTGAACATATTTTTTAATTAAAAGAGATGAAAGAAAGTTCACAAAATATTTATTTCAGTTATTAAAATTAAATTTCCAATATAAAAAAATCATGCCCTTGAGCAATAGAAATCTTTATTAATAGAGAGTGTGATAAACTAAGCTAATATACATATGCATAAAATTTTTTTATCCAAATAATTTAATTTTTAAATTTAAATTTTTTGCTTGAGTTAAAGAGCAGAATAATTTTTATTTATTGGAATGCATTTTTTTTTGAATTGGCAAAAGAATATCTTTTTCTTTTGCCGTTTGCAAACGAAAAATTTTAAAATAAAAAAGTAATATGTTCCATAAATTATAAATTATTAAGACAACAAACATATAATATAATATAAATAACATAAATAACACACAGTAACAATTAATCGTATTAAAAATAAAATAAAAAATAAACGAAATAAATATTTCCAAAGTGCATGCATTATTGTTCTTTTTTCAGTTAAATATCAATATTTAACATTAAATGACTTAAACATAGCAAACAATACGTTCATATTAAATATGTAGTATTTACTAAGAAAAAACAAATACTTGTAGGTGTTTTCTTATTATTTGAAATTATGTTGAAATGAAATTAATTAATTCCTAGTACTTAGTAATTACATATGTATATGGTAGATAATAGAAAAAATAAGTTTAAAATAAATTTATTTAAAAAAATGAAAGCAGGAGTCAAACAAAAAAGTCTAAATCTTTTTAATTAACAAAGTAGTTTCATTAAAGAAAAAACGGAAAGAGGAAATAAAAATAATTGTAGTTGTTGATTATTTAATTGAAATAATATAAATCAGAATAAACAAATAAAATAATTATAATAAATACAATAATAAAATAAAATATCAAAACTATCACTACTCAACAAAAATTTTGTTATGCAAAATAATTCCAACAATTTAAATAATGGACCAATAGAGGAAGCATTTCTTAAAAATTTTATGGCAAGCATTAAATCAAGGTTCTGGTGGTATACCATAAACTTAGACATATTCTTTTAGCATCTGTGAATATTACAGCAAGAAATTTACAGCGTCTTTCCCACCGTAAGCATTAGACCGTATCCGGAAATTTTGCAAATTCAATCGATTTATCACGTCTACTACGTACTATCGTTATAATTCAAGCTGACGTACATAGAAGAAAGAGTGAATAAGATATAATTAAAATCTAAATGAAGATTTAATAAATATAATATAATATATATAAATAAAATATTATTATTTAATATATATAAAATATTATTATTTAATATATATATAAAATATTATTATTTAATATATATATATAAATAAAATATTAATTAGATTTCTTTATAAGTAAGACGAACATAGAACTACACAAAAATATTTAATTAAGAACAAAATGCAGATTAAATTAAAATATTAATTGGACTTCAACCTATCACAAAATCCAGAGTACAAGACCAGAGGAACAAATCTGCAGAACTGTGCGAGTGCTTTATGTTCAATAATGGAAAATTATCAAAAACCTAAAGAAATTAGTTTGTTCATTTAAATTGTCGAAGTATCACTGCGCAACTTGTTTAATTAAAAATAAGAAAAACCAAAATTTTTTACTATTAGTGTTTTTTATGGGAAATGTTGCAATTTAAGTTTAAAATTTTTTAACGCACTAATAATCCCAAATTATTATCTTACTTATTAAGTAAACAATTTTTAATCAGAAATAATTCATAGTCAGGCTTAAGTTCAGTAATTTCAATTCTTATTGAATGAAATGTTTTTATTAATTAATGTGAGTTTCTAAAGAAGAGAAGTAAAATTAAACTTAGACTTTAAGCTGGGGGAAATACCGATAGTTTTCTGTGCAGCCACGTACTTCATAAGCACCCTAGTCTATCTACTTGGGTAGAGATTCTTATTAACATTAGCTATTTAACTTAAATTTACAATGAAACGGAATATGAGAAACGATTGTTGTGTATAAAAATTTT
Source organism: Tachina fera (assembly GCA_905220375.1). Lineage (NCBI taxonomy): Eukaryota > Metazoa > Arthropoda > Insecta > Diptera > Tachinidae > Tachina > Tachina fera. The sequence goes on from LR999964.1 coordinate 66,629,381, forward strand.
TTTTTATTAAAAATACATTGAAATTGATAATTGATGGGTTTTAGTTGGATCATATACGCATTTCACTGTTGCTAATGCAGATCATCAGGGAACTTTTACCCAAAGTTTAAGGGTCTTATGCAAAAAAAACTTAACAAAGCTTTGCAAAGCAATGTTAAGTAAAGTTGTATTGTAAAAAAATTATTATATCAAATTTCTAAAGTAGGTCCCCACGTTTGTTAAGACTACTTTAAGTTGAGATTTTAAAAATGTGTATTTTGTACCTCAAATATTTTTGTTAATATAACACATATTGATTCAAGTTACATCTGAAAATGAAGCTGGAAGTGTTAGCTCTTAGCTTAGATTTACTATTTCTGTCATGTAATGGAAAACCTCATCAAAATATCCAGCTGATTTAAAATACATCATAAAATCCATAAAAAAATATTAAAATAAATACAATTGTACGAAAATGTTTTAGTGATGTACATGCAATCAAAACAAATCGAAAAAAGCTGGATATTCAAATACTTATTTTGTGATAATTCTTGTTTGTTCCTCATATTTTATTACGTATACTTCATAGAAATGTTTATCTGTTTTCCTACCATGTCAGAAGCTCATATTGTTTAAATTAGGTTGCTTTACTTCAAGAAAATTAAAATTTATTTAATAAAATAAAAAAATATTTGAATACCCAAATGAAATATTCTTTCAATTTTGTACATCATAAGCTGTGAAGTGGTTGTTGAATACGGTGGTGTTACCAGTATTGATTATTAAATAACAAAATAATTAAAGTGTGTGTTTTGCATACAATTGCTTAACAAAGCAATGTTAGCCTTAAAGTGCTTGGCAACTAATATGAGCTTTAAAGCTATAGTAAAATATTTTTTTGCATAAGGGGGTAAGAAACTAATAAACTAGAGTTATTATGTTATAAACTTTCATTTAAACAATTGAGAGGCTCAACAACAAATAACAAAGTTGAAACAAGAACTCAATAACTGAAATTTTTTTTATTTTCCTACTTTACCATTCATTTCAATGTATTTTTAATAAAAAAATATTTTACTTAATTGGGATTATTAGTGCGTTAAAAAATTTTAAACTCATATCTTTTTATGTTTTTGTTAAGCTTGAAACATGTTTACAAGATTCAGACAACACTTCAATAAAATTTTAAGCTTGTACAAATAAAATAAATTACAATTTTATAAAAAGACGAGCTCGAGCTTAATAAAAAATTATTAAAAAAAAACATATTAGAACATAAAATAAAAATAAAATATTTTATCCGTTTTCCAACAAAAAAGATCTCAAACAAAAATTAAAGTTGCATAGCACAGTGGTTCCAATGACAAATTTAGCACGAAAAAAGTCGTATCTCTCTTTCAGAAGTACCTATAAGCATATGTACATATATTTGTATAAGCAAATGACTTAGCATGGCACGATCTCACGCCAACAATAGGCAAATTCTATTGAGTGGGTGTGGCACTTTTCATATAACAATTAACTGACATTGACATAAATTGATTTCTGTGTTTTTTGTAGTCAAAATATGTAGATATTTACTGCAAACACAAAATTTAAGAAATAGTCAAAAATACACAAAAATATAACAGCCTTATTATTAATAAAAATTATTAATTCTTTATAACGGCTTTTTAAGGAAATTTTTTTATGCAAATTTGTTTCAAAAAGCTTTTATAAAACCTTAATAAATCTTATAAATAAGGCTGTAGGTTTATTGTGATTTCAGACGTTTCGTATTTTTTAAAATAACTAACATGTGGCATTTCATATCTATGCCTTATAAAGACTATTTGACTATTTGCATTAGCAAATGTTAACTCTTCTGAGAAGTAAGTGTTCACAAGAGATTTCAATTTTGATTGTTTTGATCCTTGACCACTTCAAAAATAGTTTGCAAGATTGGCTGAGGGCGGACCCTCAGCCCTCATAAGTATACTTGAACACCTTTTTTGTTTGATGTGCTTTCATCCACTTCTTCGACAGCTTGCTAACGAAATTTCGATATGCTTTTTTTAGTTTATTTGTATAGTCATAATCATTATCATCACTTTGTATACCACTTTTGATGAAAATGTAAAATATATATTTCTTTAGATCCGTTTTAGCATACCGTACATTGAACAAATCCCTTTTGGTGTTAGACTTTTCAACCTAAATATTTGATTCGTGTTTATTTAACAATTCACTTGTTATATAATATGAAGACACAAAAATTGGAGCGAAAACTGGTGAAATTCAGTTTTAAAAGTCTAACATAAATTTTAATAAAGATTTATGATGTGTGTGAAGTTAGCTCCGTCAGTTAGCTTCGTTTTTAGCATCCCTGTATTACTTTACATATATCTCGCTTAAACACTGAGAGGTAAGAAAAAATCTCTCACTTGTACACTGTTAACTTAACAGAGCAGATATTTTATAACATTTTCAAGCAAAAATATTAATGTACAAATTGTAACTTATTTTGGTGGTCAAAATTTTGGCCAAAATCGAAATGGTGGGGTAATACGGCCAATTTTGGTCGAAAGCCAAGGCTTCAGGCAGGCCTTATTAAATGCCTGCTTAGCATTTTTTTGATTCAATTACTGTTCTTATCTAACTGTTAAAGAATGTCTCATAAAAGGGCTTGACTCTTTCGCATAAAAGATAAAATACACATTCCACACTCCCTTCTGTGCGGAGGAAGTAAAGAAGGATTAAAAAAAGAGCAAAATCCATTAATTTTCAAGCCCTTCAGAATCTCTGGCGAGAGAAGCAAGAACAGAAGGCCTACCCCGGAATGAAAACTCGTGTAGAAAATTTTTGAGTATGGAATGGTTTTGTATACTCCAAAAGAAGCAGTATAGATACCTTCTAGAAGGCATCCTTACTACTTCTTGTTCCCGCTGGGTTGCTTCAATATATTACACATGTTTACAGTACATCGCGTTTCATGAAATGTTTAGCCGACACCGACTACATACTCGTATGTATGTTATGCAGATTTTGAGTATATAATTAGAATTTTTGTTATCAGCTCTAGTTTTCTATATATACTATTATAAAAATGAAGGCACTAACAGGACATATATTATCATAACTTCCTCTATTCAGTTAAGTTAATCGTTTCAAAATCTGCAGAGAAGTTTCTGCGATATCGTAAAAGTTTGAGCAAAAAGAATTATTTTTTTTAAATTTTTTTACATTTCTGCTTTACATTTTTTGGTTAACTTTTTATTATACCTCTAAGGGCCATTATTACAACTTAAAGTTAGTTAAAAGTAGGATTTTATCGGATGTATAAAAAGTTTTCCATCAATACAATTTTAGGTTAACCTAAAGTAAGCGCTAAGGTAGAAGCAAATGTATCCTTCCTGGTTAGTTAAATTAAATTTATAGTAATGAATAGCGTTTTATACGTTTGACAAAATCCTACTTTTAACTAACTTTAAAAGTACCAAGCAAAATTAGAAACAATTATTATTATTTATTACATATATATATATTTATATTTATATAAATATATATTTATATATTATTATTTATATATATATATATATATATATACAGGGTGGCCCAGAAAGACCGAAGTGGTGTGAAATCCTTATAACTTTTTATTTAAGACATATTTTTTTAGTTTTTTGTTTTTTAAATACATTAAATTTATAGGGAATATTTTAAGATTAGTTATTAAAAATTATATCCCGCAAGTGGTGGTCATTTTCTGCTTCGCACAAATGTGCTCTTTCCAACACATTTTCAATGACCTTTCGCAAAACTTCCGGTGTTATGTTGTTAATTTCGTCTCGAATATTGGTTTTTAATTCCTCAATAGTCCTAGGCTTATTAAGATAAACTTTCCCTTTTAAATAACTCCAAAGGAAACAGTCTGGAGCAGTTAAATCCGGGGAACGCGGAGGCCAATTAAAATTGCTTCTACGCGAAATTATTTTTTCACCAAAGATGTCGCGTAAAAGAGCCATTGTGGCCCTGGAAGTGTGCGCTGTGGGTCCATCCTGTTGGAACCATATTTGCGGATGGTTTTCCACGGTTGGCTTTACCAAATTTTCCAACATGGCCTGATATCGATCACCATTGATGGAAATGGCGACACCTCGTTCATTTTCAAAAAAATATGGGCCAATGATCCTTTCTGAAGAAACACCGCATCAAACAGTATACTTAACTGGGTGTAATTGTCGTTGATGAAGTACTCTCGGGTTTTCAATATCCCATATCCTAAAGTTTTGTTTGTTAACGAGGCTTCGTCACTCATAACTAAGTTATGAATAATGGAAATGGAAAGAACACATTTTTGCGAAGCAGAAAATGTCCACCACTTGCGGGATATCATTTTTAATAACTAATTTAAAAATATTCCCTATAAATTTAATGTATTTAAAAAACAAAAAACTAAAAAAATATGTCTTAAATAAAAAGTTATAAGGATTTCACACCACTTCGGTCTTTCTGGGCCACCCTGTATATATATATATATATATATATATATATATATATATATATATATATATATATATATATATAAGGTTGAACCACAAGCGTGGCTCATCTAAAACCAAAAAATTTTCCTTTCATCTCACACAGGGTTTGCTCTAGTTAAGCAATAACTACACTTAAAAAAATATTTGGAATATATTTTTGTCAGTTGCATTTTAATAAAACTCGATTAATAATCGATTTTAATAAAAATCGAAAAGCGGGATAAAGCGGGATAGAAATTCGAGGCGCAATAAGCAGTGTATTGCCGAAAGCATTTTAAAAATTTTAATAGATTTGTTCTTCATTTTCTTTATTAAACTCAAGTTTTTTTAATATATTTTGTTTATTTCTTTTACTTTATTCTATTTTTGTTGCCACAGAATGCAAGAACATATCTTAAAACATACCAAAAAAAAACACTAAGCGTACGTTGAGTAGTTTAACAGCTATTAAAGTTAACACTATTGTGTTTTGCATTGACGGAGACATATTGACTATGACAGAGCTCATAAGAAACCCTGTATTTCAATTCAGCTATCAGTTGAAAAAACGACGTAAACCTTATGTCGGATGCTATCAGGCCGAGTCACAAGGCACCGTCAATTATCCAGAGTTCTTGGATTTTTATTTAGAGTTGTTGATATTTGAAGAGCAAAAATGAGATTTTAAATTATAATTAAAAGGTTAAGATATTTAAGACAGGCTAGTGAATTAAATACGTAATTATTTTTCCAACATTCCAAAAGCGAGCCGTGCAATAGAATGATGTTTAAAAATTATTGGACATAAAGCCTTTACATATTCTCCATCATGACCTTGGGGAAAATATTTTGCTAATTTATACGTTTTCCTATAGAATTTAACGAATGTCAATTTTTCCAAAAAGCAAAATTTTAAGGATATTAGAAACATTGGTATAAACTGCAATAGTTGTGACAAACTCTTATGTACTTAGCTTTAGAAGATGCCATCATAACCTTAAATATTTCTGCTTCATTTGGCACATTATTTTCCATACATTAAGAAGAATTTAGAAAAAAATACTTAGTTGAGTAGTGTTAGAAACTTAACAACAATAAAGACGCTAAGCACCTTAAACTATAAGAAATAAAGAACAGAATACATGAGTATGTATACATAAATATATTTAGCATTAATATTAAGGAAACTTTATTTTTATAATTTTGAACCAAAAATCATTTAAATTTTTTTTTGCAAAAATAAACTTTATATACATTAAAAAGAAAAGAAATACAATAATAACTCTATAAATTATATGAACTTAATTATACAATAAAAATTTAAAAACTGGTAAAAAATATACATACATACATACGTACATACTCGTACATAAATACAAATAAAAGAAACCACACACGAGAATAAAAATTAAAAAAGTAATGAAAGAAAATGCATGCTTAAATACAGCTAAAATTAAATGAAACGAAAAATAAATTGTTATTATTCTTAACTTGGAAAGCTCATACATATAAATTGTAAAAAATTGGAGTATGCAATAATTTGAGAAAATGCAAACACACACATACATACATACATAGAAAATAGTCACCCTTATTCTATTTGGAGTCGGCAACATAACACGACGCCGTTTTTAATGTTTTTTGGCACATCGGTATTCCCGTAGATAGTATTGCCATTTATCGATGACTCAGCATATGTTTGGCAATCTGTACGAAAAATTGATGTTGATGTTGCCGTTCATTTTGTCGTCAGTGTTTTTGATGTCGTGTTCTGTTGTGTGCATACCTCAATGAATTTGAAAAATAATTTAAATAGTAAAAATGTGAAAATATAAGAAATAAAAAAGTATATATAAATACATACGTACATACATATTTATTTAAAAAAATTATTAAAAAAAGGGAAAAATGTTAATATGGACAGAATTAAAATTACCAACTCCAATTAATTTGAAAAGCTTGTTTAGCAGTTGAAAAAAGTCCTTCTTTAAGTTAGAGGATTCCGCAGGGGCAGTGTTCCTAATACTTATCAAGATACAGTGGGAAATTGTTGTAACTGCACTAAATTCCCTCGGTGCACCATTAGAACTAGTGGTAAATGGCAAAATGTAAAGTAAATAGTGTGTTGGGAAACTATACTGTATGAAAGAATTATTTTTACAGATCTGACGGGACTTGAAAATTAAAAAAAGGTTGCAAACAATGCTGAGCGTTAAGCAACAAGAGGCAGCGTATTTAAACAATTAGCAATAAGCCTCTTGGAGGAAGCTGCAATCTCCAAAAAACGTTGATCTGATCCCTTTTGTTTCTAAAATCAGGTTCAATTGTATCCAATGCATGCTTAAATGATGTTTTATTCAGTCGAAAATAAATTTAAAATATTAAAACGATGAAAATTTCTAATTATTTTACAAAAATATGTCGAAATTTATCACTTACTTTTCATTGGGTAAATTACAAATGCAATGACTTTTGTCTGAGAAATCTTCTTTTCACTAATAAATTTTTTATTTTCTTCGCCCCGATACGAAAGAATTTTAATTTATGTACAAACCTTTTACTTATTCAAAAACTCTTCTACCAAAAATAGTAAACAAAATGAATCAGCTGTCTCAAATATTGGATATGTGTATTGCATTTATCGATAAACAGGCAACGTCGTCGCAACATTGTTAGGGAATACAAAGTTAGCATTGATGTTGTGTTAAATTGATGTTGTTTCAAAATTGACGACGATGTTGCCGACGCCAAATAGAATAAGGGTGAATATGTGAGGTGCGCTTCAAAATTGTAAAGTTCACTCATATCGTTGGTGTTTATGCAAGATTACCAAGTAATTGTCAGGCAAATTGTCAGGCACTGTAAACTTCAGCATTTGCTGTTTACAATTTTTGACATACATATGTATGCATTACGAATGAAGACTTCAAAACCATTTTAGGATATTTGATGTTGCCTTATGGTGTGAAAAAAATGCCACTAAGTTGATCTTTCCATCAAGATAACTATTCAAAACACTCTTCTAAGTTAGTGGGTGATTGATTTCATCAAAATAAGGATAGTCTTATCGAGTGGCCAAACCAATCCCCCGATTTCAACCCAATTAAGAATCCGTGGGGAGATCTAAAAACAAGAATTGGAACAAAAAATATCGAAAACAAGACTCAATTGTGGCAAAAAGTGCAGAAAATATGGTATGATGACCCTATTGAACCCTGCCGCAAGATTATCTCTTCTATGCACAACGGATTAGATAATTTCATTAAAACTAAAGGTGGACGTAGTGGCTAATAATGTAATGCATTATACAGGTCGTACCTATTTTAATGAACATATGTGTATGTACACAGAAAAAATTTTTGTTGAATTTTTTTTAAATAAGTGATTGCTTAGAAAAAATAATATTTTTGATTAATAGTTTAATTGAATATATGTTTATTTTAATTGACTTTGCTGCTCTATCAAAAAAGTGTTATCAACAGAGCTTAACTCAGAATACTCTGAAATGATTAACAACTTTTACATATTAATTGTATGTAAATAATGTAACTTTTGTTTCTATGTATGAAAATCGAGCTGCTTTTTTGTTTTGAAAAAATATTTTCAATTAAAATTCTCAATTAATCTTTTAATTGGTTTTAATATTTTATATGGGAGAAAAAACTACTCAGATTAATTTTTTTTTTTGATTCGTAGTAATTTTGACATAAGTTGAATAAAAATTAAATATGAAAATAAAAAAAAAACTGAAATTCATTTTGTTCCCTTATGTTGAGAAATAACAAGACAATAATGATAAAAAATGCAAGCTTATAGACCAAATGTGGTAGATAAATTTAGTACATTGACGGTATTGGGGGTTCGATGCAAAAGGTCTTGCGTAAGTACATATGGAAAACATCGAAGCCTTTCTTTAAAATCCAATCATAAACTACACACAATTCAAAGAAAGGCTACGACAATGTTCTGCATTTACACTTACGCAAGAGTATTAAACAACGAATACGGCCATTCTAATTTTTTCCTCCATTCAAATTTCAAAAGCCATGCGATGCATCAGTTAGGTTTTCGGTACAATAGACAAATGTTTCAATTTTTGTAAATATTTTATATGAAGATACATACATTCATATGTACATAGCATTTTATATATTTTTACAGTTTTCTATTTTTTATTTTCTTAGATTTTTTATATTTCAATTACTATTTTAATTGAATCTTTAAACAATTTTAATTATTTACTTAATTGAATCCTAAAAAGTATTTCAATTCATTTTTAATTTTGGATCTTCAAAAATGTTTCAATTAAATTTTAATTGAATCTTTAGAAAACCATCAATTAAATTTTTAGTTAATGTAATATTTTTTTAATTGAAGAAGCCAAAAAAAATTTTCAATTAAAATGGATGAGTGAGTTAATACTACAATTTCCGTGATAGGTTGAAAACTAATTAATTTTTTAACTGATTTTTTGTTTTTTTTAATTGAATCTTGTTTTTACTTTTTTCTGTGTATGTATATTGTCAGACAGTATTTGCTGTTTGCAATTTTTGACATACTATGTATGCATGTTGCGTAATCGTTTTAACCCTCTCATGCAGCAAACTTTGTTAAGGCAGCAACATATAACTTATTTTTTGAGCTTGCTTTCTTACCACATTGGTGTCAAGGAAGATAAGAACACGAAATAAAAATTTAATTTCTATTCGAAGTGCAGTTTTTAAGAAAATGTTGTACACACACAACATGCAATTGTGCATTTCTATACACTCGTAAGTAAACTGTTAAAATTTATTTAAAAAATGTATACAAACCTAATAAGTTTGCCCAAAAATTTTGACTCGAAAACTTAAGCTGTGCAATTGTGCGTTTTATAAACAACCACTTCCTTCTTTATGTTTATACAATATTACAAGTTTCTTCAAATTTTCTTAGTAAATGAAATTATTGACGTTTGTTTTAAATGTATATTTATTATTTGCGCAAAAGTTGAGAAGGAGCTTCCGTACGGACGGTAGATATGTAATCAGGGTGACCGATGACATTTTTCAAAAAGTAGCACCAAAATGGGGATTTATCAGAAAAAAGGGGCAACATTTAAAAAAAAACGAGGAAACTACACTAGACTTTTTATTTTTAATGTATTTTTATATAATTCGCCTTAAAAAAAGGGACACAAAAAGTGGCAAAAGCACTCGAAAAAGTGGCAAGGCAGTCGAATAAGTGGCAATTTGCCACTTCAGTCGGTCAAACGGTCACGCTGTATGTAATACAGGGTGGCCCAGAAAGACCGAAGTGGTGTAAATTCCTTATAACTTTTTATTTAAGACATATTTTTTTAATTTTTTGTTTTTTAAATACAGTAAATTTATAGGGAATATTTTTAGATTAGTTGTTAAAAATGATATCCCGCAAGTGGAGGCCATTTTCTGCTTCGCACAAATGATCTCTTTTCAACACATTTTCCATGACCTTTCGCAAAACTTCCGGTGTTATGTTGTTAATTTCGTCTGGAATATTGGTTTTTAATTCCTCAATAGTCCTAGGCTTATTAACATAAACTTTCCCTTTTAAATAACTTCAAAGGAAACAGTCTGGAGCGGTTAAATCCGGGGAACGCGGAGGCCAATTAAAATTGCTTCTACGCGAATTTATTCTTTCCCCAAAGATGTCGCGTGAAATAGCCATTGTGGCCCTCGGAGTGTGCGCTGTGGCTCCATCCTGTTGGAACCATATTTGCGGATGGTATTCCACGGCTGGCCTTACAAAATTTTCCAATATGGCCCGATATCGATCACCATTGATGGAAATGGCGACATCTCTTTCATTTTCCAAAAAATATGGACCAATGATCCTTTCTGAAGAAACACCGCACCAAACAGTACACTTAACTGGGTGTAATTGTCGTTGATGAAGTACTCTCGGGTTTTCCTTAGCCCATATCCTAAAGTTTTGCTTGTTAACAAACCCATTTAATTGGAAATGGGCTTCGTCACTCATAAATAAGTTATGAATAATGGAAATGGAAAGAGCACATTTGTGCGAAGCAGAAAATGGCCACCACTTGCGGGATACAATTTTTAATAACTAATCTAAAAATATTCCCTATAAATTTACTGTATTTAAAAAACAAAAAATTAAAAAAATATGTCTTAAATAAAAAGTTATAAGGAATTCACACCACTTCGGTCTTTCTGGGCCACCCTGTACTATGTATATTAACTTTAGTGTATATAATATATAGTTTTGGCTTTTTTTTCGTTTTAGGATTTTTTCGGTTTTTAGCGTCTTTTTAGTTATGGCGTTCTTATTGTGTTTTTCGGTTTGGGCTATTTTTTAAGGTTTTGGCACTTTTTTTATTTCTGGGGATTTTTTTTTCATTTTGGTGATTTCTTCAGTTTTTGACGATTTATTTTAGTTTAAACATTTATTTTAATTTGGGTATTTTTTCCGTTTTGACGTTTTTTTCGGTTTTGGTAATTTTTTTCTTGGTTTGGCGATTTTAAAATTTTGGGGATTTTTAATTTTATCGTTTTAGAAAATTTCAAGAGCTTTCCTCTTATGATTTCCAAGATACAGTAAGTTGTGAAAATTACATAATCAATATTGCATTAACTGATAGAACAAGAAATACATCAAGTTTACAAATTTCAAGTGTCTATGTGTATATAATTGTATGTATATCACATGGGATCTTAACATTTTTGTTGCTCGTTCTGGAATACCCTTTAATTTTTAGCTCTAATTTATTATTGTAGCGGCCAAAGTTTTACATACTCTGTCCAAATTTCAGGTCCGTAACTTTTACGGTTCCTGAGAAAATAGCCTGTGACGGACAGACGGTCAGCTAAGCGAAAACCATAGGGTTCCTTACACCAAAGGTGAAAAGGAACCCTTTCACCTTTGGTGTTCCTTTCACCAAAGGTGAAAAGGTACCCCTCAAGGTTGATGAAAAAGGATAAAAATGTGGATGCTTTTTAAAATATACATATTTTGTTTAAACTTAAAACTCAAAATAATATAATAGCGGTGTCTCATTCCTCACAATAATGCATTACTAAACCATTAATAAAAGAGGCATTCAGCAAGTATATCATAAGGATATTTAGCCAGGAACCAATGTATAAATACATTTTTCTAAACTTATGCAGCTTGAAGCGAACCTTACATATAATACAAATTGCTATCAGATATTTTGAAGTAAGAACAAGTTAAATTATACAAAAAGAAAATAAAAATAAAATCAACTAAAATAAAGTACCTACAAAACCTAAACACAGTTGTTGTAAAAAATCTTAGAAAATCCTTAAAAAACAGAGCTGTTAAGACGATTTGATAAACTTTTTTGATGCGCAACTTTTTTTCTCAATGTAAAAAGGATTACAAATACACACAAATATATAACAAGGAAAAATAAAAATAGGTATAACGTGTGCTACTACAAATTGCTGCAAAATTCAATAATTTTTGATATAAACAAACTAATGAAAATAATATATATAATACGATTATTATTTACAAACAAACCAAAAATAAGAAATTTAGCCTAAATATAATATTTTACAATTCCATTATTTAAAAACGCCCCTTTTGGCTTTTTCCTGGTTCCGTTGAATTTATTTTGAAAAAAAAACAAACATGAAATTCATCATGTTTAACATTTAAGTTCTACAAATTTGGTAAGAATTTATGAAAAAAAAAAATGCTTTCAACTCCTTAACTTTTAAATATATATATTTTTTTAAATATTGTTAAAAATCTTCATTATGGAACTTTATTTATACGATTAAGCAAACACCCCAAAATAATAAAGTAATAATCTGTTGTACATTGTGCATAATTATTGTATTAAAAATATTAAAATAAGAAATAAAAACACAATAATAAACAATAATTAATGAGAATTATTACATAAACTAAACATTATTGAATTGATTTAACAATAAAGGTTTAGATACAAATTTTAAAAATGAAAGTTAATAAAAAAATATAGCAAAAATGTTTTTGATTTGGAAGTAGGAACATTAGCAACAAATAATCAATTGTTTTTCATTGCAGTTTGTGTATGACATACCACTGTGCAACATAAGTTTTATATCATTCATTGCCGTTAAAAAATGAGTTTCTTTTGTGGAAACAAATACTGCCGTCATCTACACGTCAGGTCGGAAAGTTTTGGCAACGCCCTCGTACATATATACCCTTCATACTGTAAATGTGCTGTTTGTCAACACATTAGATATTACCAAAAGCGTAGTTTATTTTCAGTGATACGCACATGTTAAATGTCTATAGAAAAAGCATTGTGTTGTGTACATTCGTCAGTAGTACTGGGAACGAATTCAATAGTGAATCAGTATTGATTTACTAATGACGGCCCTATGCTCTTTGTAGGAGTTTAAAAAAAGGATTGAATTATTATTATTATGACATTTCCTGCAGGGTATGAAATTTTGATTGATCGTGTTGTATACATGTAAACGATGAAAAGTAGCCGACAAACGTCGTGGCATGTTTCTTCTCTACACACTTTTTTTTTGCAACAAACAATTTACAGGAACAGTACAAAATATTTACTGAAAATAGGTTTTATTGCAAATAAACATTTGTTTGCACATTTTTTTGGGAATAATTTTTTCTGTGTGAGAGAGGAAGGTTTAATTTCAAAACTAAAAGTTTAAAAGCTTTTTCTCCATCAAGCCTATTACGAGTACGATGAGGTGTGTAAGCATTATCAACACCAACACTGACTAAACATTGTCTAGCTGTAGGTATAAATTCACTGTACTTTTGTCTACACAAAAAAAAATACTCCTGCAATTAAAAACATTAATTGAAAATAAAACCATTAATCAATTAAAAATGTATTCAAGTCAATTAAACTTTTGTTTAAAAATTTAATTAATAGCAAAGTTTAATTGATTCAATTAAATTTTTAATTATTTTTGTTTTTTTTAAATTAAAGTTGTTTATAGCATTAAATTTTTTTTTGTATTTAGTTTGAAGTATGAATAATTCTCTTGAATTATTAGGCTTTAATATTCATAGATAAAGATAATACTTTTAGATGTAAATACCATGGAATTTATCCTTGATGATAGGGAACCAATCGGGTTGGATTAACGGATGATTAAATAAAACAAAGTGTTCTATTATAATTCAACTTACATAGTTTTGTACATAGTTTGTACATAGTTTGGTTTATTGAGTTAAGAATTGGGATAAAACTGAACGGCAAGTGCCCGCTAGAACAATAAAAAGCCATCTTAGTTTAATGTTTTCATTAAAACAGATCGATAATTCACAATAGCATCTATTTGAGATGAAACCGAGTACATATACTTATGTTCGAAAAATAATTATAAATCGATAATATAAAAATTTCTTTGAATTCACAAAAAAAATACAAGATTAAATAAAAAGAGGTTTCATTCATTTAAACAAAGTATATCTAACATACTCGAAGCTATTTGCTATGCGTTTTCGCCAAAAAGTTGCACAAGTTTTCCATATTGATGACTGAGCAGTATTTGAAAGATGAAAATTGTCACTAGTGTATATACATACATAAGTAAAGTCATCGTGTCTGTCAGATATGCACAGTTATGAATTTAGTGATCTTTTTTTCATTCAATCTTGTACGTTTCGGATTTTAATTAAGAGAGCTTGAAGATGACTCGGTTTGGTCATTTTAATAGAAAAATTAATTTTATGTCTTGGATGGTAGGGGGAAATAATTAATTTTTTAAAAGTGAAAATTTTTTTAACGAGTGCACACTGTGGGAAGGCTTTAAATATACACATTGTTGGCATGTTATGGAGGATCAAATAGCTCAAAATGATGTTCATTACAAGATGTAACTTTTACAAGATTAAATATCTAATAGAATATTATTTCTTCAAAAATTTATTTTTCATATTAAAATATAATTAATATTCTTAAGGAATTTCCTAAAATTACAGAAATATTTTCACTAACTTTTGCAAGACCATGATAATAAATATTGTAGCTTAATATGAAAATTAATATTTTATAGACATACAAGTAATCTGTTTGACTTCAATTTGTCTCCAGATTGTTTAGTATAAAGTGGCTTTTCTGCGAAATATTAAAAATTTAAATTTAAATAGAAATTTTTGTATAATTTTCAAACATTAAAATTTTGGAAAGTTTTTATAAACTTGAATAAACGCGACTAAGAGTTGAACTTCTTTTTCATAAAAAAATTTCCTATTTCATTTTGCAGACGTAAATAATCCCCAATAAAATTTCTTTAAATTTCACATACAATATTCGTATTAGCGAATATAAGAAATTGACACTCGGTTCATCACTAGTATGTATGTATGTATCTATATGTAGCTAGCACGTATGATTCTTGATTGAATGTATCCTCATAAAAACATAAATGTGAAAAAGGCCAAGTTCCTTTTCAAATTTTCGGCCATCAAAAGTGAGATAAAAATTTTGACCAAGTTCGTGTTTGGTACAATACCTATCACTGCAATTTGGTATGCATTATATAAATTTGTAATCGTAAGGGTGTTATGTAATTTCTTGATAATCTACTTACTTGGTAAAAATTTTCACAAAGTTCTACTTGTGCACCAAAATCCAGCTCCCTAGCGAAGATTTAAATTTTTATGGGCGTAGCCCCGCCCCCTGAATAAAACTTTAGGGTTTTCAGATTTATTTAGTTCATCGCTCACCTAGATCTACTTGTGTACCAAATTTCAGATCTCTAGCTATAGCGGAAGTGCTTCATCAATTTGATGAGTGTGCCAGTGGTCAGTGGTCAGTGAGTATGTCTCAAAATATGCATTTTTTGCACCTCCATATCTCAGAAACTTTTTGTTCTAAAATTTTCAAACTTCGGATATGAGGTAACATGGATTTATTCTAATTATGAATTAAACTTTAGAATTTTACGACGGCGGGGAAAAAAGTTATCAGGGGGGTAAAAACAGCTCGAATGGCTTCATTGGCCGGAACTTGGCCTGGCGCACTGCCGTGCGCCTAGATTTTTTTTAATCCATTAAATAAATAAATAACAATTCGTAACAAAACCCAAACGCTTTAATATGTAATTGAATTAATTAAGCTGTTCAAGGTAACTAAATCACATACGAAAATATTGTCACTAAAACTATTTTCAGAATGTATTTAATCAATTCCTGGCTAGCCTTATAGTTTTGAGGTTATTTAGAAAGTTTTGGTTAAAAAAAAATTAAGAAATTTGTCTAAGAAAATTTATATTTTTTTTAATATACAAAAAAATTTAAGAAAAATTGAAATTTTATTCTAAAATTATGTACGAGTACCTACTATAACATTGCACAGATAGAACTGTTGTATGGTTGGCCATAGAGCAAATGAGAACAACACATTTGTTTGTATATGTTTTTTTAAAACAAATAAGATACATGAAACTGCTTCTACCATAAGTACATTATGGTGTGTTGAGAAAAAATTTACGTGGCTGACGAATGAATGAATGAGGTAGTTTACACGAGAACAATTTTTAAGCCGCACAAGTTTTGTTCTTTTCCAAATTACACGAGACTAATTAATCTGGCATAAAATGTATACGTATACACAGCCTTGTGTGTGTTAGTGTTTTATTTATTCATTTGAAGTTTGGTTTTCGTTATAAACGTATCGGAACATACTTACAGGAAAAATGGTAATAAATAAGCAATTGTTTATTATTGGCAATGTCTACTAAAAAATTTAAATGAAAAAATTGTTTTCATTATCTTTTATGAATTAATGCGAAAATGTATTCATATTTCTAAATAGTTACATTATCCAGAAGTACTTTTTGGAACTTTTTTTTTAAAGAATTAAATAAAATCTCGTTCATTTTATTTTTATACAGCCTTATGTATAAGGCTTTTTAAAACAAATTTTCTTAAAAAATCTATAAAGCCTTAATAATTTTTATAAATAAGACTGATATAATTTATTTAACACGAAAAAACAATAAATTCACTTATTAGTTTTAAAGTTTGCGGACGTGACCAACCCCCTTCTTCTTATGAATTTATGTTTCCACGACGATGGCCAACTAAAGACTAAATACGCTCTGTAAAATAAAAAACACCGAACCTGTGGTTTCGCAAGTGTTTATGTGTTGGTTTTGTGCTGCTAATGCGGGGTTGAAGATGGTTGGAAAATTATGCCAACCAAAAAAAAACACTCTCTTCACCGAATTTGCCTACAAACTGGCATGTTGTGCCAGCACAATTAATCCCGTGTAAACTACCTCAGTGATATCAAAAATAAAACTACAGTAATAGTGCGTACTTCGTCTCTGAAATAAACAGGAAAAATAAATATTTGGAACAAATGCAGTTTAGTGAATAACCTCAAAAAAATTAAAATATAAAGGAGTTTATGATACAATTATACTAGGTACATGCACGACTACAACAAAATTACAACACCAAAAAACACATGTATTTTGTTGGTATAAACAAACTCCAAATTGTCGGAAACAACTGTCTTTTGTTTATAAAAATAACAATTACAGGGTAACTAAAGTACAATTTCAGACGCGGCATTCCTGCATGATTAAAGTTATTCAGTGTTGCCAATCTGGGTGTAGTTAGAGAGTATGTAATTTCTACTCACATGTGTAGGCCATATAATTAAATTCTTGTATAATATGTGTGTAATTCTACTTTGGGTTCTATTTTTATTTATTATTGTTTTAATTTTAACCTACACAAAAGATGTGTAGTGTAATTTTCTTCAATGTGTAATTGGAGACACAGCCATGTGTAAATTCATTGGCAACACTGTAATCATTTTATTTACACACATACATTAACATTTTTGCAGCTTGTAAACAAAGTTTGACAACTAGGTGCAATGTATACAGTGACAGGCTGGGCTTGTGCATGTACCTAGTATAATTGTATCATGGCTGGGTTGAAGCTGGTTGAAAAATTATGTCAACCAATAAACCACTCTCTTCACCGAATTTGCCTAAAAACTGGCATATTGTGCTAGCATAGTTAATCCCGTGTAACCTACCTCAATAAAAGTAAAATTTTACATACATACATACATACACTATATGTATGTGAGTAAATGATAAACGAAACACATGAGCTGCAAATACAAAAACAAAATTACACACAATACGAATGTGTGCCTTTTCTGCGACACAAAAAAACTTTACGAACGTGCGCACGAATATCTGTTTATCATGTATTTGGTTTAACAGTGGTTTTTTCATATATTTGTGTTACAAATAGTATTTTTGAGTAAAAAAACATACAGACAGTTCCTCAGCAGCAATACAATAAGAAATTGTTATTTGTTTTTAATTGTATTGTAACTTGGAAAAGCACGCACACACAATAACTCTTATACTAGTTCTGTCGCTCACACTACAATTATATGGTAGATACCATGGTATATTTGTTTTGACACAAACAGTTATACAAATGCAGCCCATTAGTACCCACATGTTTTACAAATTAAATGAGTTTTATTTCGTTGAAATCCATCCATAAATTTGGACTTTATTCATAATTAATTGGTAGCGCATAATTTTACGGAATTTGTAAGATTTAGTTGTTGACATTTGTAATGAGGGCATAACTAAAAAAAATAGTTTTGCAGCAAATGCGTTTACAGTGGTAAATTGACATACAATTCAATGAAGGTATGAAAGTAACAGCCTTTTCTATGAAATTTTTCCACAGGATCAAATGTTATTATATCACATTTTTTTGCATATTTAGCGCCAAAAACCAATTTTTCCAGTTACATATGCCTATAATGCAATAATGAAGCGTTACGTAATCGTAGAGGAAAATATGAACATATCAAACTCAAAAATTAAAATTGTTCCCCATTGTGCAACTAATTTCGTCCTGATTGTTGCTGATAGTATAGTTTATCATTTCATTGAGATGAAAAATAAATTCTCTAAGTACTTCAAAAAAAATTTTTTTTCTTCCGTAACGTTTGCTTGGATGCAGAGTAAATCGTATTTAGACATATTATTTATTTATTTATGCAAATGTATTTATAAAACCAATTGAGATGTTACGTGTGTGCCCCACGACGCAACTAAACCTATTTATTATACATACATATAAACTGTTTTATGAGTTTCTTTAATATGCGAATTTATGCCCATTTATACTCGTATCTATCATTGCAGAAGCAAAATTAACACATATTTAAGTTGGATATTCCATTTGTATGATTGCAAGGTTTTTATATTTTGATTTCTTGAATCGATTGGTTAGATCAATTTTAATTTTCAGGATCGGCCTATCTGAAGCAAAAAAGAAAATACAATTATTACTAGGTTTAATATTTCATAACAAAATTTATATAACAATATTTTATTTAGCAAGTTTTATCTTTTCTTACATTTGGCCGAGAAACTTTTGGAAATGCGACAAAATAAGTCTGCTGATGATGTAAACATTCATACGAATTTGGGTTTATTTAAAAAACAAAAGTACAAATTAAAAAAATTGCCGAAACAGCACCTGATTAGAAAAAATCGTAAAAGAAATATGCTACAAAAATGCAAAATTTCTCTGAAATTGAGAAAGGAAGATACTCATTGATTAAAAGACAAAAATATTTATATGTAGCAAACAATGGTACACTAGTTTTGACACTACTACGTTTCTATAATTATTTGGTCTACTTAGCATGCAATTTAATTCCGGCTTCCATCTCGTCGGCAAATGGGGTGGATGTAGAATTGGCAGACTCAATTTCCTTTGAGCAACAGATATACAGAATATTTTAACTATGCATGCTTTACGATAATTATAGAGAGAACATTAGATTTGGAATTAATATTTTTCGCTAAAGATGTCGAAAATTCCATAACATGACTTGGAAAATTTTGGAGTAAACGAGCAAGAAAAAAGGGTGGCGTGGACTGAAGTAGTTAGCACGTTGGGTACTAAACTGAAGGTCCTTGGTTCGAGCCCGGTATCTAGCAGTCACTAAATAACAACACCACGCATTGTTCTGATGTGCATTAGTGTCTCTTTGTATCAGTTGTTGTAAGAAAGTTCAAGTGATGAAGGCGTCACTGATACTAATAAGCAGATACTAATCCTAATGTAACATCATTCGTTGTGTAGCAGAATCATCGGCGAAGTAAAATAACTAATAAAATGGCTACTAAGCACAGCTGTAAAAATATTAAATACGCCTTATTTTTACAACCAGAGGCACTGCAACAGTGCTTAATTAAAAAAAGGCAAAAGCAGAGTTGTACAAGAATAAATCTTTCCTCTATCCCTTCCCTTACCACCTGTCTTCTCTATCACTATCCCTTTCGTAAAGACCGTAACAACTAGCAACACTAGTAGTCATTCATTGCCTGAGTGTTATTTGACTTAAAAAAATATAAAACAACAAATAATGGAAAATCAGTAAGATCAGCTAAAGAGTTGAGAAAATACAATTCGGAACACAAAAAATTCATCAAAACTATTTTAAAGTCGATAAACCCTTAAATTAGGCTCACACTTGCAAAAATTTACTTAAAGTTGGATTAAGTTGGACGTGTTTTCCCCCTCAACAACAAGCTAACTCTGAAATCCCAAGCGGTAATGTCGGGATGATACAAAAATCGGTTGAAAATTAATATTAAAAAGAATTACTGCATAAGTATAATTTAATCATTTTCTCCCAGCGTAATAATGGAATTCGTAAATTCGTAATCCGTAATCGTAATCCGACAATCGTAATTTTTGTCTATACATTTTGTCGCTAAAAATAACGATTGTGTGATTTTGAAACTTATTTATAATGATAGGACGTAGCTGATATTTTCTGTTGATTTTTTTTTCGATAACAGCACATAAATTATTGTCGCTTAAATAATGACACAGCTGACATTAACCTACAGCGAATATCGTTAAAAATGTTACTGAATAGCAAATTCGATAAATTTTCGTTATAATTATTTTAACGATGCGATTATCATTAAGAGAAGTTAGTGAATCGCACTATGGTTGCTGTTCGTTCGTTTTATAGGTTGCTGAGAAGAGAAAATCAAAGTTATGTTGTGTTGACTGCAAGTATTACTTACTTATATATTTATATAAGCGGTAGCACCGATAGTAAATTCACAGATAGATGAAGAAAAACTAAGTTTAATTCACTTTTATTTAAATTTTTTTTAAACTCTCCTTTTGTGCGCTTTCCTAATTTTTACAGAATCGTTGCAGTGCCTCTGGTGTTAACTAGGCACATTTCTTTTTAAGATATACATATAGCCTTATTATTTGTTGTTGAATAAAGTTGACTTATTTACACTCAACTTTAGGTATAAATATTGAGCGACACAAGAAGTCCTCGTAGACGTTGAGTTGAAATTATAATTGTTTATTAATTGAATTAAAAAATACAAATTAATGTGGTAGGAATTAGTGAACCCAAATTGTTTTATTGTAATTCAAATTGTGATGCTCACCTTTGGAAAGTTATAATTAGAGTGATTAGAGTTATTCAAAATGAACTAAAGCTACTTCTAAGAATGACATTTTATATATTGATTTGTAGTAAGAGATTTTTTATATGTACTGACATTTGTGAATTTGTAAGCACTAATTTGTAACTTCACTTTGTGCGTTAAATTTAATTTACATTTTCTTGTAATACAATTTAAAGGGCTCACTCAATTCATACATCAATATTAGGTCTGTCTGCGTACTTTTCCAGTAGCAAATACTCAGTAAACTTTTTTGTGAGAGTAAGACCAATTTTACTCTGTCGGCTGAAAATATCTTAAATAGTACGCAGACAGTATCCAGTGAAATCTTGCAAGAAAACAGCTGATCGGTTTTTAAACAATTGAAATAACAAACCAAAAGAATTTTAGCCAGAAAAATAGCATTGTTGGAATCATTGATTGTGCTTTTACGCCACGGTCGCACTGTATATTTGGACGTTTCTAGCATGAAATAATATGTTTTGTTTATTATAATTTATTATAAACGTTAAAAATCAACACAATTCTAACTATTTACCTCTGCCATTGTTAAATTTCAATTTTTATTTTCATTTCACAAAAATTATTTCATTCAAAAAGTAATAAAAACAGCTGTTCAAACTAGTTGCAAAATCTTGCAAGCGGAAATTTCTCCAGCAACATTTTGCAAGTTCTCTAACTTCCAACTGTCAAAAAATTATCTTTTTGGCTCTCTCGCTGCAAGAGATTTGGAGTACACAGACAACATTTTGCAAGATTTTGTAACATTTTGCACAAAATTATGCAAAATATGTGTACGCAGACAGACCTATTTATACATTACATACATAATATAATTAATTCAAAATATAAAAATAATAAAATTTTATAAATAAACGTTAATGTTCAAACCATGTTTGGACAGTTATTTTACTTTGCCGACAATTGATTGCTAAAAATTATCGACGAAGATAGTGTATAGAAAAATCTTCGATGTTTATATGACCAGTGACTCGTTTCTGTAAGGAATATGAGTACTTTTTAGAGTCGAAAAAATTTATCTCATCCTGTGAAACATACTGCAAGTAAGAAAAAAACTGTGTTTGTTGACATTTTTTGTAAGTTTATATAAGATCTTATGTGAGTCACCCTATATAACAATTACATTTTTCTCGATGTGAGAACTTCTCACAAGTTAAAGGATCAGTATCTCGAAGAGCGTCATTTATTTTCTAGTCAAGACAATAACTACTGCAGTCACCTGTAATCACTTTTTCCGTAATACTTTAATTGTGGAAGGGTGCACGATATTCATTAAAACCGACTGCAATACCTATATGTTTATTTTTTTATATGCATTTTTATTTTCTTTAGTGGCACACTTATTTAAGCATTTGTTCACGTAACATTTCATTTACATACTTGCATTTGAATTTTTGATATTTTTCTATTTTGTAAAAAAAGTTAAGAAAACGCTTTAAGATGCTCTTTTATATTACATCTACTTCACGATTCATAAAAGCGCGAAAAAATGCATAGACGGGAATTTATTTGTGGCAGTGAGTTTGAGCTTGCCGTCATTTACCTACCTACCATTTACACATGAAACTAATTGCAAGAAAGTAGCAATACAATCAAATTTTTTAAGCCCTTATGACACTTCATTTTTTTATCATTGATTTGATATTGAATATATAGAAAGAAACAATAAATGTTAGAAAGAACAAACTATATAAAACGGAAGCAATATGTTTAAATGTCGTAAAGTTTTCGTAATTAGAAACCGCTAGTATTAAGACAAAAAAAATATAAAATCGCTATGTTGGACAATAAACCTCTAATAACGAACACTTTTATGTCTCAAGCTTGAAATGTCAATTTTAAGTTGAAACATTTTAAATTTTTTTTGACAGATCTTAATTTGTTATCGATAATTTTAGTCAAGCTGTTGACATTATTTCATTTTTCTTAATATAGCTGCTCCCTTTTCACCTGTTGAATTTTCCTATTACAATATTTTTGTACTTTTCTCTAAAATTTAAATAAATGGAAGAAAAATTAAGTGTAATATGGGCTTTACTACCACACTCACATTGTTTTTAATTTCCAGTCAGCTTTCAACGATTTTTTCAGGAAAGTACATTTTTGATGTTTTCAGAAAGTAAAATGAAAAAAGGTTAACAGTGTTACCCGGTTTAAAGATTTTTTACAAATATACGGGATTGTGGTAAATAGTAGGGTATTCATTTAATCGGGTTTTTGCTTAATCGATTAATTTTGGTATTAACCGGTTAACCGATTAATAAAGTTTTTCCATAAATCAAGTGTTTTTAACAAATAAAAGTGCATAAATTATTTATTAATTTGAGTTTATTAGTAAAAGCAAAAACACACATAATAAATAATTCTTAAAATAATTCGGTTAATTTTTTTTTTGCAATATTTCTTGTAATACTATCGATAGTTACTTCTGTTGGCGGGTCATCATCTGAGTCATAATGACAGAGCTCAGCGACGAATATTCTGCAAAAAAGTTAATTTCTGAATTTCTTGGATTTCGTTTTTGTACTGTCTCTCATTAAATCTAATCCTTAATTAAATCGTTGCCAACAGCAGTATTGGCTTTATTAAATTATTAAATAAAAACTTAATAAAGGTATTCACGTCAACTCATGCAACTGTTCAAAAAAGAATAATTGCACTTTCTCTCGTGAGCAACCCATTTTGTTTAGATGTCTATAAAGCAACACAATATTCAGCGATGCCAACTTAGCTATTTTAGAGCTAAATTTAGCTCTTTTTGATTGCTTCTAACTCAAAATTTTTCGCTTTAGCTCTTTTTTAATAAAATGAGCTAACAAAGCTCTTTTCAATTGGGGAAAGTGCACGTTTGGCACTTTTTGGATCTTATAGTAAATTTTCCCGCTTTAACCCTATTGTTTCTGCTTTGGGCATTTACATTTTTGGCAACTATGTTTTTACAAATGCAGATATGTACTTAGGTATTTCAAATTGTAAAACCCCGTTTTTATTATAAAGTGTTCATTTCTGATTAATAATTCCACAAATTATTGAAATGGATTCTTACTGCCAAAAATATAGGAAAGCTTGGAAATCAAATCCCGCGTTTAAAAAAATGGATTAAACCAACAAAAGATCCTTCTAAGGCTAACTCTTTTTGAAAATGATTGATTTTGTAACTTAACGTATATACAAGTATATGTAAATGTGTATGGTTATATTGTTAATGCAGAGAAATATTTGCATCAACTGCTGTGAAATGATTTTATTTTAAATTATTATTTTTTTATTTTTTCTTACTATTATTTTTATTAATGTAAAAAAATCTTGAAGTGCAAATTGAATAATAAATATGTACATTCATAGATTTGAAACGGAAAAATGTTGAGTTTTTAAATTTAGCTCTTTTTCGCTTTTTTTGGCTACTCAGTTGGCTCGTTTTGCCTTTGAATTGTTGGCATCACTGACAATATGTGCAAATATACATATATTGTACTCGTATGTTTTTTAATTGTTCAGAGTTTGTTTAAATGCAGAAACAAAGTGCTGGAACCTCGCTGATTAATTTTGCAATTAATTCATAAATAAAAATATCAATATTAATGGTATTGGTATTATTTAACGAAATTGTAATGACGATATGAGCCATAGGTCTTTTGAAAATAACAAAATTATTTGCTCGTTATATTAAAATCGCATTTGAAGATTTCTTTATAATGTCCAGCTAAGAATTTTTAAGAAATTTTTTATTTTATAATTAATTTATTTGTATCGAAAATATCTTGAACCACTTGGTTTTTCATTTAAAAGAAAAACATTAAGGTATTTCTGCGTTGTAATTTATTGGTCGGTTGATTTTATAAGTACTATTTGTCCATTTTTTTGGATTGGCAATACCATAAAAAGTTGCACAACTTTGAAAAATTTACCCAAAATAATTTTCTATGTAGTTGTTGTTATATTTTTCCGAAAATTTTGCAATTATCCTTTTCCGCAACAGTGCAACTTTTGACGTGAATACCTTTAATAATTCCCTCCAGTTACACAGAAAAAACTAATTTTCCATTTGAAACACAAAATTCTCTGAATCAAATACTAATTTTTTCAATTTAGGTCCTACAAAAAAATTTGTAAATTCAAATGCAAAATTTTGTAATAATTTGTTTGAAAAAAACCCCGATTTTTTCAATCAACAGATTGTCTGATTCAACAAAATTTTTTAATGAAAATAAAAAGTAAATAAAATAAATAACTGTTGTGTACAGTATGCAATTTCTATATTAATTGTATCAACTAGAATTTTTCACTCCATATTGTGTTTTGTTTTGCTTAGAACAAAATTGGATCAAACTATTTACTGGAATAATAAAAAATATTTTCTGAATCAAAATTTTATTTCAAACAAATTTTTGTTTGAAAATTGTTTGGGAATAATTTTTTCTGTGTAGAGTACCAGAGTCTCTAGTTAAACTTTTTTATAGTCATGTCCAAAGATTTTGAAGTTTTACTTAAGTAAGGATCACTGAACTATACTTCTTTGTTTGTATGAAAAATAGCACTCATGTTTTGTAAATGAGACGAAACAAATAATTATTCACACAAAAAATAAGATGTCACACATCGGTTAATCGACTGAAATTAACCGGTTTAGCCGTTAACCGAAAAAACCCCGATTTTAAATTAACCGATCAGTTAATCGGGTAGTAATTGACCGGTTAACCGATTGAATACCATAGTAAATAGTTATTATAAATTCTGCTTATTTTGTATAAATATTTAAAGAATTATAATATGCTATTTTTAAATACACATGAAAAACACAATTCATACTTTTTAAAAACAATAATATTATTAAAATATTAACAATAATACTAATTCCAAGCTTATTGCCCTATAATTTTGTGTATGTGAATATTCTTGGTAACTCTAATTAAGTAGCAAACAAAACAACCTTATCCAACATTACTTTTCCACGTCATTTTTAAAATGAACTTTCACTTTACTGTGAAAAAGAACAATACATTTTCATGAAATTCATTTATTTCATTAGAATTTTTATTCATAATACGTCTACAGAAATTTCAAGAAAGTACCTTCATGTGTAAATGTAGCGTTAGTTAAACCACATGCCCAAATCGTCATAGTTAGCCATGCATTTGATGTAAAAAATAAGTTAGCAATTATTATTTATTATTATTAGTTATTTATTATAATAAAAATTTATTAGAAGCTTGTTATTTTGGAAAGGGTTTGGTTTCGCTGTTTAGTATTATCATTCACAAGGCACTAAAATTATTTGCAAAGAAATATCACAATGAAATTATTTTCGTAAACTGAAATCCATCTTCCAGTGCTCACCATATGAAGTTTATAATTTGTGTCTTCGTAATAGGCTTTTTAAACTTACTCACATCTTTGATCTTTCATCAATTTGGCAAAATGATAACATCTTCCCAAAAGAATTATACAGGGCTGAATGTTCAACATATTTCAACATCTTCAGAAGATGTTCCTATTTCACTTTGTTCCATTAAACATCTTTCGATTATTTTAGTGTCATCACTAGAAAAAATGTATACAACAATATACATACATGCATCCATACTATAAAAATTTATACATATGTATGTATGTATGTATATCTACATACGCATGTACATATGTATGTACATTGGGGATGCCAAACGGGAAATCCCGAAATCTCGGGATTTTGCAAATCCCGATTCCCGGCATTTGTTGAATTCAAGCCAGCGATTTCAATTTCGGGATTTTTTAGCAATTTTTATATAAAAACCATTGATAAATTAAAATTTTCGTTGATTTTATGGTATTTTTTATAAAATATAAAAGTCCCATACAATTTTTTACGTGCAGTTTAAACAATTTACTGATTATTCGTGACATATTTTCTTATAAATTAACAATATGAGCAAAATAAATTAACTATTTTTTCACTGTTATTTTCATCAAAGGTTCTACAATATAAAACTAAGAAATATTTTGAAAAAAAGAAGCATATGAGCTTTGGAAGGGAAATAACTTCATAAGTTTCACACATTTTTTCCGTCTTATTTTATATTATGAGGGCAATTATGAAAAAAATAAAAAATTAGCACTTATATACTTTTCGCTAACAATTGAGTACTATTGACAGCTGAAGTAGAAGACAATTGAAGTAGAATACAATACAAAGCAAGTGCAAACTTTTTGTTGTCGGGTTGACGTAAACGTAAGAACTATTTACCGAATAATATGGAGTATTTTGATGAATTTTTTTTTATTTTCGTTTCGTTTTTCAAAAGACCATAGATTTGTATCCATGTTCGTTTTGGTTAAAATTATAGAAAAACTGTATGTATATTGAAAACAAAAACAAATTTTCATATTTAGTTATGGTTTTCAGTATAAATTCTCTAATATCAAATGTGATTAATTAACTTAAAGTTTTAAAATGCACAAAATTTGTTATTAAAGTAATATTAATTAAAAAAATTATTTATTTTACCAAAAAAAATTTAGATCCCGAAATCTCGAAAACCTCGAAAAATCCCGAGATGCCGAAAATCCCGGTATTTTCGGGAACAAATCCCGAATCCCGGGATTTCCAAAAATCGATCCCAGTTGGCATTCCTAATGTACATGCATTCAGGCCGAGAGCACGAGGCCGATGTACAATGGTGATCGGCGGCGGCTAAGAGCATATATCGTCGGCGGCTAAAAGCCGGCTGTGAGCCAAAAATTTTTCGCCATCGTTCGCTAAGCAAATGTGTCGGCTAACACAATAATTTTGTTTATTTTGCTTATCTGCAAGGACTAGGGATTATTAAAAGCTACATAATCCGAATATATATGTACAACGGTTGCAACGTATAAAAAGGGGTGTATTTTCACGGCTGCTTGAAAGGATGTTCTGGTTTAGAACGTTGCAGTTATAATGGGTGTCCCAACAAGAACGCAAGATTTAAATGACTGATGCAGCAATTGAATTGTTTCTCTGACTGTATGACATGTGGCGCCGTCTTGTTGAAACCACATGCCCTCCACATTCATTTCTTCAATTCTAGGCACGAAAAAACTGGTTATCATTTTAATTTGTGGAGCTCGGTGTCGAATTGAGGTGGATGGAGTTTCGCAAATTGATCGCAATTTGCGAACTGTAGCCGCAAAACAATTTCACAATGAGAATGCGTTGTTCATTCGTGTGTCAAACAATGACTCTTCGAATGGCGCCAAATTTAAATCTTGCGTTCTTTTTCGGACACCCTTTATATCGCTTGTGTACCTTTTGCAAAATAAAGATACGTTTTCCTTATTTGTTATGCCGCTTTGAGAGAATGTATGTACTAGTGATGCACGAATATTCGTATTCGTATTCGAACTGTCGAATATTCGGCCAAATTCAGGTGAATACGAATACGAATATTTTTTCAAAGAAATTAAGTAAATAAATGCATAAATCCTAAACGAAATTTAAATAAATAACTAAAAATTTTAGTTTGTACATATATGTACATTAATTTGTTTTTTATAGAAATTTGTACTTTGTATCATTTTCAAATATTATTTAATGATGATCATTAAAATTTTGGGTACTTTTTATTAACTTTAACAACAAGAGTTTGAAGTCCTTTTTCAAAACAATTTTTAAATATTTCATATTGCAGGCGTAAATAGAACCCCAATTTAATGTCTATAGATTTCACATATAATACTCGTATTCTCGAATATCGTTTCAAATATTCGTATTCGTATTCATGTTCGCTAATATCGTTTGAAATATTCGTATTCGTATTCATGTTCGCTAATATCGTTTGAAATATTCGTATTCGTATTCGCGAATATCAAAAATTGACATTCGTTACATCACTAGAATGTACATATTGAGCCATTACCGCCAATAAGCTTAACCAACACAATTTGCGAAATGTGTTTTTTTATAAAAATCATTAACTTGTTATCATTGGCATTATTTGTCAAAATTTTATAACCATAGGATATACCGTTTCAATTCTACAGCAAAAACAATTTAAAGACACTGGCCATAAGAAATCACATGAGTGTAACAATTTCACTGATAGCGTGCATAACTCACGGCCATGCGCATTGCACTTTCCACCTAAAAAATAACCTATTTTGGCACCATAACTTTTAAATGCCGCGTTTTTCGTATTCGCTTGAAAATGGCCGAATATTCGACAATTCGAATACGAATACGAATATTCGTGCATCACTAGTATGTACATTGTACAAATATTTAGTAGAGTATGCTTCTTTACATTTATTTTTCAGCCAACCAACATAAAACTTTTGCAAAAGAAAGCTTTTCTCTTTGATGATTTTTTTAAACATCATCTGTATATGATTTTACGCTTCAACAATTTTCGTATTTGTTAGAAGATGTGTTTGTGTATCTTTTCTTGTTTTTGTTTATTGCGTTGCCAGGTTTACAAGAAATGTAAAAATAGAATTTAAAACTTTATTTCAGCCCAAGAAATTTAGAATTTTCGAAAGTCCGTGATGATTTTTAATCATTTTACATAATTTATATTCGATTATTTAAAGAAAAAAAAAAGCCGGGGTAGTTTCTTGGCCATAACATATTGTTTTTTAAATATACATATACATATATTTATTCATGTACATATGTACAGCAAAATAATGGACAACTTCCCTAAGCGGATACCCGCCTAGGCTCAAATTTCTTATTTTTGCGCTAACGTCAATCTTTCATTAGCGGAGGCAGGCAGACGCTCTCTTGAAAATAAAAATTTTCCATTGTACGGACATTTCGTTAGTTTCTTGTGTTGAATTTAATTCTCAAAATCTCTTCATAACCGTATTCTGTATCACTTGCTTAAGCATTTTTACAACCTTCGCTTAAAGTTTCTACGATTCACACATTTCGATAAAATTTTCACGTGTGAAATATGTATATAAGCAGTGTTGCCAAAACGGTGGTTTTCCCGCTATATATGACTGTATTTTGTTGTCATTAGCGGCAAGTCTATTTAAAAAACCAGCAGCGGGAACTTTAGCGGAAGAATTTCTTACTTGACGGATATTCAGCGTTTTCTGAAA
Source organism: Tachina fera (assembly GCA_905220375.1). NCBI lineage: Eukaryota > Metazoa > Arthropoda > Insecta > Diptera > Tachinidae > Tachina > Tachina fera. The sequence goes on from LR999964.1 coordinate 66,659,424, forward strand.
CTTATAAAGAAAGGTATTAAATCCAAATAAAACATGGGTAGTATGAATAAAAAAAAGTATTTGCTTTTTACTTAAACATTTATTTTAAAACCCAAAATATGTACATATGTGTTTTTTGTTTTTTTAAACAAACTTTTAAGTAAAAAGCAAATACTTTTTTTATTCATACGACCCATTATCAACCAAAATCTCTCAAAACAATAACGTTTTCTGAATAATTTGTTTTTGATTACAGACTTTTTTATTAAAATTTTATTTCGAAATTAAACTTCAAGAATGTGAAGTGAGCCACAGAGTTTATTTTATCGACACTATTTTTTTTATTTCAGATAGTCAGAAAACCAGGAAATTTGAACAATCGAGCCTGTTCTGCAAATCACGATGCAAAAATTGTTTCAGCATTACTGTACTCGCCAGATTGCATTAGCAATTGCACAATTATTCATTGCTGCATCATCCTCTTCCTTTTTGATACGAGTATATAACAACTGGATATCCAAGCACATCTTCACTTTGTAAAGGGTATTTTTAAAATCTTTGGGATTTGATTTTAAAAAAAAAGTAAAATTTATACAAATGTATGAAATCTGTATTTGAGTCGGTAGAACGATCGATGTAGTTCAATGTTTAAAGATGATTTCATGTAAATTCTGACGACGGATATGTTTGAAACGGATCATGCAGTAGGTCCAATTTTGGCATAATTTCTCGATGATATCGATGGTATATCAAGAATAAATTTTTCAATATTGTTTTCCAGTGCATCAACCGTTGCGAGTGTGGCATGTCAGACACGTCCATCTTTGGTAAAAAAAAAAGTAACAGAGGCCCAATTGTTGCGAATGGCACCGATTCAAAAATCCACGGTCATCTACAATACTGGCGGATACAGCTGCGATATTTTCCTTAACCACACTATAGGTACGCCACGTGTTGGTCGTTTAAGCTTAACAATTTAATTTTGGTGCGAAATTTAATCACAAAATTCCGACCAGCCGCCTCAGAAGGTCGCCCAATATGACCATAAAATGGAAGAAGTGCACGCTGCACTTTCTTAACTGAGCATGAATTTGGATAACAAAATTTAATAAGTTGCAAGCGTTGTTCATTTGTAAGTCGATTCATGGTTAAATTATAGACCAAACCGAACATATTTAACAGTAACATGACGCACGAAAACAGCTGATTTGCCAACCACAGTGTTACCAAAAAGAAGGTTGCTACTAAAAAATCACTCTTTATAAGTAAAAGATATAAAATATAAAAAAAAAATCATTTTAGAGCGTATCATAAAACTGCATAGTTTTTCATACACCAAAAACAGCTGTAGTACAGTTTTTCAAATTAGTGTTTTAAAAAAATATAACATCCAATACAGTTATACGTACATGAGCATTATTTTGTTTTGAGAAAATTTATTGGAAAACTTGTGTTCAAATCTGAGTTTATTAAACTCTTAGTGTAAAAGAAAAATTAGCTTTTTATGGTTTTAGGTATTAAAACACTTCAAAACGATACTTTTACCATTCTCTGCTCTCTACATTAACCAGAGGCCTAATTCTCGTATTCGATTGCGAGCGAGTTATTACTCGAATGTTCGAGTTTTTTAACTTTGGAATTTTCTAATTCGATTTCGAATAACACATATCGAAATTTCTAATGACAGTATTCGATAACGTGTATACATTCGAATGCAACCGTTCGTGTTCTTACTCGCAAGCAAAAAGGCATTCGAAATGACGTTTAACATAAAAAAACGAAGTAAAAGAAAAGATATGTTCAATATTTTACTTATTTATTTATAAATTAATGTATGCACAAATGTATGTACGTATAAAAAATACAAATATAAAGAATTTCTAGTTGTTTTTAAATATAACATAAACCCGTGGTCGGCAACATATACGATGGCATTTTACAATTGTGTTCGTTAAACTCTCACCACGATCTGGTGTTGCCAATGAAATTTCAACTAATTTTCCTAATTTGAAATTTTAAATCTCCAAAGCAAAATTTATTTTATTATGTTCAGAAGAAACACTCAAGTTTTGTTTATAAAGAAAGGCATCTTTTCTTAGTGCAACCTCACTGCAATGGTTAGTAAAAAGATGTTTTTGTAGGAAATTTTATTCATTACATTTATAACTTTTCCATAGATAATTCCTTAAGACAAATTGTTAGCCAATTAATATTATATGTTTATCAAATTTATTTATCTTCATTAAGTGTTTAGGATGACAGGAGTCATATAACTGAACTGCTCTGAGATACACACATGGGTACAAATATATTAAACTACACCATTTGAAATACTAAATTAAAAAAAAAATTTAAGTTTTATTCTTCTTAAGAGCTTATGGTTAGGAAAATTATTGATCAGGTTAACGAAAAGCACAGTTAAAGCTAATGAGACCAAGAATTTAGTAGTCGGTTCCAGTAAAACTATGGAACGTTAATTAAATCGGTTCATCTGATTTATCTATGTAGAAAATAAATATATTTTTACTTAACTACTCTTAATCTTAAAGATTTTTTCTTTCTTGGTATTCCATACGCAGCTGGATTAAAAATTTATAAATTAAATATTTTAACCGGCCTATACACACAATATAATTAAATAAGTATGTTATTGCTCACATCGTTGGGGTTAAAAAACTTGACATAATACTGTATAATTATTGCAAGTGTATAGGCCACTTACGAAATAAGAGAAACTAAATATGTTAAATAATTTTAGCACTTTGTTGTGGGTGCTGTAGAACGTTTTAACACGTTTTTTATTTCTACAATCTAGCACTTTTCCTCTTAGATCTTATGGCAACACTGGTGTACACATACGTAATAGTACAGTATATTAAAACGTGCGGCGCCCTTATTTCGCCTACCAACGAAATAAACATATTGATTTAGAAAATAATGTTTTTCGCAACAGTTGTCAGGGAAAATAAGAAATCAACCAACTCTGGGAGCATGTAAATAAGAAATTAACTGATTCCGGTCAACCAAGAAAAGAATCGAAAATATGGCTAGTGTGTTTTTCTCTAACTTTTCACTAATTAATTATTAAGTTATTAATTAAATAAATATTAAAATAACATGTACATATGTACATATACCACCTATTCGTTTCTTTTTTTCTGCAAATACGTGTGTATGTACGTATTAGTGTTGCCATACGTACCGCTATGCGCGGGATTGTCGCGGTTTTTTAAAAGAATTCACGCGTACTGCGCGGGAATTAAAAAACACGTTTTCTTAGTTTTATTAGATGATTTTCAATTAACTAACTAATAAGGAATAAGTATGTACATTAGAGCGTCTCGCCATATAGGCAAGAAAAAAAAAGTTCGCCGTACACCACCGAATACGAAGTAATGTTGTAAGACATTTTCAAAAAAATTTTTTTTAATTTTTTTTGCCGAAAGTAGGGGTCGCCAAAATACATTTTTCGTTATATCTTCGGCATTTACAGTCGGATCTCAAAGTGTGATATATCGATGTTTTTGTCTCAAAGAGACCAATGTTTTGCTTTAATAGTCAATGGTAGTTTGTATCCCGTTCTAGTATTTACCCACCAGATCTCATTTTCTACCACCCTAATGTACCACCCTAATAGCAGAAAATTAAAGCCCGCAAAAAATCATTAAACTTTTGTTAAAGAAGTTTTTCGATAGTTCCAACAGAAGTGTTAAAAAAATATAATTTATGTTTTTTGCCGAATGTAGGGGTTGACTTTTTAAACAGTTATCATATATTCGGTATTCACAGTCGGATTTTATAGTATTATATATCGATGTTTTTGCCTAGTATCTTCTTTTTTAAATTGTGATACACTCTTTTCGAACTTACCATAATATCTGTACCAATACAATAAAAATTCAAAGATCTGTGTATATTAAAACAATTTTATTTAATCATATTTTGAAATGACCCAAGTTGGCTATATTTTTCACGGCTTTCGAGCTTGGAAAAAATGTGGCCTAGGCGTTGCTCATCGGTAACAGCCATGGCAGACTCATGTACTACATGAACAAAACGCTCGGTGTTTTGAGAATGGCACGGATATTCTGTGAAATTAATTAAGGTTAGTCAACAAAACTATCAAACAAAGTTGTTTTTCTTGTGCTACCTGGTATCTCGATTATTTCTTTTGAAAACTGTAATGCTTCCAGCTGGTCTTGCATATAGAACTGCAAGCACGGCGGCTCAGTCAATTCAAATTTGGTCCAATTGATCATATGGTAATATGAGTCACTTTCGAAGTCTATGAAATTTTTAACTTGTGCACCGTACATTTGACGAATGCCTACTGCTGCTTCATTTCGCGCAGACAAAATCTTGTTATAGCCGTCTGAACGTACTAGCGGATCTTGGTCCGTTATCATCGATAACAATACATTCTCGGGGTGGAAAAAGTACGCGTTATTTTCTATCGACGGACGAAGTATCTGTTGAACATCTTGTGGCAGTTGACGAATCCAAGATATATATTTAAAAACGTGGCGACTTCCGTGAATTGCAAGTGGTTGGCTTTTCACAAGAAACCAAAATGGCGCGTAAACTTTCATAACAAACTCAGCCAGTTTTTTCAATATAACTGGGGGTTTAGCGCACGTTACATAAAACCGGAGAATTCTAGAGGCAGTTGTCAACCAGCGCGCTGTGCTAATAGCTCCGGGTTTCTCGCTGGCTAATCTGTCATCGCATTCTCCGGTATGGACAGTTCGAACCATACGATACAAGTACGACTGATCGCCTCGAATACTCCATCCTTCTATGTTTGCTGGCATTTCTCCCATTTCAATTCGCTCGAAATTTTTATTGACCTAACAGAATGGAGTAAACAATAGAGATCCGAATTGTTAATGGCATGATTAAAATTTCATTGAAGAAAAGTATGCGAAACTTACAGAATACTGCGTACAATTCTGAATTCCTTCTCCAATACTTCCTGGCCAGAGTCCAGGTCCTTTCTGTTTGCCAAGCAATGATCTCAATAAAGCACTGAATGGTAGTTCATTGAAGTGGAATAGGCACACGAACCATTGCAACGGCCTCTGTAACTGGCGTTCCATTCTTGGAATGATTCCATTTTTGTAACCAGTGTTGGTAGGAGTTCCATCGCAGCTAATAGCTACTAAGTTATCCGTACTGAAGTTTCCATTCCTTAAGAAATCTACTATACTTTTTTGTATTTCCATAGCGGTGCTGTCAGTGGGCGTAGCATAGCCAATGAATTTGGAGTGTGGCTCTTTCAATATAGTGATATGCTCTTCATTGACAACAACATTCCGAGTCACATTTGCCTCCGTTATTCTTTTCAAAGTAGGCTCTTTTTTACCATCGAAAGAAATGCACGTTATTAAATCGTTACATTTTGCTGCGACTGTTGCTTGCTTACGGAATTTTACACGTTCCCTAAATATTTTGTTTTTGTCGATGACAAGTCCATCAAAAAACTGGCATATGCTTTCGGCAGTTTCTTGTGATAACTCTTCATTTCCTTTTGCGGTAATCGACAACTTTAAATCTTTAATTAACATGGTCGCAAGTAAGGCACCGTATCGAACTGATGTGTCGCTGCGATCCAAAGCTGAACTAAAATTATGCAATGAAATGTCAGCCACTACAAATTTTTTTAAAGTCTGTGATACATCGTTAACATTTTCCTCAAACTCCTGCTCTTCTTCACTGTCTACATTATACCCAACGCTGACAAATTCGTCACGCAACCCATAAGATGATTCAACAGTCTTCGACATTTCTTCACCGTTGCTACTCGTCGACATCATATCAGCAACATAATCTATAGTCAACAATCGTGGACCGCACTGATCGATGAAAAACTCTTTTGCGTGGTCTGGAATTTTATCAGAGGCTGTGCAATTGCATGCAATATTTCTTTCAATACCGCACTTACAACGCGAAATTAAGAACAATCTATTCCACTCATTTACATTGTATTCGAATTTATATTTTACCATTTTGTAGTAATCATTCAGAAGCTTATCCAAACTTTTACGAACACCACTTACCGACATTACTGGAATGCCTGCGCGCTGCCACAAAATGATGATACCTCTCAAAACTTCTTGTTTAAAAGCACCCAGCTTTCGAATTCTACCAGCGTTATGCCGAAGATGTAAAAAGAAATTAATAACATCACCCTTAGTTGGTAATTTAGTGTTGTTTAATTCACTGATAGTAAAAGACATTTTTTAGTTTATTTAAATTAATTCTTGACACGACACGATTAAATATTGATAATTCCAACAGATATTTCATGGATAATACAAAAATAAATAAACTATGAGAGTAATAACGGTACTACTTCCATTATTAGAGGATTTAAACTAACTCGAATTTACTTAATCTCCCGTTAACGTCTAACCGAAAGATGGATTGCCGGGTATAAAATTTTGTACGAAAAATTTAAAATCAATTTCAAATCAATTTAAAATCACATTTCCTAGGCTCGACAAAAAACATGAATTTTTTTCTTATAGATCTACCGGAATTATGGAAATATTTCATAAGAACAGCCTTAACTATTAGAACGGTTATATTGAGGTCAATGAATATTAAAGATGACCATTGGCCTCCTCGAGACAAAAACATCGATATATCGCACTGTGAGATCCGACAGTAAATACAGAAAATCTGACAAAAATACTCAAAAAGGTAACCCCTACATTCGGCAAAAAACATAAATTGCATTTTTTAACACTTCTGTTGGAACTATCGAAAAACTTCTTTAACAAAAGTTTAATGATTTTTTGCGGGCTTTAATTTTCTGACAATAGGGTGGTACATTAGGGTGGTAGAAACTGAGATCTGGTAGGTAAATACTAGAATGAGATATTTGAGGTTAATGACTATTAAATCAAAATATTGGCCTCCTCAAGACGAAAACATCGATATATCACACTTTGAGATAGGACTATAAATGTCGAAGATATAACGAAAAATGTGGTTTGGCGACCCCTACTTTCGGCAAAAAAAATTAAAATTTTTTTTTTCAAAACTGCCTTGCAACAATACTTTATATTCTGTGGTGTACGGCGAACTTTTTTTTTCGAGACGCCCTAATGTACATCTTACAAGATTCAAAGAGTATAATTTACGCCGTGTATGTAGTACACGACGTATTCGCCTGCGTACTGTAAGTTCCACATGCAAATTTATATAAAGATCTTTAGAATAATATAAAATTTAATATACATACATATCGCACTTGATCAACAAGAGGGTATTAACTCGAAATTTTAAAATGTTCAGTAGAGCTGAAAAACTGTTTGTGGTTACATTTTAAGAGAATCTTAAAATCCGAATCCATAATAGTAAGCAAATTCCATTTGAAATATTTATAATATTTACATTGTTTTTTTATTTTAAAATCACAACTCAAAAAAATTTGCACATTTTTTATTATAAAAACAGTCATATTTCGAATTATAATTACAAAGCAAAACAAATTTTATTAACAACACAGTATCAAATCAAAATACAACAAAATTTAAATTAAAAAAAAAATTGATTGCTTTTAACTTGAATAACGGTTCAAATCGAAATTATACGAATACATTTCTATGTCCACTTTTGTATTAACTCAAAATAATAAATTTTTGGTGATATAAAGGTAGTCATTACAAAAATGGTCTCAAATGTGATTTTCGAGATGAAAGAGTAATCGGAATGTTTACAGTAGATAAATATTGATGTTGTTAGTTGATTTCTTACAAAAAGTGAACTTTTTTTTCATTTCATGTTGATTAAGTGCGATATATATGTATGCATGTACATACATATGTATGTATTTTATTGCATTAATAAATACAATCGATATCTATGAATTAATGTTAAAATACTTGCCAATAATTTCCAAAAATCATATCACGAATGAATATTTTTTAAATTTTTATACCCTTTACCAAAAAATGGTAAAAGGGTACATATAGGTTTGTCATTCCGTTTGTAATTTCTACAATATTAATAAGAGACACATAAGGTATATATATTCTGGATCCTTATGCATAGGGAAGACGAACAAGCGATGTCCGTCTGTCCGTCTGTCTGTACGTGAAATCGGTTTTCCCAAGCTCCCAGAAGAGCTAGCGACTTCCTTCTTGGACTGGTGTATCAGAAATTTTCCGAAAAATTTTGCTATTGAAAATCAGCAAAATCGAACAGACGGTTTCAGAGCTGGAAAACTCAAACTCAATTTACCCATAGAAAATAACTACCGAAAACAAGTTTTTATTACTTTTTTATTAAATTAACTTATTTTATACTTCGGTATGAATAAAATTGGTATTTATAATTAAAAAAAAATTTTAAGAACTTAACAAATTAAAAAACGTTTCCAGGGTTGGAAAACTTTAACTTTTTTCCTAATAATTAAACATATTTCATGTTTTAGGAAGAAGGCTATTTTCTCAGGAACGGTAAAAGCTACGGGTCTGAAATTTGGACAGTGTATGTAGAACAATGACACACACAATGACAAAAATCCGAAAAATCGCCAAAACAAAATAAATGCTTATATTAACAAAAATCGCCAAAATCAAAAAAATCGCCAAATTGAAAATAAATCGCCAAAAATAAAAAAAAACGCCAAAAACCGAAAATAGTCGCCAAAACAAAAAAAAATTGCCTATATGAAAAAAATCGGCAAAAAATAAAAAAATCGCCTAAATGAAAAAAACGTCAAAATCAAAAAAATCGCCAAAACGAGACAAAAGTGTCAAAACTAAAAAATTGCCACAAAAAAATAAAAAAAAATTATATATATAAAAGATAAAAAAAACGCCTAAATGAAAAAAATCGTCAAAATCAAAAAAATTGCCAGAACAAAAAAAGTCGCCAAAATTAAAAAAACGCCAAAAACCGAAAAAAATCGCCAAAACCAAAAAAAATTGCATATATGAAAAAAAATCGCCAAAATTTAAAAAGCATCAAATTAAACATAATGTCAAAAATCTAAAAATTGCACTAGAAAAAAAGTATGAATTTTTTCACAAAATGAATATCTACCTAGATATCTCTGTGCTTATGTATGTATCTCTATACTACATAATCGCACTTTGGTAAAGGCTATATAAGATTCGGCACATCCGAATATAGCACTCTTACTTGTTTTTTTTTTAAAGAACAAACACAACCCGCAAAGTGATTAGCTTGTCTGCGGAAAACACCCAGGGTCTATGGTGGGAATCGAACCCACAACCTCTGGACTGAGAGGCTAGCATTGCTACCCCTCAGCCACAAGGGCATTGTGTGGCATTGCCAACCCAAATAAATTAACAAAAAGTACTTATAAAATCAACCAACCACCAAATTACAACGCAGAAATACCTAAATGCTTTTCAAGTGGAAGATATTTTCGAAACAAATAAATTAATTAAAAAATTATGAAATAATTTTTTTTTTTAATTCTTAGCTAGAAATTATAAAGAAATCTTCAAATTCGATTTTAAGATAAAAAGTACATAATTTTTTATTTATAAAAGTCCTATGGCTCAAATCTTTATTACAATTTTGTTAAATAATACCAATACTATTAACATTGATATTTTTATTAGTGAATTAATTACAGAATTAATCAGCAAAGTTCCAACACTTTGTTTCAGCATTTAAACAAACTGTTTTAACAATTAAGAAACATACGAGTACAATATATGTATCTTTGCACATATTGTGTTGCTTTATAGACAACTAGACAAAATGGGTTGCTCACGTCAGATAGTGCAATTATGCTTTTTTGCACAGTTGCAATAGTTGACGTGAATACCTTTAATGTATTTGTACAAACTAAAATTTTAAGTCATTTATTTAAATTTCACTTAGGATTTATGCATTTATTTATTTAATTTCTTTTGAAAAATATTCGTATTCGACTGAATTTGGTGAACACGGATACATTCGTATTCGAATCCGCCTGAACTTGACGGGTACGAATACATTCGTATTCGCCTGAAAATGGCCGAATATTCGACAATTCGAATACGAATACGAATATTCGTGCATCACTAGTATATACATATGATTTCGCATACATACATGTATGCAAACATATGCTTTTGCTTACAAGTTATTCAGTGACATTATCGGAAAATTTCTTGCTATCGGAATTAGTTTCTATTCGAATGCAATTTCGATCACGAGTGCAGGAATTAAGATAGAGGCCCATAACTTGCTTTTTGCGCGTTATGCTTAACACGCGTTTCATCCTCTTGTTTCATTCTATACTTTGCTCGCGTCATTTCATTCAATGCTTCTCATGCGCCATTTTATTTTTGTTTTGTTTTTGCTAAGAAATTTTTTTATTGAAAAAAATAAAAAATTTATCCAAGGCAAAATAATATTTATCGATAACGTAAGAAATAAAGTATTATTTAACATCTTTAGGTTTCAAGAACAGTTGACTTTCTTTCATGGTGCTTGTAACGAGTACAAAAGTAGAAAGTAGACATACTTTTTGCTTTGAACGCGCCTACGCGTTCTGCGCATTTTGCAATGTTACTTGTCACATACTACTTTTTTGACAGATGCATAGAAAGCGTAACGCGCAAAAAGCGAGTTATGGACCTGGACCTTTAGGCCGCAGTTCTTCTAGTTCTGAAAAAATTAGCTGCACACGTGGGGGTCATTCACTGAGTATGGGTCAATTTACAGTGTAAATTTTACACACAATAAAACAATGGCGGCAATAGTGGTTGTATGTGTGTGTATATAATTTTTCATAAATTTTCAAGCTCAAGTTCAATATACATATGTAACTAGTTTAGTAGCTGAAAATCAACAACCACTTTTATGTAATGCATTTGGTTGCACAGTGCTGTTAATAATATTAGCACTACATTGTTAGCACTTTCTTTTTAAACCAGCTCTTTTGGATGTATAATTTTACCACAACTAAATATTATACATACACAGAAAAAAGTATTCACCAATAAATATTTTCAATTAAGAATTTAATTGTATTGATTAAATTTTTAATTGTATTAATTAATTTGACTGAAAAGGCTTAATTAATATTATCAAATTGCTTATAGGTGAAAATTTAATTAATTTTTTAATTGATACTACAAATATTTTAATTAATATTACAAAATCATTCATATTACTTTTTTGTGTGTACAACATACATAATACCTAATACAATCTATGTAAACTAGGATGTGGAACGTTATAATTTAAGCAATATCAAATTAAATTGTTACATTTGGCAATTATTGCAATTGTGTCAAAAAGTGTATGTGTGTGACAAATTGTTGACAGTTCTGATAAATTCTCTAATCACAAACAGTTTCAAAATGCTCAATAAGAAAAGAGTCTTATTTATGAGTTTATGACTTTTAATGTGATGCACATTTTGAAGCAGATTTTATATGTTAAGTCAGCATTCTGTCAGATTTTTGTATCTTAAATAATTGCAAGGACATAGTTAGAAAAAAACAATATCCTTTGCTTATCAAAAAATTTTCTACTCAAGTCGACCATCCGGGTTTTGGAAACACGATCTTAATAAGGCTAACTATCAGTTTATAAAAGACAAATAAAAATTTTCGTCGTTATATTGAAAACAAAAACAAATGAGAGTGCTTTGTAAAATGTAAATCAAACAATTATACAAAAAAAATTGGAACATTAATTTAAAAGTAATTCTTTATCTCTTACGCTTGGATCCCACTATCGGCACAATGTACCGATTTTCGTCGGCTCACTGCAATAAAATCATAAGTAATAAACCAAAATAGCCTTATTTCTCAATTAATTCCAGGATAAGTCTATATGGCTCTACTACCAATGCAGTGTGGTGCAATTATGTCCTCCAGAAAAGGAATTTAATGCATTTAAAACCACGTTTTATGTGCATAAAATATACATTAAAAATATAAAAATATGTATTTAAAACTAATAAAATATGCATTTATTAACTTTTTTTCAACATTTAAGAACATTAAAAACTTAAAAAAAAGCAGCTTCATTGCTTTCTAAAAAAACATTTTGTCATTAAAAGCTTCAAAACCATAAAAATCTCAGCTTCAATGCTTTCTTAACAAATATTTTGTCAAATCATATGGAATAAAAAATAAAGTTCAGTTGAACTTTTATTTACATACATGAATTAATAAATGTTTTTTGTTTAATTGCCAAAGGTAAATCTTTGAAAATTTTTTCTGAAAAAACTTTTAAGTAATTCAAATGAAGTTATTGATGCGCATTGAAATATTGCTATTTTGTTGGTGGAATATTCAGTTTCTATGTTTTCGTTGTTAGATCTACTTATATTGATACAATTTGTTGCATATATTTTAATTTATTTTTTACCGCATCTTCAATTAATTCAACTTGAGGTGTTAAAGTAACGGAAGCTTCTAATTGGAATATAGTGTGAACAAGAAAACAATACTATTATTACGTTTATACGCGCGGCTTATTTGCAAATAAAACTGTAAATTGTTGCCATATTGTTGTTTTTATTGCGACTTACTAATTTAGAAAACTATTCACGTTTAAGGCACTATTAGCAAATTAAATGATTGAGGTTGCCACACTTACAAATTTTTGTTAATAAAAAACTATAAATTGAGAAAATAATGCACAAAAAACATTGATAGAAGAAAAATTAGCATAAACACAAATTATTATTTTTTATTTTACACATTTACACAATTTTTTTGCAACTTAAGTAACATTTCCATGGAAGTGCTACCAAGTTTTTATATATTTAAAATGCCATATAAACAGTGAGTTAATTTATTTGCAAATATTTTTACTTGCAAATAGTGCGCGCATAAACGTAGTATATGTGTGCACAAATATCAACTGAGGCAGAAGGCTGTCGGATACTATATTTGTATTTATAACATTAAAGAAATTTTAAAGTAAAAAAACTTGCCCCATATGCAAAAAAAAAATAACGTGTGCTTCAAGTGTAAAAAAACCAGTTTTAGTATGAATTAGTATGCTTAACGTACACTTCAAGCAGATGTTATTTTGTTTTTTGCAAAGGGGGAAAACTTTTTTGACTAAAATTTCTTTAATTTTATTAATAGAAATATAGTATCCGACAGCCTTTGCCACGTCCCCCATCTAGTTATTGTAGAATGTATCCGTATCGTATAAATGGATATTTTTCATTAAAGGCTGAAACACGCAAATGAGCTTTGAAAAGCACTTTATATCGACATGAAATTAATGCGGTTTAAAAGGGCTCTTGTTTTTTTTTAATTTTCAATTGTATTGGTATTCTTGACTTAAACCGAGGTATTGAACTTTTCAAATAATTTGAAGGTGTCAGTGTTTTTTAATATCGAAAGGGATAGTAAATTTTTCTCGTTTTCTTCTCTTTTTGTTCTTACACAGTCATAAAAACTGCATCTCTTATATACTTTAAAACTAGCAAAAAACCAAAATTAGCGAATATATCAAGCGAATACTTAAGAAAAAAAGTGTGTACTTCTTCTAATCAATCATAAGTAGCAAAATTAAACCAAAATCCAGCAGTTATTGATAAAGAAAAGGCAGTGTATTGTGAGCAGCAGTATTTTCTACTTATGAGCAGTCTGTTCAAAGTTTTGAAAAGTTTCATTACTTCGTACAAAAAAACTTAAATGCAAACAATGTTAAATAGTCCTTGTTTCATTTCATATTTCATATGTTTTTTCCAAGATGAACAGAGTACAATTTCTGAACAATCTCCAATCTTCAATTCATGAAAAATCCATTCCAATTTTTCTTAATATATGTATATGTACCAGTCTTTAGGGCCAAAGTATGCGAAATGCCTAACATTTTGCAAATATATTGTTATTTTTATCTATAATTATTATAATATAATTTCATTAATGTATCTTTCTGTTTTAAGATTTTGCATTTTTAATAAACTAATAAATATTTGCTCAATTCAAGACTCAATTTAAACAAAATAATATATATAGTACATTTAAGTATATAATACAAATTTATGTTCCAATAAAATTTTATTTTCATGTGATTTTCTAACGTTTTGCAATATTTGCATTCGCCTTCGCAAAAATTAAAATATATTATTCGCTTTCGCATTCGCATTTGCTAAACTGGTATTCGTTAAATCCCTAATCTACAGCATGAAAAAACTAAAAAATGAAACATTTGTAAATTTTTAATTGAACTTTTAGTGATTTTTAATCAGAAATAATTTTTAAAGGTAAATCAATTGTATACACAACAATCGTTTCTCATATTCCGTTTCATTGAAAATTTAAGTTAAATAGCTGATGTTACCAAGAATCTCTACCCAAGTAGATAGACTAGGGTGCTGATGAAGTGCGTGACTGCACAGAAAAGTATCGGTATTTCCCCCAGCTTAAAGTCTAAGTTTAATTTTTCTTCTCTTCTTTAGATACTCACATTAATTAATAAAAATATTTCATTCAATAAGAATTGAAATTACTGAGCTTAAGCCTGACTAAAAATTATTTCTGATTAAAAACTAAAAAATTTATTAACCCCCTGTTTCTACAACCTAGACGGACGACTTGAGTATAAAATTTATATGGAAAGCACTCATATTTTTGAGTGATTTTCATACAAATTTTCTAGACGAGTCGTCTGCCTCACTTGTAGAAACTACATATAAAAATATACATTTATAATCAAATATGCAAAAATATGTATTTACTATAAAATATGAAAAAATATGCATTAACAAATCGATGGTATTCTGTCCCACATTTGTTGATTCACAAAGATGATTTATTTACGTAGATCTACGACCAATGACAGAAAACATGTATTTACATGAAAATCCTTTCCCTACTTATTACTTATGATTTTATTTCGGCAATCCGACGAAAATCGTTACATTGTGCTCCACATTTTGTTTATTTTTTAATTATTTATATTTCATTAATATTAATTGTCTCTTCACAATTTGCTTATTGGTTTAATGAGTTTAACAATACATTATCCTTTCCTACTTTGAAATTTAAATTATATTATGATAGTTTTAAAATAATTTAAATTGTTATATAGTTTGAAGAAAAAATTAAATATCCAGAACGTTTTTGAAAAAAATAAGTTAAATGAATAAGTAGTGTTTTTTTATGGGAATTATTACAATTTAAGTTTAACATTTGTTAACACATCAATAATCGCAAATTATTATTTTACTTATTTAGTAAACTAATTTTTTAATCAAAAATATTTTACTAATTATTTTTTTTAGTAAAAATATTTTACTAAACAAGTAATAGTAATAGCTTGGAATTATATATTTGTGCATTTTGCAATTATCAATAGATTCTTGAGAGTTTTTGTACAAGCATATCAAGTTATTTGGCTTAATCAACTTAAGCAGATTCTTCATAACCAGGGAAACCAGAAATATGCTCGAAAAAAGTGTTTTATGCGCATTCAATATGCACTAAAAACTTTGAAATATGCACTAAAAACTCAAAAAATATGCTCTTATAAATAACTTTAATTGGGTTATTAGGATATGAAAATCTAATTTTAATTCAGCAATTCAATAAAATTTGCATATAAAACAAGACAAAAATAAAATAAACAGAAGAAGGAAACTATAAAAAAAATATTTAAGATCAAAAATTGCACTTTTACTTCAAAAGCGATCACGATATCAGAATAAAAACTTCTCAACTGTATTTTGAAGAAAAAGACAAGTATTTGATTTATAATTGTTATTACAATAAACAAAAACTATTCACTTAGCTTTTTTAATAAAGATCACCGCATCTAAAGAAACTTTTATACATACATTGAAAATGTTCTTTTTGAATCTCAATTGATGTAATCGGGGCAGCGTTCGTCACAATTACCAAAACAAATTTTTATTGAAATTAACCTTCAGTGAGGATGTTAAAAAACATGTTACACCTGCTCAAGTTGAAATTTGGAAAATACAAATAAATAGTATTTGTTCTAGCATTAAAATTTAGTAGAAAAAAAGTGGAAATGGAGGATTTAATTTTTTTTTAATTATCTTGTTTCGTTTTTCTTTTACAAGACTGTTCAAAAGTGAGTGAAAATTAAAAAATTAAAATTTTAAAATCGAGCAAAATATTGCTTGCCTGTAGTACTATTTCTTTCACTAAAAAATGAAATTTTGACGGAGAAAAGTAAAAAATTGTTTCCAAAAATTTTTTTTGAATATGGAACAAAAAAATTTTTTAAGGTACCAACTTTATGCCCTAAAAACGACAAATATGCTCTGAAAATTCGAAAAATGCTCAAAATATGCGTGTTAGACTGAAATATGCAAAAACATGCTTTAAAGGGTAAAATATGCGAAAATATGCACTAACAAATCGATGCCAAAAGTCATAAAAAGTTCTGAAACGGATAAATATCTTAATTCCCCATTGATATATCAGACAAGAAAAAACATGCAATTGCATATTTGTGGTTTCCCTGATTCATAACTATCTCCTGTCTCGAATTAGCCCTGTATGTTTTGTGGATTTACTATTAAGAACAATTTTCAAGTGCGTTGTTGTGAGGTTGTAGTTAATTAAATCGATATAATCTTAGTTTAGTTCTCTTTTAAGTTACAATGTAACTTGTTATTGTTTTAATATGTTTCATTAATTTAAAGGATATATTCACTCTTCACCGATTTCTATTAACGACTTCTTGCCATTCCTCTAAATATTTTTAATAAGTCAAAGGTGAGTTACGCATAGAATATTATTTATTTATTCTACATATTCTCAAGCGTTTCTTGTAAAAGACATCTTAAGTTTATTTGACCTTGGGTAATTATATTTACCTATATACATACATATTTACACATCTTCACCTAAAATCCAAAGAGCTGTAAAACCCAAAAAATTCGCAATATACTTTTTGATTGATTGTGATGTGGTTAACCAAAATACATCTTGACTTAAAATTTTACTCACATATGTTCAAAAATACCGATTGTATTCATTATTCAATTCGGCACCTAATAAATAAATAGTCTAAAATTTATAAGGTTTTTTGCTTCTCCTGCAAAAAAGTAAAAAGTGTACTTAAGGCTTTTTGGATTTTAGGTGACGATATGTGTGTATTTATTGTATTATGAGATAAAATCTTTATTAGTTTTTACTGCGTTGATGGCAATGATGTTGTTAAGTCCTAAGTTGTATACAAATGTCGGAAGGCAATAACAACTTAATGTAAACATTTTGTATTGAGTTGTGAGATGAATATTAAGTTTACTAATCTTTTATTCATAAGTTGTTTGTAATTTATACTTAATTTGAATTTTATTTGTATTAATTTATTTAAAATACACTTCCGAATTGTATTGCAATTTAATTTAGGGAGCATGGTAAGAAAAAAGCTTAACACAAGGACTTTAACACAACGCATAAAAAATTTATGAACAAGTGTTACTAAACAGTTGTAACCGAATTTTGAAGGAGCTTAAACAAAGTTTTATCTTTAAAATTAATAATGAGTTGAGCCTGAAATTTGCTTTTTCGGAAGAGTTATGTGTAAGAAAAAGTACGGAAAGTCAGGTTGGCAAATGCATGAAGCAACCTTCCGTTTAATGTTCAAATATTTTGGTATGTGTCTATTATGAGCACTTATACATTTTCTGATAAGTAAAATTATCCTGAATTTAAAGTAGGGCATTATGTGGTCTGTCTTGTTCGCTTTAAATTTGATTTAATTACTTATTTGATTTGCATGTACCTTTTGAAATCATTAAAAGTCATTTATTTAAATGACAACTTAAGTCTTTTAAAAATGTATAATAATTTCCATGGCTCTTTTATGAATTGCAAATTCAATTGAAAATCTTAAGCATATTTGTGGATAAGATATGTGGGTGTTTCTATGAGAGACAGACTGGTCGCCTTTTATCAATCTATCTATGTACATAATTAATAATACAAATAAAAATTTGAAATTGAACAAAAATACATTTAGTAAACATTATAGATTTACACAGAAAAAAATTTGTAGTATAGCAAAAAAGTTGTGTGAAATTGATTAAAGTAATTAGTATGAAATGGTGAAAAAAGATTGAACCACTAATTTATCATAGTACAATATCTGCGACAACTTTCCTGTAATTAAAAACTAACTAACTGTAGGAAAAATAATCAAATCTTTATTGCAGATTATTTTATTATTATTTTATTTTAGTAATAAAATTGCCATCTAATACACTGCCATTAAATTAATATATTTCACCAACTAGTCAGTGTTCCATCATCCAAAGGAAGCGTTTGTGTTTTATTTTCCAATCCTGCAACAAACTTCGTACTTTCTAACAATGTTGTACCGCAGCTCATGTAGGAAGTAAAAACAGCCTGTTAAAATCATTTTATTTTTACAAATAGAAGTTATTCAGTTACTTCAGCCCCAAATCTCAATAGCGTAAGCCAAGCATAAATGGGGAAAAAGAGACAAATTTTTTTAACAAATCTTTAAGTCAATTAGATTGACCAACAAAAATTTTAATTTTTAATCACTTTTATTTACAGTAAAGTGTACTACTCTAGTTAGTTATATTAACCTTTGTCACTGTTACTTTGTATTTTTTTTTTCAACCCACTAACTGGTAAATTTCTCGACAGCTAAATGCTAGCGGGCGCGTCCACTGGTTCCGGATAGTGGAAAGATCCGTAGATATGCGGAGTGGCGGCTGAGGCAGTCGCAAACAATCAGCGGTTCCGAGTGCAGAGTCTCAGAGGGTTTCCTAACGAATTCTGAGTGCCTACGATACTTGAAACGTCAAGGCGAGTAATTGGCGCCTTCAAATAACCAATAACAATATATTGCTAGCGGGCGTCGGATCTTGTAACAAGAGGCTTCCAATCCAACCCGCCTGGAGGCTATGCTGGCAGCCTCAGTTCCAGGATCGGATGCGGTAGCCCAATCAGCTGTTCATCTTAAACCATCTGATTACCGAAACCTCTAGAAATAAAAATGATAATAATACCTAATTGAGGCCCTATGCTCCTTATAGATAAATATTCTATATATACATTTATCAATTGCTTCGCAAAAAAAATTCACATTAAGACTAGTGACTGAAGCAGTTGCAAAATACGCAGACAAATATTTACTATCACTAAGCTTATATCCGATACTGGTTGGACCTAATATACATATATTTTTAGATCAGTGAATGGAAAAATAATCACGAGTAATCAATATCCTAAAAACATGCCTTTTGGTTGAAAAAATCAAAATTGTTCATACATACGGTCACAACCCCTAAATGCTAATGAAAAATTGTTTAATTCAGACAAAAGTTTGTCAATTTAAAGAGTAGATGTTGTAAGTGTAAATGTAAATGTTGGATTCTATGAAATTGTCTATTAGTTGTGTTCGAAACTGTTTAATTTGATAAACCAGTGTCTGGATCAAAACTTTTTTCATTCATTAGTGTTTGCAGCTCAAGGTTTTAATCGCTTAACTGAGTAGAATGTTCTTGGGTATGATTTATATTCAAGCGTAGGATCATAACAATCAGTTCGGATGATCGGTTTTGGCTATATACATAAATATATAATAGCCTGTTTGTAGAACGCGACAAGGGCGACTCACGACGAGTCATTTCATGGACGACTACGTAATGAAAAGCGTTTGTATGACGCGACTCGACTTTGTCGTGCAGCTTACGTTAACTCGCCCTTATGTCAAATTTGTTCTAAGTCGTACGGTTGCCAAAATGTTAAAATAAATTTTTAGTTTATATTTTTTCATATAAAATTGTGTTTTCAGCTAAAAAAAACGGCAACCCTGAATAAATGAAACACAACTGACATGTTAAATAGTAAATAAATAAAAAAACAAATTGTGTGTGAAAATTAGCTTTAATAGAAATATTTGATAATTAAAGAAAACTTCATAAGTGGAATAATAAATTTCTTTAATACTTCATAAGCCTTTCACTCTTTTGCTGATGAAAAAGATGCTAGTGTTATAGCATTTACGCCTTTCTGTTTGTTAATTGGCTGTTCTTTATCTATGTGACTACTTCCGTGTGCTTGTTATCAAAACGAATGTGGCTTAAATCCTAAACTCTTGCCATTATTAGCTGGTATTTTAACAATAGGATTTGTGATACTGCAGAAAGTATATACATATGTATGTATAATTGGATGAAAATTTGGTCATTCTAAATGGAGAAGTATGAATATTCAATATATTCTTATATTTAATTTTTGATTTTAAAGAAATCTAGTGTATTATTTTATATTTTCAGACAGTCCAAGGACGTTTAAAGGCTCTATTGTCTATATTGTGTCTGTGCTGATACCAGTTGTTAACTCCCGAGTGTGTAAATAATTAAGAAAAAAATATATTGGAATACATTATATTTCGGTTACAAAAGACTTTATTTTTAAATTGAATTTTATATTACGTTTTGTTACACTTTTGAATAAAATATAATTTTTAACTATATTTATGATTTGAACGGGCTAAAGTTCGTAACGCTTATATAATTATATAATTTTAAACTCGGACCAAAAAATGAAGTGTTATAAATTTGTAGTGTGTGTCTGTGTACCTGTACGATTCCACGTACAGACCAAACTGCTGGACCGATTTTGATTTAGTTTTTTTCTGCTTGAACGGTGACTTGATCGAGTGTTCTTAGTTATGTTTGAAGAACATCAGTCCAGTCGCTTTTATGATATCACATCTTTTCTAAATATATTTTGTTGAATCTCTGAGTATTTGACACCATAGCTCCCAAAACGGCTAGGACGATTTTAATTTGGTTTCTTTTGTTTGAAAGCTAAATTTATCATATATCTTATTGTATATACTTGAACAAAATCGGCACCAGATCCACGAACTATGAAAACTAAAAAAACTGCATCGGGAGTTTTTAAAGTTAACGATAGTTTCCAAGCGGCTGGATCG
Organism: Tachina fera; assembly: GCA_905220375.1. Classification (NCBI taxonomy): domain Eukaryota; kingdom Metazoa; phylum Arthropoda; class Insecta; order Diptera; family Tachinidae; genus Tachina; species Tachina fera. Next base: position 66,680,307 of record LR999964.1, read on the forward strand.
AGTTTCTAATTACATATATATTAGAAAATATCAAATCAGGTGACTTGACGATAAAAACCAAATTAAAATCGGTCTAGCCTTTTGAGAACTACATATCACAGATTCAACAGAATATATCTAAATAAGATGTGATATCTTAAAAGCGGCTGGACCGATTTCCTTCAAACAAACTTATAACACCACTTACTGCTACCAAACTGTGGAGTTCCCGTGGCCAAGTGTGAAAATTGCTCCATACATGTCCAATAGGTTAAGCTGCAGCATTGATGTCGTTTTAATATTTTGATGCTAAGAACTTAAACAATCAAAACAAGAACAATCTTAATATGAAAGTTTGCTTACCTTTTTCATTTTTGAAAATCCAATTTTTTCCTTTTTTTTAGCTTTTATTATTTTTTATTTTAAATTTGTTCGTGTTTTGTTTATTTATTGATCTTTTTTTGTTATAGACGACTAAAATTTTTTAATCGTCCTCCTTGACGTTTGTTGTGAGTCAAATCGTCTTGTACAAACCAAAATAAACTGACATATGTTACGTTTTTTAATAAAAATCGTCAACACTCGTGTTCTAAAACCCCAAAATATAAATAATGCTAACATGTTAGCGTTTTTCATTGGTGAGTCGTGTTCTACAAACAGGCTATAAATCTAAACCTTTGATTTAAGATTTCAATACTTATTGTTGGTTAAATTTTGAGGATACAATAAAGAAATATATGTATGTAAAAAACATTTACTAAAGATGGGCAAATGGATAAAATGTATCGATATATATCGTATCGATGTTTTTGAACAGTATATATATTTAAAACATGGACATTTCGGTATATCGAAATTGAGTCTTAGTGATAGCGCTTTACTATATCTGTGGCAAAAAGGAAAAAGTGCTTTAGTCAAGATAAGCTGATTTTGAGTACTCTCAAGTGTCCAGATTACGTAAGTATCAAAGTCGGCTTATGTAGACTTAAACACTTTTTTCTCTTTACCACAGATATATTGGTGTCTATTTTTCTAGATATCGACATGTCGATATATTTTGCCCATCCCTAACATGATAGTATTCTAATAACCAAAACTTGACGAATAATTTATTCTACTAACGTCTCTTTTCACAATGTATGGTTAAGAGTTAACGTGAACTTTAACTGACAGTTCTTCATACAAAACTTTCCGTTAAAGTCCTTGTTATCTTTTAACCATACATTGTGAAAAGGTACGTAAATTGCAAAAACAACTTTTATTTGCAGTTAATTTAACATGTGGGATTATTTCGACTGAGCTTTGGTTACTTAAATGCAAACAAAATCTATATGCTTTCTAGTCGTAAGTGCCTGCCGGATTGACTGAATAGCCACGCTTTTATTTGCGAAGTTTAAAAATAGAAATCTACCTTTAAGAAAAGTGCAATTGTAGGTTTAAAATAATGTACATATAGCTTATTTACACAAAGAACGTAATTTTTTGAATTAACATGTATAAAAAAGCTTTTATACATATATCCTGCTTTCTCAGGCACTGAGAGAAAAATTTTTATTTCCTTTTTCCATTGAGTTTTAGGTAAAGTGAAAACTTTAAACTGGTTTTCTGGAAAATTAGTTTTTTGGAGTTATGACGTTGTTTGAGCAATTTTTTTTTTTTTTTTTTTTTTTTTTTTTTTTTTTTAATACATATATTTATTTATTGTATCTTCAAAAATGAACTAACAATAAGTGATCAAATCTTAAAGCTAAAATATAATTATTTAGCCCGACCAGTGTCGGCCAAAAAGTAGTGCTAATCAAAAAGGAAAATTAAATGTATTTTCAAGCATTCCCATCTAGAGTGTTGAGTGTAAGAGCCCTTGTGTCCCTCTTTTTTAGGCGGATGTGACCATTAAAATTCAAAATATTACGAGCAAGCGGATTAGGATGTGACTCGAGTTTTGTTAAGTATTTGCCTGCGTATCTTGCAATTTCTTCAGTCACTAGTGGCATTTTTAAATCACGATGCAAATTTGAATTCTTAATGTAACATGGAGCAGATGTTATTAACCTTAAAATTTTGTTTTGTCTTCGTTGAATTCTCTCTACATTGGAAGCTGAAGCAGTGCCCCATAACTGGATACCGTAACACCATATTGGCTTCAAAAGCGACTTGTATATTAAAAGTTTGCAGTCAAGACTAAGTGTTGAATTTCTGCCAATCAACCAATGAATTTGAGATAACTGAAGTTTCATCTGAGTTAGCTTAAAGTCAATATGATGTTTCCATGTAAGTCTTCGATCAAGGTGTATACCAAGGTATTTCGCTTGGGAATGCTGAGGAATATTTTGATTGTTGATTCGAATGGGGGAACAAGTATCTCTTCTTAGGGTAAACGTTGTATGGACACACTTTTGTTCATTGACTTTAATTCTCCATAAGATCAACCAGATTTCTAACTGTGTAATATGTTCTTGAAGATATCGGGACGCCTCGTGCGGGTTTTTGTGCATACTAAGGCAGGCTGTATCATCGGCAAACGTAGATGTATGGATATTGCTGCTCACAGGCATATCACAAGTATAAATCAAATACAAAACTGGCCCCAGTATGCTCCCCTGTGGCACTCCGGATGATATAGATTGGGGCAGACTCATGAATTCTCCTTCCACAATCGTAAACTTTCGGGTAGTTATGTAGCTTTCTAATAAATTCAGAAAATTTATTGGTAAATATGATTTTAATTTTAAAATAAGGCCTTCATGCCACACTTTATCAAAGGCCTGAGAAACGTCAATAAACAGGGCAGAACAATACATTTTTTCTTCAAAAGTTCTTCTTATAAATTGCACCAATCTATGAGTTTGTTCAATGGTGCTATGCTGACTTCTAAAACCAAATTGATGGTCTGGGATGCACCCACTATCAGTTAAAATTGGGGACAATTTTGTCATGAGCAGCTTTTCGAAGAGTTTTGACATTGTTGATAGCAGACTTATTGGCCTGTATGACTCAGCCTTGGCAAGGTCTTTGCCCGGCTTTGGAATCATTTTGACCTTCGCAAGCTTCCAGCTTTGTGGATAATACTCCAGTCGTAAAATGGCGTTAAAAATAAATAACAGGATTCTAATTGCAATATGGGGCAAGTTTTTCAGCATATTGTTACTTATTCCATCAATACCTGGAGCTTTCTTCGGGTTGAGTTCAGCAATTAGTTTCTGAACATCACGCGTCTTAAATTTTATGGGTCGAGGGGGTAGCGCAACCACACTCGGTAAATCAACAACACCACTACATGTATTTGGGGTAAATACGGATTTTAAATGCTCAAAAAATATGTTACCTTTTTCAGTATCGCTTCTGGCCCAACCTCCGGTAGAAGTGCGCAGAGGTGGTCTATATTCAAGGCATATATTTTTTGCCCACAAATATCAAAAAATTAATGGATTATTTTTTGCAGTTGAACTTAAATAATATTTAAGTTTGAAACTTGAAGTTTATTTTCTGCAAAACTAGCAATTTTGAGTTTTGCCGTTGTTGCAATAAAGGGGCGATATGAATAGAAATGTAGATATGTATAAACAACAATTGAACGCTGACCAATATCACTATGCAACAAATTTTCATCTTTTTGCCATAACCTAAAAAATTAAATGTTTTCTTAGCTAATTAAGGGTTGCTGAACACAAATATAGCACTCATTTATTTTTCTTAAGAAGCGTTTTCGAGATACTCACGAAAAACGTGTTTTTTTTGCAGAAATATGCAAAGATATTTCCGAACATCTTAAGAACTGTTTATTAAAATTTGGCAAATTTAATATCATTGCAAAGATATGTTTTTCTTTTATCAGCCCATATTTTTAATGTATTGATCGGATAAAAAATTATTGAGTTACGACCTTTTAGATTAAAAAAATTGGAAGTTTTTTTAAATTCAATATTTTAAGTTGCGCCCTTAGCCAAAAAAATTCTAAAATTTATCTTAAACCTGCATCTTAAATAAAATCTTGTAGCCAACTTATTAAGCGTTAAATTATTATTGTTGGAGAAGAAATTAAAGAGTTACGACATTTTTAGTGAAAATATCCATGAAAGGTGACTACTGCTGGATGCCACAAAAAATCAGACTCTAAAATTAGATTTTTTTTAAACTAAATTGGGGCTGCTGGCCCTTATTAATTTTTCTTGAAGAGCGTTTTCGAGATATGCACGAAAAACGAGTTAATTTTGCTGTTTAAAAAGATATTTCCAAAAATCTTGAGAACTGTTTACCTAAATTACGAGAATTTTACACTGCTGAAAAGACATGTCTTTCTTTTATCACTCCATATGTAAAACTTCACTGAGTTACGGACCTTAAAATTAAAAAAAAAATTTTAAATTTTTACTGAAAACATCCGAAAATTCAAAGTCGGATATATTCAGTAAATATGGCGTAACTTTCTAATTTGTTGCCCGCTAATAATAATTTTACGCTTAATAAATGAGCTACAACATTGTATTTAGATACAGGCTTAGAATAAATTTTAGAACTTTTTTGGGCTTAAGGGCGCAATTTAAATACTGAATTAAAAAAAATTATAAAAAAAAAAATTTTTTTTAATCTAAACGCCGGTAAGTCAGTGAATTTTTATCCGATCAACACATTAAAATATTGGTTGCTAAAAGAAAAACATAAACATAAACAAAAACATTGCAATGGTGCTGCAGTTGCTAAATTTTAATGAACAGTTCTCAAGATTTTTAGGAATATCTTTGTAAACTTCAAAAAAAACTCGCTTTTCACGAATATCTCGAAAACGCTTCATAAGAAAAATAAATGAGTGCCATATTAGCTAAGAAAATTGGCGCATTCATAAGACGTATCTGTTAAGCTCAACAGTTGTGAAACTGCTGGCAACTATTGGCCCCAACAGCTACTTCTTAGAAACGACTTGATGTATATAATGTAATTGTATATCTATTTTTCGTTACTTCATCGCATTTGTAATGTAAAACTTAATAAATATTTGTTGCTGCCACCTAACGAAGCATATAAAAGAAATAGCTCTATTTGACCAGCTGTTCAGGCTGAGCACAACATGTTGACTATAGGTAGCGAAAAAATTTTATGATGGAAAATTACTCAACTGTTGAGTGGAGCGGAGATACTCCACTATGCGTTTCTAACACAAACACTCAACGGTTGCGCAACTGTTACGTCTTTTGAATGCGACCATTATCTCATTTTAGTGGTTAATTTTTTTTGTTGCATAGTGTATTAAATAAAAATAAAAATGATGACTCTGCTAAATATGTGATTGTAAAGAAAAATCGCTGAACAATTGGCATTGAGTTCGCAAAAAACACGTGTAAAAATAATATATGTACATATATGTATGGTATGAAGCATATGCATCTCAAAATGACAGCACCCCAATCCTCATTTCGTTTTCAACACGCTAATACTTTTTGAACGATTATCTGCGCGATGTCTTCCTACCTCAATGTACGACATAATCGAAAAATAATCAAACTTAAGTTTGTTTTCTTGGCCAAAAACAGAAGAAGAAGATATTCAATAAATTACAACAATAACAAAAAAAATTATTTATTTACTTAATAATACCGACCAAAAATATAGCCGGCTAAACAATACAAAAATACCGTTCATGTCGAGCAAAATCTGTAAGAGATCAAGTGTTTGGCCAAGTTTACCATAGAGAAAAGAAAATTCCCATGCAATAACTTAAGAGAATTTTAAGCACGAAAGCAAGATGATTTTATATTATTTGAGTATCTTTTAATTTCACAATACTCTTTGCACAACAATTATAAAAAATTAAAATAAACTTAAAAAAACAGAAAAAATACACAAAGCGGTTTAAGCGTGACGTAACGAACAGCCAACAAATAAAATAAAACTTTATTCCACGGAGATGCCACATTATTCTAATTTTTCTCTCTCTTAATATCTAGCAAATTCAGTGGCTCATATCCGCAACCGTGGTGTATTTAAGCAAATAATTGCGTAAGGATTTGTTACACAAAGATACAGTAACCACAGTTGTGTAAAGAACCGAAGAACATCAAAAGCACAAAAATAATTGCACCAAGACCAAAACAAAACAAAAGTTTTTGACATTCGTCAGCTACAAAGCACATATAGCAAAAAATTATCAGCTGAAGTAGCGTTGCTAACTGGTTGTATACATCTTGTCTGCAACTTATATAGCTAAAAATATCTTTCATACCGAAAAATCACAGTTGAAGAAACACACAAGTGTTCAGGACACACACAAAAAAGTAATATGAATGATTTTGTAATATTAATTAAAATATTTGTAGTATCAATTAAAAAGTTAATTAAATTTTCACCTATAAACAATTTGATAATATCAATTAAGTTTTTCCAGTCAAATTAATTAATAAAATTAAAAATTTAATTAATATAATTAAATTCTTAATTGAAAATATTAATTGGTGAACACTTTTTTCTGTGCATGTACAGTGCCATAATTATCAAGAATATGGCCACACAAAAACTTAATGTAAATTACGTACTGTTTGTGTGGTGTGCGATGAATTACACAGTACTGCTAGTACTGCAATAAGCCAAAAGAACAAGAAGAAAAAAGTGCAGTAATTGTGGAGGTATGCTATGACTCAAAAACCTAAAGTAACCCAGCTCAAAAAGGAAAAAACCTACTCCACTACATATCCTTAAATGATCGAACCAATTACTAAAAATGTATCGTATGCTGACTCTGTGAAGATCAATTCTATTCAAACGCAAAAAATACATAATTCAATATATGCTAATACAAGCTTTAATTTCAGTCGCCTTGAAGCCACTATTGATAATCTACTGAAAACTATAAATAACTTTACAACTATAAATAACTTTACAACAAATATGCTTTAAGCAATAGTAAATAAGCCATGAACATTCGCCAACATAAAAATGAAATCGAGCACTTCCCCATGGAAAAATTATTAATATAATGTTGGTCTCTGAGATTCATTTGACTTCAACAAGTCTTTTCAAAATTAATTGCTACATTTTATATGATTCAAAGGATCCGAGAGGAAGAGCATGCGTTGGATCAGCAATTCTAATAAAATCAAGACTCAAGCACTATATGCTTCACAAAGTTTGTGAAGACCATCTAAAAGCAGCGAATATTTATGTCGAAAATTTTTTTACACATTTTGTGATATCATCAATTTACTCCCCTCCCAGATTCACAACTACTGAGGTTCAAGCATGCGTTGGATCAGCAATTCTAATAAAATCAAGACACAAGCACTATATGCTTCACAAAATTTGTGAAAACCATCTTCAAGCAACGAATGTTTGTGCAAATTTTGTGATATCATCAATTAACTCCCCTCCCAGATTCACAAATAAGAGGATTTCTACAAATCGCTTAGACGTTGTCTCGTAGCAGCCGACGACTACAATGCTAAACATGCGTTCTACGGTTCGCGTCTTATCACACCCAAAGGTCGAGCGTTGTTCTACATAATTTCAGAAATGGGCATGGACGTGATTTCGAGTGGGGACCCACTTACTGGACTACTAACACACACAAAATTCTGAATGTTATAGATTTTGTCGTCACGAAAAATATCTTTAGGAGATGTAACATAGTCCTATACGCAGATGATACCTTAATATATACCATTGCAGACAAGGAAGAAGAATGTCGAGAAATTATAACTTTAAAAAAAGATAAAATAAATAATTGGTTAAAAATTAATGAACTTAATGAAAACAAGACGAAGATAATAGAAATTAACATCAATTCGAACGAAACATTTGAAATAAATAAATCGGTAGTTGAAAAGTCGAGCATATAAAATATCTCGGGTTTATAAATGATAAGAAACTAAAATTTAATGAACACATTGAGCACATATGCAAAAAAATCGGTAAAAAAATCAGTTTTCTTGGAAGAATCAGAAACAAAATATCAAAAACTACAGCGATATATATATAATACCATAATAAAACCACACTTCGAGTACGTGTCTACTATTTTATATACATGTAGCAACACACTCCAATTAGCAAGAATGCAGAAACTTCAAAATAAAGTTATGAGAATAATATTAAAATGTGATAGAAATACTGAAATAAATACAATGCTGAATATCCTGTAATGGTTAAATGTGAAACAGAGACTTCAATTTAATACGCTCAGATTTATTTAAAAGATGAAACAAGGCGACGCACCCAAATACCTTTATGAACAAATAAGATATGTAGGAGAAAGCCCACCGTACGGACTAAGAAATGTGAACGATTTTCGATTAAACAGGGTTATGTCAACGCAGATGTAGAGATCACTGTTTTACAAGGGCTTACAACTGTATAATACACTACCGAATAATATGAAAAATGAAAATAACGAGAATGTATTTAGAAAAAAATTTATTAATTTTGTAAGATTTAGTGTTGATTTATAATGATAGGAAGTAAAAGTATTTTTAATACTAATAATAATAAATAAAAAAAATTTAATTCACATTGAAGCTTCTCTAAATCTCTCGTCCGATCACTCTCCCACAATCGTTACAATCTGTAGCCTACTGAGAAACGCTTTACCTCACTCAGATGTCACGATGATTAAAGGTGGAAATTAGCTGGGATTAAAAAAATTCTTTAGTAGTCATGGCATGGAAAACAGTAAGAAAGCCGGATGATATTGAATCTAACATTGTAAACCTTAACGAAATGATTAAACAGGCTAATGAAAATGCTACTACCTCCCATCCGCAGACCGTGTTTAATAGAATTTATTCTACGGATATTGAAAGCTAAGCTAAGCTAGCTATTAAGAGCTAGAAGGGAATGCCAACACCACAGATCTGCTAAACATTAAATCAGACTTAAAGAGTGCTCTAAACGGCAACAAGAGTTGCTAGAATCTGAAAAAACTGGATCTCTCAAAAAGCATCTAGAAGGTCTCGATGTTACACCAGCATGTAATAACTTCTTGATACTTGCTACTAGAAATCTTAAAATACCCGTTGAGCTTAAACCACCTCTGCGCACTTTGACCGGAGGTAGGTCAAGAAGCCATACTGAAAAAAGTAAAATATTTGCTAAGTATTTAAAATACGTATTTACACCAAATACATGTAGTGATGTTGCTGATTTGTCGAGTTTAGTTGCTCTACACCTTCGACCTTTAAGGTTTAAGATACTTTATGTACAACAAATTATTGCTGAGCTCAAGCCAAAGAAATCTCAAGCTATTGATGGAATTAGTAGCAATATGCTGATGAAAATGCCTTGTATTGCAATTAGAATTCTGCTTTTTAGGTTTATTGACATATTACGACTGGGAAACCATTCACAAGTATGGGGCAGTGCTTCAGTTTCAAATGTAGAGAAAATCCAACGAAAGCTAAACAAAATTTTACGATTAATAACATCGGCTCCATGGTACATAAAAAAATAAATTTACATCGTGATTTAAGTATGCCACTGAATATTTAACAAAACTCGAGTCACATCCTAATCCTCTTGCTCGTAATATCTTGAACTTTGCTGCATAGGCCCACTTAAAATCAGGGACACTAATATGCTTTTTTTTGCTTAGCACGACTCTTATGTATTAATAATTACTATGACTTAGCTTATATCCGACACTGATTGGGCCTAATAATTATATTTAGATTTAAGATTTGAATACTTATTTTTAGTTAATTTTTTGAAGATTCAATAAATAAATATCAGCATCAAAAAAAGGTTTTGTGTATTGCTGGCAGTGTGTCACGAAAAACTCAAAGCATTTAGGCCTCCAAGACGTCAATTTATAGCTGAACTAAGCTTTGCGGTAAAATATTGTCTATAAGTTGTGCGGATTTAATGCCGGCTTTCGGAGTAAATCGGGAAAAATTTCTAGCGTTGCTTACGCGTCAATCACTTTATGATGATTTGCGAGAGTAGACTGATAATAACGTCAAAGAGTAAGGTCAGTTTGATAGTTAGTTTGTAAGTTATATCGGGCTTAAAATAACTTATTCATTATTATATAGATAATACCTGATTTACATTAAGCATTTTTTTCATGAAATTAGTTGCATGAAAAAATTTTATTTAGCAATAGGTGGCCTGGAAGAGAAATTTATATCAAAAACGTTGCCCAAAATGCATCAGAGAATCATTCTACGTCCTTTTTTATATTAAATTCTCTTTTATATCGCTACAATTAGCAAATAGAAAAAGTTGCGTGCAACAAAATTCATGAAATTTCATGAAAAAATGCTTAGTGTAAATCAGGTAATAATTCATATATAGATAATTCAATCAATTAAATGTTCTTATTAATTTTGCATTACGAAGAGATTGAAGTTCTTACTAAAAGACTTTATTTATACCTCGAAGACAATTGTCTTATCAAAATGTGTAACATCCTCTAAGCTTTTCCATATTTGGTTTTGATATGATTTTGAATGCAACACATTCGTTGCAAATAAAGATTTGTTAGTCAGATTTAATTTGAAAGAAATATATTTCAGTAAGGATACAAACAAAAACAATGATTTTGAAAATATAGAGTACGAAAGTTTTGATTCAATAATTGATATGTCTACTTAATAGAGCTGTGCCAAATCGTTCATTCGAGTGACCGTTCATTTTCGCTCATTTTCTAAAAAAGAAAGAGTTCGTTCATTTCGTTCATCCGCTTTTTTCAAGAAATAGAACGAAGTGAAAACAAACAAACAGTTGATTCAATCCATAAAATGAGAAACATGCATACATGGATTTTGTTATAAATTGTTGTTTAGTAAAATATTCAGAACCAAAAACAGAAAATATAAGAAACAAAAAAAATCAGCAAGAAAATTTTTTAAAAAATGTATGTTTTATTCGAACTTTATATATATATTATGTGTTTCGAATAAAACATACCTAATATTAATGTACTTTAAATTCCAAAAGATTCATATTTCCAAAAGAGCCACATACTTATGTAGGTATACACAATTTTGAATAAAAATAAACTGTATACATCTGTATAAGTAAGAGTATGCAAAAAGTCAAATGAAAACGAGAATATGCCAACAAATCTCACATGAACAAAGAAAAATGTAAACAAAACAAAAAAAAAACAAATGTTTTCGTTCGTTCATTTCGTTCAATTGTACTTTTTATCAGTGATGCTGAGTTAAAACAGCTCAATACAGTTACCGGCTCATTTTGTTCATTTTACTGATTCGTTCAATTGTACCCGTTCGTTGGTCGTGAGTGACACAGCTCTACTACTTAAATACAATATAATAAGATTTAACTTTGACCTCGATGTTAAAATTTAATTTATTCCATTTACTTAATTTAAAATTTAACAATATCTGTAATGCAAATTGAAAAATAATATATTTTTTATAGTTCAAACATAATTGTTTATTAAGCCTGGATCACACGATCGACACAATGTACCAATTTTCGTCGGGTCACTGCAATAAAGTCGTAAGTAATAAGCCAAAATGACATTTTTGCTAAATTAATTCTTGAATAAGTCTACATGGCTTTATTACCAATACATTGTTTTGTAATTATGTAATTATATTTCAATTAGTTGAGAAATAAGGCAAATTTACATTGTTACTTACGAGTTTATTTGAGTCAACCGACGAAAATTGGTACATTGTGCCAATCGCGTGATCCAAGCTTTAGGTACATTGGCGACATTTGGGCTAATTTGGCGATATTCGACAAGCTATTTGGAAAGGAGAGTATAAATAAATCCGACAACACTGCTCTTTACTTTACTGTCTAACACACACTGAGCCGTTTCGAAACTCATCTAGTGTCATAATCAGCAATCAACAGTCACTGTACAAATGTAAACACATAGATACTCACTCACACATCCAATCTGGCACTAAATTAATAAGAGAATTGTTTACCTCCCTTATAGGCCCATAATAAAAACAAAAGAAATCCATAACAGAGCAGAGTTGTCAGATATGGTGTTTTCTCGTCAAACGTGGGGATTTTTCAAGTTGTTTGGAGACTAAATTTTTGATATGGAAATATCTATACGCTAGGGGGTAAAAATCTTTTTCACAATACAATCACAAATTTTGAGTAAGAAGCACACCGCGTTATGAAATCGGTGTGAGCTATGTATGAGTGTATTAGTGCAATCATACGAACAAGAAGTACAAAGAAACTTGACAGCTGAATAGAAATACAGTCATCCGAATTTTAAAGCATGCCATCAGGATTTAGTTTTAATAGAAATTGCTTGTGAAGTGCAATAGTGTTGCCAGAGGGGATAATTTTGTTAAAAAATTTAAATATAAAACAAATCAAATATATATAAACTTTTAAATAAAAGAGAATACACCTAACATAATATGTAAAAGCGTCAAATTCAATCGCAGAGAGAATTATGTTACGTATAGACTTCAAATTAGTGTTATGTCAATCTTATAAGATTTTTCATGAGAGCGTTGTTATAGGAAATCCTATAACAACAATCTTATACAATGAACTGTCAAAAAATACACGTACATTATAATAAATTAGTGTGCATGTGTGAGTGTTTATTAACATAAATGAAAAAGTATGATTTGATCGAAATTTCTGGGATTTTGTATGTTTAAATGTATTTAATTAATTAATAAATTAAAGTTTGGTGGAAAAGTAAAAAAAAATAAAATAACTAATTATATAAAAATAAAACATGTTAACTCGATGAAAATTTGCATAACATTAAATATTAAAAGAAAAGTTAAGTTACGTTGTCCTCTTGTATAAGATGAAGAGAAATATCTACATTTTATTTTTGTTATTCTGCCGAGGTTTTCTCACATATCATGTCAGAGTTAATTGCACTTAGAAGCGCTATGTTAAGAATTTATAATATTATACAGGGTGGCCCAGAAAGACCGAAGTGGTGTGAATTCCTTATAACTTTTTATTTAAGACATATTTTTTTAATTTTTTGTTTTTTAAATGCAGTAAATTTATAGGGAATATTTTTAAATTAGTTATTAAAAATGATATCCCGCAAGTGGTGGACATTTTCTGCTTCGCACAAATGTGTTCTTTCCATTTCCATTATTCATAACTTAGTTATGAGTGACGAAGCCTCGTTAACAAACAAAACTTTAGGATATGGGATATTGAAAACCCGAGAGTACTTCATCAACGACAATTACACCCAGTTAAGTATACTGTTTGATGCAGTGTTTCTTCAGAAAGGATCATTGGCCCATATTTTTTGAAAATGAACGAGGTGTCGCCATTTCCATCAATGGTGATCGCTATCAGGCCATGTTGGAAAATTTGGTAAATCCAACCGTGGAAAACCATCCGCAAATATGGTTCCAACAGGATGGACCCACAGCGCACACTTCCAGGGCCACAACGGCTCTTTTACGCGACATCTTTGGTGAAAAAATAATTTCGCGTAGAAGCAAATTTAATTGGCCTCCGCGTTCCCCGGATTTAACTGCTCCAGACTGTTTCCTTTGGAGTTATTTAAAAGGGAAAGTTTATCTTAATAAGCCTAGGACTATTGATGAATTAAAAACCAATATTCGAGACGAAATTAACAACATAACACCGGAAGTTTTGCGAAAGGTCATTGAAAATGTGTTGGAAAGAGCACATTTGTGCGAAGCAGAAAATGGCCACCACTTGCGGGATATAATTTTTATTAACTAATCTTAAAATATTCCCTATAAATTTAATGTATTTAAAAAACAAAAAACTAAAAAAATATGTCTTAAATAAAAAGTTATAAGGATTTCACACCACTTCGGTCTTTCTGGGCCACCCTGTATTATAAGATATCTTCATTACATACTGTTGCCTTACACTGAAGCTGGTGCACGACAATTGGGTATCAAACTCCATCTCTTGCCAATTATTACGGGTGGAGATTTTAATAGAAATTTTGCAAACCCACAGTCGCAAGCTTTATCAAAATTTTTATTTGACGTTTTCCACTTGCATATGAGCAATTCTCCACAAACCCCCACAACTAATAATTCCACTACTATAGATGCAGTTTTCCATAGATTTTTAAATACAGTAGAGTCAAACATTTATATATGTATCTTATTTTAGTTACCATAAGCCAATATTAACTATTTGTACTTAAGGCATTTACCACAGATGGGCGCTTTCAGTAAAAATAATTTTTTAAACCAGTAAATTTTTACTGATTATTACAATTTTTTAATTTTTTTATGCAATAAATGCATAAATACTTCAGACTTAAAAAAAATTTCATTACTAGATGCTTACACATCTCCCCTGTGATCGAATTCACATTGCTTTCTTTTATTTAGTGAAATGACGATTTTTGTGGCGATAAATAAATTTGTTGGCGATTTTTATTGCTATTTTTTTAAACAAAATTGAACTTCAATATTTTTGTCCTTCATGAAAATTAATTTGTTGAAGGATTAGTTTCAAAAATTAAAAAAAAAATCCTACCAAAACTGGTCTGCAAAATTAAAACAGTTTGATTTTGATGATTTTTCTTATGTTAATTGTAGTACTTAATGCGTTTTGCATTTATTTGGATGCGAAAAATTTACAAAAAATAATTTTTCTTCTAAATTTTTATACGTTTTTTTTTTAAATTTATATTAAAAAAAGTGTGATATAAAAACAAATTTGTTATCAAATTAACATAAATTTATAGCTACATAATATCGATTTTGACGATTTTTAACACCAATTTGGTGAAATAGGTCTGAAAAAATCTGACAACCCTGACTGGGAGTAGCAGAGGAACCACGCACACAACTTATTCGGTTGTGCTCAAACAATTTCAAACTGAAACGAACAAATTCATTCGCTTTTTAACAGCGGCGGTGACTTGAAGCTAAAAGTCTACGGTGTCTTTTTTTTGGCTTCGCGCGCTGAACTTTTTTTTAACACACTAAATAAACAAGCAAAAATTTATAGAAAAATATATATTTTACATGTAGAAGTGGAAAACAAATAACACGTCTCGCCGTTGGTTTTACAATAATTGTGGAGATACAAACAAAATACAAAAAAATCTTGTACGCGTAGCGTTTTTTGTGCTAAAGAAGAAATAAATCAAAATCATTTGTGTTTTGTAAGAAGTGGAAAAAAAGAATAAGCCAAAAATTCGTGTTATTTTATTTTGTAACACTTCTGAAAAAAAAATTTAAGTACATACTTACTATCTGCTAATAAAATAATATTCGTAAATAAATAGAATCACATCAATCTTAAATGAATTGATAAAAAATGTGGCAAAAATTCAACATTATAAAATATTTCAAAGAAGTTACGTAAAAAAGTTTCTTATAAAACAAGTTACGCCCAAAAGTGTTGCAATTAGAATTGCTCACATAATACAAGGCCTGCTTAAAAGTCACTTTAATAAGCAAATAAGTGTTGCGAAACAAAATAGCTGGGTGACAAGCAAGATTTGTTAAATATTTGTAATCAAATATACATAAACAAGGTAATTTCAAAGAAAAAAGTTTATTTTAAATCATTCTCTAATCCATTTCAATCGGAAGAAAACACGCAACAAAAAATTATGCAAGTGTTTGGTGGTACAAAAAAATTCTGATTGGATTGCATGAAAGAAAAAACAGTTACAAAATCACTACGCGCTCACACAATACATAACGCACTCACACATATAAGCATTGTCACTTATACAACACATTTGCGTACACACAAACGCACACACCCATGCTGCTGGGTTAAGCTGTTGATATTTATTGGAGAGCAGTGGGTTGGAGTAGGGTTCATATAAATTAATAAATAAAAAAAATCCCAAACAGAATCGGAGAGTAAGAAAGGAAATACAACGTAACAGCACAGCAGTCTCTTCAGCAGTGTTGCCATGAGCAAAAAAATATTACAACTAAAGTTTTGTAGTTTTGTTAAAATTAATATAACTATCAATGGAATTTAAATTTTTCAGTGCTTATGCCAAGTACACAGTACGGCATTTTGTGACATCGTAATAATGTGTACTAGTGGAAACGTTTGCCATATCCGATATTTTTCTTTGTGTGACATTGCTTTCTATATAAAAAAACTTAATGTGACCAGCATTGCTCACGTTTTTAAAATGACAACACAAGAAATGCCAGATGTGTACTCAGCATTAGAATATAATATTAGAATTTAAGGTTCATATTAAGCGCATTTATAGTCAGGGCTATCGTGAATAAAATTACTCGTGAAATTTTTCCCTTGAAACAATTCCAACTTCAGCAAGTAATAGGAAAAACAAAAATTCTAATTGGAAAAGGGAACAATTTCACGCGGAATTTTATTCATGATAGCACTGACTGCGTTAAAAATTACAATGCGCTAAAAATAAGAGGCGGTAAATTGTGACAATTTAAGCTTGTGATGATTTTATATTGTAATTCTCAATTAAAGGGTTAGTTAGTAAACATTGTCAAGAGTTTGGTTGCATTATAAATAAATAAAATTAGTCTTAAATGGTAATACTAAACATATAAATTGTATTTCAAATAAAATAAGGGCATGCAAAATTTATTGTTTAATTTAATTGAAAAATATTGTTAGCTTACAAACTTTACTTTTCTTACTCACACCAAAAAGAACAAACTTTAATTTTAGTGTAAAATACTAGTTTTTAGAGATTCGGGAACATGGCAACTCTATTGACTACATAACATTTTCGTGTTTGCTTTTGCTCACAAAATCAAAGTTACAAATGCATATTCAGAATCAGGGATGAAAAACTTAATCAAGTATATCATTACATAAGGATACAACATTTACGATCTAAGTCATAAAAAATATTTTAGGTTTATTACTGGTTTTTTTGGACAAATTTTCCATCGATATCTGACAAATAAGCGCCTGAAATATTTTTTATGAATAACCTGAAATATTTTTTTTGGAATAAGGCTGTTCGTATTTTAAGATATTAAAACAAATACATAGGTACTTATGTACTGCTCAATGCAGTCATAAAGCTGAATAAATTTATTACATATTTGCACTTATTCTGTAACTATTTGTCTGTCACGTCAATACAATAACAAAAAATTTGTATTTGTCTACCCGCTGTCAAAAACAACTGACTGCTATTAACAGGATTATAATACATATGTACATATTTTGTAGACCTCATAGAATAGGAGGATACTGACAATAGCATAAAATTGTTCTCGAGGGCGAGTAGACTAGCAAAAACTTTTTGGTATTATATTGACGCGATGTTGACAATTAGTTACATAATAAGAGGGATTAATACGTCATATGTCATGAATTGTTGTTTCAAATCAGTCTGCATGCAAGATCACGCTTTCAATAAATTATTCGTAAAATTAAAACTGTTTTCTTACTACATATGTATGTATGTGTTGCGATGTTTTGAAGCTGACGACTATAAATAGGAGCAACAAAATGTTTATAATTTATGGGTGTTCTGTACATCGCTGCGATTTGAAAACCACAAATTTTTGCCAATATTTTTTTATTGTTTAGTCTTATAGTGTTGTCACACTGAAAGTTAAAACCTGGGGGCAAATTACGGCATTCGATTCGTTTCGAAATTTTAAAATATTTCCATATAAAGTCTATTGAAATATTTTGTAATTTCGTTCAGTAACGAGTGCCGTAATTTGCCACCTGGTTTTAACGTTAAAACCATAAACAGCTGATTTTGCATTCACAATGGAAATTTATTAATTCAGGTTTTAACTCAGAGACTAATAACTGCTAAAAATAAAATAAATCTCTTGCAGAAATGCGTGTATTTGTTGTTGTATTTTTTCTTCTTTTTATAAAACTGTACAAATAACTGCTTTTTTTGTATGAAAAACTCGGATTTCTCACAATGATCTCTAAAATGGAAATTATTTTATATTTTATAAATAAAATTTTTTTAAATTATGGAACTTCTTATACAAAGTGAAGAAGCGCTTGGAAATAAAGCTATTATAGTATATAAAAATCGCCAAATACATTATAAGAAAAACATTTTTTTTTATAGGCAGATGGTTCGTCTATTTCCATTTTCCAGAGGCCAATGAAAATATTTTCGTTGTTTTCCTTCCAAAAAAATCTTTTTTCTATAATTTTTTGATTTTTATTGCAGCTGCATTAATTTTTAAGCTGAAAATCTTTCAATCGGTATCTATTCTTATTCACTGGCTGGCATAAGCATTATAAGCTGCTTCCGGCCAGTTTAACTTGGCAGCACTGAATTTATCACAGCGAAAACAAGGTTGCATTTTATAACACCAATTCAAAAATGATTTATAGTTGGTTTTAACAAAAGCAATTTGTATGATAAAACCAGGGGGTAAATTACCGCACTCGATACCGTTCGAAATTTTAAAATATTTCCATATAAACTCTATTGAAATATTTCGTAATTTCGTTCGTTAACGAGTGCCGTAATATGCCCTCAGATTTTAACAGTTGGTTTTGACGTTAAAACCATGTCAGTTTGAAAATACTATTAGAAGGTTTTTATAATCAGTAGCTTAAAATACTTCTTTCAACCATATATCACAAAGTTGAAAATCGTACGGGTAATATAGCAGTGTTTTTGATTTCACAAATCATACGCTTTAGAGCAAGTATTATTTTAACTGGTTTATAACACTGGGAACAGAATAGTAAGATCTGCGAGTAGTAAAACTAGAACTTTTTCAGCATGGGAAATTGAAATAACCTCAGAATAGCTGGGCGTAGACTGGAAAAGACAAGGTGAAAATGAGAATAAACTTTAACAACTTAACAAGAAACTTGGAAAGTTTGCAATCAAAAGAAATATATACAACACTATCCTTTAAGCATTAAACACATTCATCGCAGCAAGCTACCGACTACAAAATGCCAAAAATAGAATACACATGTCTATATGAGAATGATTATTTTGAAGACAGAAGGCAACATGGCGGCAGGTTGTTGTCTATGCTGATTTTGTCATTGTAGTCCAATTAAACTAATTTCTATTCCTTTGGCTGCAATGAGAAAATTCAGTGTTGCCATAAAATACAAAATATTGCATGAATGATATCGTACAATTGTTTCATTTTATTTAATATAAAATGAATATCCAAAAATTGATGTAAAGCATAAATTGGTTAATTTTTATACTTTTACGTCATATAAGTGCATTTCGAAACAGTAATTTAATTTTTATAAATGCGAAATATTTGAAGGTGGCAATACTGAACTATGTATTTATACTTAAATATGAGATGCACATGGTGCTGCTGCCGCCTCCAAAAAAATTAAGTAGCTGGCTACGAGACGACAAATGCTGCTAACGGCATTTGAAGTCGTGTGTTCGTGTAGCTTGCTGTGGTGACTGTGTTTAATCCTTTACACTTGAAATGCTTATTTAATAACAAAATAATATTTTTTATTGTCGTTGCTCTGACGTAATCGGTTATGTGTAGATTACTGAATTTTTTTAATTTCACCATTCTAAACTTTTATTAGTCAAACATTTACTCATTAAACCACTCTTCTATACAAACTTAAAATAGAAATATTAAAATATAAAATTTTTCAATCACTTAAAATATACATATATATGTATATAAAAGAACTGCCACTCGTGTTATGATAATTTAATTATTTATTTACTCCTTGCTATATAAATTGATTTAATATTTTGTTAAAATAAATAAATACAATGCAAGCAAGCGACTTGTCTAAAAAAATATATGAATAGCACTAAAATTTTTGAGTGATTCCTATACAAATTTATTTTTCGAGTTTTTTTTATAAAAGTTATTTTTTGAGTTTAATTGTTTACCTACAGTTACTTTTGATTTTATTTATTTATTTATTTTTTTTTTGCTAAAAAATTATAATTTTAAAACTGAATAAAATAGAAAAAGTAAATGTAATTTAAGTATAAAAATAAAAAAGAAACTACTATTTTTAAGCAAAAAATTTTACTAAAAAAATAAGAGTAAAAAGAGGAATAAATAAAACTCAAGGAATAAAGGCGTCATTAGTCGTTACTTTCTGTTGCTGTTATATACTGTCCCGTTCAGCTTTTAAATTTGAGTACTTACTTACTCATCAGCTGTTTTTAACCAGTATTGTGGCAGTTTTCCAGTTAAGTGATAATTTTTACAACGTCCATTGTTAAGTTTCATTATAATTTTATATTTTTTTATTTAAAAATTAAATTTTTAAATTTTAAAAGCACAATCACAACTTATTTCAAAATATTTTTTTAATATACATATGCTGTCACTTACAATTATTTAACAATTTTTTTATTTGCACAGGTTGAACCGAAACAGAACAGGGGCCCATTTTCTCAAAGCTACAAATTACAAATCTACAAGTAAAATACACACGAAACAACAACACTTTTACAAATTTTATTGTTGTTTTGTGTGTATTTTATTTGTAAAGTTGTAATTTGTAGTTTTGAGAAACGGAAAAACTAACGACTTTTATTAGATTTCTATTAATAGAAAAAAGTCAGCTGATTCGTAACAGAACAGAAAGTAAAAACTAGTTCTGCCATAACTTTTAAATTCTGAAGAATAAATAAAAATTAAGAAATAATCGGTAAAGTTGATGCATCTAAAGCAGTGATCTGCAATGAATCGTTTTTTTGCTATTCTTTCTGACTCATGAAATTTTAAATATAAATGCGTAGACATCGTTTAAACTCAATTACTCAGATTTACGCACACTTACAATAAGATTGATTTATAAGTATAGGTTGAAGTAAATATGAATGCGACGTCGTCATAATAGGCATACAACACTAACACTTATGAATCACTTCAGTTTGATATCTAATTTCAGGAAAACACTAACCCCCTTACGCAAAAAATAATTGTAAACTTAAAGTTGGTTTAACATACGAATTTTGTATGGCAAAACCGGTTTTAACGCGTGCTTTAACTTTAACAATCGTTTTTGCATAAGAGCATTATACTATTCACATTGATTCAATTCACTTAACTTAACTTAAAATTTTACCCCCATATGCAAACGTACAATTGAAGCACTCGTTAATTTTTTTTGCATATAGGGGTTAGTCATTAAACAGTTTGTAAGAAGTCTACAATAGTAGTAAATAGGATTGTTTTTAAATTCCTGCAAAAAAAGCAACAGAGAAACACATAACCTCATAATGAGAACTTTAATGTTCGTATGCGAAGTGCGCATTGTGGATCATACTTATTTTGCGTCATAAGTGTTGCTAAGTATGAGTTCGATGCGCACTTCAAACTCGTTCACTAGTTCGACCCAAGTCTACAACATTGCAATAAATATGAGATTACATAAATACAAGCAATTATAACTCATGATTTAACTCTACTCATTTTTTCACTACTCATTGCTGATCTCTAATCTAAAGATAGTCAATGTTACATGGAGTATCTTGATGTATTCCTTGAGCAGGTAGCACTTAGTTTTAGTTTAAATTTGGAAAATAATCGTTATTTGGGATTTTAAATTAAAACTAAAAAAAATTTTTTCATTGGAAATTTTTTTTAATCAATTCCCCTAGAGCTACAGTTTTTTCGCTCTCCTGGGAAAAACACATATTTAGCTGATTTTGTCGGAGCAAAGACGATATATTTATTTGATAAAATGTAATTGATTTAAAAAATAATAAAAAAAAAGAAAAAATACATCAGTTTTAAAATTTAATTTTTCCATCCCTGGCTCTTAATAAATACTATTTTGCAGAGATAGCTCACAAATAATGAGTGCACGACCGCAGAATTCATTATTTTAGTATATCTAAGAGTGTTATTGGCTTTTAATATTGAGTTTAAAAGAGATTGTGGTTAAGAAAAACAGGAAGACATTGTGGGAGTCTCAAGTTGTATTTGAGCGTTTGCATGCATTTTGTTTGCACTTTTGTAAAATGCACGCTACCGTATCCTTAAGATACTCGCACTATACATACATACATAAGTACATACATATCTATGTGCGTATGAATAAGAAAATACACATTTAGAACAATTATTCATAATCAGTTCTTATGTTATTTTTACGTTTTCATTCAAAATTCTCAAAAGTGTTGATTACGTTGATGATTAACATGATTATGACCAAGTTGTTAATGATTGTGTGAAAATTAAATAAAATCAAATCAAACCCCCAAAACAAATAACCACACAACCGAACAGCCGCAGAACGAACGGGTGAATCTATTGCAGCAAGTGCTTACGTGTTGTTGTATATATAAACATATTACTAACAATAACAAATACATACATACATACATATATCAACAACAAATACGTAGTGCATAATACTGCAAAATAACGAATGAGCTGCAGCAGCAGCAACAACAACTGTGCTTAAGTTTCATGATAAATTTACAACGCAATTTATTTGTTGTATAATTCTTACAAAAGAAAATTTAAAAATTTGTAGAAAAAGTACTACAATGTATTAAATAAACAAGAATATTTACCAAGATTTTTTTAATTTCAATAGCTATTTCAGTATATTGAAATGTTTGCAGACTTTCTGTAGTATTAAATTGTTTAGGAATATCTACATATTTTTTATCATTCAAATAACTTAATGCAGAAATGAGACATCATGTTATTAGAATTTCAACTCGTATAGTTTTGTGTAGAAACATTTTAAAGAACTGGGCTGCATCGTTTTTATTTTTCATAACCCCTAGCGGGACTTCAATCAGTACATTGCACACAAAAGAAAAACACTTCTTTTTCTTTATTTAGAGGTTCACGCCTCTAAAAAAATTTAAAGCTATGTAGGTATAATGCACTTATTCCAACTGATTCCAACCCAACTCTGTACAACTCTTATGCTGACAAAATCTTGAATCTTAGACAAGTCAAAATCGGACACTATTTTTTCTCTACGGGTCTCTTCTCGTTTTAAAACGACACATACAAATAATAATTTTATGTTGAAAGCAATGTCCAATCTTCTTAAATGTTAATTCAATTCGTTTTACCCACAGGAAACGGATTTTTATACATATATGCTACGTAATATTTTTTTTTTTTTGAAAAACATTTTTGGGCTGATGAGGTCAATTTTTGTTTGAGGTTTGATTGTTTAAGCAGTTTTAAGGCCGGTTTTTAATTTGTTTATTTTTTCATCATCTTTTTGTCGGTTTTTATCGATTTTTTAGCACTATGAATAACAGAAAAAATTATTTATAAGTTTAAAGTATACAGGAAATCAACATTAACAACCTTATGCAAAAAATAAATAATAAAAATAAAATATTACCAGCCTTATTTATAAAAAATATGAAGGCTTTATGAAGGGTTTTAAAGCCAATTTTCATACAAAATTTTTCTTACTAAACCTTTATAAAGCCTAAATAAGTTTTATAAATAAGGCTGTAACTGTGCTTGAGTCAAAATTTTTACGAAAATTTTGTTTTAACATACACTTACACTCGAATAATGTGTTTTGTATACGGCAGTTAATTTTTCGTATTTTAAAGTAAAAAATATACGAGTATTTACAAAAACCATAAATATCGTAAGCGTCTACAAATAGACCAATACAAAAAACAAAAACAAAATTCTGGCCTGTTGTATCAAAATATTTTTATTTTATTTTTAATTTTCGTAATTTTTTTTTTCCTGAAAAATTTATGTTTTGGTGCTTACGATCATTTGGTGAGATGGGATCGATAAATTTAATACAGTGAGTCAATTAAGTTTAAGTACACCCTTCACAGAAAAGAACAAACGCATGAAACATATTGTTTTTCTAAACATATAACAAAATTTATATTTATTTTTCAAATATATATTGAGGAAAATAAATTCTGTCTCTTCGTTTAAACAAAAACTTTAAATTCTAAAAAAAAATGCAAACCAACATCATAGCATCATTAAATTCATATCAAAAAAGTTTAAGTACACTTATTAAGAAATATATAAATGGGAAACGAAGAACAAAGTAAATGCAAAGTCAATATTTAGTAGGCCCTCCATTAGTATTTATTACTGCTTGTAGGCGTCGAGGCATGCTTGTAACTAATTTCTTGGTGTCATTTGCTGTTATTTCGGCCCATTCTGTTGACAAAGCATGTTTTAGAGACTCCTTGGAGCTGATGGTATGCTTTCTAATGCGTTTTTCCAACAAATCCCATACATGTTCGATGGGATTAATGTCTGGCGATTGCGGGGTGTATGTAGTTGCTTGCAATTGTATAGGAGCCATTCCTTGACCAAGTATGACGTATGTTTGGGGTCATTATCTTGCTGCAAAAGGAATGTGCTTTCTTCCAAACCCCAATAGAGACGCACTTTGTTTTAGATTTTTGCGTAGAATGTTCAAATATAAATGTTTATCCATCGAATTTTCTATAAAAACCATTTTTCCCACACCTGCTGCAGCCATACACCCCCACACCATGACGCTACCCCCACCGTATTTGACTGTAGGAATTACATTTTTTAAATGCATTTCTTCATTGGGCTTTCTTCATACTTTGTTCGCTCCATCCGGCCCAAAAATATTGTATTTAGATTCATCGCTAAATAATATATTATTCCAAAACAGATCTGGCTTATCCACATGCTCCTTTGCGAAATCCAGCATTTTTTTCTTGTTAGCAGCGGATATTAATAGCTTTCTACGCGGTGTTCTAGCATTGTAACCAGCTCTGTGTAGAACATTTCTAATTATTTGGGAGTGAACACTTGTATTTGTGCTTTTGAGTAATTCGTCCCGTAATCTAGGACCTGGTTTTTTGGGATCTGCTTTAACTGCATTTATAATTTGGCGCTCTTCACGCTTCGAAATTTTTTTTTGGACGACCTGGACATGACTTTTTGTGAAAATTTCCATTTTTTTTGTATGAATTGATAATCGTTTGCACGCTTGTGTGGTTTTTACCTACAATTTTTCCTATTTCATGCAAAGACTTCTTTTCTAAATATAGTTTTAAGATAAATTTTCTCACTTCAAGTGATATTTCTTTTCCTTTACACATTTCGCAATATCTATTGCAACGCCAATACCCAACTATAAAAACTCTAAACTAAAAATGCTTTAAATTGCATTGCTTCATTTTATTCACAAAGAATTTTTTGTAAAAGCCGTTATATAGAGAAAAACAGAAGAGAATAACTCTCAAGCTGAGAGTGTATGTAAACTTTTTTTGCATCGTAATTAGTACTCTTTGGAATTTTTTATGTAACTCTTTTTTGTACAAAGCCAACAAGAAAAATATAAATACCATTCTGAAAACAAAGGTCTTGCGCAACATTTTTAACAAAAACAAAACTGATTTTAAGAACAAAAATATGATAATTTTGTAATTTTTTAGTTATTAGTATGCTGTACTTAAATTTAATTGGCTCACTGTATGTATTTAATTTTTTATATATATGTATATCAAGCCTTTAGATTTTATCTTAAGCGACATCTCATCCAAAATAGACTTTTATGTTGTTGTTTTATGCCAAAATCGTTGATAACTTTTAAGATAAGTGCTGTAAAATTATATCATTATATATCATTAACTTTAAAATCAAATCGAACTTTTTGAGTTATGACGTTGTTGTTTTAGTAAATGTGCAATATGTCAATTACAGTACTCTCCGAATGTCTTTAATCCTTTCATAGGCTTATAAAAGTCATTCTACTAGAAATATTAAAAATTGTCTGTAATTGTCTTTTTTAATATTACTCAACAAAATCAAGGAGGGAGGGGGTGGGCTCCCTAAATAAAAAGTGTTTAGCTCCACGAAGATGGGCAAGAATTATATAAACTTTTTAACCGATATATCGGCGATATTTCTGATTTGCCGATATATCGATATCGGCGATATTTTACTGTCGATACGGCGATACTTCTTAAATTTTTTAGAGATGTTTTGAACAAACAATTCAATTTTCAACCATTTTTTTGCATAAAAACTAAGGGAAATAACATATTAAAAGCAGAACATAAAGTCTAAACAGAAAAATTAAACGTTTCTTTTGTTTTGCTTTCCACCATAGTAGTGAAATGTTCTCTGAATGCTAAATCAGGTATGTATTAAAAAAACTAATTTGTTTTTTGTTAATTTCAGAATGAATTCATATATCAATTATAAATACTAATAATCTCTTGCACTATAATTTTGTATAATAAAAGGTTTTGTTAATTTTAATTTAAGTTCAGTTTCAATATGCGTATCGGTATCGGAATCGGTATCGTCGATATTTCTTTTTGAGTATAGGTATCGGTATCGGATCGGCAAAACGGCGTATCGTTACATCCCTATTTTTAACTCTTTAATACGCACAGGCAATATGGGGGAAATGGTTGCCTAGAAATAAAATGACATCCTTATATTGGCATAAGTTAGTTAAGTCATAGGAAATTATAAAAAGCCTAAAATTTAGTATAGTAACTTCTGGGTCTTACTTTCAAATGTTTGTTTTTAATAGTTCAGCTTTTAACTCTTTCAAAATCGTTACCAATACAAATAAATATCTTAAGCGATTTATTATGAAAATAATTGGCTGTGGTAATATTTTCCCCACAAAAACATGTGTAACCAGATGACCTTTTTAAAGCAAAATTCAATGTAATGATATGAAATATAATCTAATGTTTTTTTTTTAACTTTTGCTTTATAATAAAACATATTTACATATGCAGATATGTATCAGTCTATAAATATGCTTAAATATAATACTCAGATCTATATCCGTAAATAGATCTTTATGTATAAAAATTATTTATACATATATTCATCCGCTTGTCTGAGTTACATTTTGCATTGGCATAACTTAAAGATACAAAAACCTAACACACATAATATGTATGCATATAAAAGAATAGAAAAACAGTCTGCATACATACATATTTACATAAAGGCGGACAATATGCAATACTGTTAGTACAGATATGTATGCAGTACGTATCTAATATCTATTATTTCTACTTCTAACAAGGTTATTTTTGTAATACAAAACATTATACAACAATGCCCAACAATAATATTATAAAAGCAATGAAAACAACAACAAAACTTACAATTACATCAATACGAATATGTAAAAAAAAAACAACTAATACTAAATAGCACACTTACACGAATGCTTGCGACGAAATGTGTAAATTTCTTATTAAAATTAAAAAATTCATGAATCTAATGCATAATGTAAAAGACTGCAATGCGCTTATGCTCGTAAAAATAACCTAATTATAATATACAGAGATTTTATATTTTTTTCAGTGTAATATCGCTTCTTCAATAACTTGCCTCAGAGGGCTATTGTGAATTACACTTATTGTGATTATGCAAAATAGTGTCTCAGCTGAAACAAAAAGTTAAATTCAAAATAATATACAAAAACTTTTGCAAACAAATTTAACATATGGCTACGACTGAATTAATATTCAAGATAAAATCTTATTGGAACTGAGAAAATAAACTAAAGTGGTTTCATCATGTAACGGAATTATTTTCAATATAAATATTTAGCTCCAACGTGATATCTTCCCTATTTTTTTTCTTTTGTTACATTTTGCAAATTGAGAATTTTCCTCTTTAAGGGAAACCAAAAAGTGTTGTTTAGGACCAACGACTTATTTTGTAAAAATTTGCTAGTATACATACATACATTTGTATGTATATGGGTTTTTAACTGCTTTAGTTCTCAGTGAAGTTTTAAGACACTCGTATCCAAAAAAGTAGCCAACTAAATATTTTTGTTCCAATGTAAATGTTTTTATTCTTTCGCAATTTTCTTTGTCACTTTTGTATAATTGCATTAACTTAATAGACATACACGCAAAGAAAAAATATGGTTGAGATTACCATAATCAAACAGCAACATACTATGGTTAAATTATATGGTTGTAGTTAAATCATATTATTGTCAATAGAAAAGCAAAATTTTAATAATATTATTATCTGAGTTAATAATGATATTATCAATAAAAACAATGAACTTTGTTACACCTAATCTTATTATTGTAATTATGACAACACTATTGCTAGATGCGACTAAAATATAATTGAACCTCACCATGCCATGTTCTTATATTATAATAATATTGTTAAATACAACAACAGTATTATTTAATATAATAATAATATTTTGTTTTCATATCATATCTTTTATTTAAAACAGCTGTGCGATAAATCCGAAATAAAAATAAATTAATATTATTGAAATAAAATGTATGTATAGAAATACTTGCATGTGTGTGTATACTCGAAATACAGATACGTCTGGATAAAGAGATAAATATATGTACATATATTTATGTTTTTATTTATCTACCCTTTTGTTTGTTTGTACTTTATTTATTTATTTAACACGACGCGTGCAATACCGATAGCTCACAAACGAAACACTGACCTGACAGAAGAGGTTTCTGAAAATGATTTTTTTTAAAACTTAACATAGTATGGTTTTGGATAACATTCTACTGTTATTTACATTATATTATATTTAAATAATAACAAAAATTATGTTGCAGTCATAAATTTTTAACAAAACTATATTGTTAAACTCTAACCATATCAGACTTTTTTATGAATATAATAATGTAATTATTAAATTCAAATATTACTTTGCTTAACGTAACAAAATTTATGTTTCAAATAACAATAACTTGTTTTCAACGACCACACATTTCTTTTCGAGAACATAATATTGTTTTCTCAACCATTCTACAACCATATCTTTTCTTTGCGTGTACGTACATACATACATACATAAATTGTGTTTTTAATTTAATTTATTTATATCTATTTGTGCATTTAATTTATTTATTTTTTTTTTGGTTTTTTAAAGCAATACTAATATTTTTACATGCAAATACTAATTTAATGATATATAATAAATTTTAAATTGAAGGCCTGTCAAATTACGGGCCCTTTTCTCAAGGTATAATTAAAAGCTGACAAGTCCCTTAACTGTTAGTTTTGTATGAAGAACTTTCCGTTAAAGTTCACTTTAACTCTTAATAATGCATTGTGAAAGGGAAGGTAAATGAAAAGATTTTTAAATATTTTTAATCAAAACTTGTATTATTATTTTTTTTTAATAACTAGCCACAGAAGAAAAAGAATCGATATAAAACTTGTCAACTAATTAATTCCTTAAGGCAGGTTCTAGATTTAACACATCTCATTGCGATTGAAAATTAATTGCATAATTGCTATAATTAAAATAGTCTGCAATACGTTTTAAATTAGTAAAAATATCACTTACTGTGGCAACTTAAATACTTTAAAGAACTCTTGTAAATTACACCGTACAACAAATGCAAACTTTCTCTAAAATAATGAAATTCAAATTGCTGATTGTTGCTGAGGGGATTAAAATCTACATGCGTATTGACTTTTTGTAAGCTTAACCTTAAAGCTTCATTTAAAAGTATGTTGAAGTTCATTTTCTTTCGCATAGAAAAGAAAAAAATGCTACCTTACACTTTTGTCATAGAATGTGTTCATGAAGTTTCTTTAAATAGTATAAGAACATTTTTGTGGAACACTTTAACTATGTAACGCAGTGATGGTCGTTTTGTCTTCCTTTCTGGAAACGTACAAAAAACACCTTGATTTAAAGTCAGGGCACGAAAATAAATGAAAAGTAACGTTTGCTTTCAATATATTTAAACAGAAACAAAATCAGTAACTTTCTAAAATCGGCCCAAAACTATTGAAACTATTTTCGAAAATTCAAGCTTTAAATTAAATTTTCTATTTAAGTATAAGTTTTTAATGATCTCATAAATTTAATTTTTTCAATTATCGAATTTTCAAAATTGTGTTCGAATTTAATAAAAATTAAATTTTTACTCTTGTAACTTATAAGCTTAGGAATAAATATTGAGGTTAAAAACAAGAAAAAAATTTTATTTGAAAATTCGGAAATATATATATGTATGTATAAATATGTATGTGTATATTGTTGGTCTCAAGTAGAAGGACCCTAACTCGAATAATTGTAACTTTACAGGAGAAATGTATTTTTTTATTGTACAACAACTGCTTGTAAAAGTGTTCTTTTTTACACAATTGCAATTAATTTTTGTGATGAGGTGTATTTGTGTCAAATTGTGCCACTATTTTGAAAGCTGTTTGGTCTCTAAAGTAGTATATGTGCCGAAGTCAGAGGAAAATTAGTTAATATATGGATTCTAAAATATCCGAGTTTCATAAATATATTAAGAATATTTAAATAAAAAATTGCTTTCTCCAGAGGCGGCGTTGAACATTCCTTAATTGTGAAATTTTTAAAACAACATATCGGTGGGTTTTATTAGTAACAGCTTATATTATATCCCAGCAAAAAACGTTGCTTACTAAAATTTAGAAAAGTGTATGTAATACGCAGACGTAAGTACTTACGATTTGACTGAAGAGCCCATTATTTTTGTTTGAGAATTTAAAAATGTTTAGGGTACCCTTTACTTTTTGCCTACAAACATCCAACAGTTAATAGATTATTGTTTGCCTAAAGGTATTCAAAACTTAATGGGTTATTTTTTGTTTAAAAATATGCAAAAGTTGATATATTACTTTTGCCTAAAAGCATTCAAAAGTTAGTGGGTTATTTCCCAGTAAAAAAAGAGACTCCAAAAAAGTCATGAAAATGTAGAGTTTACGATGCGGAAGTAGTGCAAATTTCGATCCGATCTAATGATTTTTACATAGGGTTGTCATTGCAAAAAGTTTTCTTGTGAGAAATTTTTAGATATTTTAATTGAACTGTAGTGAATTTTAATCAGAATAATTCATAGTTAGGCTCAAGTTCAGTAATTTCAATTCTTATTGAATGAAATATTTTTTATTAATTAATGTGAGTTTCTAAAGAAGAGAAGAAAAATTAAACTTAGACTTTAAGCTGGGGGAAATACCGATACTTTTCTGTGCAGCCACGCACTTCATCAGCACCCTAGTCTATCTACTTGGGTAGAGATTCTTATTAACATCAGCTATTTAACTTAAATCTACAATGAACGGAATATGAGAAACGATTGTTGTGTATACAATTGATTTACCTTTGGTAAACACATTTATAAGTATCACTATTAATTTTCTGTTTTTTCCAATTTTTCATTTTTCTATTTAGGTTAGCACGAAATTATTTTACTCTACCTCAGTTTTCTTTTTAGATGCCTGGTCACTGAATTGGAAGCGGTATTAAGAAAAATTCCCTTTTTTGTGTTCTATGATAATATTTTCATCTAGAAAAAATGGTAAATAGTTACCTATTTTAACAATTCGTTTCTTTTTATACGAATTTAAGCCCGAAACAGTGTTTTGATGTAAATTTAAGCAAATAACTTTTAAATTTTAGACTAAAAATAATTCATAAATTTCTTTAAAAAAATAATTTTTTTTTTAATTCTGGTGAGTATTTTCTAACACTATGGAGGAGTTACAAGGTTTTGTGTGACTAAAATAAGCTTCTACATGGTTTTTTGCTCACTCTCGGCAAATTAAAAATATCGATTTTTTGGAAGCAATGAAAATGTACTTCCGCTAGAATGACTTCCATTTTTTTCACTGGGTATTGAAATATGTTTATTGCAGAATATGCGATCTTCTTACGATCAATAAATTGTTGTCTATATTATACATATGTATAGATATATAGTACAGTAATAACTGGAGAGTAGTAAAATAGTAGTTTAGATTAGTTTTAAGTAAAAAAGTGATTATTTTATTTATTACGTTACAGTCATTATTATACACCCAAAATTGTTAAATAAATAAGTACCAATCATTACTTTGTAAGCCATTAAAAGAGCACTACCCATTTCAAGTTCTCGATAAGGTTTTCCTGGGATATATCTCATTTCGAATTTGTGATATTAAATTGTTACGTTTTAAATGCTTTTTGGAAAGTTCTAAAATAAATTTTGAAAAATATGGACGTATAAACATAATTTCTTTTAAACAAAAACACAAATTCTATTTTAGGACATGGGTTGTTATTAATGAAGACCTCACATATAAAGTTATGAGATTTAAATGAGCTTTCGAATATTATTTTAATTGACAACTAAAAGATTTGACGCAAGAAAGAATAAGTTAGCGACCTACTTTTTAAAACCTTCCCTAAACTATTTCACTTGTAGTGAAGCATGTTGCTGAAAAACATAATATAAATTTTTAATAAAATTTATATATGTTTAAATTTGATATGTCATATACACACATACATACATATATATCCATAAATACGTTTTGGTCACTACCTGAGTTCCTTCCTACAAAAGCATTTTGAAACCCATTGAATTTCTTTTCATATACATATGTATAAGTGACCAGAATAAATCAGCCAAGAAATATTTTTATAGCACAACGCATAAATTAACGCAATAAACATGTTAAACGAAAACAAATCAAATTAAAATTAAAAAAATTCTAAATTGTTTTTGTTTTATTAAAATTTTGCTATTTTTGGCTTTTATAATTTTTTTTTATTGCAAAGCACCACACAAGATCATTATGGCATTCAATGAGTTAAATTGAGAAATTGATTTGAATTTCATTAAAAATATATTTACTTAATATACATACATTGTATGTATTTTTGTCGCTAATCGTACGTAATTGTAGTGTTATGAAATCAAAAATTTTTATTATATAACAAATAATTATTTATTTAAACAAAACGTCAATAAAACTCGTCTGGCAAATGATAAGTTATGAAATGGATTTTATTTCCCTAAATGACTTTATATTACAGAACTGCTCGTAAGAAAAAATTAGTAGTAAATTGTTTTGTTTCTATTTTTTTTTCTAATAAAAATTATGCAATAATTATTGGTTTGCATGACATAATCAAGTAAATTTTTTCTATATTTTTTCTTGTGCAACTACAATTTAAGTCCTCCTCTTAAACACTTCTACAAACATGCAGTAATTCAGCAGAAATAAAAATCTTTTTGTTTTTGCGTTTGCATAATTTGTTTCCCAGTCTTGTACAGGGTGAGATTTTTTGCAGGGTGCTAAAATAAAATTTGTCTAACTTGTGATGGTCATAACATGAAAATCAAGATTAATCGAAACGAAATAAAGGACTTAATAAAAAATATATAAAACTTAGAGAAAAAAATAGGAAAATATGTTTAATTTAACTCATTAATGCTCCATTTAATAATAAAATCATTAATACTTAATTTACATTGAAATTTTTTTTATGAAATTCCATGAATTTTTTTAACAAAACTTTTTCTGTTTCCCAATTAAATCGCCATAAAAGAGAACGCCATAACGATATAGATTGAATCTCGTATGCATTTTTGGAAATTTTATTCATATAAGTTGCTCTTCCAGGCCTCTTATTGACAAATAAAAATTTTTCTTTCAACGAATTTCATAAAACTGCTTAATCTAAATTAGGTAAAACAGAAACAATTGTTAATTAACTTAAAATAGCTCGTCAATGTCATTTAACCAGTTTTAATTGAAAAACAAAATTATTATTAAAGAGAAATCAACTAAAAAAATTATGATTGAATTGAAGTCTTGTTCATATATCTATGCTAAATGTTTGTTAACAAACAAACATAAAATGAAACGCCGAAAAAAATCACCCTACATTATGCCAGATATAAAAAATATTAAAAAGTAGAATTGAATAATGCACTTATAATCTTATACATACAGACATACATTTATATATACACTTAAAGATATTCTCATATTTTTCATTATTTTTTAATTGTTGTGTTATTGTTAATTTTCAAGTAGGCAATTGAGTACAGTGAGAACCGAAAGTTAAGATCCGAATGTTTTTCTTATAGTACATATATAAAAGTTTCAGAGAAAAATAAATTTTTTATTATTTGGTGTCTTAATTAAATTTGAAATTAATATTATAATTAAATTAAAATAAAACTAAAATTTATTATACAAGTTAAAAAAAATAATAAAATATCGAGCCATAACCACGAAAAATTATTAAGCGTTATTTGTTTGAATTTTGTTTGTTGTATTTTCGTAAATAAATAATCGATTTTCGTCTAAAAATTAAGTTCGAAAATTGTGTCACTTAAGTTTTTTTGGGGTTACTACTACCCCCAAGCTACTGCCGATGAACCCTTGGTATACGTGTGTGATTGATATTTTACCATCAATCATATCAATCATCATTTAAAATAAAAATTTATAAAATAAACATGCGTTTGACAACAAAAAAATTATTTATAGGATTGAAGAAATTAATTAAAAATGTATTTTCTTTATACACTATTTTTTTAGAACTTATTTTTTGTTTGTTTTATTTCCTTTTTTGTTTGTTTTACTTTCTTTTTTTCAGTAAAACTTCAAATTTAAAAAAAATACATATCCATTGGTCCATTTTGTGGAGGGCTGAAGGAACAACTTTCACATTTTCAACATACATAATTTTTTTAATATTTTTACTTTCAAAAAGTGCAGAATTCCTTGTATGTTCGCGAGGATTTCATTT
The DNA here is from genome assembly GCA_905220375.1 of Tachina fera. Taxonomy (NCBI): domain Eukaryota; kingdom Metazoa; phylum Arthropoda; class Insecta; order Diptera; family Tachinidae; genus Tachina; species Tachina fera. Next base: position 66,714,654 of record LR999964.1, read on the forward strand.
TTGCATAAGACTTAAAGATCAAAGATTCGTTTTGAGAATAAACCCAAAAATATTACTCAAATGAGACTATTAGTTGGAGCGCTAATACGGCATTATTACGGATTATAGGACCCATGCTATGAAAATGGGTCTAAAATAAAACTACTACTATAGAAGTTATAATGATCGGGAGAAAAATCTTTAGATTCGAGGCTCCTCGAGAGTAAGGCATTAGGTGATAACTCGACCTTTATCTCTTTTAAAGCTTTGCCAGATTATAAAACTTTTAACTCACACTGTAACAAAACGTCTACGTATTTGCATGTACGTACTTACACTCCTAAATCCGTATATAGTCAGTCACTCGTACAACACACACGTACATACAATTGTTTATTGCAATTTAAACAAATGAAATATTTTGTTGTAAGCTGAGTGATGGCTGGTTGTGTGATTATACCAGTTACCTAATCTAGTACATGCTCGTAGATATTGTACGAATATTTTAAATAGTTGTAATTCTTTCATAACAAATTCATGATTACGTTGGCAATTTTTTTGCGCAAAAAAATGTGAATAACTATAACAAAATCCAAAATAAAGGCAATGCAGCAATATAGTTGTATGAAAAATAGAGCAGATTCTTTGTTAAACAAAATATATGAAAATTTATACCAGTAAGATGGGATATCAATTTTCAAACATAAAGGTGATCAAAGAAGCTCTCTTCCAACGAATAGTCGAGAAAGAAGGAATTTGGGAAGAAATTTAAGGTGTCGTTCTTTTTACACTACACTTGGGTCGAAGTCGTTCACTACTTCATTTTAGATACAAACGCATGATCAAACCCATTTAAATTACATGGGCTTGATTATAGGTTTTTATCAAAAATTAAATAGCAAACAATAGACTTGGGTCGAACTCATGCAGTATATTGTTTTTGACATAAACTTATGATCAACCCCATTTAAATTATATGGCTTTGATCGTTAGTTTGTATCAAAAACGAGCTACTAAATGCGTTCGATCCAAGTCTAGTAAACGGTTTCGAACCAAGTCAATGGTGTATTGCAGATAAAGGTTAATATTGAAATAGACTTGTGTCGAGCATCTTCACTAATTAATTTTTGACTAAACCCGATGATTGAACCCATTTAAATTATATGGGTTTGATCTTTGGTTTGTGTCAGAAACGAGCTACTGAACGACTTCGATCCAAGTCTTAACGAAGTTAATAATGTAGATATATTGAATTTCTTTATCTTAACTGGAAAACTGGATTAATTTTATGTTACATTAATTAAGCAACACATGATATAATTTGCGAAACTAATTGTGTAATTGGCATTTAGAACCTAATATTTAGTATATTCTCCATCATGCTCAACAGTTTCGTTTATTGATATTACGAAAATATTTAAGAAAAATTTAACACAATATCTTGCTATAATCGCAAATAAAAGATGTGAGGTATCTTAGGACACACAGTTAGACCTATGCTGCTATGTATATGTATATGAAACAAATTTCATTTGTTAAATAATAATGCAAGAAAATTGTATTATGTGATGATGTAGAATTCGCAGGATATATTTCAAAACGATCCCATTTATTTCTAATATTTTATTTTCTAACTGTGTACTATTGTGCTCATGTACAAATCAATACAAAAACCAATTGAGCAATCGTTCTCATTGTTTTTGTTTCACTCTCTTCACAGAACGAAACAAAACTAAATCAAACATCTTGCTTCGTTTATTTAATTTTTTATAAGTACAAAGAAATCAAAACAAAAATAAATTTATAACTGTAATAGTGTCGATAATTATTGTTACGAAAATCACGTCCTAACTCCCCATGTCGTGGCATAGAGAGCATAGCTCTAAAAGTTTATACGAAATAATTCTCGCGCTTAAGTTTGTCAATTGTCAATTTTTGTAAAAAAAAAATTTAAGAAAATTTTGCGCCTTAGCTTTTTTTTGCCGTTATGGCTCGACATTTGTATATTGCAATCTATATTTATATAAAGCAAATGAAGCTCTAAAACAAAGCTAAACAGCATAAACTTTTTTTGAAATAGTTTAAACTTGTAAAAAAACGAAGAAAGAACAATTACGAAAAATTCTACAAGAATCACAAAAAAAAACAATCACCTGGGGGTAAATTACGGCATTCGATACGATTCGAAATTTAAAAATATTTCCATACAAACTCTATTGAAATATTTCGTAATTTCCTTCGATAACGAGTGCCGTAATTTTCCCCTGAGTTGTGAAAATACATATGTATGCACCCAGCAAAAAATTTCAAAAAAGGTAATCGGGTTTAAAATTAAGCATTTTTGGTGGAATCACTTCCCCACTGGATTACCAACTTAATGATTTTAACAAGGCGTGAGACTAAAATAATCGATTCTTGAGAAGTACTTAGTTTTTTTTTATTTGGCAACTTGTTGACGTAATCTATTTAAACTAAAAAAAGTCATTCTCCTCATTTAGAAACTTGTGCGTAATTTTTTAAAATTTTAGGTAATGTGATTTGTAAGCGAGTAATGAAATTTGGTAATCAGGAAGGTAATATGTAATTTTTTGATGGATATATACACATATATTTTTTATATACATATGTAAATACATACATATGTGCATACATTTTTTTCACAATTATTTTAATTGTATTACAACGGAAATTTTGTAAATTTTGAGCAACAGTCACCTGCTATATAAAAAAGCAATATTCTGTTCGATAAACATTTTCGCTACTCAAATATATTAAGCTGTTGTTACCATCTCATAATACGAATTTGACATGCGATATTAAATTTTCATTTGCCAGCAAATAAGCAACATTCAATGTAACACAAAAAATGGGTTTATGTAATACATATGTATATAAATGAATAAAATATTAGCTATATTTCTTAACAAAATATAGTTACGCAATTCCTGTTTATTTTCAGCAAATAGAGAACATAAAATTGTTTATTATTCCAATTTGGCAAAAGTTTTGCTGTAAACACTTATTTAGGTCAATGCTAAATATACGTTAATATGTAAACACATATTTGAGATCATATACAAACATACTATACATTAATAACACATACATTCGTAAATAATAACCCTGTAGGAAATGTTAATAAAACAGTATTGCTTCACTATATACTTTGTCACCAGTACTACTAACATTCTTAGGTCTACGAAAAATTTCTTATACAAAGGAATGAGAAATATTTTATTACACAAATTTCGTGAATTTTACAAAAACAATAAAAATAAAATAAGAATAAAAACCGTTTTGTTTTATTTTTTCTCTTATTTCTTTTCCTGTCATTGTGCAGTTTTTTTATACATGTATTTGGGGTATTCAAATGGTACTCATAAACTAACACGTTTTAAAGTAATAAAACGAAAAAATATGAGTACTGTGAGCAACCCATTATAATTTACAATTAAACCATTGGGGTATTCAGAAGATACTGCTTGGAGCAACCCCTTATAATTTACAATTATGAATATTGCACTAATTTGTATTTTGGTTTTAGCACCTTTGTACATTGCTTACTCTCTCTCTCTCTCAATTCCTTTCGTAAACTCACGCATTTATACATGTAGTTATGACAAACAATAATAATAGTTCAGAAAGTCTTATTACTTTGAGCCACATTAACAATTTTTTTAAACTATGTTAAGACATTATGACACTTAGGACACTTAAGACACCCTTGTGAATACTCCACATGTGTTTTTCTTTATACGAAATTTCGAATATAACAAAAAATACTTTTCGAAAAAAATTTGTAAAAAAATATAAAATTTTGTTATCTACAGGCAAAAAATTATTTTGTGATATAAATACAAATACAAATACCTTTCTAATATCTACGAAGCATAAAAATAACAAATATTTTCGTAAAATTAACCAAATTTTTCGTTTATTGCACCTATGAACTATTTTTAGTACACTAACCGCCATTAACACGAAGTTAAGCTATACTAACTTTATCTGAAAGTTTACTAACTTTCAGTTAGCTTAAACTTTTGTTTTAACTGAATATTTAAAATATCCGTAACAATAAACAAAAGTTACTGAACTTGCTGTTATCAATAATTTTAAATGAATTAAACAATGAAAGTCAAAATATAAAAAAATAGTAATTAATTATATATTGGAAAATTGAAAGATAAAATTAAGTAAAAAAAAACTGGAATACTTCCATCAGAAGTTTCTTCTCAAACACCAACTTTTCGTACATCAAAAGTGTTGAAGGAACAAGTTTCAGTATGAGAAAAAAACAAAGTTACTCGTATCAATGGTCGAGGAAAAAGGAAGTGTTTATTTAACTGGTGTTGGTCTGTGCAGCAGTTCCCACAAAAAATAAGAGCAAACGAATATAAAAGCAATTATGGAAGATGCAGTCACAGTCCTAAACAATTGTTATGAAGGCGATTGCAAAATTGTTTTGAATATAAAAAAATACATATATTTTTTAATAAACGATATAAGAAGCTGTACAATAAAATAAGTTTTATACTTAAGAGCTACATATTTACATTCATATTATATAACGTCCCAGGCGGAGGGGATTAGCGATGTAGCGTCACGAATTGTACAAAGACATCAAAAATAACGTTACGTAATATGTGAATAAGGTGTTATAATATTTTGAGAAAATTGACTTTGAACTATTTTATTCTAATTAAAACCCATATGCTTTTCAATCCCAAACAAAAAAATTTTATATAAATTGTTATAAGATGTTTATTGTTTCGCCAGTAATAACACACAAATAAGGCTTTTTCAAAATATGCAAAAAATTATGTTTATTTATGTTTCTTTATTTGTATTTATTTGTATGTATTTCAAACATACTTTCCTCCAGTTAAAATTTAAACAAATAACGGCCCTTTTCACAATGTACAATTAAAAGCTAACAGGGACTTTAACGGCAAGTTTTGTATGAAGAACTGTCAGTTAAAATTCATGTTAACTCTTAATCATACATTGTGAAAAGGGACGTAAATTATTTCAGTTAAATTTAACTGAAATTTTTTAATTAAAATTTTAATTTACGTCCCTTTTCACAATGTATGGTTAAGAGTTAACGTGAACTTTAACTGACAGTTCTTCATACAAAACTTGCCGTTAAAGTCCCTGTTATCTATTAACCATACATTGTGAAAAGGTTAACAAATAACTGACCTATATGTTAGCCAGATTGTACAAACTGTAGTTTAAATTTCAAGTTTAGTATTAACTGTAGTTTAAATGTTTTATTGTTAACGGCCCTGAGTGAAAAATGACGATATAAATTTTAGAACAAAATTCTTGATTTAAGATTGCAGAAATCTTAATATTTTAATCTTCAAATTTGATTAGTAAGATCTCAAAATTAGGCATACATTATTAATTTATGTAATGAATTCTTAAAATCAAGAACGTAATCTTAATTTTAAGATTATATTCCTTCATTTTTATATTATTTATATTTATATTTATATTTTTTATATTAACTTAATCATCGAATTCAGAATTCTTGAATCTTGAATCTTGAATTCTATTTCAAAATGAGATTTTATTCAAGACTAAAGTCTTAAATGCAATATTAAAAAATATAAGATTTTATTCTTCAATCAATATTGAGATGATTTGATTTTGAGCGTAAAATCTTGATTTTAGCACTTTTTTCCCTTAGTATATATAGTTCTGTTTTAACAATAATGAAAAATGAAAAATTATAATGAAATGAAAAATTATAAATGCTGTGGTGCATTACTTTCTCGTTTCTTATCTTTCGTTACCTTTTCCTGCTAGCGTGTAGACGTTACGTTGACAATGTTGCCAGCGGACAAAAACGATGTCATGGAGACACTTAATCCCGAGCTTCCTACAGGGTATATTTATATGCATGATGGTATGTTACTTAATTATGATATTGATACGAAACGAAAAATTAAAAAGTAAAGAAAATTTCAATGCATTTATGTAAATAATTGGCAGCAACATTTTTGATTCACATTAAAGAAATTTAAAATATATGTACATACATACATATACATATGTATGTATGTATAAAATTTACCTGTCTAAATAATTATTAAATTCAACTTTCCATATGTAGGAATATGTGGATATGTTTAATGGTATATAAATGTCCAAATGATTATTTACATAATAGTACATAAGTATGTATATAAAATACAATGTCAGCTTTCTCACTTCGTGTGTGTAAATTATATTCTAAAGATACGAGAACAAGTATTTTGTTTTGTACATAAGTATTTAAATTTCAAATTGAATAAACATCAGATGTTTACATAACAAAAGTTAATTTATAAAAAACTCATACAAACGGCAAACAACTAAAATCAAAGAAGAACAGAAAAAACTCAACTATGATACGTTCTAGTGGTGGAGGCATGGGCCACGAATGGCATGGCATCATAATATATATATATATATATGTATGTATACATAGTATATGTTTTATCTACATATTTTTAATGCCGGCAAAACAAATTTTATAGTTCAAGAAAGAAAAAAACCAAAAATTAAAAACGCGCGCGATGTATCAAAACAATAATATCTGCTATTTGTTTGAAACGATTTTTTTATCTTAGTTTGTACAAACAAAACATAAAATTGAAAACCAGCAGCGGCGATAAGATACTTATTTATACCAGGGATGACATTGAGAATTTTAAAATTGTACCAACAACTTTAAAGAATTTTACTTTTTTGAGCTTAATTTTACGAAAGAAAATTTTTTAGTTCAAATTACATATTTTTATTAAAACAATTGTATTGTTTTCACAAATTTGCTTGCAAGTTGGGATGTTAAAACATATGGTTACACATGTTTAAGTTGAAATTTAGGTTATACAAATTAATAGCATGAGCAGTTTACATATTTTCATTTTCTCGCTGCGTTTTGCTTTTACAGGAAGGACTGTTTCCAAGTGACAAGAATATGAGTTTCATTGTTCAAAACTGAAAATTTACACATACAGTCGTTTTAAAATAAATGCGGAGTGAAATTGGGGATAACCCCAATACCTAAATACGCTAAATTAGTCATTGGTGTACTATTGTACTTTCCGAGTTTGAATAGTACCAACTTTGACCAACCCTGAATTAGACACTCATTTTCGCTTTCTTTTAAGTACATACCTTTGTGGTTATATATTTTAAAATTTGTTTTAAGAAAATGTTGAACTGAAGATAAATATTTAATTAAAGAAGTATACAAATAAATAATGAGCATCTGTATCTAATCGAAATGTTAACACTCCACTCACACAGTCGTGTCTTCTAACACGTACACATGAATCAGTGTTGTCAACTCGGTGCTTTTCGCACCGTTTTTAGTGCTTTTTGAAAATTTCGACGCGAAAAATTTTTTAGTTAGTGCTCAGTGCTTTTTTAAATTAATTTCGGTGGTTTTTGTTTCGAGTCGGTGGCACTAAACCAAAAATTCGAAAAAAAATTTCCTCATCTATTTTTCTTTCCAGGAAATCTATATATAAAAAAACAAGCTCAGAACTTAAATGGAGCATTTAAAAAAATTCTAGTAAGATTGTGCAAGCCTTGGTTGAAGGAATAAGCGCCATGTTACTCTCAAACTTTAACATTTAAAGCACAATTATTATAAAAAATGTTTTGCCACACAACAAGAAAGACAGAATAGAAGTATTTACCCAAGTATAGTGTAACATCGAAATTTTGTCTAGTCTAGGGAAAATATTGAGTCCACTATCGAGTTCTCAGTTGATATGGACTCGTTTGAAGCATTATCAAAAGTTGCATTCCCATCAAACTTCTGTCACTTCCATATTTAAACGCAGAAGTTGATCGCGTTTTTTTCTTTGACTTTATTTAAGTCTAAAATATGTAACAGATTGTCCTTACACTTGGTTCACGCTTTGTTTATTTATAACAAGGAATGGTAACTATATTTCCCAATGTCCAGTCTTTTTTATTTTGGTTACATTTTTCTAAAATATTAATAAGTACATACATATGAATATTTTTTTAACTTGATAAACTTGCAAATCATATATTTATATTGGGTTTGCTGCACAACACTTTTAAAACCTTTTTTATTTCGATCATAATTTATTTACTTTTTCACATAGTTCAGTCTCAGCCAAAATAATGTTTTCACAGCTTAATATAATAAAATCCAATTTTATTTAAAAATTTTTTAACTACTAAGACCATCGAGTTCAAAATGTAACCTCAGAAACAATTTTCTATTATTTCTAATTTGATTGAATTCGAAAAATACGTTTATTTCCTGACGAAAAATTATTGATTTGATTTGAGAATTGACTGATTCTTATAGCGTAGACAGACGACAGCGTTAATTTGCATTAAAAGCTAATTAAAAATTTACCCTGACAGACGACCGTATTTGAATTAAGTGAACAACTAACAAAATTTGTGCATCCCTTTCGTACACACACACTTCGATAATTTTCCTTGGAAATCTTAAAATGGAACAAATTTGTGTCGAGCTTTTAATATTTCTTTTTCTAAAAACAATTAAAATAACTTATATTCCCTGACTTTGAATCCATTTTAATTTTGAAAATTAAAAATTAATTTAATTTTGATTGACTTTTGACGGTATTACCATATTGAAATAACTAAATTCAGTATTAATTCAATTTCATTTACTGCATTTACGGTAAATCTAATGCGCATTAGGATGGGGATAATTCACAAGTTAATTTGAATTAAGACAATTAATGCAAATTAACGCTGTCGTCTGTCTATGCTATTATACAATTAAAATGTGTATCGGATGCTTCAAATTTATAGTTTTAAAAATCTAATGCAAAGTCAACCGATTACTATATTTTTTATATGCATATTTGTGTATAACAATTTTTTTTAAATTGTTTTAATAATTAAAAATTTAGTGCTTTTTTACTTAAATTACGCGCTTTTTTAGTGGTTTCAGTGCTTTTTCAAATTTAAAAGTTGACAACGCTGACATGAATTGTTATTTAACTATGAAACATGCATACATAAAAACACATACTTGAATGTATGAAAGCTTAACTTAGAGCAAGAGTTCATAAGTACTACTTTTAAAGATCTCAGGACGACACATGGTATGTACCTACGACTTGATAAACATTAATATCATTCAAACAAAAAGTTAAAAATTAACAACCCGACTTCTACTATATAAAATAAAGTCACTAAAGCGCAGCTTTAACTCGCACACGAAGGATTCCGTAGGAACACTATATATGTATGCAATACTATAGGAACTGTAGACGCGTGCACACGATAAACTTTTTTTCGCTTTTTGAATATTTTTTTGTTTTTGTTTTTTTTTTTCTTTTTCGGGTACATATTTTTTTGTTTTTCGCGTCGTTTAGTTTCGTCGTGTTTTTAGTTTTTGGCAATTTATTTTAGTTGTAGCGATTTTTCTTGTTTTAACGATTTTTTTCGATTTTTGGCAATTTGCTTGTTTTGAGATTTTCTTTTATGTTGAGATTTTTTAGATAAAGCGTTTCTAAAAATTTAAAGTGTTTTCTTATTACAGTTTCCCAAATAAAACAACTTTTAAAAATTAGATTATACCTTTTAATTTTGATTTTCTTAAATTTCAGTGTTACTTGTTGTAGTCTGCTTAAAAATACGCTAACTTTGAAACGTTCAAGTGTTTATATACAATTGTAGGTATATAACATTAGGAATTAAAAATTTTTCGTTGCTCTCCCTTTATTATTTAACTGTCATATACCTGTCATTGTATCGTCTGAATTTGTACATATTCTGTGAAACATTTCAGATCCGTAGCTCTAAGACAAGAAAAAATTTTCCTGCAATAAAAACAATTAATTGAAAAAAAATGAAAATTTTACTTAGTTGTAATTTAATTACATTTTTAAACAAAAGTTTAATTGACTTAACTAGATTTTTAATTGACTTTTGGCTAATTTTTAAATTAAACGTCCCAGTAAAAAAAACAAGAGACTCCAAAAAAGTCATGAAAATGTAGAGTTTACGATGCGGAAGTAGTGCAAATTTCGATCCGATCTAATGATTTTTACATGGGGTTGTCATTGCAAGAAGTTCTCTTTTTCGATGCCTGGTCACTGAATTGGAAGCGATATTAAGAAAAATTACCTTTTTTGTGTTCTATGATAATATTTTCATCTAGGAAAAAGAGTAAATAGTTGCCTTTTTTAACAATTCGTTTCTTTTTATACGAAATTAAGCCCGAAACAGTGTTTTCATGTAAATTTAAGCAAATAACTTTTAAATTTTAGACTAAAAATAATTCATAAATTTCTTTAAAAAAATAAATTTTTTTTTTAAATTCTGGTGAGTATTTTCTAACACTATGGAAGAAGAAGAAGATTTTGTGTGACTAAAATGAGCTTTTGCTCACCCTCGGCAAATTAAAAATATAGATTTTTTGGAAGCAATGAAAATGTACTTCCGCTAGAATGACGTCCATTTTTTTCACTGGGCTGTTTATTGAATGATTTTTTTCTGTATATGGTTTGCAAGAAAACAGTCTTTGACGGAAAGACGGACAACGTAGGGAAAACAATAAAAATAGTAATTCGTTGACAAGGAATGTGGGTAATTGTTTCATCTTCTCCATCTTTATCTTCATGTAAGAGCAGAGAATCACAGAGCAAATCAGTATCATAACTCCATTATATGGCATCATTGATAACACAAAAAGATTTTGGTTTCCTAAGAGAAGTATATCTTCTCGCCTTGTTAGTGGTAGGAACAAAATTAAGACGAACGACGAATTTCGTCCACGGGGACAAATTCACCTCTCATAATTGATAAAGTTGGTAATTGTTTGTGCAAAGTGAGAGGGATAAAATTGTTTTTTCGTCGTTTGTCGGCGTAAAAATATAAATAAATCTATCGTAGGGTTCGTCACGCACTACAAATTTCGTGCGACGGCGGTTTTATGTTGATTTTCATATGGATAAATGTTTTTTATTTTTGATGATAAGTTCCCACCGAAAAATTCGTCCTTCATCCCAGTTGTGATCCCTGCATAAATCGTTTAACTCTCCATTACCACGCCATCTACAATGAGTATAGTTGTGTTCAACACAAAAACAAGCAAAATGCCGCCCGTGGGTACGTCGCTATTCTCCTATTTACACGTACGAAAGAAAACAATGCAGTCTCTCAAAAGCATTCCTACATTTTACTCTCTTTCATATTATACACTAATACATAACTAATATAAAGCTGTATGTGTTTGCCTGACTTTGGTCCAACAACTCTTTTTGAACTAATTCGTTTGCGTTCCAATCAAAAGTGGTTTCCAACACATTTAATTTACTTTGATGTTTTTGATAGGACTTGTGTCCAAGAGCTTATTTTAGTTCAAAAGAGCTGTTGGACACATTTCTAACTATGACCAAGAATACCCTGTATGGAAAGCCCAAGTAACTTTTATTGCAATAATCATATCACTATAATAAAAATAACGAAAACTTATTAACTTTGTTACGCAAAAACAGTAGTTTAACGGTATTTACTCTCAGCTGTTGATGTCAGCTGTTATTATTATTTTTTATTTTTCTTTGACATTTTGTATGCAGAGATTATGTACTTGTTTTTACTATGGTTAAAAAAGAAATTGCAGAATAACATTATCATTAGTGCAAACACAGAAATATAGCGATTAATATTACGATATTCTGTTACTGCCCCTGTATTCTGTAACTCGTTAAAGCTAAATCTCTCTCTCTCTCTAAAAATTTATAAAGTCGTTTTATGGATTTGCGGCTACAAATGAAATTTTCAAACGTGTATTGCTAAATCAGGCATTGACTCAAAAATTTAATCCGCCGAAATTTTAGTGTTTTATGTCATCGCCAAAAATTTATAATTTTCAATTTGTTCAGCATTTTAGCGATCGAATTTAGCTTTAGCTTTAGCGAGTTACAGAATACGGGGACAGAATCTCCATTTGTTGTTTTGTTTTAACGGATTCCTGCCAACATTTTCTGTGTCAAGGTTTCGACACATTAATTTTTCTCGAAGAAAGTCTGTGGTTATGGAAGAAATAGTGGAAAGAAGAAAGAAAAGGGGTACATATTTCCTTTTATCGAAATGATAATTAAACTTTCTTCTGTCACGGGGCTATTTACATGTTGCTTAACTCTATTTACGGAGTTTTTAATGAAAAAATATATACATGCATACATATATTTTGGTCGGTTTAAGTTTTTGAAAAAATAAATAAATACGGCAACACTATTCTCAATACAACTGACGCCGACGATTTGGTTTGATATCATACCAAACCTTAACCTCGAACAGCAAAAACAAATGTGTTGTTGCAGACAACAAATCCAACAATTGTATTTTAATGACTTTTTGCTTTTTCTTAATTTTTATTTGTTATTGTTTGAATTTGATTAAATTGTATTTGCATTTTAATATTATATTTTATTTTCTTTTTTATTATTGTCTACGTGATTCAGTGTTATTTTTCATATTAATATTATGCAACATTAGATGGATAGACAGTTGTTGACTATTATGAAACATATTTTTGAATTTGTAGGCATCTGTAGAATTTTTTATGTACTTATTTATGTACAAACATACATATGTATGTATGTATGTATTTACTTATGTACATAAATATGTACAAAAAGAATTCAAAGAAAATACATACACTTACTACATACATACATATGTAAGTGAATAAAAATTAATAATTATCGTGTGAATTTACATAAATATGTATGTACATATGTATGTATGTATGTATGTTGGGCATGAATAATGAAACAGTACCGGTGCTACGCACTGGATTGTGCGTGGTAATTTATTTCTGCGTCTGTATGTGTTAGTTTTAAGTTCTTTCCCACAAATATGTATGTATGTATGTTATAAAACCGGGGAGAAAAATAAATAAATTTTGTTACGTAATACCTACTTTATAAATTTAAATCAGAGCCAAATTGCTACTCGTATTTTGTACCTGATGGTTGTTTACCTTTTTATTAAATTTATTTGTAAATTCATACATACATACATACATATGTATGTATGTATGTATTTACATGCGTATGTAATATGTTATAATTAAAAGAATTATATTTTTTAACATATTTGTTTTGGGATATGTACATATATTGAAAACCTTTGGACGTCGAGTTAAGAAACGGTTTTATTTTAATAAAGAACGCAATAACTACACGAATAAATAACATATAAAAAATACTTTTGTTTTGAAAAAAAAAACTTTTAAAAAATTAAACGGAATTTAAAAAAATAAGCACTATAAACAGTAAAACATATTCTAGATTCAATTGAATAAAATATATTGATATTGGGCGCATTCCATAAGACGTAGCTGTCGAGCTTAACTGTTGTGAAACTGTTGGCCTCGACAGTTACTTCTTAATCTATGTATGTATGTACAGACGATTGTCAGATCTTACAATATTGTCAGAAACAATCTGGCAATCGAAAATTGCCACTACAATATTCCTTTTCAATTCACACGATTGTAAGAAAATCTTACAATTTATTGTATGGTTGTATGGCAATAAATTCATCTGACAAAATCGTCAGTCGAAAAATTGTCAGTTCACACGGTTGACGTATGCACAAATTGTCAGATTTGTTGTTATGGGTTGCCAGACTCAAAGCATTTTTTAGAAATTGTTAAATATCAATCGTTTGTGTTTGTGTTAAATGTAAAAAAGTGAATGTATAAATTATTATGGACCATAAAGAAGCAATTGCAATGATTTTGTGTGCATATATTTTATTATAAATTTTTTATTTAAAATCAAGCGTGTGCAGTGTTGCCCATAGAAATAATTCTCTTACAATAACGCCATTGTCAGATGCATAAACTTTGCACATCTGACAATATTAAAATGTCTGACAAATATCTGGCAATAATTTTACAATGTGTTCACACGATTGTAAGATGTCTGACATTTTTCGTCAGCTGCTAGTCTTTCAATGGACTGACAAAATTTGTCAGTTCCCACGGTTGTAAGAAATTTTTAGCACATTTTACTGGCAATATTTTAAGATCTGACAACCGTCTGTACATAGCTTTAGAAACGGCATGATGGATGTGCTGAAAAATAAGCAGCTGATGAATGTAAGCAAATGAAAAGGAGTAAAAGAGCAACAAAGAAAATAATTTTGATTCGCTAAGTTAATTAGTTTAGCTAAAAGGTACATATGTACAATACAGAATATGTAATGAAATCAACAGCCCAGGAATCTTCCGTTTTTACAATAAAATTTGCTCCGCAAAATAAATCTTCTGTGCTTGCACAACACTGCAATAAAAAGAAAGACCTGCGCCTACAGTATTTATATTTCAACGCTAAGCAGCCACGCGCTCAAAAAATTTTTAAACGCATTAGTGAATTAAATATGTAATAAATAAAATAAATAGACAGCATAATAAACATGTACATATATGTTTGATGAAACTAGTAATTTAATTTAATTCCTTTATTTCGTTCCTTTGTCGCATTTTAAATGTAAAATTTAAGAAATATTTGCAGCCGTCACCTAACAGAGCGGCGTTGCATTATATTATAAACGGCATAAGTCTTTTCGACCAGCTGTTCAGGCTGAGCGAAATATAATATTAACATTCAATGGGCACGTCACCGCCCACTTTTTTAAGCTCAAAATTATGCACATTTTAAGAGCCGAAATAATATGCCAAGTTTTTATATATATGTATAATTATGTAGGTATAATTTAATACTAACCGTTTATTGGAGTGACCATGCCTACTTTTTAAAAGCGAGATTTGTGTGCAACATCTTGCCAACTTCGAGATTGTGTCGTTACAAGAGCCTAATGTGTTTTCTAAGCTTTGTGGCAACCGGATAAGTAAGGTATTATAAAATCAAAAGGAAAATTAGTGGGCGTGTCTCCGCCCACTTTTCTACAATGGAACCGAATGGATGCTTTGTATTTCCTCCCAGGCTCAAGTCTAAGAGGTAGCTTGTTAAGAAGTAACAAAAAAAACTTTTTTTGTAGCCGGTTATAAAAATGACTTCTTTATTAACCATTTGGGAATTCAAACGATACACTCAGGGAAAAGCCGCAACTTAAAAGTAAGAATTCAATAATTTTCAATATAATAGAAAATGTATATTGAGATACTTCAAAATAAATAAAATTAATAAATTAATACAGTAAATTAATATTTTTCCATATTGAAATAAGAAATTTCAATATGACTAGACTTTCGCTAATGTTTTTTTTATTAATTCAATGTTGGTTTTTATTGATTTTAAGGTGTTTTTTTTCTCTGGGTGTAGTCTTTAGTGTCATAATGCCTTTTAATTCTTGTTTTAAAGAGAAAACGAAAGCATAAATAAATATATTAAGATAATTTGATCGCCTAATTAAGAAAATAGGGCTAATAGATATGTTTTATTTAAATTATACTGATTTATATCTTACTCGTATGTTGTATTATATACAACATACGAGTATATGTATAATTCTTCACAAGAAGCTTATATGCCGAAAATTTATCCGATCGGACCCTACTCGTATTTCAACCTATACTTGATTTACATTACGCATTTTTTCATAAAATTAGTTGCATGAAATTTTTTTATTTTTCAATAGGATTCCTGGAAGAGACTCTTATATCAAATGCGTTTCCAAAAATGCATCAGAGATTCATTCTAAGTCCTTTTTTATATCACATAGTCTTTTATATCGCTACAATTAGAAAATAGAAAAGGTTGCGTGCAACAAAATTCATGAAATTTCATGAAAAAATGCTTAATGTAAATCAGGTACTAAAGTATATAAATGGTATCTACATACATATATAATTAATAGGCAAACATGTTTTTTGTAATCTCCTTTTACGCTGGTACTACTGCACCGAATTTAAAAAGATTTATATGGTTTTAAAGGTTTTTCGGTACAGATCAGCAGTATATACTTATGTTTTATTAAAATCGGTTCAGTACGCTATAAGCGTTTAAAATTGCTACTACTACATGCACACATATTACACACGCATTTATTAGCTTACAAGTAAACAAGAAACGAAACATGAGATTGTGTGTGTGTTTGTAGTATTTCTCTTGATCTAACATTTTTTCCCCTCTTATTTGTGATTGTATGAAAGCACTGTTGCCAATTCAGCTATTTTCTCGTCAAATCTAGCGATTTTTAAGTACATTTTGAGGGAGAAATTATGGTTTAGCTATTAGCGGGAATTCTAACGATTTTTGTGCATCATAACTCACTTTAAAATGTGAGCTTGTTTAGATGCAGTGAACGTGCAAGAGGCAAACTATAGAAAAAGTTCATTGAGTAGCGGCAGAACAATGCAGGTTTTAACGCCAGAAAGTTAGCTAATGTACTCATATCCATCTTGAGAAGCACTTTTATACATAATATCACAAATAGCACTTTAGATAACTGCTATGCTTACATGTTTTATTAGATTTAAAGAATGGCTTTTGTGAGCAACAATGTGGTCCAAACCGGGAAATTGCCATATAAAAATCAGGAGCAGGTGTCAGCGCTACTTTTACTCTACAATAGCAGGAGCTTGCTATATTTGAAATAATTTTTTTTTTACTGGGAAAGTCCTGAATTCAGTAGAATACTTTTTATATATTATATTATATAATATATTTATTCTTATAGTAATATTTTTTATAAACATATACATATGTAAATATGTATATAATGAATACATGCATATGTATGTATGTATATGGTTTTTTAAGAAAATTAACCTTTTATTACTCTATTACATTGCTTTTATATAGTATTTGATAACATTTTTAGAGAAATTTCAGAATTATGAAAAACGTTAACAAGCTACGGTAAAATGTTAGAAAAAATTTAAAAATAAATTTGTTTTTAGCTATTTATCGCTAAATTTTCAAATGTTTTTGAAATTTAGCTATTTTCTGGCTATTTTCTTGTCTACTTTAGCGATATTTGTTGGAAAAAAGTTGGCAACACTGTATGAAAGCCATAATACTTAAAGGAAGGGAGTTCAATAAATTGAAGTAGCTTAGTGAAAGGGATTTCGTTTGAGTTCTTAATTTCATGTATTATTTAATTATGCATATGTATATGAGTATGTGTATGTATGTATGTATTTATGTATTTATGTGTTTTAATGCATTTTTACGACGTTTAGATAAATTTTCTTTGAATCTTAATAAAATTATTTACATTTAGATTCTATAATACGGGCGATTGTGTCGTCCGTTGGTATATCTAGTTATAATTATAATGTAATGGCTATAATAGTAAAATTATACCTATCACTTGAAATGTTTTATCGTTAAAGTTTGAGCATAAGTTAATAAAACGTGAACGTATATGTATGAAATATGTATTTTGAAAATTGACACTTGCAAATTATGCACCTATTTTTTTTACTGGGTAGCCAATAGTCTAAGTGATGCTGCTGGAACACAGTCCATGACATAGAAAATTAGTATCTTCTATATATCAAAATAATAAATATTCAATTGGTAGTTTTATTATATAAAAAAGCTTGATACCTAAACACTAATACTATTTTTCTCACTAAAGTCCACTTGATCACTTCATTATATTTTTTTTACTACATTAGCAAACAGGCAGTAAAAAAAATAAAAATAAAAAACAATTATTTCTAATTAGTGTTAAACGTAAGAAGCGGCATCTTCCCATACACGAGAGAATTACCATAGAACCCGCCAAAATTATCATATAACAGCAGAAAGCAAGAAAAACAAAAAGTCATGTAAAAAATATATACATATGTATACATACCTGCCTACAAGTATAAAAAATTATAACAAATATATGAACATAAAAGTTGAAAGAGAGTATTTTATAGATGTATGTACATATGTATGTATATGTATGTATATATTCGAATATAAAAATTGTACAGTCGGAAAATGTTTTTTAACAAAAAGCAAACTAATGGATACAAAATTGCAAGAAATTCACAGAAAGAATTTTCTTATCAGAGAATTTATCTTAAAGTTTCATGCTCACATCGCCGCATAAGAGAATTTCTCTTAATAACAGCCCACAATTACACGCACTGTTGCCAGATATGCCAATTTAGCGGCATTGCGCCAATTTTTATCACACATATATATATTGTAATAACAAAGTGCAATGTGACGATTCTTAGGCCAGGTTTATATCTGTGTGCCAAATGCCACACAAGCGTAAAAAAGCGTAACCAACTAATTACTAATTAAAAACTATTTGATTCAGACATGTATTTATTAAGTTAAACAGATTCATACATAATTAATAGACAATTTTATAGAATCCAAAATTATTGCAAAATGTTTAAATCAATAAATATATGTCTGAATCAAACAGTTTTTAATTAGTAATTAGTTGGTTACGTTTTTTTGTGCAAATGACACACAAGAAATGCCAGATGTAAAGTCAGCATTAATCGTAAGTCCTAATTTACACTATGCAAGTCTTATTGCTAAGCTGATTAGTTTGTGGGAAAGAGAGACGAGGGGAACATAACCGTTTCTTTTCTTCTCGTCTCCCTCTCTCACCTAACGAACTAATCAGCTTAGCAAGAAGACTTGCATTGTGTAAATTAGGACTAAAATTACGATTTTCCTAACATGCATATATGTATGAATTTGTATCTTTTAACACGATGTCGTTGCCAGATGATTTTCTTATATCACTGGAAAACTGGATAAGAAATCAGCCAAACTATTCACAACTTTCTTAAGAAAAATACTGAACAAATTAGCATGTTAGCATGAAAATAAATAAAAAGTACAAATCAGGTGAGCAATTGAAGATGTTTCCAAATCATCATGTAACATATATGTTAACATAAGAAAATCCAAATAAATTTAGATTATTTAATTATAAAGCGAGAGCAAGAAAAAACTCAAGATAGGTCACAAATTTCGTATATAGATTAGAGCTTTTTTGATATACTCATATTTATATATGTCAGTAAAAAATATGTAGGTATCTATATTTTAACGCTGATTCGCTACCAGACCCATTGTATGATGTTAAGAAATTTTGTACAGAGTATATTTTTCCAAGAATAAGCCAAAATCTACTGTTAAATGGAACACACTAACACAAACCCACAAAATACAATACCCTCTCTTATAAATTGAGTATTAAAAGTTGCTTTTGTTTTGAGAAGTGAAGCTGATAGACGTTCAAACGTACATATTTGTGTGCTTTTAGGAAAACACAAAGCTGTTAACTTTCGAATTCGTAAAAGCACTAATTAGAGAAAAAAATTAGTGTTTCTGACAAAAGATAGTAGCAATAACATTTTAATTTTTTAATTCAATTAATAATTATTAATTCAATTCGCATAAAAAAAATACAAATTTTATATTGTTAGTTCACATTCCTTAAATTCATAGGTAAATAATGAAAAATAGCAAAAAATAAATATGTATATAAAAAAAAATTTACGTCTTAAAAGGAATAAAAAAAATTGATTATTATGGAAAATAGAACATGATTTTCAAGTCTGGACAGGGATGCCAACCGGGATTTCGTGATCCCGAAATTTGTTCAGATTCAGGGATTTTTCGGTACTTTGGGTTTTTGAACATTTAATACGAATATATTAAACAAACCTCTTCATTTAAAAAATACATAAAATACAGTTTAAACCGTTAAACAATCTAACCCAAAACGAAAACTACCCTAACCAGTCCAAACATGTGTTTACCAAATTTATAAAAAGCCGATATCATGCCGTATAAAAAATATGCCATATATGACACTGGTAATGTATATTTCTGTTAGTGAAAGAATTTTTAAAATCGGTTTTGCGGTTTGGGCGTGAAAGCGTAGCAAACAAACTCACTGTCAAATTTATAATACATCCAAACTCGCAAGAAACATGTGAAAACGTTGTGAAAGCCAGAACATAGACGATAACTTAATTGTTTTGAAAAACCTGTTGCTCACGTCAGAAAGTACAATTATGTAAATTGCAAAACTGTTCAAAATATTGCTTATTACTGTTTAAATCCATAAATACATGTCTGAATCAAACAGTTTTTAATTTTTTGGACACATGTGTGCCAGAGGGGTACTTGGCATTAGTAAACAATTTCGCGATTGACTGAATCCCGAAAGTCCCGGGATTAAAAAATTTAAATCGCGGAATGGGGTTTTTGGGATTAGCATCCCTAAGTCTGGATAATAGCATGCATTTCCTGTTATTCTGTGCCTATTTGTCGACGGCAAGACAATACAATACCAAGGAGTTGGAGCTTGTTTACTCGCTGTTAAACTGACTGCTATTAACAGGCTCATGATTAATTCTAGACCTTAAGCGGCCCATACACTACAACAGCATGCATGCGCAATCAAGTGTTTGTGCCAGCGGTTGGGTCGTGTATGGGCATTTTGTGTGATTGTACGTGTTGCTGTAGTGATGTCAAATAGAGTTTGATATTTTGCTGATGGTACAAGCTTGCTGGTGTAGTATATGGTGAAATTAGCTCAGTTGAGCAAAGTTTTCATGAAGTAAACATGCATTTAAAAAATATAATTTATTGAAATATAATATTTTTCAATGGAAAAGAGAATTTTAGCTCTTTAGTTATACATAGCTGCTAATTTTAACAACATACCAATAGTAATTGTAAGAATTTTTTGTCCATAGACTGAAAAAAATAAATAAATTGTAGCAAAAACTCTGCCACTATTCATAACCACCCTTACCGCAATTTTGTAAAAAATGAATATTGTACCAGCTTCTTGGTATAATGTGTGCTTCGAGCATGAATGCTCAATCGCTTGATTGTGCGTGCATGCTGTTGTAGTGTATGGGCCGCTTTAGACCTGATTAGTATTGCCTTGGCATGACGTCGACAAATAGTTACAAATAAATTATGTTAGAATATTAAATAATTAAAAATTTAGCATGAGGTGAGTGAAAGATTAATTAATAAAAAAATCACTTTGGGCTCTAGATACTAGAATAATTTCCGCACATTAAAAAAAACACCAAAACAGTGGAAAAAGCACTAAGTTGACAACGCTGCGTAAACACTCGTTCGTTCTCCTAAAATTGTATTCAATCTTAAAGTTACGTAAAGTGTGTGCTTTTTGTTGGTGTGGTAGCTGCTATAATATTTTGTGTTTTTTGTTATTTTTCCAAACAAAATACAATGTTGTGTTTTCTGTATGCTTTTGAGTTCCTTCTTTTTAATTTTGCTGTTTTTTGCTTGTGTATTTTTCAGATAATCAACATATACAACACCTAAACGGAACAAAGAAGGTTTCAATGTGAGTGAATGCAGTCGTACAACGGATATGAATTGTAAGGGAGCAATCAGTTTTATTTATTAAAGAAACAAAAATATTGGATAAAATATTATAAAATAAAAGTGAAAATAAATGAATAATTTTTTATCTCAAATGTTCACGTAACAACGAGAATATCTCTCTAAAGTGCGGTGTTAAGAAAATAAAAAATGTAAAAAATTACATAATAATTTTAATAGTATAAAAATAATAAAAAAATATCAATGTGTTGATAAAGAAATTCAAGTTGTAATTAAAAATTGTATTCTTTGAAATAGTGAAGAAAACGGGAAAATCAAAAAAATCGGGAAAATTTGTGTATAATGTCTAAAAGTGCTACTGAGCAATATCAAATAAAAAAGAAAAGAAAACATCCGTTAAGTTCTAGCGCTACCGCACTCCCAAATAAATCAAACATACGTTACATACACTCAGTGTCGTTGTCGTCGGACTCGTTAATTAAAGAAAATTTCTCAGAATTTCAAGTTGATGATAAAGAATCAAAATTAAATTCTCTGCTACAAATAACATCTAAGGCCGGTATAATAGCAGCAACGCCAGCCACTGCGGCTGTCTATAATTTAAGCGATTCGAAGTGCATAACGCTGGGCACAACAAAAGCACACATATACAAAACAAAATCTGTTGACGTGACATCAGTTTTAGGCGTAACCAGAACAAAGAACTATTTACGTGATAAAACTCAGGTGTTGCACTACGACAACATGCCGCTCTCACATGGGTTCTATGTCAAGGGAGCTTTGGCCAGCAAACGGGGTGTTAAGGCCTTCAAGACGAATGGCGCTTCGGTTTCTTCTATTGCAACTGACCAGCCACATGAAGAGGTGAAAAGACCGCGCAGAAGTAATGAAAATATACAAGTGCATAAAGCCTCTTTGATGGGTGAACAAACGTCTAACAATTTACAAATTTCCTATTTTCTGGGAGAATCTTTGGCCCGCCACGGTCGTTTACAAGAAGCATTTGACATTTATGCTCTCATAGCCAGCGAACAGCCAGAAGGTTTTATACCCTTGGAGAAGTTGAATATATTGGCTACCGCCCTATTGGAGCACATACGTATTTTAAGCTCGAATTCCAAAAAATCTGTGGACCTATTCGATTCCCAAATTAATCATTTAAAAGCTACCATAACCTCGACAGGATCGGCGGAAAAAGGGCCCAACAACGAACAGCTTAAGTTTATAATGCCCTTGCGAAATAAGTATGGATCAGCAATGGGTTTTAACTGGCAGCTAGCAACTTCTGGCTTAAGCACACATTCTGCTAAATTAAAAGACTTGGGCAACGATTTTCTAGCCTCAGCACCATCAAGAGAAATAACAGCTGCTGGTACGAATACTTGTGCTCCTGAAGATTTTGATCCTCTAATGTGTCCGCTGTGTCGTGATGTGTTGCGTAGTCCGGTGACCACCAATTGTGGCCACACGTTTTGTCGTCAATGCTGTGAAACCATCACAATGTGTAACATTTGTCACATAAAGTTTCCACGCTGGCAAAAGGACGATTTTATGAATGACTCAATGAGCTCAAACACAAATGCAAATAGCTATTTTAACAACAACAACAGCAGCAGCAACAGTAAAGCCTTGATGCGCACCACTTCAAACTTGGCTACACTGTCAACGGCTACCACCACCACTACCAGTATGGATTTAAATATCAATACATTGGCCCCTCATAATAACAACAATCAACATTTGTATACTTCAGAAACTTCCTACTATTCTACCTCGTTCTCCTCTGCCACAACAACGTCCTCCTCCTCCTCCTCCTCCTCCTCCTCCTCCTCTTCATCAACTCTAGTATCTCATGCAAATGATTCGCCGCGCCTACAAATAACTACCACGCCCATAGCCTCGCCCACAACCGTAACAACAACAAGTATAGCCTGTACCACAGACACAGCCACTACAACCATGGCTTCAACCGCCTCTACCAGTGGGGTGGCTCTACGCTCTGGCACCTCGAATGAACACATGAAGTTCATGCCCGATGTTTTGGTACGCAGGCTGGTGGAAAAATGGTGGGGTTGCGATTTGCAGGCAAAGAAAATCAATGAGACTGCCACCAGCTACATGCATTTAAATCTACTCGATGATGCTTTAAAATTTTGTAATGCCAGTTTGGAAAAATGTAAGTTTAATAGTATTTTTGTCTATTTAGTACCTATTAGAAAATTAAAAGTTTAAGCGAAAAAATATTTACACCAACCAATGGTTGTATGTACATGGTTGAAAGAAACCTTGGATTTTGTTATATTCTTTTTATCGCTTTCTAAATGGGATACAAACGTTTAGTTATCGTGGCCAATCGTTAAATCTATTTTCATCTTTGTATTACAATGTGTGGTAGTGTTGTTTGGAATATTGTATTCGTCTGTGGTAAAGTATCCTTGATAAAGTCAGATACTAAGAATTGTTTTCAAATAGAAAGTGCTTAGCAAGTGATTCAAATATTTTGCGGCTTAATTTCATGTAATGTATTCCCAACAGTAATCCCTCTCGCATTAGGTTAGATAAAAACTGTAGTTAAAATTCTATACCTCAAAAAAAAGCAACAAGCAATACCTACAAAGGTGGAATTTATTAACTAAATATTTTAATAAACTAGTTTTTATCAGTAAAATAATTTTTATTAAAAATACATTGAAATTGATTTATTGAAACAAGAACTCAATAATCAACATGTTTTTTATTTGCTTACTTTACTACATTGGCTGACTTTTTTTCAGCTCTAATTAATTGTAGTTGTTTTTGCCGACAATTTTATCAAGTTCATAGAAAATTGTATTAAAGTTATAGCGCACTTTCTAAGATCCAATTAACAAATCTTTTGAAAATCACCTAAAATTCTCAAAACAAGAAGCTTTACTTTTACATCGATAAACGGTAATAAAACATTTCTCTGTATTTGAGATGAGTACCCACTCACTTTATTTGCTATAGTCATGCTTGATGAGGCATGATATCGCATGCTCGTGAAGATATTGTTATATCCCAACAAACACGCAAGGTTAATTTCAAATTGAGAATGATTCGAATTCAAACCTTTTCTCAAAGAACGAACGGTTGAAAATGGTTTGAAAATAACTTGTGAAACATAGCATTCTCAACAAAAAAGGGAAATTATTTTCAAATTGAGAAATTCATTTATTCTCAACTTTCTTTCAAACGTTATTCTCAATTTTTTTTCAAATATGCATTGTAATATAATGTGAAACATAAATGCAACACAATTTTTGCTTCGTAAGTCCTGATTCACACACGTCAGGTCTGACTCGTCAAGTCTTGTGTTTTTAGGAGAGAGAGGAAAAGAGAATGGAAAGGGGTACAGACTTGACCGTACCAGTCAAGTTTACTTATTCGTTTTGTTTTGTCATTCGTAATACTCTACTACAACGCAAATTGATGAGACTTAATGACTTGACGTGACGGTGTGTATGAACGCAAATGCAGGTTCAAAAGAAAATTGGACTAAAACTGATCAGCTAAACCTGATGTGTGTGAATCATGAGTAAGTTCATGTTTCATATTTAAATTTATGGAATTCATTATTCACTGACACATTTATGCACTTGTATGTCCATATAAAGTTATAAGTAAATAGTATTTCTTATTATTTTTCTTATTCGCGTTCTTAATCATAATTAATTTTTTACTCATAAAAAATTAGTACACCTTTTCTCACGATCAAGCAATAATGTAATTTTTATTTACTTGTAATCCACTTTGATCGCCGTATTTTTTAAATGTTTACAATTTATTTTGCGCTTTAAATAGTGTTGCAACCAAGGCGAATTCATAAATATGCCTTGGTTGCCACGTGCATTTATGATTTGAGAATGACACTTGACATCAAGTTGAAAAAAATGGATAAAACACTGCTTGTCAAATGTTTATATTTAAGTCATTATCAACCTGAAGTGAAGTATTAAACACAAACCTTTGAAAAAGATTTGAGAATTGTGCTTGATATAAAATTATAAAGTCATCTTATTTCCAAGGTTTGACTTCATGTTTGCTTGGTTCAATCATGTTTTGTAGTTTTGTAGGCAATGAGGTAGTTTACACGAGAACAATTTTTAAGAAGCACAATTTTGTTCTTTTTTAAATTGCACGAGACTAATTCATCTGGCATAAAATTTATACGTATACACAGCTTTATGTGGGTTAGTGTTTTTCGTATTCATTTAATATTTCATGTTTTGTTAAGTTGCGTGTGTATTGGTTTTGTGCTGCTAGTGAAGGCTTGTAGCTGGTTGAAAAATTATGCTAACCACAAAACCATTCTCTTCACCGAATTTACCAACAAACTGCCATGTTATGTCAGCATAATTATGCCCGTGTAAATCAGCGCAATCTACTCAAAATCTAATATTTATATTTTATTTTTACTACCCTGTACATAATATGTATACAAAAGATGATTGAATTAGCTACGGTCTGCTTAAATAGGTGTATGAATTGGCTACGTGGCAGTTGTTTGGTTGTAGTTTTGGAATTTTTTCGGTTAATGGGCTTTGTTTTGGATAAAAAAATCTTGATAAATGTCAAAAAAAAAAAAAACATAGTGTAAAGCCCTTATGACACTTAATTTTTTCTTCGTTGATTTGATATTGAATTGATAGAAAAAAACAATAAATGTTAGAAAGAACAAATTATATAAAAAGAAAAGAAAATGTTTAAATGTTGTAAAATTTTCACAACTAAAAACCGCTAGTATAGAGACAAAACAAACTAAAAATCGCTATGTTTGACCATAAACCGCTAATAGTGAACACTTTTCTGTTTCAAGCTTAAAATGTCAATTTTAAGTTGAAAAATTTTAAATTTTTTTGACAGATCTTCATTTGTTATCGATAACTTTAATCAAGTTGTTGACATTATTTCATTTTTCTGAATATAGCTGAATGCTTTATACTTTTTGAAATTTCCAATTACAATATGTTTGCACTTTTCTATAAAACTTGATGAATGAAAGAAAAATGAAGTGTCATATGGGCTTAAGCGGTAGAGATTGTCATAAAGATTTTAATAAAAATCTGCTAGATTTTGTGCAGGTGTAAATGGCCTATAAGGTAATTAAAAATCTTTGCTTTAATGTCTTTCCAGAATAATTACCCCAAAAATCATGACATTTTTAATGAGGTAATTAACCGGAGTTTACTGTATTTTGTACCTGTTTTATTTGCAAATATGAAAGCGGAACTGATATTTACCTCCATTTGCAAAAATTTTAGTATCTTCCGATAGGGTGATTAGATTTGCGCCACCCTGTACTTACGTGTAAAAACATCTTAAATTTTTCTCAATACATATGCCCTCTATAATTTAATTTCTTCTTGGATAAATATTTTCCAAGTGAATACGTAAAACGTGCGTTTGTTTAAAGGCGTTTGGGGCTTATTTTATAAACATTTTGTTGTTGTCTTAGAATTATTTATATTGTCAATAAATCAATAAACTACAAGTTATAAATTCAACTGAACAAATAAATTTTAATACAATGACATACATACATAAAGACTCATTTATAAATATGTTTGTAGTATATTCCTTGTTCCAAAACACAGGAATTTCGTTCATACCAAAAAAAAAATCCAAAGTAGTTGAGTGTATTATTACGATTTATAACATTTCTTCATATGAAGGATTTCATCAAGACACATACATACGTGACAGGATATTATATAATATTATTAAAAAATATGTAATCAAGTATGTGTATATATACTTAAAAAAACAATAACAACACTAACAGGATGTGGTATGCGGTAATAGTTGCCTTAGATCCAATTACATACATACATACTCGTATATAGTTTAGTTGCTACTCGTTTGAGTTCACAGCACTAATAAATAATACATGCAACAAGTTTTTATGAAAATAAGAAACAAATCTAAATAAAGAATAACATTTCGTATATAAATATTTATGTATGCATGTGCTTGTTAAAGTTTATAAATATCCTTGCAGCACATAAAAAAACGTCATGTACACAATTGCGTGTGTGTACATGTTGCCATCAGAGTGGGAATGCAGAAAAGGATCTAAAAAATAACATAGTGCTGCAATATTGTTATAAGAGTCATACAAACATACCAGTAAGAAACGCTCATTTGTTTGAAAAACATCCTAACTCAAAAAAACTATATAATACTACTACTATAATAAAAAAGGGCTTTTTATTTTCCTCTAAAGACTTGAGTATGAATGAATATGAGGATATATTGACTTTTTTGAGTTACAACATTGTTCAAGTAAATGAGGTATATATGTACATATGTACATATGTACATACATATGTATGTATGTATATTTCCGCATGTACGTGTTTGTGTGTACATTTCGATGTCCATAAAATGTGTTGCTACGGCTTTTGACATTCTGCAATGGCCTTTCATCTGGTTTTATATTCTCTTTACAAGCAAAAATTTTTTTTTGCTGGTTGTACATAAAGATGTGTCTGGCTTAGGGTTGCCACATGACCTGGACTCGCCTGGATTGTCCAGTTTTTTTTTTTTTATCTTGTCCAGAGTCCAGGAAAAATTACTTATGTCCAGAAAATATTTAGAACAATGCTATTTATAAAGCATTAAACACATTCACCACAGCAGGCTACACGAACACACGACTTCAAATGCCGCTAGCAGCATTTGTCGCCTCGTAGCCAGCTACTTAATTATTTTGGAGACGGCAGCAGGACCATCTGCAACTCATATTTAAGTATAAATACATAGTTCAGTATTGCCACCTTCAAATATTTCGCATTTATAAAAATTATTAGTCTTTCAAAATGTACCCATATGACGTAAAAGTATAAAAATGAATCAATTTATTCTTTACATCAACTTTTGGATATTTTTTCTGTTAAATAATATGAAATAATTGTAAGATATCACTCATTCAACATTTTGTATTATACTGGTAACACTGAACTTTCTCATTGCAGCCAAAGAAATAGAAATTAGTTTAATTGGACTGCAACGACAAAATCAGCATAGGCAACAAACTGCCGCCATGTTGCCTTGCTGTCTTCAAAATAATTATTCTCATATAAACATGTGTATTCTATTTTTGACATTTCGTAGTCGGTAGCTTGCTGTGGTGAATGTGTTTAATGCTTGACAATGCTATGAAAAAAAAATTAAAAAATTAAAAAAATGCTTCGATTTTGCTTGCATTGACTACAAAAATTTACTTCGACATGTTCCCACGAGATGGCTTTCGCTCTTGCCGGCTTTAGACCGATTGTTGCATTCCTGGCCTGCTGTGAAAAGGTACTTTTTGCAAAAAGGAGAAAAAAACTGTCGGAAAGCTATCTGGAAATTTGTGTCACATGGAGTTACAGATAATGAACTTGTCAATGATCATGAAGAATGTTTTTCAGAGGGTTTGTCGGAGGTCTATTTATATTTTATACATAATATTATGCAAGAGTTTAACTCCGCCATATTATCTCTTGAAAGTGATTCATGTAATATCTTAGAAATACATTCCATTATGAGTAAACTTATGAATAGTCTTCAAATGCGTTTAAAAGATTGCTTTTATGGCAGCAAGGTCAGTGCTCTTTTTAAAGCCATCACTCATGATGAAATTCAAATTTTCAAACAAGAAGCTGATCAGTTCCTACAAATGGCTGTTACGTATTTGGACCAACGTTATGATTTCGGTGAGGAATCCCTTTATAAAAGACTTTCTTTTTTAAATTTGAAGCAATCCCTTTTATCGTGGGACAATTTGTCGGACCTTCCAGAAATATTACAAATATCAAATTCCATTGACAGCGATATTCTATATACAGATTACTCCTGCCTTCGTGAAGTGTATGATCAATTGCCAAAAGATATTCCATCCGACCAAATATGGTCTTATTTTTTTAAAAAATGTGATAAAAACAATATAATTAATATGTATAAGCTGATCTCATTTGTTTTGTCTATACCTATTAGTAACGCATTTTGTGAAAGAACGTTTAGTATTCTTAATAATTAATATTCTAAGGAAAGGAATAGAATGTCGTTCGATCTTATAAAAGATGAACTGTTAATTATATTAAATTTTGATGAAAATTGTAAAGATTTTTTAAACTATTTGATGACAATTAAAGGTAAAGGACTTTTAAGTTCTGTATCAAAAAGCTCAAAATACCTGTGGAAAAAGTAATACCAAATATTTTTTTTCAATTATCCTAAAGACTGAATTTTAAAGATTTTGTTTTGTTATCTTAACTTTTATAATATAATAATCTGAGTATTTAATACATAGATTTCTTTAAATATGAAATATGTATATATTGTACATACATACGTATAAAGACTGAATTAAATGTTACTTTTGTTTTGTTTATCATTAAATGTTCTTTAATAAAATAAAAATATTAATATTACTACTTTTTTATTCGTCCAGGAATTTTTTTAAAATCCAGTCCAGTAATTTTACCTTTGGTGTGTGGCAACCCTAGTCTGGTTACTAAGGGCAACTTTTGTGAGGAAATAAAAAATTTAATTTTAACAAACTTCTCTGCCTTAGTATAAAATTATACAGCATAATAAAATCAAATATGAGAAATAAAATAAAACTAAAAGCAAAGCAATCTTCATGTGTGTATTTGACGAATTATAGAGCACAAGGAAGGTTTAATCGACACCATTTCATGTAGAAAATGTACAGCAAAACGTTTTTTTTTCTATAGAAAGGCAATTTTGTTTAATTGGTGCCAAACTGTTAAATCGTAGACCTTTTTGAAAAATGATATATTTTTTAAAAAGCACACAACATTCTGTAAATGCACAAGTGTAATCCGTAATGGCATTTGTTCAACATTGTTGATTGGGCCCTCTTTTCAATCCAACTTAACTTAACGAAATTATAAAACTGTCCCATAGTGCTAAAAACAATTAAAACTTGGAAACTTTTGCGCCAGCATGCAAAGAAATTTGACAATCAATGAAGCAATCCTCCATAAAGTTTTATTAGAATATAGTGAGTATGGCCTGTAAATGTAAACTATATCTAAAGTTTGAACACCCACTTTCCTAGAGCAAAGCGAATGGTATTCAATAAAAGCGAGATTTTTCCTTGTATTATGTTTGTACAAATAGACGTTAAAGTGCGTGACATTATAAAAATGCAGCATTGCTCGAACCAGCGTAATTTAACTAAGTTAGAAAATAACAATAATTAATAATAAACATTTGAAACTTTTAAACATTTTCGGAGTTGTTTTTAGAAAATTTATTTATTTCCTTAATTCTGCTATATATGCTCTGTTTTAGTTGCCTTTACTTTCACAACACTCTGCAAGCAATCATAAATATTACTTTTCGAATTTGATTGCCCAGGATATATGTATTTGCTTCTACATAATATATTTCGGAGTATATATTCTTTGAGTTGGTTATACCATTTACTGAACTTTTGAAGTTATTTATCGATCCTGATCATGTAACAGGAATCTTATATTTGTTTTCACAATACGGACGGTCGCGTTGAGTAATTTTTTGGTATGATTTTCACAAAAATTTTTTAGACGAGTCGGCTGCCTGACTTGTAGACACAGGGCATTAAACTTATTCTTACCAATTTGAGTTTTTTTTACTTAAATGAGTTTTTTTTTGCATCTATACTAAAATAGTTGTTGTGGAAGTTTCATAGTTTTTACAACACTTTTTAATGAGGCTTTTTTTTTGGAAATTTAAAAAATTTTCGGAGTTTCTTTCGGAGTTAGTTGAAAACTATCAGCCTTATTTATAAAACATATTAAGGCTTTAAAAAGGTTTTTTAGATCAAATTTCCATACAAAGGCATTTCCCACCATATAACCCCTGAAAACCCGCTAAAAACCGCTATCTGAATAAAAATAAACGCTAATATAACCGCTGAATTTTTTATAACCAACATATGTCTTTTTTACGGTTTATTGGTAAAAAAAGAGAATAAGATACATTTTATAAAATATGTATACATATGGATAGATATATGTATGTCGGAATCTCATATTTCCCCAATATTTGTGAGCAAAACTCAGCCTACTCTTTAAGTAGGTATTTTATTTCCTGCAGAGTTTCCATACCCGAGCATCGAACCAGGAAAAAATAGAATCCAAGCGACTATTCCATCTATTAATATTAATGTTTAAGCTGATTAAGTACCTTTTCAAAATTTTCTGCGATAGACCCTTGAAGTATTTGTAAAATATTGTTAAAATTTCCTGATTTTCTGACTATGTGAAATTAAAAAATAGTTTTGATAAAATAAACTCTGTGGCTCAATTCTCATTGGCTTGAAGATTAATTTCGAAGAAAAATTTCGATAAAAAAAGTTTCTAATCAAAAACAAATTATTCAGAAAAAGTTATTGTTTTGAGAGATTTTGGTTGATATTATGTTTTCCTCATACTCACTGGTCCAATCACCCAGTTTTCGGTTTGTTTTTCGTTTGTCTAAAGATTTTTTTACTATTTTTTTAATACGAAAGAATGATTAAATTCGTTTGTAATACAATTTTAATCTCGATTTAAATTTTATTCACTAAAAATGAGATTTGTTCACTTTTATACTCGTATTTATGTACGTTTTTATTTTCAACCTCATAAAGTTTCACATTATACTACACGACCACAATATGAAAATTTTTTATTGGCAAAAAAAGTGACGTTAGTTTCTTTTCGCTGTACGTGTTAATATGGAAAAAAACTCAACATAAATACCAGGATACGTGTCGCATAGCTGCGTTAAAAATACTGTATTTTGATTCAATATATTTCTTTATAAGTTTCAGAAAAACGCTGAAAATCCGTTAACTAAGAAATTCTTCCGCTAAAATTCCCGCTGGTGGTTTTTTAAATAGACTTGCCGCTAATGACAACAAAATACAGTCATATATAGCGGGAAATCCGTTGTTTTGGCAACACTGTAAATAAGGCTGTATGAATTTAGTACATAGTATTTAATATTTTCAGAATTTCTATTTTTGTGTTTTTTTTTTCTTGTGTTTTTAGTTTTGATCAGGACAGATTTTTTTCCGCAGTAAATTTTATGTATTCATTTATTTTGATTCTTTAATACTTTTAGTAAGCATTTGTTTTCAGAATTTAATAATTTTTCGGATATAATTATTTAAACCTTTCAGCAAGCGCTTTTCAAATTTTATAAGTTTTCAGAGTTAATTCCTTTGCGTATATCTGAAAACTCTTTTTCAGTACCAGGTTTCGATTGAACCTTTTATAAGCTTCTGCATGATTTTAATAAGAGGAGCGTTTTAAGCTTGCCAGTGGGTGGCAACCCTTCTCAAGTTTTTGAAAACTATAGTTCTTAAATCAATAACAAAACTGTATCAAATCAAAACAAATATTTTAAGTTGTCAGTTCGAGAGCTGAATAGTAAAAATTTCCAAACATTGTCAAATAGAAACCTAAGATGCAAAATACATATATAACAAAAACATCAAAAACAAGAACTATGCATTAACAAAATGAGAACAATTACTGCCAAATTAAAAATTTTATGAAAATCTTGGCACCACACCTTGACAAATTGGAAATAAATATTTATATCTAGTTGACTTTTCTATCTTCTGTATAAATAAAAAATGACTGGAAAATATTAGATATCAAAAAATGTGATGATAAAAGTAATTTAAACTTTTCTATTAGCTATTGGTTGCTGGGTTGCCTGGTTCCATGGTTGCTTAGAAATTTTAGTGTTTATTTGAATTTTTCACGCATAGTTACATTTATAACTTTGCAAATGAAATAACATAGAAAAATCTTTTTGCACGACGCTCTTTTCTTCTTTTTGTATGCCGTTTTTATTTTTCTTTTTACATTTTTTTTATATTCCCAGTTCAAGGATAAATATTTGCATAAATTCTTTATGAAACAAATGTAATTTATTTTATTTGAAATTGAACTAGAAATGAGGTAAAAATAAATGAGTAAAAAACTAATATGAACATGTAATCATTAAGAATGATATGCTTACCAAGTACGAGTTTAGATGAAAAACATATTCTTGCAGCAATTTTTATTATTATTATTGTTGAGACTTGCACTGACATTCATACAAAGAAATTTTTCTGGTGGAATTTTAAATGTAAAAAAGATTTGCATGAAAGCGGGTGTGAGTCTTTTTCAGATTTGAAACAACCAAGGAAATATCAAAAAGAGTTTCCAATACAAGAATATGAGAGGAGTTTTTTAAACCCGATAAAATTTTAAATTGTAAAAAATATAATAAAAAATAATTTTAATGAAATTTATTTGACATATTGTCAGAAGTGTAAATACTCCAATAATTGAAATTTATTTGCTGGTGGTTTATCATGTCTATATACGTATTTCATTGGCGCTTGAACCAAATCTTCAGTAGACTTCAACCACAAATTTTGAACAGTCACAAACGTCTTACTTTATGCACAGACTTTCAAAAACTATATGAGAATTCATAAAATAATAATATTTTTGAAGTCTACTGATGATTTGGTTCAAGCACCAATGAAATACGTATATAGACATGCTAAACCACCAGCAAATAAATTTCAATTATTGTAATAAAAAATAATTTTAAGCAAAGTTTTTTTTATTCGAAATGAAATTAACATTTTAAAATGATATCGTGATATGGTCACTGCTGGTGTTTGCTCAGTCTGTACGTCAAATTTTTGCCCATTGTTTCAAGGAATTTTTTATTTAGAAATATACGAGCATTGTACAAAAATTTCATACAAATATCTTGTTTACTGAGTTCTTGAGACAAAAATTATACATCCTTTTTCCATTAAGTTGTGTGTACATTGAAAGCTTTAAGGTCCTTTTCTGGAAAACTACTATTTTGACTTCTGAGGGGTAAATGAGCGTAAATTGTTGCTGACCTAAACAACATAAATCAGTGACTTCATATAGCCCCACAAAGGGTGCAATTTTATGTATTAACAAAGTTACGGTGAATTTATTGATAAGTTAATCTGCATAATTTGATAGCATTGTTCAAGCGGAAATATATTCATGATGATTTGCCAGTAGATCAGAAATGGCAATCAGTGAGTGTAGTATGACAGTTCGTTTGGCAGTTAATCATTTTCTAATTTCAATCGGTCTTACAAAAGCATCCTTTATTCCTATTCGTTTCTATATTTTCTCCTCTTGCCAAAAAAATTTCGATAAGAAAAATTTTATTATTTAAACTGCGAGCAATCAATAAAAGATTTTCTTAAGAAAGAAAACTTAATATATTTCAAAATTTTTTGGGAATTTGATTTTCAATGTTTTTCTAATTAGCAATAACTTTTGAACAAAATATTTAAAAATTTATGGAATTTATGAATTTTGATAAAATACTTCTTTTATTATAAAAAATACATTAGCCAGAATTTCGGAAAGCATTAAAAAGAATATAGAAAGCCAATTTAAAATATCTAGTGCATTATTCATAAAAAATAATTCAGGTTTATTGAGCGCTTATTTGACATATTTCTATGGGAAATTTGTCAAATAAACCTTTAATAAACCTAAAATATTTTTTTTTATGAATTTGACCACTAGTCATTAAATAATTTATATTTTAATTTTAACGTATAGATTTCCCTTGAGCCATAAAACCGAAAGCGTGTTGCTACGTTTAACCGAAAATACTGTCTAATCATATTAAACAAATTAAAATTGCTCATCATGTTATTTTTTCGTAGTTTTGTCATAAATTTTGACAGTTCTGAAACGAAAATCATGAAACGTGAAATCATACGCTATAATTTTTCTTATATAATATTTTTTTTTCAAAATTTACAATAAATAAATTTTCACACGACCGGTATAATATTTATTGTGCTTTACATTAGAAAAATTATACATTTTGTGATAATAAATTTTGAAGATAAAAAACACTCGCAGCAGATTCATTTAAAGACATATATAGTATGTATACATGTATGTATATACGACTTATTTAATTTATTAACTTTTAATATCGCATAAAATGAGAATTTTATTATACATATGTATGTACATACATATATGCAGTTTAAATTAAAATAATTTACTTGAAGTTTATTACAACAGCAAATAAATCAATTCGCAACTTCAACATAAACATTAAATAAATTTTGACAGTTTGTTGAAATATTTGGTTGCCTTTTTTCTTAAAGGGGAAACAAATAAATATTTTTTTTTACTGATGGTCTTCTCTAGTGCTGCCAGATTTGTTTAAAAAATTATTATTATAAATATATTTTGATTACTACAAGTAAACATTAATGTAAAAGTGACTGATAAGCTAACAGCAGGTTTATCCTCATGGTAACTTTCAAAGTGAACTTTAAGCATTTTATTATTTATTTTATCGGACAGTTGTAATAATGAAAAAAATTATAATCAGAAATAATTCATAGTCAGGCTCAAGTTCAGTAATTTCAATTCTTATTGAATGAAATATTTTTATTAATTAATGTGAGTTTCTAAAGAAGAGAAGAAAAATTAAACTTAGACTTTAAGCTGGGGGAAATACCGATACTTTTCTGTGCAGCCACGCACTTCATCAGCACCCTAGTCTATCTACTTGGGTAGAGATTCTTATTAACATCAGCTATTTAACTTAAATGTACAATGAAACGGAATATGAGAAACGATTGTTGTGTATACAATTGATTTACCTTTGGTAAACACATTTATAAGTATCACTATTAATTTTCTGTTTTTTCAATTTTTTCATTTTTAGGGTTCCGTGTATATTGACACTTGAAATTTGTAAAATTAGTGTATTTTTATATAGACTACAACAATAAACATTAAAATATTAAAAAAATTAAATTAAAGGGTGGTCCATCAGTTAATGCAATTTTGACTATGTAATTTTGACAAATTGCTATATCTTGGAGAACGTAAGAGCTAAACTCTTGAACTTTTCAAAAACGGTAAACCTAAAAAATCCGAAAATTATAAAATCGCCAAACCGAAAAAATCGCCAAAACCTGAAAAAATCCGCCAAAAATTTAAAAAAAAAATCGCCAATTCGAAAAAAATCGACAAAATTAAAAAAAAATTCTAGCACTAAAATAAATCGCCAAATTTGAAAAAATCGTTTAAATGAAAAAAAAATCGCCAATATGAAAATAACTCCAAAAACCGAAAAAAATCGCCAAAACGCGAAAAATGCGCCAAAACCAAAACAATTGTTTATATGACATGAAAAAAAATCGCCAAAATTAAAAAAAAATCGCCAAAACGAAATAAATCGCCAAAATTTAAAATAAACGCCAAAAACCGAAAAAAATCCTCAAAACAAAAAAAGTGCCAAAACTAAAAAAATCGCCAAAATTAAAAAAAATCGCCAAAATAAAAAAATCGCCAAAATAAAAAAACGCCAAAATAATAAAAGTTGTCAAAATTAAAAAACCAAAAAAAAATCGCCAAAACGTAAAAAAGTGCCAAAACTCAGAAAGCGCCAATAAATTCAAAAAACCCCCAAACTAAAAAAAACGCTTAAAACCGAAAAAACGAAAAAAATGCCAAAACTATAGTTTATATTGTTTGTATTGAATTACATATCTCGTGCCCGTACGGAACCCTTCGTGCGCGGGTCAAAGTCGCACTTCACTGAATTTATTCTATTTAAGTTAGCTCGAAATTATATTACTCTACCTAATGTACCTTTTCACAATGTATGGTTAAAAGATAACAGGGACTTTAACGGCAAATTTTGTATGAAGAACTGTCAGTTAAAGTTGACGTTAACTCTTAACCATACATTGTGAAAAGGGACGTGAGTATGTTTAACTAT
Source organism: Tachina fera (assembly GCA_905220375.1). Taxonomy (NCBI): domain Eukaryota; kingdom Metazoa; phylum Arthropoda; class Insecta; order Diptera; family Tachinidae; genus Tachina; species Tachina fera. The sequence continues at coordinate 66,751,751 of LR999964.1, forward strand.
TCTTGCTTATGTTTTTTTTACTTATTCGATGTACCATCGGTACATACATGTAAGTATTATTGTAGTGGTCCTATCTTACTTATTGTTGCATTCTACAGTTTTATTTTTGGTTATTCCAGTCTTCTGAAACTGTGATAGCCAAGTGAACAGTGATTGCGAAGTGACTATGAATTATTTCTGATTAAAATTCACTACAGTTCAATTAAAGAATCTAGAAAAAAATTATTATCACTTTATCGTTCACGTTAGCTAATATTAAGGTTAACTATCAGGAACATTATCTTTAGGTTATAATAATGGCCCTAAATTATTTCTGCCCTGTTGTTAATTAAACCTTTTTTTTAAATCAAATCACAATTGTGTACCAGTATTTATGAACAAACTTTTCAATGACAGCGATAAAGAACAATTTACTTACATAACACAGCGTCCACACCTGATGATTTTATATCATACCTCGTAGTATGACGCCAGCAGAGCAACTGTCATTTTATCATTAATATCAACATAAAAGGGTAGACGTTGATGATTTTATATTATGATGAATCAGACAAATATTTGAAAAATGCTTGTCAAAAATAACTAATTTGGGTGTTGTTTATTTTTTTTTTTGTCACAAATAATTATTGCGCTGCCATTTTTAAACTAAAATTGTTTAATAAATAAACGTTAAATGCACAATAACACATAAAATGTATGAAATGAGATGTATGTATCAGTAAATAAAATTTTTATATTAACTGTTTTTTTTTTGCTTTTTCGAAATAATATCATAAATAACTAAAATCATTTAATCACAAAATCCTTAGTTTATATTTTAATTTTTATTAGACAAACTTTGTAACAACATACATACATGTTGTCGAATAGTTTTGCGATTCAAATGCTTTTTTTTCTTCTTTAGCTAGAATAGATGATTAATAAACCATTTGCCATTAAAATACGTTTTTAATTCTAAACACAGTCAAGGTAATTTTATTTCCGAAAGCTAAATAAATAACTAACTTGAAAATTTTTGTCAAAGTTTTGGATATTAGAAATTTGTTAAACTTATACAAAAAAATTAAAAATATATTGGACTGAAATGATGTTATTGACTTTATTCAAAACGCGCTAAGACAAAAAAAACGCGTATGGCATAGTTAAAACGCGCTAAATCTAGCGCGAACGCGCTAAATTTGCATCGCTAATTTTAACCAGCTTTCGATGCTTGTCATTAGGCCTTAAGTGAACTTTTCGGAGTTTTAGATAGATTTTTGGTATTATGAGACGTCAGCTTATTCTGTAATTTTTCCGAATATAAAATTTTATGTGTGCTATGACTGTCATTTATGATTTTATTGGCTTTGAACCACTTTCGGAGTAATACATCGAATTTTGAATTTATTCGAAAATTTTGCAGTAGTTTTTTGTAGTTTCTCTCGACTTTCACTGGATTCTGGAAAGCAAGTTCCAGGGAGTAAATTAAATATTTTGAGAGCTGTAACTTATGATTTTATTAAGTTTTAGCCACTTTCTGAGTCGCACATCAATTCCAGGAAGCTTAGAAGGCTTTTCCTAGAAAATTCCAGTGAGTTTTTATTTAGAATTTGTTTATCATATTTTGAGCTGTTAATTTCGAATTTTTTTACTCAGTTTGAACCTTTTTTTAACCTAATGTGCGCTTCAAAAGCCTTGTTCTAGGTGTACGAGCTTTGTTCAATTTTTAACAAGTTTCAAAGCTTTTTTCATAAGCAATATACAAATTCTCTTTAAGAATCAAGTGATTTCTGGAAGCTTGTAAATTTTTTTTCGGAGTCAACTCCTAACCGAACTACATATGAATGTATATATATATATATATGTATATATTAATAAAGCATTTACTGCGCAGTACCACACAGCATAAGAGAGACTTATTAACCAGCTGTTTTGAATTTTTTTTTTTTAATTTGTCGGTTTGAAATAACCTGGATTAAAGAAGGACTTCATGTGATAACTAATATTTTAAATATTTTAAAAATCAATTTATCAAACTAGACAAACTATATTGAAACTTCTTTGATGTCTAACAAACACATTTAAAATAAAAAAAAAAGTTGAACAGAAACTGATTTGTATAGCTCTTAATTAGCATTATAATTGGTGCTTAGTTTGATTTTATTTTCGTTTTAGAGATAATTGAGAAAACCAAGGCATTGGAATGTAGTGAAAATAGAAATCGTTGTTTCGTACAATGATTAAGTCTGATTTCATTTTAAAAATCTTGTTTAGTGCTATTTTTTCAAATGGTTTTTATTTCAAACAAAATGATTTTTGTATATATATTTTGCTAAATTGAATTGAATCACAGGCATACGTAAGTAACATGTCTCGTGACATTTTTCCCTTTATTATTTTTATATTGTTTCTTTTGCTCTTTTGACGAAATTATAAATAATCTATATATGTATATAAAAATTTATCCCTTATTTTTAACGGTATTACGCGTAAATGGCTCGACCAATACCCCCATTTCTTTTTTTTTTTGTTAATGTATGCGAAAGAAGAACATGAAAGAAAAATAAAATAAGAAAATTCTGAAAACCTATTTACATATGTATGTATATGTAATCATATCTATCTTTGCCTTAAACTTGGCTAGACCTAAAGTAACTGTACAACTCAGTTAGCAACATAACTATGGCAACCCTCATAAGGGGCCTTTGAAATAAAAAAAAATTCTCTTACTCATACTGACAAACAATTACTGTAAGTTTTTGTCTGTTCCTCGGTGCAAAAAAAGTTTTTGGGCAACAAATCACACACGTGTTGCTGAATAAACACGCAAATGTGTATGCGATCCATGGTTTTAAATGCTTTCTCCCCCTCTTTTTTATAGTATTAAATGACTTAATGTAGCGTAAATATGTATGTTTTTTTGAACATATTTATTTCAAAGGCGCGTGTTAATGTTCGTATTTTCCAACCTGCGTGGGTGTTGTACATGTAAATATGTATATGTATGTGTATAGTTCATGGACAGTATGCTTCTATTCAAAAAAGCACCCCTTATTAACGAAAATAGGAGATTATTTTCTTTTAAGAAAAAGCTTAGTTTTATATTAATTTTATTTTTATAGTTTTATGTATTTTATGTATTAGCATTATTTCTTTTTTAATTAAAACCCACTCAAATTGTAAATAATGCATTGAAGCTTTTTGCCATATAAAGCAGCTGTATTTTTCCGGCTCTCCTTTAGAACAGCATTAACCTAGTAGCGGGTAGGTAAGTTAAAATCCTTAGCTAGCACATGTGTCACATATGCATATGTACATCCCAATGAGAAGCAAAGCAAGGAAAATGATTTAATTCTTGAAGCGTGCTGTATTGAAACGAGTTGTTGTATTAAAATGCTGAAGGAGGAAATAGCAAATGATATAACAAAAATTATGCCTCATGGCTACATAAAAAAACAGGTCTGCTGAGACAGGCCTTCAGGAGCTTGTGTATTGCATTGAAAGATCAAAATCAAAAAGGGCCTCCAACAAATACTTGGATCAAGAGGCACACGTATTCCTTATAAATCTTTTACTGGGTTAAATAATAACTACTGGTATAAATCAAGCGGTAAATTATACAAGAATCAGAAGTAAAGCATGCCTCGAAACATAAGATGGATGCATATTATCCGATGTAGGATTTAAATCCGTCTGTTATGCAAATGACAGGGCAATATTAATAAGGGAAATATTTTCTGTTGTTGATAAACTTAGTCAAATTTAGGGCCATTATTATGACTTAACGATAAAGTTTCGGATAGTTATTCCTAACTTTAGCAAAACTGAACTATAAAGTAACCTTTAAAATTTTCCATTATTACAACTGTCCGATAAAATAAATAATAAAATGTTTGGTTGGTGGCAACATTTTTGTGGATACTGTTTGCTAAAAATGATTAGTGGCAACTTGCTTTTGTTTATTTGTCAAATTACAAACATCATGAAAATATTTTTGTCAATTCTTTTGTTTTTTTATTATTCTTATGTGTTTTGTGTTGTATTGTTTTTGTTTTATGCCATATTTTGAACAAATATATATATTTTCTTTTTAATACATGTATTTATTTATTGTATCTTCAAATATGAACTAACAATAAGTATTCAAATCTTAAATCAAAAATATAATTATTAGGACCGACTACTGTCGGACATAAACTTGTTAATAGTTATAAATAATACATAAGTAGTGATAATCCAAAAAAGAAAAAAATTTATAAAAAATATTTTCAAGAAATCCCATCTGGAGTGTTGAGTAATAGAGCCCTTGTGTCCCTCTTTTTTAAGCGGATGTGTCCAGTAAAGTTCAAAATATTACGAGCAAGCGGATTAGGATGTGACTCGAGTTTTGTTAAATATTTGCCGGCGTATTTTGCAATTTCTTCAATCACTAGTGGCATATTTAAATCACGATGGATATTGGAATTTTTGATGTACCATGGAGCCGATGTTATTAACCGTAAAATTTTGTTTTGCCTTCGTTGGATTCTCTCTACATTGGAAGCTGAAGCAGTGCCCCATAACTGGATACCGTAACACCATATTGGCTTCAAAAGCGACTTGTATATTAAAAGTTTACAGTCCAGACTAAGTGTTGAATTTCTGCCAATCAACCAGTGTATTTGAGATAACTTAAGTTTCATCTGAGTTAGCTTAAAGTCAATATGATGTTTCCATGTAAGCCTTCGGTCAAGGTGTATACCGAGGTATTTCACTTGGGAATGTTGAGGAATATTTTGATTATTGATTCGAATTGGGGAACAAGTATCTCTTCTTAGGGTAAACGTTATATGGACACACTTTTGTTCATTTACCTTAATTCTCCATAAGGAACAAATATATTTGACTTTGTTTTATAAAGTAGAAAGTGTGGCAAGTGGCGAAAATGTGGCAAGTTCAAATGACTATACCTCGCAATAAGAGTTACAGGTAGGATGAGCTTGCTTTAGGTTATCGCTCACTTTTTGTTAAAATGAAGTTGTAATAATGAAAAAGTGTTTATCCATCCAATAACATCCTACATTTAGCTAACGACAAGTTATAATAATGGCCCTAAAGTTTATAGTATTTTTTTAAGAGAATTGACACTCGGACAATGAATGCTTTTTCGCATGTTTTTAATAACGTTATGTTACAGCTCCTCTGTTGTCAATGAGGTGTACTAAATTTTGAAGCTTTGCTTGGTAGCAATTTTATTGGTTATTTTACTACGCCAATGATTTTGCTATGTAATGCTGACGATGGAGGTCGCTCTGATGTTACACTAGGATCAGTATCCACTGAAGTCGGCGTAGTTCACTGACCAGTGTCTTTGCCTTCATCACTAACTAATGCACATCAGAAAACTGCGTGGTGTTGTTATTTTTTTAATGACTGTCGGAACCGGGCTCGAACCTAGGACCTTCGGTTTTATAGTCAACGTGCTAACTACTTTAGCTAACACCACCTTCGGCGTCTTTCTGGGTGGGAATGAAGTTTACATATAAAAATCATTTTAGGACAACTTTTGCTAATAATCTTTTTTGAAGTTACGCCCCGTATTTTTGCACAAGTTTTATATTTTAAAATTATAAGTCACTAATTCTTAATTACTTACTATATGAAATAGAGTTAAATTTCCCAATTTCTTTTATATAAAATCAAACCTTAGCGTTTGCTGGGATGGGAGCTCTTTAGATATCAAAACAACGTACATTTAAATTTAAATCCAATGACATCAAATTAAAATAAACCCATTTGCTGTTTCAACATATTTATTTTATTTCTTCTTTTTTATTACTTAACAATTTTTTTCAGATCAAATCTATGTATTTATATGTATATACATATGTATATTTCTTTCCTTTGCTAAATGATAATGTAGACGATAAAGTTAAATAAGTTCTTATTAATATTCCTATTGTGTATCTGTATTATTATTGTTATTTTACTCTGCTAAACACTTCCGTTTCCGATTTCCTTGTGGTTAACTTCATAGCAAATGAACACATTTTTTATTTGAGACTTGTACGTTCTAATATTTGTTTTTTCTTCTTTTGCATAAATAATGTGCAATATTTATATGCAACAATTGAGAATACAACAGAAAATGTTAACACAAGTTATAGTTGCAGAGTCGTTGTTGTCGGTAAGTCGGTCTGCCTGCCTACTTGTACGTGTGTCTGCTGGTCTGTCCGTTTAGGTGTCGCTCTGTTGAAACCGCAAACGTTGACAGCAGTCACAAACGAACAACAACACTACAAGGCAACTACCAAGGAGTGATATAAAACGTTATAATATTCTTGTTGTTGCTGCTGCTCTTGTTCATGTTTTACTTTACACACTATGATGACGACATTGGGCATGATGATGATTTTACTGAAGATGTTGTTGAGTTGAGTTGAGGGTCTGTTTTTTCATTACTTATTTTTGTTATTGCCACAAAGACTTAACAAGCAGCAACAGTAACATTAAAATGCTTTTGGCTTTTTGTACATAAATTACAGCCCGTCCAATATTCTGACACACAAACTAAAATATTTTCTAGCAGTTTATTTGAAATAAACTTTATTGTAGGGAAAAAGGGGAGAGAAAAAGCAGGAAAAAAATGACAGCAAGTTATTTAAAAAGAAGTGCAATTTGTATTTTTTTTAGCGCCTAAAAGGCAAAAGTGTAAATTTTAACACTTGTGACTTAAAACTTTTATAAACTATTTTGGCTCAAGTTGCAAAAAACAAAAAAAAAAAATCATATTGCCAGCATATGGCCAACGAGTTGCACGTATTTCTCATATGTTTTAACTGACATCTTGTTCGAAGTATTCTCCCTATAATTTTGAAATATAAAGAGATGATGATTTTGACTTTGAAACCGGATAATACTGCTGCGTACAGGAAATGTCATATTAAAATGTGCTGGTCATCAGAAATAACATTTGTCTGCTTAGACAGATATAGTTGCAAAATGAACAGTCGTTAAAAAACTGTTCAGCAGCTTATAAGTTTAATAGTATATTAACCTGCTATTTATTTCATTATTTATTTATATATTTTTTTTTTTGCTTCAAATACAAACATAACAATGGGTAGTATGAATAAAAAAAGTATGTATGTGTTTTTTGTTTTTTTAAACAAATTTTTAAGTAAAAAGCAAATATTTTCTTTTATTCATACGACCCAATGCCTTGTGTTGTGAAAAGTTGTGAGGCCATTTTAACCTTATCACCAAATTTTGCTTTTCAAAACAACCGAAGTTATTAATAGCAACAAATGAAATATAAAAAGTAGTGTTTTATATGACTAAAAAGATAACGAATAAAAAGCAATTAAGGATCTCGTTAAAGCAAACACCAAAATATTTATATAAAATATCACCGAAATTAAAAGAGTTGTAGCTGATAGCTGGTGCTATTTATATGTGTATTATATTAGATTGATGTTTATGCAAGTTTACTATTAGTTAAAAAAAAGATTTTTGAAGTAATTTTTTATATATATTTTCTGACTGAAGTCACTGCTTTAAGCCCATGCTGAAGCCAATTTTCTGAATTGGGCTGAACTGTTTGAGCATTGGTTTGTATCAAAAATGAACTAGTGAACGATTTTGAGTACACTTGGGTCCAACTCATGCGGTCGGCCGTTTTTGATATAAACCAATGATCAAAATAGACTTGTAGCGAACTCTTTCAGTAGCTCGTTTTTGACACAAATCAATGATCAAACCCACTTAATTTAAATGGGTTTGATCATAGGTTTGTGTCACAAACGATCTGCTGAAAGAGTTCGATACAAGTCTATTTGAGAGCGTTCCAATCAAAAGTTGTTTCAAACCCATTTAATTTAAAATTTACGTTTTTGGCCGGATGTGTGTCCAACAAAACGAACTAGTTCACAAATAACTGTTGGACAAAATCTCTAGGTTAGATCATAGGTTTTTGCCAAAATCTACCGAATGAATGCGTTCGACCTAAGTCTATTCAGATAGACTGCAATATTACACTTGTTCTAAACTGGTTCATTCTAGCATGTTGGACAAAAACCTTTCATTAAAACACCGTAATTTAAATAGGATTTTTGACCGGACTTGTCTCCAACAGAACAAACTAGTTCAAAAACAGCTGTTGGACACAACTCTACTATTGAACTAGGCTTGTCAAACTTGTTCAACAAGTTCATTTTTGAAACAAGCCAATGATCAAACTCATGTTATATAAATGGGTATGATTATCGGTTTGTGTCAAAAATTAACTATTGAACGAGTTCGACGCAAGTCTAGACGCGCAAAACAAGAGTTGTTTGTTATATTTCAGAAAACGAGGATGCCATTGAAAACCAAATATAACCATTATATCATGTTAAAATAGTACCATCAAATAAATTAGAAAATTATGCATTGTATCTCTTTCATTCCACAGTGCGTTAGTTAATATTTTTTAATGGTATCAAAGTGCTTGAAAAATTTTACACTTTTACATAAAAAGGTCACAGTTTTTTTTTGCAGCAATTTTTAATATTATTATTTGAACTTTTGCATTTGAGTTCACACAAAGAAATTTTTCTTGTAGTAATTTTTTGTAGGTACCTATAACATTTTTGTTTATGGAAATTTTTTTTGTAAACTGTCAGTTTCAAGAAAATTAGAAAGGTAATAGTTACTGCCATAAAAATTTCATCATATAAACTTGTGCAATGCTAGTGTTAAAGTCAAACCATAAGGCTCCTTAACAAAAAACAAATATTTATAATTAATTATCATTTCCAGTCATTAACATTTACTAACACAATATATTTTTGCTGTTGCAGTGCTGCGATAACAACAGAAACAAAGCGAGAACAGCAAAACAAATAACTGAAAAGGAAATTTAAAACAGATAAAGAAACTTTATGTTGTAGTTGAACAAGAAAACGGAGATGCCAGTCAAAGAAACAATATCATTTAAAAAGAATATTTACAAAAGTTTAAGCGAACAATAAATTGTGAAAATAAAAATAAAAAAAAGCGCTCATAATATTTGCATTAAAACTCTATTACAAGTTTCTAAATTTAAAATAAACTTAAAATTTAACTTAAAGAAACTTAAAGTTAAATAAACGCTGTTATTTGTGTGAAGCTTTCACTTATTTTGGGTATTAAATTCTGAGCTTTGGTTTGTTCGACGATATGATCAAACACACTTAAAATACATGGGTTTGATCATTGGTCATTGTGTCAAATACTAGATACTGATTGAGTTCCATTCAAGTCTACTAACGTGAAATAGTTAACGCGTTCGACCCAAGTATATTTCATAGAACATGTAACATCAGAGAGCCCTCCTTCGACTGTATTATGTAGCAGAATCATCGGCAAAGTAAAATAAGCAATAAAACTTCTACTAAACACAGCTTCAAAAAATATTTAATTTGCTAATTTAACACCAGAGGCGCTGCATCACTGCATTATTACAAATGTTAAAAAGCAAAGTTGTAAAAGAATGAAGCTTTCCTTTAGCTCTATCACTATGCGTTTCCTAAAAGAAGGTAACACTTAGTAATAGTAGTAGGCATTCATTGCCTGCATGTTACTTCTCTTTATTTAAAAAAATAGAACTAGAAAGAAATCTGAAATTAACTTGATTTCTTCAAACTTTAATTCCCATTTTACGCCACCTCACAAAATAAGAAAACTTGTTAACAGAAAAAATTTTATATATATTTTAAATTTTTACCACCAAGAATTTAGCCGTCGTATTAAAATCTATTATTCAAACAATTTAGTTATAAAGTAAGCAAACAAACAACAAACCCTCCACCATTAATCAGAATAAATTTACAAAGTAAAGAAAAACATTTAAGTCAAGGATTCATAAATACAAAAAATAAAACGAAGTCGCGTGGTATATAAAATTGGTTTCACTATTTTGCCATCATTTTTCCATTAACAAATTTCGCCTCCAGCCCGTTGCAGCATGAAAGGTATTCACGTCAAAAGTTGCGCTGTTGCAGAAAATTACAGTTGCAAGTTGTTTCCAAAATTTTACATCAAGCACATAGAAAATTAGTTTGCATAAATGATACAACACTATCAGGTTCTAAGTAAAAGATTACGGAGTTATTTTTGCAAAGTTGTTTTTGGAACTTTTGATGGTATTGCCCAGCCATACAAAAAGGGCAAAGAGTAGTTATAAACTCTGCACCAAATTACAATGGAAATAAATATAATTCTTTAAAGTGAAAAAAGTGATTGAAAATTAATTGAATTAAAAAACTAAAAATTAGGAAGACATTTTTAAATTCTATTTTACAATAATAGTGCATTCAGATTTGTTAAAAATCTAATACTTACAAGATTTCAGCAAAATATGTAGATTTCCCATACAAAACGAAATCTCCTTCGCCACTAGATTTTGTCAAGATCTATTTGAAAAAAAAGTATAACTTAATGAGGCACGAATAGGTTTTTTTGTGCAAATTTAGACTAAAAGATCAGCCTGTGTACTAGACTTGTATCGAACTCTTACAGTAGCTCGTTTTTGATACAAACCAATGATCAAACCCGCTTTATTTAAATGGGTTTGATCATAGGTTTGTGTCAAAAATGAGCAACTGAACGGGTTCGATACAAGTCTAGTTTGATCATTGGTTTGTGCCTAAAATGAGCTATTGAAACAGTTCGATACAAGTCTAGACACAATCCATTGGATAAAAGATTTCGATAAATAGAAAAACTTAATGTAAACGGCATCGATTTTGATAAAGATTTTAATTGAAATCTGTTTAATTCTGTTATACTCAAGATACATTAGATCAAAAATATTTTTTTATGAATGCCATAATGGTGCAACTTGATATATTGTACAATTTGAGATGCGATATTATTACTGAGTTAATTAGATAATTATTTAGCCAAGTTTTCACATTTTAACAAAAAATTTTAGTAGCTAAGAAACATTTGTTAGAAAATGCAATTATGCGTTTTGCATTCTTGCCAGAGTTGATGCGAAATTCTCGTTTGCTAAAGAAAATATTTCTTCTTTTCCGGATGCAATTCTTCCATATAAAATATTCACTGCCTCTTAAGCCATTTAAGGGTTAAATGCGAGAAGTATATATTATGTAAAATTTTCATTAATTTTCCTTGCTTTCATGGTCTTGTAAATTCTTTATTCAACTTCATTTGCATAAAAATTTCTTAGCATCTTCTCTGTGGTGTTTCTTACAAGTAAATATTTTTTATATTTTTGTTTGCCTTTTTATTTCTGCTGTAAACATTTCTTAAATATTTGAAATGCCAAGACAAAATGCAAATTTATTTCGTTGAGTTAAAAAAAGTTTTATTTGAGATAAATTTGCATTTTATTGTTTGAATTGAAATTGTCAAAGATATGTAGTTAATTTATGTAGTCATGTTTTGTAAATCATAAAATTGGAATAGTTACATAGGAAAAATTTAATTTTTTAACGAAGAGTAAAAATTTTGCGTACGGAATAAACAATATACATATTGGCATTTCTACAGGAATGTCAACTTATGCTTGCCTTTTCAAAAAAAAAATTAATCTTTTTTCTACTCCTTTATATATTTGCGTAGGCCGTCAGCAGCTCTACATTTGGTAAAATATTAAGAAAAATCGAGTCACATTAATCTAAAAAACAATCTTACTTGTTTGTTGTCGCACGCGAAAAAAACCAAGGACTTTCTCGTGTAAATTCCCATATGTAGTTAAATAAACGATTATAATAATTATTCATTTTATCAATTCACTCGAACTCGTTCACTATTTTTGACATTATTAGACTTATGTCGAACTCTTTCAGTAGCTCGCTTTAGATAAAGAATTTTAATCAAACCCATTTAAAATACATGGGTTTGGTCTAGACTTATTTTGAACTCTTTCAGTAGCTCGTTTTTGACACAAACCTATGATCAAACGCATGTATTTTAAATTGGTTTGATCATTGGTTTGTGTCAAAAACGAGCTACTGAAACAGTTCGAAACAAGCCTAGTTTGATAATCGGTTTGTGTCGAAAATGAGCTACTGAAAAAGTTCGATACAAGTCTAGACACGATCCAACGACCAACCCCATGTTATTTAAACTAGTTTTGGGCCGAACTCGTTCCCTAGTTAATTTTTGACACAAACCTATGATCAAACCCTTAAGTTAAGTGTCAAAAACGATCGACTGAATGAGTTCAACCCAAGTCTAATTTAAACGGATTCGACCATAGGGCTGTGTCAAAAATTAACTCCTTCAGTCGGTCACTTTAGGCACATACCTATGCGCAAACCCATGTTATTGATCGACTGAACAAATTTATTCCAAGTCTAGAATTTAGCAATTATATTAATATCAAATAATCAAATTTTTGCAAATATCAATTTTGACACAATTGGTCTTCCCAAAAAAAGGTTAAATTTTGGTATGTAAAAACCAGTATTTTTATGCATAATCATTGCATCTTTGATAAGTTGTAAAAAGGAGGTTATGACAACAATAAAATAAAACAATATCAGCCAAAAGACCACAGCTACGTCAAACTCATAATCGACACAAACCAATTATCAAAACGGTTTGATCATAGGTTTGTGTCGAGTTCGACCGAAGTCTAGTATCATTGGTTACCCTTTGGAGTATATTCTTTGCATGAAATTTTCCATCAGAAGTTCGTATCTCTTGCGGATGTACTTATGTCCTCGATAACTTCGTGAATTTCATCTGTTGTTTCACGACTGGACTGTGGGTCTGTGCTATAAAACTTATTCTGCGCTTATACGCAAACACGGTCAGAAGACTATTTGCAAAAAATATCGGTACTTGTTTGGCACATGGCTCCATCTTGATAAAAATAAACGTTGACCACATCAATGTGTCCCAATTTCAAAATGTCCAATTCTAAGGATAAACAAGATGTGGGTACACCAGCGTTTTCCTCAAAACTGCAGTCTACAACAGTAATATTCTTTTTTTTTTATCAACTTAAACGAGTTCCATTTTTTACTGTAATTAAAATATATTTTTCTATATTTATAATTTGAACGGGCTAAAGTTCGTATCGCTTGTCAAGCCAAACTACATGTGTTATTTCGTTCTACTAGTGGTTGTTTATTTTTCAGTTTCACAACTTTCTCATGTTGTAGACTCGGCAAGTCTGAGTTTATGGTAGAGAGGGGAAAGAAAAGTTATTTCAATTCTCTTCTGTTATTTCATTCGCTGCATTAAAACAATAGGTAAATTGATCAAGAAACCGTCTGTGTGTAAACAATCGAGCAGTTTTAATAGAGAATTAAAGAGAACTGCTTCAAGAAACAACTTCATTTAACAAGTGATTCAACAGCTGAGCCTTGCTTTTGCTTTAATTTTATTTGCTTTTTCATAATGGATAAACCTACACAAGAGCAAGGCTTGCATATATTTGAATATTTTATAAAAACTATGGTTCTGTTTGTCAGACTTCGTGTCACGTACCATCTTTAATTTTATGGTATGTAGTCGCAATCGTTCATCAGAGCGGATAGTTCGCGCATCCCGTAAGACGCCAAGTAGTGTCTTATAAATCCGTGATGGATGGAATGCTACTATCAAGAGTGATCCATGTACTAGAGAAATTATAACAAGTTTTTTAGTAACTCATTTGTTTTGCATTAATTTTGCTGACATTTAATTGCAATGGTTCGAAGCCTCATGCCACGCAGTACCACACTACAATTACTTTACTCAAAGAAATAATTATTTTATCGAAATAATAATTTCACGTAATGATACTGTTAACTAACTACCAAGATATCTACATATGCTTTAGCTTCTTTGAACTATATTAATTCAGCTTATATAAAGTCACTCTGTGCTTAAAAATAAGGCCGAAGGAAATAACGCCCAAATAAGAAATGAAATAATCCAGAATAAAATACAACCCAAAAAAATTAGATAAGCTCTAGTAGAAAATTTATGAAAAATCGCCCAATATAAATGAAATAAACCATAATTAAAAAAGCCCAACGAAACCAATTTCAAGATGAAGTAAAGGTGAAAAAAATTAAATAAAGCCAAAATCAAGATGACATTAATCCCAAAAATAAAGGAAGTAAAGCCCAATTAAAAATTTCTTTATTTTATTGGGTCTTATTTCATTTTCTTATTTGGGCGTTATTTTCATGGGCCTTATTTCATAGCGGCAACTCACTCGTTTTGGCCGATAAAGCAGAGACAAATGAGCACCTCAAAATCAACCGGTTATTGGCGGAAAACAGCCGCAAAGGCCGCGAAATATATGTGAAAATTGGAGTTCCAGCCGCAAAGCCCGAGTCATATTTAAACATTAAGGGCGACTTTTTGAGTTGAAGATTAGAGATTAAATTAACCTTAATCTTCATTTGCAATTTTTGGGTAGTCGATTATATTGGTTTACGTGCTAGTTTAAGCGTCCAATCGTGGTGGTTTAATCTTACTTTACAAACACTTGTGAAACATTTAAATTTTTGTAAAAATTATATGATAAAATAATTTAAAACACATAAATATACATATGTATTTTGTATTTTTTATATATTTCCTTTAACACGCGAATTATTTACTTATAAATAATAAAATATGACAGTTTCTTCTTCTTCAAACAAAAAAATCAAAGTGTGTTGATAACATGTATGACTTTTGCATAGAAATTGTTGCCACTATTTTGTTTCTCAGTATGGTAATACTGCACATAACAAGAAGTTTAAACTACCACTCAAAAACATCAAACTCAGTTATTTGAGATTAAGTTAATTTTTGGATTAGCTAATTAGAGAAATAAACTAATCTAAATCTCGAACCCAAAAAGTCGCCCTAAGGTATACAATTTTCTAAATCTAAGTCAGTGCAACTGATATGAAAAATATTTTTCTTTGCTTTTATTTCATTCAAAGTTCTGTAACTAAAAAAAAACACACGCTGCATATACAAACATTACATATGTACACTCAGGGCAAAGCAGCAACTTAAATATAAGAACGCTTCACTTTAATTTAATAATTTACAATATAGTAGAAAATGTACGTATATAAAAATACTAAAAAATAACTAAAATGATTAAATTAATATTTTTCCATATTGAAATAAAAAATTTCAACATGACTAGACTTTCATTAATGTTTCTTATTAATTCAATATGGTTTTTATTGATTTTAAGCCGTTTTTCCCCTGGGTGTACTTATGTACACAAATCCTTAATAATTAACAAGAATCAGGTTGTTTTTCTTCATTATTTTCATTTATTTTCGCTTTACACGTTCCATCTTATTACGTAATAGGAGTAGTTTCCTTTAATTGCAGTACACTTTTGGAATATTTTATGGCAATTTCATGTGATTTTTCTTTCTTACTTGAAACAAAAAGGAAAGAAAAACAAATAAACTGAGAATAAATTACAATAAGCTCAAGTACCAGAGAAACAACAACAAGTACATTTAACATGAAAGTTGTACAAAAAATATTTAATCATAAATGCGGTCGGTCGGTGGTGCTTTTCTGAGAACAGAAAAATAATTCGCCCCTCTCAAACACTTACCATTAACAACAGCCCATTTAAATTTAAATAAATGGCATGAGTGGGGTTATTTATTCTCTTTGTGAAATTTTGTGTTGTTGTTTATTGTTTTTAGCGTTACACACACACACGCAAGCACACTTTCAGTTCATTGCTCCTTCCTATTGGTTTGGGGGTAAATTTTGTTTCTTTTGGATCTTGTTGAAATTTTTGGTGCCATTGTGAAATTTATGAGTGAACATTTTATTTTTTTTGGCTGCCATGATGACAATATATGTATGTATTTTTTTTATCGTTTGTCTTATATATTCGTATAAAAGTATTTAATTAAGTTTCCTACATACTCGTATAACATCAGATTATAATATATTACAGCTTGTCATAAATTTATTTCAATTAAATGGGTCTTTTCTTGATTGCGGAGAAATTAAAATATTTTTTTGATTTCAATCAACAATTATGTAGGAATGTACATAGAGTATTACATATGTATATAATATATTCGACCTTTTTATTTATTATACATACCTACATACGTAGATAAATTTTATTTAAGCTTAAGAAGCTACAAAAAGTTGCAGCAAATCGCTATAATAATTAAATTTATTATCTATTTCTTAAAAAAGGGACCTAAACCTTTAATAAAATTTATAAACATACATATGTACATATAGCACATAAAGAAAATTTTTAAAACTATAAAGGTATACATTTCAGTTTTTTTCCTCGTTGGAAAAATGTAATTTTTTACAACAAACACAGGAAAAAAAATTTGAAAATTTTTTTTGAATTTTCTTCTCCTTTGTTTGTTGTCAAAAAATTTAAATTTTTTCATTTTTCCAACGATAAAAACCTGAAATATTATAAAATTTTGTATACTAATAGAAATATAGACTTGTGTCCAACAGTTCTTTTTGAACTAGTTCGTTCAGTTGGACACAAGTCCGGTCAAAAACATCAATGTAAATTAAATGGGTTTGAAACAACTTTTGATTCAAACGCTCTCAAACTAGTTCAAAAAGAACTGTTGGACACAAGTCTATAGAAATATGTGCCAATAAAAAATGATTGAGTGTAGTTTTGTAGTTTTTCAAGAAAATATTTTTAAGTTTTAAGGTGTATATCAGATAATTACAAAATTATTTTTTAAGTACTCTTTGAGTATTGGCCGCCAGTTTAAACTGAATACTTATGTATAACTATGCATATCAGCTACAATGATGCGCATAATATAGTAATACTCTGAGTACACATGGTTATAGGAGTATTATATTTGCATAGGCTGAGCTTACATCTGGCATTTCCTGTGTGCCAAATGCCAAAGAAAGCGTAACCACTAATTACTAATGAAAAACTGTTTGATTCAGACATGTACTTATTGATTTAAACTGTTTCCAATCATGTTGAATTCTATAAAATTGGCTATTAGTTATGTATGAAACTGTTTAACTTAATAAATACGTGTCTGAATCAAAGAGTTTTTCATTAGTAATTAGTGGTTACGATTTCTTTGGTACTTGGCACACACGAAATGCCAGATGTAAACTGGAAAACTGTAAACTGTAAACGTTTTTTTAGACTTGTGTGGCACATGGGACACAGATGTAAACCCGGCCGTACAATTCAAGCATCAGTGCTGTCATCAAAGTAAATTGGTAACGCTGTTCGACTGATTGCATAACAGTGATAGAAAGTGCAATTTAATAATTCTCTACTGGGCTAAACAATTTTCTAACAAAATTTTTACTTGAAATAAATTTTTAACAAACATAAACCTGCCATGTAAAGTTTTAATTTTTTATAATATTTTAATTATATTTATATAACGTATGTACATAATATTATAATATATGTGTATATGTGTGTGTCATTCACTTTTATTTACATTTGTATGTATGTATATGTAGATAGCATGTGTGTCATTCCATTTTATTTTTTAACATGCTCTTTTTAACTGTTGTTTTAGTTTTTCATATCACAAAGAAACCTCATTAGTTTGTTGTTTTTCCATTTTAGTAGATTTCCCTCCAGGCCACAAAGGGTTGTGCTAATAAAATTTAAAATAAAATAAGTTCTTGGAATTCTCTATTTAACATTATATATGTATGTGTATGTATTTTTTTTGCTATTAAAACAAAGTGAAACATTTTTTTGCCTTGTTTTCTTGTTCAGAAATTAGATTTAGTTAATATTTAGTAATATTTAGTAAAGCGACTACCTTGCTAGATATGCATTACATTTGTTTGATTTACGAGTATTATAAACAACTACATTTAACTCCACCGGTGTTTCGTTTTCAATATGATAGCGTCGTCTTCATTTATTTTATCTGTCGTATTAATTTAAAATTTATAAGAAATAAAAAACTTGCTATACTAATAACATATCAATAATTTTAGTGATGAAATTAAATGAAGCTAGGTATGCTACATATTTATATATGTATAAGCAACTGAAATTACTAGAAATAAAATTGAAGGTTGTGTAGTTACGGATTTTGAAAGAAATGTCAAACAATTCCTTATAACCTTTTGCGAAACCAAATAAGGTTATTTTTCACGAAAATATTTTAAACTGACTAACAAAATTCACTCCCGAAAATGTTAATGGTATAGTATACTTTTCTTATTAAAAAATATTTCCCAAACAAAATGGAAATTAAGATAATAGAAATAACAAGTTTCGAGCTTTGTAAAATTAATTGGATGAGGTAATGTTTCCGTAGCTTTCAAAAGTTATCAATAGAATATTGTCAATTCCACACTTATCAGCGAATGTGGAAAGATTATTTTCATGATCAAAACGAAGACTCGAAAGTCTAAAGGCCCAACTATAATATGAATAAGCCAATGCCAGAATTGAACGATAAGTCTGTCAAATACTTAAGCAATTCAGATGTGACTTTTAGGTGGCCACAATGTACTTACATGCACTTAAGAATTCTTTAGCCACAGCTGCACATATAGATATTGTTCACAATTTTTTTGTAATTTTGTTTCTTCTTATAACTTCTAAATGAATGCAATTCAATCAAATTAACTTGTTGGAATATCCTAATCCATTTAAAATTCACGTATAATTATATCCACTACTTTATTACTTGTTTTATTTGTTTTGCCTACTAAAAAGTACCACAAAGAACGTACATATGTAAATAAACTCATGTGTATGTGTGGATATGTGTATTGTAAAACAAAGAATGAAGAAAATAAAAGTTTTGCTTTCTTTCCTGAGCTTAAAATAAGAAATAAGAAAAAATATTTAAAATCAATGAATATTTTCTGATGCGGCTTTCTTAAGTTTAAAAAATGCACAAACAGTGTTTTCCGTACGGAATGTGCGTTCAGTTTGGCACTTAGCTTAAGAAAATGACACTTGACGAAACTTGGCGAAAAGTTCCATAAGTACATTATAGTTTGCCACATACGTTTTATATATAACCGCCGACTTTAATATTATTGGAGTCGAAAATGTAAAATTTTAAAGCTAATTCGTACGAAATCAGTTTTCTCATTTATCCTTCCTGCTTCTAAATGTAACTTCAAATCATTTAAAGTTAAAGTTGGTTCTTGTCGTCGATATTTCTAGATTTTCGCCACCTTGGCTTGCGTTTATTAATATTGCTTATAAGTAACCTAACTAGACATCCCGCTTTTCAAAGTTCGATCCCGTCTCGAATTTCTATCCGGCTTTATTCCGCTTTTTAGAGTTTAGAAATTTTCTCTTCTTCTTCTCTTATTATATTTTTATTACAATGTCACTGATAAAAATTGGTTGGTACAATATAAATATAATATATATTTTGAGACAAGAAAGAGACCTTTAACTATTAGTTTCAAATGAAAGGGCTTAATGAGTAAGTTGAAGGAATTAAAATAGAGAGTGTTGCAGTTTACTAAATACAATATGAAAATGACGAGTGTGGGTCTCATATGGAAGCAGAGTAGCAAGCCGTACCGGCGCGGCTGGCGGCTAGCCAGTCAGCCGGTTTTTTACGCAAGCCGAGCCGCCGCCGAACCACTCGGCTTATCGGCGGCTTAGTACTCAGCCGTTAATTTGTCTTTTATTTTTTATACTTTTTTAAATTCCGTATTTAATATGATAGCGAGCGTCCCGGAAAGATAGTTGTTTTTGCTTCCACATAAAAAGAAAATGTTTATGTGAATGGTAACGTAGCTGCGACAACACTTACGTTCTCTTTTGGAGTCCGTTCTTAAATACATGGACGTTTACATTGACTTTTTTGTTTAAGCAGTCAGGCGACTTTTTGATAATTAATTGTTCAAAGCTTTTTGTTTGTTGATTCGTAGCAGTGTTCCAATAAAGTAATTAATTTTTAATTCAATCCGAAAACTTAAATAAAATTTATGTAGCAGGCAATCATGAATAAAATTCCGCCAGAAATTTTTCCCGGGGAAAATTCCAACTAATAGCAAGTAATAGGGAAAGAAATTCTAATTTGAAAAATGAGAAATTTCTCGCGAAATTTTATTCATAATTGCCCTGATAATTTAGAATATGTTTCTATGATTTAACAAATAATTTACTTTTTAGGATATCAATTTCTGCAATATTCAAACTATTGCAAAATAAATAATGTTAGAATGTGGTGATTCAATAATTCACGTATTTTTCTAAAAACAGACTGGGTTAAAAAATTTTTTCAAATGCTTAAACAAATCGGCGTTAAGCCGTTCAGCCGCCGCCGAAATTTTTTGCTCGGCTTGCTACTCTGTATGGAAGAGTTTTGTTAGTATATTTAAAGTACCTGCTAACAAAGTAGCGAGCAATATGCTAGTGAAGTATATTTGGTTTTAAATTATAATTTGTTGGTCTTCTATGTTTTAGTTTTGTTTCGTTCCTTTTAACTTTCTGTATACGCTCTCAGAAGATAGAGTTAGAAGCACAAAAAAGAAGCGTTTTTAAGTTGCTGGCAATACTGCAGAGAACTGTTCAGAGCGTTTCTCAAAGAATAAATGGATAGTAATCTATGTTAGATATCTGTGCCCTTAATTATGAAAGTGGTCTAAGTGATATATATCTTTGGTCGAGATATTTGGAAGATTACATTTAAATAAATCAAAAAATATTTTTATATCATGCAACATTTTAATTTAGACTGTTACTTAAATTTATTAAATAGTTATTCAAAATTTTTTAAAGTATTTTAAAGATTTAGTTAATATTTTGAAGCAAAAATGCATATGAATTAGACCACTTTCATAATTAAGGGCACATTTATAAAGTTAGAGTTGTGCATAAGATGTTTTAAAGCAAAATATTCCCCTTCGACACCAAATGCTAAAATTCATCGAGCTAAAAAAATTCTGGGAATTATAGCGGGCTGTAGATTGCTTATTTTAACATTTGCTTGATAGTTCTTATCAAATTAACAAGAATTGTGCTTTTGAAATATCAAACGAAACCACGTAATAAAAACTTTATCCGTTTATGTTGGCAGCTGATTTCGATTAATGCAAGAGTATGTATGATCTGTTCTATTACCAGTGTTGCCAAAACGGCGGTTTTCCCGCTATATATGACTGTATTTTGCTGTCATTAGCGGCAAGTCTATTTAAAAAAACCACCAGCGGGAATTTTAGCGGAAGAATTTCTTAGTTTGACGGATTTTCAGCGTTTTTCTGAAACTTATAAAAAAAGGTATTGAATCAAAATAAAGTATATTTAACGCAGCTATGCGACAGGTACCTTGGTATTTATGTTGAGTTTTGTTTTCTATATAAACACGTACAGCGAAAAGAAACTAACGTTACTTTTTTGCAAATAAAAAATTGACATATTGTGGTCGTGTAGTATAATGTGAAAATTTAAGAGGTTAAAAATAATAACATATGTACATACATACGAGTATAAAAGTGAACAAATCTCATAATTAGTGAATAAAATTTAATTCGAGATTAAAATTATATTACAAACCAATTTAATCATTCTTTTCGTATTAAAAAAATAGTAAATAAATCTTTAAACAAACGGAAAACAACCCGAAAACTGGGTAATTGGACCACTGACTATGAGGAAAACTAATATCAACCAAAATCTCTCAAAACAATAACTTTTTCTGAATAATTTGATTTTGATTAGAGAATTTTTTTATTACAATTCTCCTTCGAAACTAAACTTCAAACCAATGTTAATTGAGCCACAGAGTTTATTTTATCAACACTATTTTTTAATTTCAGATAGTCAGGAAATTTTAACAATATTTTACAAATACTTCAAGCAAAACGGCAAGATATTATTCCACACGTGTAAAACAATTAGAGTCTATCGCAGAAAATATTGAAAATATACTGAATCAGCTTCAACATTAATATTATACGATGGAATATGCCCTTGGATTCTACTTTTTCCTGTGCCTATGTTCTGTAACTTTGGTGAGAACTTTTCCAAACGAAAAGTTTATTGTCATTCTGTGAAGCACAGGATGACTAACGAAAAATTTAGTTGCTCATGTTTCTTTTAAGCTTATTTCAGGTTGTTTATAAATCAGCCTGTGAAAAACATGACAACCAATGTAATTGTTTGATTTTTTTCGACGCGAAAACTTCTCGCAAGTTACAGAACAAAGGTACGGGTTCAATGTTTGTGTATGGAAACTCTGCAGGAAATAAAATACCTACTCAAAGAGTAGGCGGAGTTTTGGTTACAAATATTGGGGAATTATGACATTCCAACATACATAAATCTATCCATATGTAAACATATTTTATAAAATTTATGTTATTCTTTTTTTACCAATAAACCATAAGAAAGACATATGTTGGTTATAAAAAATTCAGCGGTTATATTAGCGTTTATTTTTATTCAGATAGCGGTTTTTAGCGGGTTTTCAGGGGTTATATGGTGGGAAATGCCTGCAACATTTTGGCAACACTGTCTATTACGTTCATTAAAAGAGTAAAACGTTAAAGCAAAACTGAGCATTTAGTTTAGCCAAAGTAATTCAGTGCATAAGAAAATAGTTATTATTTGAATAAGCGAAAAAAAAACCTAAAATTTCTTTCGCAATTGACCCAAAAAGTGTTTTTAATAAGTACAACAAGAAAATGCCAAGCAATTGCAAAATGTTGCAATATTTCTATTTCGCAACAGTTGATTACTCGTATTGCAATAAATAGCTGGTTGGCTGGAAAATCTACGGCTCAGCTTGCATTTGAAAACAGCTAAGCAGCCAAACCAACGCTATTTGCGTTTTTAGTTGCTGGCCCACTTTGTTTTTAATATTTTTTTTCCTACATAGAAAATATTGAAGCTGGTAAACTTTTGTCCTCATTTTCTGAGCAGTTTTTCTTTTTCGTTTTTTTTTCATACACACTTACATAGATATACTGGGAGTGAGTAACGGCAATAAAGATAAAATGCTTACAGAGATACATTTGTAATAAAAGTTGATTTTTATTAAAATTAGAATTGAAAAAAAGAAAAATGTTATGTAGCCTAGTATTGCAGCAGAAACCAATATTAAGCAAGATTTAAATGTGAGTTTTTATTCACTGATTATTTTTTTTCGCCTTATTAATTTTAAGGCCTTTTAACTGATTTGGCAATTGCTGTCACTTCAGCAATCTTAATCTTTTTGTGTGTTTTGTAAATGAAATATCTTCCCCTTAATAAGGCAATAAATTTACTAATTACTAAATTCAACAACGTATAACTTTTTACTGATTTAAGATTTTCAAAACAATTATGTTTTTAGTGGTCGTTAAATCGCAAAAGATTTGCTATTGCTATCAGCGAAAATATAAAAACTCGGCTTGTTCACCTTGAATTTTCCTTAATTTTTTCTAGTTATTATGTCATAATAAATAGAATTTTTTATACTACTTTGAGAACCCCTAATTCGATTTAAAAGGCAAATTTGGTAAATAGAAACGTTAATTTTCGTTTCAAAATTTGTATGGAAAAAATATTTTTTGAAACGAATTTTCATTATTTTTCATACAAATTTGAAACGTTTAGAATCAACATTTTTTACAAAATCTGCCTATTAAAGGTAAATTTGGTAAATATACGATTGTATTGGTTTTGAAACTGGCTTGAAAATATTTTTGAAACGAATTTTCGTTATATTCCCTACAAATTTGAAACGTTTAGAAACGATTTTTTATTACAAAATCTGCCTATAAATTAAACTTTTTTCAGAGTAGAATTTTATACAAATTAGAAAAATATTTAGCAAGCTGCGAATTTTCGGGTTTGGATATATATACATATACTTAGTATATGTATGTATATATTTACATATAAGTACTTTATTGAAAAAGTACTTTTTCAAACAGTAATACTTTAAAAATACCATCTCTTAAAAACACAAATTTCAAAAAGTACCATGAAATGAGAATGTTGCGGGCAGGCTTGTCGATGTCGGCAACGTTTGAGTTGCCGCACACGCATTTTCAAAATTTCTTTTTGTATTGAATGTAAGAAGGCGAAAAGAAGAACGTTGTCAACATCGGTAAACCGTCCCTATATATAAAGAAAAGTCCGCATGTTTTCCCTATGTCGCTTAGCTCAATAGTTGAAGTGTGTCAAGTGATGATTAGTGTTCAAAAGAATACTTAAAAAAGCGCATAGCGGAAACCGGTATGTTCGTCAACTAAATTAGACGCGCGTTGACGTACAAACCTTCCGAAGTCAAGTGTGTAATCGAAGTCGTGATCCGTATTTGGTTTACTGACATATTAATTCTCTTCGTAAATTTTGGCTGCCTACACTCAAAAAAAAATTAACTAAAAGTTAGGAAAATTTTCTGAATTTGAATAAAAAAAAGTTGTCGTATGGCGCCAAAGCTGTTTTTACTCGAAACCAGTAAAATATTTACTAAATTTCTAATTCATTAATGAACTAGTTTATAGTAATTATATTTTCATATTTTAGTAAAATTTTCCTAAAATTAAGTAAAATTTTCCAATAAAATTCAGAGCTTTGCAAAAAAATTTTTTCGTCTTTGATCTCATTTTTTTTGTCTTTAATTCTGGTACTTATTTTTAATTAAATTCTATACCACATAGTATGCTTTTTTATATTTTCATGTTATATTCTTAATTATAATTCACCATACATACAAATAAATTCCTTGAGAGGAGACAAGTATTGAACCAGCAACCTTCTGATTGATAGGCAAGCACTCTAACCAATTGCCTAACAAGGCATCCTGAATAAGCATTGAAATTATTGAGTTTTAAAATTTTATTTTATTTACAAAAAAATAAATTTCAAGTTCAAATATTAGTCGAAAATATAAAAAATTTACTTAGATTTTTTGCTAAATGCAAATTAATAATAAATTCTATAATTCAAAAAAAAAAATACTTAATACTGGGGGCAAATTACGGAATTCGTTACTGAACGAAATTACGAAATATTTCAATAGAGTTTATATGGAAATATTTTAAAATTTCGAAACGAATCGAATGCCGTAACTTGCTCCCTGGTAAATATTTTTCTAAATTTAGTATACCTTTTTACATCTTTCAAGTAAGTCAAATTTCATGAACTAAACAGGAGTAATTCATTTCCTAAAGCTTATTTTTTGATTTAAGACGAAATTGACTAGTCCTTAATATAAAATTTCCTTCAGTTTATAACCATTTTCCTACTCTTACCAAATATTTCCTTTAAGTCAGTAAACATTTCCTGTGAGAAATTTATTGCGTATTTTTATGAACTATTTTTGAGGATATGAACTGTTTATTTTTTACTCATATTAAGTAATTTTTACTAGATTTTTGTAGAAATTTACTTAAACTTAGAAAAAATTACTTAAACTTAGAAATTTGTTTTACTTGAACTTAGGAAAAAAATTTCTTAATAATAGAACATGTCTTTTTTTTTGAGTGTATAAAGGCATGAAGTTTGGCGGCAAACGAAGTGGAGAAGTTTTACATTAGAAAGACGTCACATATTGTTTCTATTGGGAATTTTTGGATAATTCTTTTCAAATCTCTTTCATTTCAATTGTTTTATATATGAAACGTAGATTGGTTTGAACATTAAATAAAAACTTAAAGAAAAGTCAGAATTTAAAAGATACTAAATATATAGAACACTTTAGTTGTTGTATTTGGTTAATATTCTTAAAAACTTTATAAAAATGTTCCTTTTAATTAGATATTAATAATTTTCTTTTCTTTTTCTTTTCAGGTAAGTTGTATTAAAGAATTTCACTAAAGTAAGTAAAGTACTGCTATTATTTTCTGAACAGCTGATTTTTTTTGTCATACAAATTATTTTGGAATTAAATAAAAATATGTACAAAAATGTATATATCTGCACATGTGTGGTATACATACTCAACTAAATGACTTATCTAGTCCAATGAAACGTGAATAGTTGAAAAGAATTAATGTGATTAACCCTAGACGCACTTTCTTATTTTTATACCTATAAGCACTTTCTTCGTCGAATCGACGAAGTGCATTCTTTATCTGGCCCCAAACGCTCCCAATTAAAAAAAATATATATAAAATTTTGGTTTTATTGGAAAAACAATTTAGTGTTTATTCGTTTTAGACATAAAGTTTGCTTATTTAAATGCAACTTAAAACTAATAAACTAAAAAAAATAACTAAGTTTTTTTAACTTTTTTTTTTAAATAGTAAAAAAAATCACAAAAAGTTATTTTAAATAAAAAATCATTTCAGGCATTTGCTAAAATCTTAAAACTGACACTTAAAACTAAAAAATAAACTTAGTTTGGTTGGAATTTCCACTCATTTAGTGCAAGATGGACAGAGATCAATCGTCGCATCCAATGCTGTTTCAAGTCTACTTAGGGTAAATAAATCAGTCAATGATTATATGTATTTTATTTTTAAATCTGATTTAAACACAAAATTTTGTTTTTCACCACAAAATTAAATGAATCTTAAATAGCCAACATTGTGCATTTAAGCGTTGTTTAAGTTTCACAAACATACCATATGTTTTGTGCAAGTGTGTGTTTTTTGAATGCATGTACATAAACACCATGAGGTCATATTAAAAATAATTTCGTTAAATTTTCGGAAATATACAACAAATGTAACACATATTTTCATTTCATGAAATATATAAATAGAAAAATGCAATTTTTCTGCAATTTGATAAATCAACTTTCTTATTTATATTGAACAGCTGTTCTTTGGAAAGCTTTCCATAATATTTGGAAATATTGTAGTGTTACCATACTTTCAACGTAATTTGATATTAACTTTAATTAGCCACTGAAAAAATGAAAGTGTATTTAAATCAATTTTAATTTTTTGTGAAAATTAACTTAAACTATGTTTAAACATTCAGTGATTTATTAGCTATTAGTCCACCCCTTTATATTGAGGTACCGCTTGTGGTTTCCTAAAAAAATCTGGCATATATCCGATAGTTCGTCTGGTATTTGTTTTTCTACACGTTTGTGTCGCATACTTTAAAATGCTAAGCACTCGTAGTCAAGTCGGAAACTGTCCCTTTTTTGTTCCGTTCTTGGCAGCTGCCACATAATATGTTATAGAGAAGACCTATCCTACTAGCACGTCTGCCGATTGCCTAATAGCCTGTCGATATCGCGCCCAAGTGCAAGTTGCTCCTATTTTTGCTTACTGCTTGTTCTGAGCGTTATCATAAAAACGGCACTGCTACTGACAATACATATCAGATGCAGCTCTTGCTTAATGATAATCTTGCTCTTGCTCACTTTAATGGCCGATACAGTTAGTATGTAGACAAAGCCAGGTAAGATGAGTGTCTGTCTGCCGACAAAGTCTTAATAGCACATCCATAAGTACACAGAAAAAAGTAAAAACAAGATTCAATTAAAAATACAAAGATTCAGTTAAAAAATTAATTAGTTTTCAACCAATCACAGAAATTGTAGTATTAACTCATCCATTTTAATTGAATTTTTTTTTTTTGATTTTTTCAATTAAAAAAATATTACATTAACTAAAAATTTTATTGATGATTTTTTAAAGATCCAATTAAAATTTAATTGAAATATTTTTAAAGATTCAGTTAAAATAGTAATTAAAATATAGAAAAAATTTAATAGTATAAAAATTTAAGAAATGATGTTATGTATGTATAAATAATTTCCAAAAATGGAAACGTTGGTATCTCGTACCATAAATCTAACTCATGCGCCGTATGGTTTTTCAAGTTCGAATGGTGCACGAAATTACGTCCAATGACCGTATATGGCGTTTGATAGTGTTCCGTAAGTGTAAATGTAGAATATCGCAGCTTTTCTTTGAATTTTGTGTGTATTTTGTGATTGGATTTTAAAGAAGTGCTACGATATTTTCCACAACATATTCATACATACTCACGCAAGACCATTTGCATCGCACCCAAAATACCGGCAATGTACGAACTTTACCATCCATATTTGGTCTATGAGCTTGTATTTCTTTTTTTATATGCTTTTTTCTCAAGAAAAAGAGAAGAAAATTAATTTCTGTTTTTTTCATTCTATATTTTATTTTTATTCCACGCATGTCAAAATTACTATGAATCAAAAAAATAAAAAATCAAGCTAAGTAGTTTTTTTTCTCCCACATAAAATATCAAAACCAATTAAAAGATTAATTGGGTATTTTAATTGAAAATATTTTTTTAAATCAATGTGGCATACTATAAAAAAACAGCTCGATTTTCATACATAAAAATAAAAGTTTCATTATTTAGTTACAATTTATATGTAATAATTATTAACCATTTCATAGTATTCTGAGTTAAGCTAGGTTGATAACACTTTTTTGATAAAGCAGTAAATTCAATTAAAACAAACATATATTCAATTAAAATATTAATAAAAAATATAATTTTTTCTAAGCAAACACTTAATTGAAAAAAATTCAACAATAATTTTTTCTGTGTAGGTTTCACATGGCCTTAGCACAGGAAGAGCTGGCTGCCTTTCGGCAAAAAAGCCTATTTTACCCGAGAATTTGTTGTCACAGTATACTACTTTACTGTCTTCCTTATGGTCACTTTGTCGGGTTGAAATTAATCGGAAAGATCACGATTGCTTCTCCAGACACTGTAGATAATTTTGAATTCGTCAATGTATTATATTCTAGTATCATAATCATTTACTTTTTCACCCTTTATCCATCTAATGACTACTGTAATGAAAACTTATGCAGTTTATATTAAGTCATAATCTTATCGAACACTAATGCCCGTTATTTCTAGCCATAAATATCTATTAGTTTACAGATATCTAACGAGTAAGTTAGATTTTATTTAGCAAACTCGTAGGTAAAAACGTTTGGTAACTTGCCTGTTCGTAGAAATAACGGGCATTAGTGTTCGATATTATAATTTTTCAATCAAATTGTCTTGCTTTGTGTGGCAAAAAAACAACCACAGAGAGAAAACAGAAAGTATTTTAAAATCTTTAACTCTGTCTCTAGAGACAAATGTATTATTTCGATCTTAAATCGTTTAAATTTATCTACTCCAATCTGATTTACATCTGATTTAACATCAACTTTCAATTTAAATTTATCCACCTCTGCAGAAGTGACATTTAATAAAAATCATTGCTTGCTTTAAATCTTGGCAAAACCTCTCTAAACACACACTTACTTCACTTCAACAAAAGTTCATTTATTGACATTTTAAGCCTTAAAGTGTTTCAAGATGTTTGCATAATTCTTTCTTACTTAAGCTTTTTGTTCAAATAGTATTATGAAATATCACTGAGGACTGTGTTGTAATGAAAGAAATATAAGTCAAATTATAAATGTAACTTTTACACAATTAGAAGTTTAAAAGCCATTCATCGCATGTCTTGCTGCTGACATATGGTGTCTGACTGACGTGTCACTCTTTGTGTAAGTTGTCGCTTTAACTTAAACTGCATTTTAGCTTAGAAAAGGTGTGGCGCAAATACTAATTACAATATTTATTAAAATAATGTAGAAAAGTAATAAATGTATGTATAATTGCAATATCGTGTTGTAAGTGGTTGTTTCAATAATATAAAAATTTTAGAAATACGAGTATTAAACAAAATCTTAGTTAATGGATAGATATGGACAGTAAAAGGCACGAATAATTGAATATTATAACACAAATCGTAAATAAGTATAATAAATTAACAAGTTTTACGACTCTCATTACAAGTGGAAAAGATTTATGGATATAAATTCATAAGATTGTCACTGTGCAGTATGCAATTGCGCCTCCAACTTGGGTATTTTTTTTTAATTTAGTTTTTAATAGACATATTAGCAATGAGTTCTTACTGTCGTAAATAGTTTGTGGTTAGCATTTTTGGAAGGATTTTTCATATGCCTTATAGAATTAAAAAAAAAATCATATCGATTTATGAACGTTTCTAAAATTTAAAAATCGTTCATCACTTGAATTTTTCTAAAAATAAAGAAGTTCCCAATTCGTTTGATGTGTTATATATTGCCCTGTTACTTTTTTAAAAGATTAATTAAAATCTATTGGTGTATGTGTGGGTGTGAATGTGTGCCTGTGGCATCATTCTTTATAAAAGTAGGCGACCAAAGAATATGTAAAATATTTTTTATTTTCCATTTTTATTTATTTAACATCAATGGCCATAACCATTAAAAAAATCAACTTAAACTTAATCTTTAGAATTAATGTATTTCTACTGATTTAAACGCATTTGATAATCTTGTATTGAAGAAATCTGCCTTTGCACAGTGGATCCAAGTAGAAATAAATTCAGTGAAGTGCGACTTTGACCCGAGCACGAAGGGTTCCGTACAGGCACGAGATATGTAATTCAATACGAATAACGAATAATATAAACTATAGTTTTGGCATTTTTTTCGTTTTTGGGTTTTTTCGGTTTTAAGCGTTTATTTTTAGTTTGGGGCCTTTTTGAATTTATTGTCGCTTTCTGAGTTTTAGCACTTTTTTTCACGTTTTGGCGATTTTTTTTTTGGTTTTTGAAGTTTTTTAATTTTGGCGATTTTTATTATTTTGGCGTTATTTTTTATTTTGGCGGTTTTTTTTAATTTTGGCGTTTTTTTAGTTTTGGCACTTTTTTTCGTTTTGGGGATTTTTTTCGGTTTTTGGCGTTTATATTAAATTTTGGCGATTTTGTTCGTTTTGGCGATTTTTTTTTAAATTTGGCGATTTTTTTTTTAATTTTGGCGATTTTTTTCATTTTGGCGATTTTTTTACATAAACAATTATTTTGGTTTTGGCGCATTTTTCGCGTTTTGGCGATTTTTTTCGGTTTTTGGCGTTTTTTTCATATTGGCGATTTTTTTTTCATTTAAAGGATTTTTTCGAATTTGGCGATTTATTTTAGTGCTAGAATTTTTTGTTTAATTTTGTCGATTTTTTCGATTTGGCGATTTTTTTAAATTTTTTGCGATTTTTTTCAGGTTTTTGGCGATTTTTTCGGTTTGGCGATTTTATAATTTTTGTAGTTTTTAGTTTTACCGTTTTTGAAAATTTCAAGAGTTTACCTTTTACGGTTTCCAAGATATAGCAAGTTGTCAAAATTACATAGTCAAAATTGCATTAACTGATGGACCACCCTTTAATTTAAATTTTTTAATGTTAATTGATGTAGTCTATATATAAAAATACACTAATTTTACAAATTTCAAGTGTCAATATACACATGGTCATACAATTGTATGTATATTACATGAGATTGTAACATTTTTCGTCGCTCGTTTTGGAGCACCCTTTAATTTCTAATTCTCATGTATTTGTTGTTGTAGTGGCCAAGGTTCTACATACTCTGTCCAAATTTCAGGTCCGTAGCTCTTACGGTTCCTGAGAAAATACCGTGTGACGGACACACGGACAGACGGACAGCGCACGTTGGGTTGAAATTCCCAATAATGGCTCTTAATTGAAAATTGAAAATTAATATTTTTAAAAAGTAATCAATTACAGGTTATAGTAAACAAAATTGTGCATCACTAACTATCTTTTTCATTTTCCTTTGTTATTTACTTTTCGAGTTGTGCGTTGTTAAAGTTGAACATTTTTTAAGTTTTTGAAAACAGTGTTAAAAATTTAAAAAAAAATTTTTTTTTAAATAAAATTTTTATATTTTAATAGCATAAAAGTAATATTTTTACAATGGAACCTTCAACCTCAGGTATTTGGAAACTCAAATATGTATCCCAGTTAAATATTTTTGTTGTAGAAATATTTTTTGGAAAATTGGTATAAAAAACAATCATTTTTTAGTTTTAAGTAGAAATTCAAATTCGGTTTGGGCAAGCTTGGGTAAAAAAATTTTTTTATAGCTTTCTATGATATGTCTACTTACAAATCATATAAAAACATTTTGCGGGTTTTTTGCGATAAGAACGAAAAAAAGTAGTTTTTCAATTTAACATCAAAGAAAAATTCGTGTATGCATGTAAGTGTGTACATACATATGTTTGGTATGTAGTTTTGTTATTGTTTATTTTTGTTAATTTTTTCATTATCAATATTCTTATTTGTAATATTATTACACAGCAGTTCCAAACTGAAGGTCCGTCTCCAATACTGGTAAAATAGCATAGGACTTTAACATGTACTTGTCATTGGATAAGCTAATATGTTCTTTTGAACCAACAGCGAACAGGTGCTTGACTTTGCAAAAGCACATGTTGAAATATCTAGCCTTTTAATAAGTATTGGAGATGGTCCTTCAAGTTTGAACTGTTGGGTATGTATAATTTTTAGTACTTTTAAGATAGTTGGAAACGTGAATAATTGTTTTTTTAACTTTCTTTTTGTTTGTTTCAATTGTGACTGTTTTTTTTTTTTTTTTTTTTTTTTAAACTGTGGTGTTATTGTCTAAAAGTGATGTGAGCAAACACTACTCATTATTCGATACAGAAAAAAAATACCATTACTTTAAACTTCTTATTTTAGGAACAAATTCTGGTATTTACATTTCTCGAAGAGAGCTTTATAATATAATGAAAAACGCAAACTCTATAAGAATTTATAATAAAATAAAGTTTTTGCAGACTGAATTAATTAAAAGGTACAATCCTCAAGATATGAAACATTTTAGAAACAGGTTTTATATTTTTTGCAATGATTTTAAAAGTCGATGGCTTAAAAGTTGCAGAAAAGATAACGATTTTTTAAAAAATAACGAAAGTTGGCTTAATACCGAAATTTCGTTCATATCAGAAACAAAACGAGGAAGAAAACACCTTTCATTTGAAGAATGCAGCAAAAAAACTATGGCAAAAAAAAACAAAAAATTTAAGAGAATCAAATTATTTGGCTATTTTGGCTCATGCATCCCAAATGGGCTTGAGAGCTTCTGGACAAATTGATGCATCAGAAATTGTTCAAGATATAACAATTTCCCCAACAAAAGCAAAGAAATATAGAGAAAGTTTTGGGAAAGAAGAATCCAAAAAATTAACTGCTGAAGAAGCTCTTGCTGTATTAATAGATGCAAAATTGTCAAGGTATCAATACAATATTATTCGAAGAGTTGCTCCAGAAAAATTTCCGCCATATACAGATATACAAAGTGCAAAAAAAAGTGCTATCCTAAACGTGAATGCATAAAAATTTGTGAAACTTCATCTGAAGTAAGTCTTTAAGGACTTTTAAACCATACTGTTGAGCGGTTAACAATTTTAAAGGAAAAAGAAGTTGGCAATCTGACTGATGAAGAATTAAGTAACATTAAATTGTATACAAAGTGGGGCTTCGATGGCAGCTCAGGACACGGTTCTTACAAACAGGCATTTCATGGTTCTGATGCCGATGATTCTGCAGTATTTATTACATCTGTCGTCCCTTTAAAGTTAGTAGCCAATGATAAAATTATTTGGGAAAATCCTCGTCCATCTTCAACAAGATTTTGCAGGCCGCTAAAAATAGAGTTTAAGAAAGAGACAGCAAATGTTGCGAAACTTGAAAAAGAAAGAGTAGATATAGAAATTAAATCACTTGTTAATTCACCTGCTTTTTTAGGAGAG
The DNA here is from genome assembly GCA_905220375.1 of Tachina fera. Classification (NCBI taxonomy): domain Eukaryota; kingdom Metazoa; phylum Arthropoda; class Insecta; order Diptera; family Tachinidae; genus Tachina; species Tachina fera. The sequence goes on from LR999964.1 coordinate 66,785,198, forward strand.
AGGAACGTCCAAGTAAAACATGAACTTATGTTAGTAATGATCGATGGAAAGGTATGTAATTCTATAACAGAAACAAAATCAACTCAAAAATGTTATATATGTGGTGCCACGAGTAAAGAGTTCAATTCAATCGATAGCATGATCCAAAGAAAAGTTGAGAATAACACTCTGCAGTTTGGTTTATCCATTCTGCATGGTTGGATAAGATTTTTCGAGTGCCTTCTTCACTTGTCATATAAAATTCCAATAAAAAAATGGCAAGCAAGGTCCGAAGCAGAAAAAAAAATAGTGAATGAAACCAGATCAAAAATACAGGTCGAGTTCAGACAAAAAACCGGACTTATAGTTGACCAGCCAAAACCAGGGTTTGGAAACTCAAATGACGGGAATACAGCCAGACGTTTTTTCCAAAATCCCGAAGTTTCAGCGGAAATTTAGAAATTTTACTTTATCGACCGCAAAATACTTTGTTGAAAAATACCCATGGTATAACATGTCTCCCACTTTACATAAATTTTTAATACATGGTTCGGAGATTATTACTCATGCACTGTTACCTATTGGTCAGTTATCGGAGGAAGCGAAAGAAGCTCGCAATAAAGATTTTAAATCATACAGAGAACATTTTTCACGGAAATGCAGTCGCGAAAAGTCCAATGAAGATATTTTCAATCGATTTTTAATAAGTTCTGATCCTATTATTAGTAATATGAGCAAACATTACAAAAACAAAAGTAGCGTGTTGCCACAGCAGGTATTAGACCTTCTAATGTTACCTAAAATTTCTGAAGAAAATAATTCCGATGATATTTATTTTAGTAACAGCGAATATGAAGATTAATAATATCAAAACTAAAATGTAAATTTATTATATATATATTAATATTAATAAAAACTTTTTTAATCAATAAAGATTAGCATGGCCTATTTTCGGGAAAATTTTGTATGGGGCAATACGAAATCATTTACCGATTCCGTTGAATTTTTGTATTCTGAGTTACTAACCTAAAAAAATCATATGCGTCAAATTTCATTCATTTATCTTTAAAAATGGAGTTTGCAAAGCAATTTAAATATTCATACGGGCAGACAAACGGATATCCCTGGAGTTCAAAAAAAATTTTTTTTTCAAAACTGATTTTTTTAAACTACTAATGACCCATTTAATACTACGAAACGAAAAAATAAGTGTTATCTGTAACGCCTGAATTAAGAGCCGTTTTTATCAATTTCAACCCAATGTGCAGCGTAGCGAAAACAATAGGGTTTTTTTCACCTTTGGTGTACTGAACCCTAAAAAGGGTTATATATAAGTTTTGTTTAAAATTGCGGCCCGAAAACCCAACCATTCACATAGAAATCATAGAGGAGAGCCTAAGCTTTAATAATGTTGAAGTGTGTATAATCCACTCTGTCGAAAAATGCGGTTAGGTGAAGGGTACCAAAGTTGACTACTTCGGGCATGAAAAATCTTGTTGGCCTCATAACTTTTGTAAATATCATCCTATTTTATTGATTTAATTAGTGTAAAGTTTTTAAACAGACAAAAAATGCTTTCCTGCTTAAATTGTTTCAAAGATTTTTGGCTTTAAATTTTAAAACTTTGGTCTTTAGACTCAACTTTGTGCCCGATTGCGTAAATATCTGCTGTAATAGCATCTCACAATCACAATCTAGAATTTAGTTAAGTGGGCCGGGACACACCCCTTAAAATTAAATCTTGTATGTATGTCACTAAACTCCACCTAAACGGCTGGACTTGGAGTTGAATGAATTTTTTTGTATGCCTTTGGGTGGCGCCCTGGATTGTTTAGATTCACAAAACAGCCCAGCAGTCGATATCTAGATTATTTATATATACTGCAACTAAACGGCTGAATCGACTTGAATGAATTTTTGTGTATGCATTCAAGTGGCGGCGTAAGATTGCGTTTGCCGCGCTCAGGTAGTATTATATATACTTTTATTTAACCCAACAGATTCAACCGATTACATATACCTTAGTTACATTTTGCAATTTTTTCAATAGATTTAATAAAATTTGTTGCACGCAGCTTTTTATATTTGCTATTGGGAACGTTTTAGGAGAGACTGATTAATGAAAAATTACCTAGCATAAATATCTGAAGTATTTTCTTCTAATTTTTTGATCTGATTTGCATCTTCAGACATCCTATTGATAAATAAAAAAAATTTCATACAACTAATTTTTGTGGCAAAAAGGAAAAAGTGTTTAAGTCGAGATAAGCTGATTTTGAGTTAATGGTACCTACGTATTTTGCACATTCGAAAGTATTCTAAATTGATTTGTCCTATTTTTAAAGGAGTTATAGCAAAATGTCCTGCTATAACTTTTGCTATACCTTTTTTAAACTTCAAATCGCATTTGGAATAATAGATTAATTTAGGTTATATTTTGGTATATTTCAACTTTAATGTATTATTTACAGTGTGTAGAACGATTTTTGCTTCAAAAAATAAAGGTTAACAGGGAATTTCCTAATTTATATGTAAAACAAATAAATTTTCTGAAAATCGACTTGAACGCTCTCCTGCAACACATTTAAATATGACTTATGCACTTTTTCCTTATTGCCACAAGTTTAATGAAAAAATTGTTAATTTTACACTAAAACATTGGCTCAAATTTAGGATCATATATTGTCTAATTTGTTGTTGAAATATTCTTACGGTCGAATTCATAAAAAATATTACCGGTTTATTAAGCGCTTATTTGACATATTTTTATGGGAAATTTGTCAAATAAACGTGTAATAAACCTAAAATATTTTTTATGAATTAGACCGTTAATGTCTAAATTTATATCGATTTTGTTGTTATTTGTATAAAATAAACAATATTTGTCCTCTTTTACACATAAATTGGAATCTACTGCTAAAAAGGTTTATTTTTAAGCAAATTGTACTTAAAATACAGCCAGATATGTCTGAATAATGTCAAAATGTTGAAAATTAAGCATATATGCGTAAAACACCAGAAACATGTTTAACAAAAAAAGGAGAAGTACAAAAGCATACAAGTTGCAAGAGAAGCACGTCATATTTTTATTAAGTTAATTAAAATTAAATTTGAAGCAGTTTATAAGTCAATAACAATACTCTTGGTATGTTTTTTTTATGTAAATTTCACTATTTACATAAAAAATATTGTGAAACTGGACAAAAAATGTATGTGCAAAATTAAAAGAATCTCTCATTTACATACATATAAATGATTATGCATTTATGCGTATTTAAAATGCAAGAAGGTGTTTGCTTACCAATTATAATAATGATTTAGTGCATTTCACAGAGTATCTATAATAAAAACAGTGTTTTTAAAAATAATTTGTGTTCCGATATTCTGATCAGGTGTTTGGTGAATGTTTGCAGTTTTATTGAAAAGGACGTACATGAAATTCATTTATTTATTTATTTTCATGGGTGAGGGCATGATTAAACATATTTTATTCAAAATTAAACATATTATGCTTAAAAATCAACAAAAGGTTTAAAAAAATATAGTTGTATAATTTTAGGTCGAAAGTAGTTTGTAAAGTGTTGCCTACTATTATCGACCTAATTTTCAACAAAAGTGTTTTAGAGTGTTTACTCACTATCCTACACAACCGCAGGACTTCCGAAAAAATACAACCCTGATTTAATGAATTGTTATACACCCTTATTCCAGTTATCTATACCGACTTTACTTTAACACAATACCAAAAAATTGGGATTTATGTATCTGTTTTCGATACAACTGACTCCTCTTGGCAGGTTTATGGTATGGACCTTAGGGAACGGAAATTGATTGTCAGTAGCAAAAAATTGTTCACGAGAGCTTAAGGGCTTAAGTTCAGTAAGTAATTTCAATTGTTATTGAATGAAATATTTTTACTAATTAATGATAATGTGAGTTTCTAAAGAAGAGAAGAAAAATTAAACTAGACTCTTATTAGCTGGGGGAAATTGCGATATTTTTCTCTGCAGCCACGCACTTCATCAGCATTCTAGTCTATCTACTTGGGTAGAGATTGTTATTAATATCAGCTATTTAATGTAAATTTTTAATGAAACCGAATATGAGAGAAAAATGATTTATAAATTCCATCATACCAGGGTTGAATTTTCTCAAAAGTCACACGATTGTGTAGGATAGTGAGCATTAGCTTTAAGGTATTAGACCCTTAAGAAAACATAATCTTACGTTACAAAAATCTTTGATTTTATATACTTGTACTTAACCGATACCTGCATAACCTTTCACACACGGGCCATGACCCTTAAAATCTAAAATATTTAGGTAGTTCACAATTAGAATTTTAAAATTATAATGTGGCAACATTGTGCCATCTTAAAATTTTTATTGTGAGCAGGCAACGATATGCTGAAGTATCAAAATAACACAATTTTTTAAATAAGACATTATTGTTCGATAAATTTATTAAAATAATTTTTGTACTACAAAACGCATAAAGACAGCGCAGAATACAAATATTTTTTCATCAACTACAGCTGAAGTCAGTGAAAAATTTTAAATAATTTTAAGTGCTTACGTCGGTATCCATAAATTACACTGCGCTTGTTCAAAAATGGAACAAGCGGGGAACCTGTTGGATAAAGCTAATTCGGGTACGCTAAATCTAATGGCGCTAACCATTTTTTTTAGGTTAGCGCTCATTTAAGAAATAATTAGGATTGGAAGTACGGTTAAAATCACCTAAAAACCGCGATTTTCCCCAGTTTTCTACTATTCATTAATTTTGATGTCAATTAAAAGAACATATTATGGATGAACATACGTCCTAAAGACATTTTTGAAAAAAAATTGCCCCAATTAAAAAAATTTTCCCAAAAAAATTTACGCAAAAAATTCGAAAAAAAATTTTAATATTTTTTCCAAAAGGTTTTCTTAGGACGCAACTTCATCAATACATGTCTTTTCAGGCGATATATATTAATAAATAGTAGAAAACTGAGGAAAAGTTGTGATTTTTAGGTGATTTTAACCGTATTTCCAATCTCAATTATTTTTTAAATGAGCGCTAACCTAAAAAAATTGTTAGCATCATTGGATTCAGCGTGCTCGAATTAGGTCCCCAGGTTGTTACAAATTAAAACTTCCGAATTCGAGCACAATGTTATTATTAAAGTTAATCCTGGCTTAACATACGAATTTTGTATGTGAAAACCGGTATGAAGAAAGAATACTGTTAGTTCGTAACTCGTTAAATCAATCTGTTGGCCCCTTGAAAAAATGGGGTTAAATCGTACTTATTTAATTTAAATTTTTTCCAATAGAAAGTCTGTTTAACCTGCCTTAAAAAGTAATCATAATCTCTTATAATTCGAGCTATCAGGATTCTACAGTATTTTGAAAATTTAAAAATAAAATCTACAAATTTCCATGGTTAAGAAATATAAAAAATTTAAATAATATTGTGTATTGGAAAGTTATGGCTCAAAATCGGGAACATTTTAAGATCTTACTCGGAAAGTTATTGAATTTGTTTATAAAAATTGAAATATGTTTGCATTAAAAATTTCGATCGCTATAGAATGCAGTAATTATCCTGCAGATCTATCACCAGTAGCGTTATACATTTAAAATCTGATACCTATGTACATATGAAACTAGTTTTCAAGATGAAAAACTATCCATTAGAAAATAATTGTAACTTGGGTAAGCTTTTAATTAATTTATTAAAGCTATAAACAGATTACTTCATTGTAATTGGCGTGTTTTTTAAAAACATTTTCCTACGTGCGCCTCTAAGCGTTTAATAAATTTTTATTCCACACAATATTTTTAAATTATTATTTGTTTTTTTTATAATTCTCGTTGTGGCTGTTAAACAGGTTACGCCAAATTTATAATTTTATTGATTAAATAACAAAAACCGTATCGATTACAGCAATACATTTTTTTAAAGTATTTTTTGTTACTTAAAATAAATAAAAAGTATACACAAATTATACAATTTATTAGACTGAAATAAAAGATTACAAACCCACAAAACAATGAAAGAAAGAAGAAGAAAAAAGCAGTCAAAATGAATGAAATGAATTGAATTACAAATTGCAATTTAGTTTTTTTTTGGGTTTCTTGCTAAACATTGAAAAAAAAATACAGACAACCAAAAATCTGTTGTAATAAATTAAGCAATAAATCCGCAGCAATAGCTACAACAACGAAAAAAAAAAATTAATTTGTATCGAGAGAGCAAAAGTTAGCAGCAGGCCTTTGGATAGTTTGCGGTTGCTTTGGCTTTAAATAAATCTGTTGTAACCCACGCTTCGATTATGTATAACGTACAACAACAACAACAACAACTACAACAATAATAACGAAAAGCCAAAATTATTTTCAAACACAAAATGTGTTACAAAACTTTTTATATCTGCAATTTATTATGTTGTCTGGTTTGCTTGCCTGCCTGCCTGCCTGCCCGACCGTTTGCATCTGACTGTCTGTCAAACCATCTAAAACATGCTTGTTCGTGTTGTTGTTTGTGTTGTGCATTTTGGTATCTGTTAAATGTTTTATGTTTTAACTAACTGAAAATTATGTAACTGCTTATGATTATTGTGTGATACAAGCCCTCTCAACTCACTTAACAGCCTTTAAAAAGCGTATTTAAAGTACGAGTATATTGTGTTGATTTTGTTTTTATTGTAGGTATGTATATAATGACGCGTTTTTATCTTTTATTTTTGCTTATTCAATAATATACAATTATTTTCTAGGAATGAGAGAAACTTAAAAGAATGATTTCTTCAAAAGATTCATAGTATACATATAGCAGACAACAAACTTGTTTTACACAGAAAACGAATAGGTGTAAAGTTTTAAATATACTAAACATTTTATGGTAAAATTAAATATAGTTTTCCTATCAAGCGGCAATTAAACGAAGTATATATTTGTATAAAATACATATGTGTATGCACATTATAAACAACGATATGATGATTTATTCTACAATATGTAATTCCGAAAAAAACATTTATTTTAAGACTAAACTCGTTGTTTGCCACACAAGTAGTTTTTTTGAGTTATGACCAGGGAAAGCACAAATATGCAATTGCATGTTTTTTCTTGTCTGATATAAAAATGCGAAATTAAGATATTTTTCCGTTTCAGAACTTTTTATGAATTCTGGCATCGATTTGTTAGTGCATATTTTTGCATATTTTACCCTTTAGAGCATTTTTTTGCATACTTCAATCTAACACGCATATTTTGGGCATTTTTCGAATTTTTAGAGCATATTTGGCGTTTTTAGGGCATATTTTTGGTACTTTAAAAAAATTCATTCTAATATTTAAAAAAATTTTTTTGTAAAAATTAGTTTTTGCCGTCAAAATTTAATTTTGTAGTGAAAGAAACGGTAATATGAGGAAGCAAACATTTTGCTACCATGAAGTTAGACTTTAAAAAAGGCCATTGTGTATGTTCTGGCTTCCGAATCGATTTCACATGTTTTCTTGTGAGTTCTGATGTTAAAACACATCCTACACGTGTTTAAGTTGAAATTTAGACTATACTAACTATTAGTATGTGTTCTAACATCCAAATTTAGAAGAAGAAAAAATTTAAAATGATCGATTTACAATTTTTTAATTTTCATTCACAATAATAAACAGTCTTGTGTAAGGAACACCAAACAAGAAAATTAAAAAATTTTAATTCATCCATATCTAATTTTTTTCTGCTAAATTTTAATACTGGTACAAATACTATTGATTTTTATATTCCAAATTTCAACTTAAACAGGTGTAACATGTGTTTTAACATCCTCACTGGACGTTAATTTCAATAAAACCTTGGTTTGGTAATTGTGACGAACGCTGCCCCGATTACATCAGTTGAGGTTGAAAGAGAACATTTTCAATGTACCTATAAAAGTTTATTTATATGTTACCGTCGTCGATTTTTATTTAAAAAGATACGTGAATAGTTTTTGTTTATTGCAATAACAATTATAAATAAAAAGCTTCAAAATACAGTTCCAAAGTTTTAAATCTGATATCGTGATCGCTTTTGAAGTAAAAGTTAAATTTTTGTTCTTAAGTCCTAATTAACACTATGCAAGTCTTATTGCTAAGCTGATTGTTTGTTAGGAGAGATAGAGACGGGGGGAATAGAAGCGGTTCTATTCCCCTCGTCTCTGTTTCCCACAAAATAATCAGCTTATCAACAAGACTTGCATAGTGTAAATTAGGACTTTTTTAATTTAGGATTTTTTTATTTTTTCCTTCTGTTTATTTTATTTTTATCTTGTTTTATATGCAAATTTTATTGAATTGCAGAATTAAAAATAGATTTTCATTTCCAAATAATCCAATTTATGTTATTTTTAAGAGCATATTTTTTGAGTTTTTGTGCATATTTCGAGGTTATTAGTGCATATTGAATGCGCATAAAACACTTTTTTTGGAGAATATTTCTGGTTTCCCTGGTTATGACGTTCTTTGTGTAAATGAATAGAAAACAAAAACAAAGCACTAAAATTTTGTTTTGTTTTCAACATACATAAGTAGGCAGACGAGAATTTTTACTTGGCTTATACAAACTGGCAATTAAATATAAGAAAAATACTTCTCAAACGAATTCATTTGTTTAAAAGCCCACATTAAAAAATAAGTATTAGATAATATTTAATATTGTTTTTTGTTATATTATTAAATACATTCTCTTAAAAACAGCCAGCTTTAACGTTAAAGCATCAGCCATGCTCTCGTTAAGTAATGCTTAGCAGCAGCAGCTACAACTGCTGCTAACTGTAGCAACAGTTTTATTATTTTTTATTTTTGTATTTGATACATTTTTGGACAGCTTTTATGTTGTTTGTTTTGAAATAAAGTACAGAAAAAGCCAACGAAAAATAAGCAACAACTGCTTTTATAACGTCATGGCATTTTATTTTTTGTAATTTGACTTTGACATACTTTTTAAGCTCGCAAAGATAAAAATCAATCCAAAAAAAAAAAACAAAAAAGATATTTAGCCAAAGAAGGAAATTCGCTATACAAAAAAGAGAAAATTTTCGCAATTCTCTTAAAAGTAAAATACAGCTTTCATTGCAAGAGTTATTATGTAGTATATTTCAACGCAAGCGCTGTTTCAAAAAAATTGTATAATTATGGCGAAGATATTTTCTTTGCTTTGCGAATTTAGAAAGAGTTAGATTTCTTTTGAAAGCCGGTTTATGTATATACCTATGTATGTACATACTGTATACATTTACATAGGTCTTAAGACAGTTTAATTGTTGCTTACTTTTTTCCTTGCTTGTAGTGCTTTTGCCGCAATTACATAAGCACTCTTGGCAAACAGAAAATTTAACTAAATACCCTTATTGCCAGACGTAAAAGCACCAAATAGTTGAATGTCCAATAAAAATAAATTGTAAAAACTGTAAGTGTATCTTGAAATTCCTTAAGGTTCGATCGAACGTGTCATTCCATAACCATTGCTATAACTATATACATATACAGGGTGGCGCAAAAATAACCTTCCGATCAGTGATGCCAACAATTCAAAGGCAAAACGAGCCAACTGAGTAGCCAAAAAGAGCTAAAAAGAGCTAAATTTAAAAACTCAAGATTTTTCCGTTTTAAATTTATGAATGTACAACTTCAATTTGCACTTCAAGATTTTTTTACGTTAAAAAAAATTATAATTTAAAATAAAATCATTTCACAGCAATTGATGCAAATATTTATCTGCATTAACAATATAAACATACACATTTACATATACATACTTTACATTATATACGTTAAGTTACACAATAAGAACAATCATTTTAAAAAGAGTTAGCTTTACAAGGATCTTTTGTTGGTTTAATCCATTTTTTAAACCCGGGATTTGATTTCCAAGCTTTCCTATATTTTTGGCAGTAAGAATCCATTTCAATAATTTGTGAAAAATTTTCTAATTACTCAGAAACGAACACTTTATAATAAAAACGGGGTTTTACAATTTGAAATACCTAAATACATAAATATATGTATCTTACATAATTGCGAAACAAAAGTATCTGCATTTGCAAAAACAAAGTTGCCAAAAATGTAAATGCCCAAAAGCAGTAACAATAGGTAAATTTACTATAAGATCCAAAAAGTGACGGCACGTTTGGTGACGGCACGTTTCCACAATTGAAAAGAGCTTTGTTAGCTCTTTTTATTAAAAAAGAGCTAAAGCGAAAAATTTCGAGTTAGAAGCAGTCAAAAAGAGCTAAATTTAGCTCTAAAATAGCTAAGTTGCCAACTCGCTGCTTCCGATGATATTTTGTAGTAATTTAAAAAAAAAATGAAAAACTTTGATTCTTCTTGTGGATTATTTTTTTTTGGTCTTTTAATATTTTTACATCAAGTCGAGAATATGATGTCATGTAAATGGCCGCCGCCATTGAGCCCTTTGATCGGTTGTGGCACGTGCAGTGTGTGCCGTTGCACCGTCCTGTTGGAACCACATGTTTTTACATGTGTTTACTACACAAATATCAAAACAGAACTGACATTAGGCGCTAATCGCAAAATTTATAGCATTTTCTGACAGGAGGATTACTTTTGCGCCACCTTGTACATATATTTGCTTCACCTATTAATCTTGCCATAACAATAAGGAGCCATTTATATTCTCATTTCAAAAAATAAACTAAAATGGGTAAAAAAAGGAATAATCAAAACTTAGCAAGCAATCCAGTAAATGAACAAAGTAAAACCACACAGTAAATACATGTTTCATCAGCAAACAGCTATTAATGGTTGCGACGAAAAATCAAAATTCAACTGGTTTCTTTGGTTATGTCTATGGTGTTATGTTTAGTCACCTATAATAATATAAAGTAGACATCACCAACACACCTCTCAATTCCTAAGCAGTTCTTAGTTTTACATTAAAATATTTCGTTAAACTGAGAAGCATTATTAAAAGCAATTCACTTGAGCCATTTTTTGACGTTGGCTTCTGTGGTGCTTTTTAAATTATGATATAAAATTTATCAAAAATTTCTTAAGTTAAATCATTAGAAATAGTGGACTCATATTCGGGATCATGAGGTGATATATGTACACATAAATTAATTTGATATCGCAAACAGTGTTGCCAAAACGGTGGTTTTCCCGCTATATATGACTGTATTTTGTTGTCATTAGCGGCAAGTCTATTAAAAAAACCACCAGCGGGAATTTTAGCGGAAGAATTTCTTAGTTGACGGATTTTCAGCGTTTTTCTGAAACTTATAAAGAAAGGTATTGAATCAAAATAAAGTATTTTTAACGCAGCTCTGCGACACGTACCATGGTATTTATGAAGAGTTTTTTCGATATAAGCACGCACAGAGAAAAGAAACTAACGTCACTTTTTTGCAAATAAAAATTTGACATATTGTGGTCGTGTAGTATAATGTGAAACGTTAAGAGGTTAAAAATAAAATCATGTATATACATACGAGTATAAAAGTGAACAAATCTCATTTTTAGTGAATAAAATTTAATTAGAGATTAAAATTATATTACAAACCAATTTAATCATTCTTTTCGTATTAAAAATAATAGTAAACAAATTTTGAAACAAACGGAAAACAAACCGAAAACTGGGTAATTGGACCAGTGAGTATGAGGAAAATATAATATCAACCAAAATGTCTCAAACATAACTTTTTCTGAATAATTTGTTTTTGATTAGACTTTTTTAATTAAATTTTCCTTCGAAATTAAACTTCAAGCCAATTTGAATTGAGCCACAGAGTTTATTTTATTAACAATATTTTTTAATTTCAGATAGTCAGGAAATTTTAACAATACTTTACAAATACTTCAAGCAAAACGGCAAGATATTGTACTACACGTGTAGAATAATTGGGGTCTATCGCAGAAAATATTGAAAAGATACTGATTCAGCTTAAACATTAATATTATAAGATGGAAAAGTCCCTTGGATTCTACTTTTTCCTGGTTCGATGTTCGTGTATGGAAACTCTGCAGGAAATAAAATACCTACTGAAAGAGTAGGCTGAGTTTTGCTTACAAATATTGGGGAAATATGAGATTCCAACATACATACATACATATGTATGTATATCTATGAATATGTATACATATTTTATAAAATTTATCTTATTCTCTTTTTTATCAATAAACCATAAAAAAGACACATGTTGGTTTTAAAAAATCCAGCGGTTATATTAGCGTTTATTTTTATTCAGATAGCGGTTTTTAGCGAGTTTTCAGGGGCTATATGGTGGGAAATGCAACACTGATCGCAAAAAGCATACATTTTAGTGTCAGCCTGATTCTGAATAATAGTTTCAAATTTTCAGTCAGCAAAACATCTTTCGATTTCGAAAATTCGTAAGTCGTATCCCTTTTTATTTTTCTCGCGAAACAAGTGGTTTTCATTTTTGTAAAAAATTAATTCCCTTGATATTAATTGCCGGGAAATACTTAGAACTTTAAAAAATTTACATCATCTTTATCATTACTGGTAGTAACAGTTTATTATTGTGGAATAAATGTATCTAGCTGTTACTTAATAAATTCAACCACAGTAGTGAATAGTGATTTTTCAATCAATATGACTTGCTAACACAAATTGAAATATCTTTCATGTCTAGTTCAAGCAGCGTTTGGGAACAAAACAAGTACGAAGTTAGCTTCAACTCGCAGGTTATCCATTTTTCTTGCTTTTGGAAGAATTCAGCCAGTTTTTAAAGTGCTACTGGAGCAACCAGCTTTTTTCTTTCAAGTCCGTGTTAAGTTTACTTATGCATACATAAACGAATAATTACAATATCTAGTTCATTTTGGCAACACTGTTCACTTGCTGGAACTAACGGAATGAGTGAATAGCGAATGAATGAGTATGTGAGGAGAATTTTATGCAAGCATTTATTTTTGTTATTGTCGTTGGCTTTGGCGTATGAGCATTTGTAATAATACATGGTTAGATAATGGAACCACTGAATGTTATTCATATGGAAATAATTTAAACCAAATAAAAAACAACAATGAGTTTTCTTTATTTTTGTTTAACAAAAGTTAAAATTTAAGCACATAACTTTATACATCCATACATACTACGTTTCGCTCATTTACTCAGAGAACGTCATAACTCGAAAATTGGAATTTTTGAGATAGTGATGCATAATTATAATTATAATTAATACTCATGTCGTTCTTCATATTGTGTAAAAATTTCATAAATATATCTTGTTTAATCAATGTTTGAAAGCAAAATAAAGTTTTCTTTTTCCATTAAGTTGTGTGTAAATTGAAAACTTTAAACTCGTTTTCTGGCAAACTATGTAGTTATTTTGCATTATGACGTTCTTTGAGTAAATGAGCGATATTATATTTATTAAATTTATATTATAACGATATTATTTTAATTTGAAATTTATTTGCTTGTGGTTTAGCTTGGTCTATATACGTATTTCATTGGCGCTTAAACCAAATCATCAGTAGACTTCAACTAGAAATTTTGAACACTCACAAACCTCTTACTTTATGCACAGACTTTCAAAAACTATATGAGAATTCATAGAACAACAATATTTTTAAAAATCACAAAGACAAAATAAGTTTGGTAGGCTTTGAAACTCATACAAAACCCAGCAAATAATTTATATTCGATATGAATCTATTTTATTTTTCTACACCTTTATATTTATTAAATTTTTTCAGCAGCAACTAAGCGTTTGTTATTGTTTAATTATTTTTAATTCAATTTAGGGATGCCAATCGGCATCGATTTTTGGAAATCCCGGGATTTGGAATTTCTAAATCCCGGGGTTCCCAAAAATCTCGAGATCCCGAAAACCTCGGGATTTTCGGGAACCCGAGATTTTTCGGGATTTTCGGGATTTCGGGATCTACAATTTTTGGTAAAATAAATTATTTTTTTAAATAATTATTACTTTAATAACAAATTTTATGCATTTTAAAAGGTTTTATGTTGATAATACATCATTACACAATTCTCTTTAAAGTTAACAATCTTCTAATACTGGTATGAAATAAAAATCAAAATAATTTGTCTCATCTATTTTTACGTTGAATAATTGCATTTGATGTTAGAGAATTTATACTGAAAACCATAACTAAATCTGAAAATTTGTTTTTCTTTTCAATGTATATAAATTTTTTCTATACACGCAAAGAAAAAACATAGTTAGTACAACCACAATCGCCAACTATCATTAATGTTTGCGATTATAATTATGTCAAACATATAATATAATAAAGCCATTCGAAACATTATATGTTCAACTACATAATAACAATATATGCTCGTGTTAAACATTTTATTATGTTCATTACAAGTATGCCCAATTTCCGGTTAACCATATTTTTATTTTTATCAGTATTATGATAATTGTCCTTTTGATCATATTTGTATGTTCCTAAGAACTACAATATAAAAACAAATAAGAGTTTTTTTATTTGCACAATTTATTGAAATTCATGTTTTGCAAATACAAATTTTCTTAAATACTATGCAACTTATTTTATATGTATATACATATGTACATAAATATCGTCATATACATATTTACAATTCAAAAGGAAAATATGAAAATATTTACATTTTTGCTTTAATTTAAAAATATTATATTATCTTTGTTTACACATATATATCCAATAAAATCAGATTTTAAAGATGTGATATTTACAGATAAATAAATGTTTTCGTAATCAACACGAAATGCGTGGTAATGTGAATCAAAACCATGATTAATAAGTCTTTGAATACATAAAAAATAGGAATCATTAATACAGCTAATATAATTGATTACTCCAAAAAGCGGAATTTCGTCTTCATATTCACCTATATGAACTACCATTCCTGGTTTTAAAAGTATATGCTCGTACTGGAGATATGATATGATGTTTAAAGGAAAATCAGAAAACATTCCATATTTTTGTAAAACATGCTTAGAAACCTCTTTAGAAACTCCTGTCTTAATTTTTTCTGTTATAAGATCATCATAATTTATTAGAAAGTCTAGCAGCTTTATCTGATATTTAATAAAAATTGTTTTTAGAGTGTTTGTTTTGTTATTGGAGCTATTACAAATATTTTTCAAAACCTTATGTACTGATTCAAATCTCATAGCAGAGATACTTTTCAAGGGACCAATTTTTTTGATAATGGTAGAATAATGTAACATATTATGAAATTTGGGCTTCAGTGTTGACTTTGTTAACTTAATGTACAAGGAGTTGTGTTCACAAACAAGCTGATGTAAATGCTCGGCTATGCCTTTTTGTGTTGAATCAGATTCATAAACTATGTGTAAAATTTCCCTTAACAGTAAATACAAAGACCACTCTTCGCACTCAAGAATATAATCACCCACCAATAGTCCCAAGCATTTAACAAAAACAAACGTTTCAGAAGCGGAAAGCTTTAATTTGGTTATAAGTCTTTTTTTAAAGATATCTTTGTCGAAAATTGGTGGCTTATTTTTACTGTGAATAGGACCGTAGTCAAAAGTCAACATTCTGTAATTTAATTGATCAATAGAAAAAAAATTCAGGTCCTCAACAAAGCGTTTAATAATAAAAATCAAATCATAATGACATACGCCTTCAAGAAGGTCATGCATTATATCAACGGACAAGTTGTTTGCAACATGAAAATTATTTAACTTATTCCAAATGGAACTTTCTTTTAAACCCGTAACTTTGAAGTCATTTTTTGCCAAATCTTCTGTATAATTTTCAATATTTCGTAGCATATCAACATTTTCACAGGTGTCTACTTGCATTTGACTTCGGTGTTGCTTACACCATCGGCAATAAAAATTGCTATTAAAACCTTCTGAAAAACCAAGGATTGTATTTAATCCAAGGTTGTCACCTAAGATTAACGACGGCAAAATTTTTACCCTACTTATGTTTTTTCCGTCAATTTGGATTTTAACTTCAATACCTGTATTCTGTAAGTGATTTAGTTCCTCTACAAAAGGAGTAAAAGTAGAAGTATTACCAAATTTTTTCCTGTCATCTGAAAATAATAACATAGCCACAAAGATATGTGATAATTTTGATTGGAGATAATTAGGGATGCACGGAATCTTTACATAAACACCACCAAGCTTCTGAAACCCTGCATGTGACCCAAGAGAATTATTAGGCTCAAACTCATCAAAGTAAATAAACAATGGTAAATATAACACGTCTTCATCCACACTTTTTGTTAACACCTCTAGTTTGCTGGTCCAATAAGAACTTTGTATGAAATTATAAGTAACATCATTACTTCGACGCTCTAAGCTTTTAATATAAAAACAAATTTCATTTAAAAACTTTGTTTTTTGGAAAAGTATTTCGAACATTTTTCTTAACGGCAAGATTGCAACAGAATAATCTATATTTTTTAAAATTGTTTCACAACCTGAAACCATAATCTCCTCAACTTCTTTATGCAGTGAAAAAAAATTTACTTCCACAAAAAAATTAGTTTTCCTGAGAGCTTTTAAGAATTTATATTCTGATTCCATAATATTATCATCACAAAGATTTTCTATATATGCCAGTATATCTGACGTAACATTACAATCTTTGAGTTTACTTTTCAAAATAAGCAAATATTTTTTATAGCAATTTATAATATTTTGGATTATTTCCATTGTTTTGTTGCGAGGTATTTTTTCGTTGCAATAAGCTTTAACGATTTGTTTCATAAGATCTAAACGTATATCTGAAGACGAAAGTCCATTATTTGGAGTGACATGAGAAGATACTGGGTTCACATTATTGCTTGTATTAAAGAAATTATATGAATTTTGCATGTTTCTGTTTTCTTGACCTATTTGTACTTCCTTGGAATGGCTAACTAAGTGACGCCTGTAAGACTCAAATATACTAAATGTTCACTCGCAATTCCGAAAGCAGCACGGCATTGAATATATTTTATCATGACGTCTTCTAATATGTCTAATTAATTCATTACCACTGGCAAATAATGCATGACACTTAAAACAAGTAAATGTACTCATTGCTATTAATTTTATATCAAGAACTTTATGCGAAAAAAAAATTAGTTTAGCTTTACTCTCTCGTTGCTAGTTTATGCTGGGAAAGTAAGTGAACAGATACTTATATTTTAATAATGACACGACAAGCTTCAAAAACATTTATAAAATTTTTGAAGTACATATTTGTAAAAGAGGGAAGAAACACGAAACTCATAAAACACATAAAATGACAAAATACACTAAAATTATGGCGCTATTATATTATATATTAATACTATCTTGATTCGATATTATCGACGTTGTACAAAGTGAGAGGAACATAAAAATTCTTAGATACCTATAATCAAATAAATAGATTAATTATAATTACTTTGAAGTTTTCATCTGTAACTCTTTAATAAGAGTATTTACTGAAGGAATTATTGTATCCCAAGGTGTTTTCACTTCAAAAATAATTTGTTGAACAAATAACCAAACGTGATTGCAGTACTTTGGGTATTTAATATTTACTGCCATAAAGCAGTGAAAACATACTTCCACTGCCTTCAACGGATTTTCAAACTTTAGGCGCTTACCACAAATTTCGACGTACGCTATGCTTACAATGTTAGAAGAGTCGCCAATGAAATAAATTTTTGGTTGTGTCTCAATTTGCAGTCGCTTTATGCGAGCTCGTATTTCTTCATCAGCAATGAATATGTTCTAAACAAAAAAGTACAAAAACGGCACAAAGTTAAATATTTTCAATTATTTTTGTATTTTGTACTAAAAACATACATACCTTGCAATAATAAATAAAGGATTGCTGGATTTCCCCTTTATTTTGCTGTCGACAATTTGGTAAGTTGTAAGCTATCAACATCAGCGATAGAGCAATTTTTGATTCTGCAAGCAGATTACATGCATAAGTAAAAGTTGTAGTTTACATTATGATTCAAGACAAAAAAATAATATTTTACCTTCATCTCTAGCAGCTTCGATGTATTGTAGAATTTCATGAACTCTGGGATCTTTTAACTTCTCAGACTTTTTTATTAATTTCTCATAAAAATTCTTCCACTCTGATATTCCTTTGGCATTTGGATAAAGTATGTTAAAATCAATAAAAAACTGAAAACGAAAGCAAACAAAGAAATTTGAATTAATGCATACATACATACTTACATATTTACCATGTTTACATACATCATAGCTGCCCGCAGAGAGAAAACCGAGAGAAATGTATAAGCGGAGCCAGTTTTTCTCTCAGTGGCCAGCTATGACATACATATAAGTATGTATTTACTTTTAGTTATAGTTATGTACATACACATATTATCTTTTTAAAAGGCAAATCAAATTCTCTTACTGCCTGTCCCACGATTTTGTTGTTGTTTTCAATATAAGTCGTCGATCAAACGTTTGCTGGTGACGGGCTCTTACCTATTTCTTTTTGAATTTGAAAAAAGCCAAAAGAAACTTAGTTTTTTAATTGTTTTTTCTCTTATGGACGGACAGCAGAGTGTACTCGTAGTAGTAGAATTCTTTTGTGTATCATAAAATTAAATTCATGCAAATTTATGTGACTGGAGGTGTGTTTGCATACATACGTTTTTACTTACAAGCTCATAGTTCTTTACATTTGAAAGAACTTTATACTTTAAAAAGTACTCTGCTGTTGTAAAATTTTCAGCTCTTAGTTCTTGCTGTCTATATGTGTGACTTTTTTTCCAAATTTCTAATATCAAATCCCAATTGGAATAATTTTCCAATTTTAATTTGTCCAACTCAGAATCAAGAATGTCGTTGGCATCAGAGTTGAAAATAAATCGCCTTTTAGCTGTAAGATATGAACCAAAAGTAAAGTATATAAATGTGCATATGCATGTATGTACCTACCAAAAGTCTGTTTTGTTTTTGGTCGTCGACGTATGATTCCAGCCGCACTTAATCTCGATCTTTGATTGTTATATGCATCATATAACTTACCCTTCGCTAAATGACCATGTGTGAAAGGAACGTAATACGTTTCCTTCGCTTCAGATGGAATAATATCGGTGATGGACAGTGACAACTGCAGAAAATCTTCTCTTATGATCCTAAAGGTAAATAAATTAAACATAGGTATCTGCATGTACAAAAATCTGTTAAGGGTCTTACTTTCTGTCCGGGTTATTTTTCAATATTAACGAAATTATTGCTTTCGCAATATTTGTTCGGTGCTTGTTTTCCAATATTTTCGTTTTTAGAGCTTCCTGCACCTCAAAAAGTTTTCTTAATTCCTAAAAGAAATATTGATTTTTAAACGATTTCTAACTGTGTGTTTCAAAAATACTTGCTTGAGTGGAAGGCAAACTCTCTAAAATATTTGCACATGCGTTTTCTTCAGCTGCATAAGTTTGCAATTGGACGGTATTGACGTTGAAGTCTATATTTGGAAGAAATTCACAGTTCTCAGCTGGTGGAGTTTCTGGAAGTTCCACAATATCGTCTAAATTCTGGTTTACAAAGTATTGTACGCAACTATTACTTGGTATTTCTGCTGTTGGAATAATGTCTGCAAGTAAACACTGTAGGTATAAAGTATTTTACTCAAAACTTATTTCATTTGTTGTGAGCGCAACAAATATTGTTTGTTTGTTTTTGTTATTTATAATTTTTGTTTCTTTGAGTTAATAAATAAATGACTGTTTATAAACTCACTTTTTATAACACTTCACAATTTATTTATTGAAACATATTATACAGAGTAAATTTGCATAATATGGTATTGCACAAATAAAGCTCTTACCTGCTTTTATTTCAATTACAAAATCCACTGTATTTATATATTGCTCAAGTATAATTAGAAAAAAGTCCGGCTTTATAGCGAAGTTGTGACTGAAAATTTTAACATTGACATTTGAAGGTATATGGTGCACCTCTTTTGCTGGAAATAAGAAATAAGCATGTACATACATATGTACATATGTATGTATGCAATATGGCCAAATTAATAAAAATTATGGATTTTCATACCTGCTTCAATAAATGCGTAATAATTAAGGTAATCATTAAAATTGCATGCAACTAACTCCTTTTTCTCGTTGTATATAGTTTTTATTAATTTTATTTGGCTCATTTTTTATTTTATTTTATTATTTTCTTTTTCTTCGCGGTCTTAAGTGCGACTGACGCTTAGA
This sequence comes from Tachina fera, assembly GCA_905220375.1. Classification (NCBI taxonomy): domain Eukaryota; kingdom Metazoa; phylum Arthropoda; class Insecta; order Diptera; family Tachinidae; genus Tachina; species Tachina fera. Next base: position 66,805,352 of record LR999964.1, read on the forward strand.
TTTAATTTGAGAAAACTGAAGAAGAAGAGAATGGTATGTTCTATACAAACATAATCAGTTTGTATTAACAAAACTATCAGCTTAATAAAAATAATATTTTTTTTAGCATAATATAATAATGACGATAAACATACTATTTTTATATGATATTGTAATATGGTAACAATATACATATTTGACACAAGAATACCAATGTGTCTCTTATAGTAGATATCTAAATTTCGTCAGGTGGTTTCTGGTTTGCTGCAGACATAATGTATTTTGAATAGACTGTGCCACAAACCAGAATCCAACCGACGATACATATTTAAGAAATACGTAAATACATATTATATATAATATTTATCTACAAACATACATACTTATTGCAGCAAGTTACACTTTATATTTAATTATTTATGTACTATGTACATGCTCGTGTATATGTAAATGTATTGACTTACCTTTAAGGAAACTTATTTCTTTTAAAACAGTAGGAAACTTTTTAATTTAATTTAACTTTTTTTTCTTTAAGTATGTGTGCAAGTAGGTATATTGTTTTTTAGAATTTTATTCGCTACAAGGTTATTATCACCCTTTCAACTCACGAGTAAACAATTAAATGGTTTTAAACGCAATTTTAATTTAAGATTTTTTACTTTGTTGTAATAAAAATTTATGGTTCAGCCATATTATTGGATCAACTATAGTGAATATTTGCGAAATGACGACCATATTGTAATAAAATGCATACATTTAAATGTTTAGATCAAAAATATAACGTTCCCAATCTATTTTTATTAGAATAACTTAATTCTTTCAACCATATGAGGCAGAACTAAACACAAAATGACCGCAGTGATCATTTCTGAATCATGTTTTTTCTTTGCGTGTAATGTTAACAAAAACGAATATATTTACATCTATGGACTTTTTGAAGAACGAATCGCATTATTCGGTAAATATTTCTTTCGTTTACGTTAACCCGATAACAAAAAGTTTGCACTTGCCGTGTATTGTATTCTACTTCAAACTTATGAATTTTCAAAATATTATTTCACTTCCAAAGCTCATAAGATTTTTTTTGTTTTAAAACTGCACGTAAAAAATTGCATGGGACTTTTATATTTTATAAAAAATACCATAAGATCAACGAAAAATTTAATTTACAAATGGTTTTTATATAAAAATTGCTATGAAATCCTGAAATTGAAATCCCGGGCTTGAATTTTACAAATCCCGGGAATCGGGATTTCCCGTTTGGCATCCCTAATTCAATTTCAATCGTTAAGCACTTACGCCTATACAAAATCGAGCAGATTTTAAGAAGACAATTCACACACCTTTTTGAGACTTTTTAGTAGCAACTTAAAAAAAAAATAGTAAAGTGCGACTTTGATTCGCTCACGAAGAGTTCCGTATGGACTCCAGATATTTAATACTATGTAATAATACTTAACCTCTATAATATATAGGGTTTTGAAATTTTTTTTCGTTTATGGGATTTCTTCTACTTTGAGCGTTTTTGGCGTGTTTGCTCTCTCAATTTATTTTAGTTTTGGCGCTTTTTTCTCGGTTTGGCAATTTTTTTAATTTTTTTGGCGATTTTTTTCGTTTTGACGACTTTTTTAATTTTGGTGATTTTTTTTACTAATTTTGGCGATTTTTCCGGTTTTTGGCGATTTATATTTTTTTAATATGACATTTTTTTTTGTTTTGGTGATTTTTTTCGGTTTTGGCGATTTTTTTCGGTTTGGCAATTTTCAAATTTTGGTAGTTTTAGAAAATTTCAAGTGTTTGCCTTTTACGGGTTCCAAGATACATTAACGGCCCTATGTTATGTGTAAGCAAAAATTGGCATGAAGTTAGCATAAGTGACGAAATTGAATTAGGTGTTAACGAGTTCCTGCATACAATTTGACATTAAAAACGGTAGCATTACCTAATTTTAACGCACTTCTAAGTCCTAGCATGATTTTTAATGTAAAGTTTCATCGCAAAACTCTTTAAGATCATGTTCAATTTTGCCACTTATGCTAACTTCATGCCAATATTTGCTTATACATAGGGCCGTAAGTTTTCAAAATTACAAAGTCAAAATTACACTAACTGATAGAACACCCTTTAATTTTGATTTTTTTTAAATTTTAGTGTTAATTCTTGAAGTCTGTAGAAAAATACACTAAATTTACAAATTATCTATACTATATATACTCTATATACATTCAATTGTATGTATAGTACATGGGATTTTAAAATTTTTCGTTGTTCATTTTTTAACACCCTTTAATTTTTAACTCCCATTTATTTGTTGTTGTAGCGGCTAAAGTTCTACATACTGTGTCAAAATTTCAGGTCCGCAGCTCCTACGGTTCTCGAGAAAAGCCTGTGACGGACAAACAGAGGGAAAGACGGGCAGCATTGCGAAAACAATAGACCTTTGGTGTACGGAACCCTAAAAAAATACCAAAGCTGTATCACTAAGTTCTCCTAGATTTTAAGTAGGGTTGGACAAAATCTAGTTGCGCAGTACATTTTTGTTGTGTATGTGGCTCATAGATTTTGCCCTAAATGCAATTGAGTTTTGCATTATGAATTGCTATTCATAATGCCATCCTAGAAAAAACGCCAGTGGATATGTATCGGATCTTTCTATTCCTTTCTGTAAGAAGTGCTCATATATATGTATAGTATATATATCGTGCCATAACCGCCAAAAAAGCTTATGCGAAGTAATTTTTTGAAATACATATGTATATATTTAAAGTTGTGTCAAAAAACGAAGTTGAAAACATGCGTCACTTAAGCTTTTCTTTTGGCAGTTATGGCTGAATATGTACTATGTACTGATAGACATATTCATATATCAGTTTGCTTCTATACATTCTATACATTCAGTTTGCTTTTCTACGTCCAATAAAAGTTTTAAAAGACCAGCAATATAATACTAACAAATAGCCCACAGGTTTGGAAAAATATTTAAAAAATTTTCGAATTTTAACTGTGTCACCGTGCGCCTTTGATGCTCTCGGCAGCATTTTATAAAACATAATATTTTATAATACATATTTCCTTCCCGATGGCTTGTAGGTAAGAATACAAAATTAAACTAGAAAAAAATATCTCCCTATTTATTTCTCAACCATTTTTCGTAAGGTTGAAGCTCATGTCTTATATACATAGTTCTAAATATGCCAAAAGTGAAATAAAATTTATTTTTAACAATTCCAATTGCATAATTGCACTTTCAGTTTATTAAGGTCAATATTAATACTTCCTCTTCATAACCTTAACTGCTTGTATTCTTTATTTAAGATATAAAAATTAAAAGAAAAATTTAAAAAGAATAAACGCTGTCAAACATAAAATTGAAGGTCATGTTGAAAAATATATTAATTAAAATTATCAAAAGAATTAAAAGTCAATAAAAATAAAAAGAAATTGTTAACATAAACTTAATGTTAATGTTAGTTTAGGGCATTTACGCCGCCAATTTTATTATGCAGAATTTTGTGCGTCCTTGTAACCTTCTCAGGGGGATTGCCTGAGAGTTGTAAAGAGTTTATTTTATTTGTTTAAAGTTTTTTATTGAGTTCGTTTAGATAATGATTATCCTTTAAAAAAAATCATAAAATTACTATAAGAGCACGAAATTAACTAAAATTGTATTGCATACTCACAACTCGCAACATATGTACATTTTTTTTTACTGAAAGTGTAAGTTTTGATGGTGAGAGATGAGAGAAGAATAAGTAAGATGTGGCTTAAGGCTCAGTTAGCTGACCGTAATGTAACATAACTGCAACGTAGGACACAGCTGATCGAAATTTTTATATGAAAATTAGGTTACATTACACTACATCTCTATAACCATTTTCCTTAATTTTCATACTTTTTGTTGTTTGTGTCTTGCGTCTGCATTGGCTTAAGTGTTTGTATAGTTATACTCGCATAACATATTAGTTATTTTTATGCCTTCCTGTATGTTTGTGTACTTGTGTATTTTGTGTTTCAGCCAATAATAACTGGATTATGGCAAACCATTGTAATTTTTCAGCTAATGTAATAGGCGTAAGACGTTCATCCTTGGAGGTGCATTGCCTCCACAAGAATTGAATTGCCCGCCTATAATTATTAAAAATTGCATATAGTTATTTATTTTAATATTGTTCACCCACCCTCTTTATAGCTACGCATATACATATGTAGTTAATACACAATACATATACGCGAGTAAACACTTAAAAAATTAGAGCCAACATAATAAGGAAGATTAATAAATTTTAGTTGCAAAGTTTATTAGAGATATACATATGTATGTATGTATGTAGGTTTATCGATTTAGATGAACCAAGCTTATTTTGGTCCAAATTGTTGACCATTCACTTGTTGTTTGCATTGTGTGTGACGTATAAGTAGTGTAATACTTTTATATTTTTGTATTAATCATACGCTTTATTGTGCAAACATGACCTTGATCAATAATTTTTACGAAAAATATATTTTGGGGTGCCTAAAAACAACAACTTTTTTCTGGGTGTTTTATTGTTTGCAAAAATCTGTTCAATTGTATTGGCAGAATGCCTTCATTGAACTTTTGTTGCGCTCCAATTTTTCTTTAAATTTTGTGAGTGCCTGCACCAGCATCATTGAAAAAATAAAAGAAGTTCTTTAACAAATGAAAAAAAAGAAAATAAAAAAAAAGAAATTAATGGGACAAATTCAAAGGGAGAAAAAAGCAAAAAACAAACGCTGACTACAGTTTTTGCTGTCATGCATTCATACTGGCTAATTCACACACATACACATGTAAATGTGTGTATGCACTTTCATGCAAATATTCATACCGTAGGCTGAAAGGAGAAATATTATGTGTTACATATTATTTAATTTAATAGCAGACAAAATAAAGTTAGTTAATTAGTTAATTTAATTATTATTCTTCGAGCTTAATTTGTTTCTATATTTAACAGGTTAAAGTTCGTATCGCCTTGTAAGCCAAATTACATGTGATAATTATTAATGAACAAATAACATCAAAGTTAGTTGTAAATATTCCGACAACAACACATAGTTAAACGGAACAGCTAGCCGTTTTCGAAGGGCACTCGAAATTCTCTGCAAATTAAGAATATCGACTTTTTGGAAGCAATGAAAATGTAGTTCCACTAGAATGACTTCCATATTTTTTACTGGGTAATTCACTATAGCGCAGTCGGCATATGCCATTTGATTTTCTAGCAATTTTGCGTGAGCCTACACGCAAAGAAACAATATGGTTGAGGTAACCATAATTAAACAGCAACATACTATGATTGAGTTATATGGCTGCAGTCAAATCATGTTATTGTCAGTAAAAAAATGAACTTTAAATAATATTATAGTGAGTTAATAATAATATTATCTACAAAAACAATGAACTTTGTTACTCCTGATCTTATTATTGTAAATATCACAACACTATTGTTCGATATGACTAAACTATAACTGATATAAAATATAATTGAGACTTGTTAAATACGCTTTAACAACAGTTATGGTTAATAATTAAAAAAATTTCAATATTAATTAGTGGTTACACTTTCTTTGGCACATGACACAAAGATGTAAACACGGTTTAACTTATGTAGGTTTCACTAGATATACATAAATTTTTCCATTGTTTATATCTTACGAGTGGCATATTTTTCAACTCTGACCCAGTGTGCTACATTTTACTAAACTTAAAAAAAATTTATGAATGGAGCTTTTAATCCAGTATGTGAAAATGTTCATGAATTCATATGCATAAGTGCATACTATTGAAACAAAAATATTACAACGGTCACACTGCAAATAAGGTGATCGACCTAACCACACATACACATATGTGCAAACAAAAATGCATAAGCAAAGAGAAGAAGCATTAATAATGAACACAAGACTAGCAAACAGAAAAAACAAACAACACAGAAATAAAATAAATATGTAATTATTTTTGCATGAATGTTCCTCATGCTACAATGTACATATTTTCTGTTCGTTTGCCGAACGTGCATACGTATGTATGTGGTTGTGTGCAATTTATATTTTTATTATTCTTTTCTTATTAGAATATAATAACCCTCTAGTCAGCCAAGAACCATATACATATATGTATGTCTCTCAGTCAATAATATTTTTTTTCTATCGACAATTGCACTAGTTAAATTGGCGACAACTTTCTTTTTATGCGCGACTAGAGATAAGTTCGAGACAACAGTTCTAGTGTATTTCTGGTAACATTGTCAATGAACGCGTCAACAGTTTGTTTGTCATTTTTATTATGCTGTGCAATAATGGTAAAAAAGTACATATGCACATATTAGTGATGTAACGAATGTCAATTTTTGATATTCGCGAATACGAATACAAATATTTCAAACGATATTCGCGAATACGAATACGAATATTTGAAAAGATATTCGCGAATACGAATATTATATGTAATATGAAATATTAAAAAATTGTAATGAAAAAAGACTTCACACCCAGCTAAAAAAATTATATATGGTCCACATATTTTTAATATATGAATGTATATAACTAAATATGAATATGTATGAATTCATGTATGGAAATATATGGGATTATACATGGCAAAACTATTATATATGAACTAATATATTGACTAATATATGAAATGTTTTATAACATATGAGCTCATATATGAACATTTAATTATGAAGCTCTTCATATGTGGATATATACGTAAATATAAGATTTTATATATGAAGCAATAGAAGAATGTATACATACATGATATCTCACATTAGATCGTTTTTGCAATCAAAAAAGCTTGGAATTTTATCACTGGTGAATTGGAAATCCATTAGAAAATACATACGGTATGCAAAGTTTATATGCGTACCCTCAACGTTTAAAAAAGAAAAACTTTTTTTTACAAAAAAACCATTTTTGTATGATTTTATACAGTGTTGTCCCATTTAAAATATCAAATAATCAAAAGGATAATCCAGTCATTAATTTTATAGAAAATAACAAAATTCTCTAGATAACAAAGAAACAAAGTTCATATTACTGTATTGAAAGCTATTGTTAGAGGGATTATTCTTTCGTTTATAATTAATTGCATTAGTTTTTAATCTGATTTCTTAAGCTAAATGCTATATACGAATATGACTTATGTGTTTTTTAAATAATTGATTCACCTTTTGATGAATGAAATTACTTTTAGTTCGTTTTGAATTATTTGTCCAAACAAATGTTCCATTAAATACAATCTCTCTCTCAAGTCTAAAAAAATTTAATTTTAATAATTTAATTTATTGCACAGCAGTAGCTTTTGTAAATCCAAAGTTTATGAATATGAATTTTGCACATACATGTATGAAAATGTATGAATATATATAATCATATATGCCCATATACCATCATTTTTCGGATCCGAACCATATATGGGATATCATATATGCTCCATACATATTTTTTTTAGCTGGGCACTCTTGTTTGCGTACTTTAAAGTTAATAAAAAGTACCCAAAATTTGATCGTCATTGAATAATATTTGAAAATTATACAAAGCACAAATTTCTATAAAAAAATTAATGTATTTGTACAAACTAATATTTTAGTAATTTATTTAAATTTCGTTTAGGATTTATGCATTTATTTATTTAATTTCTTTGGAAAAATATTCGTATTCGTATTCGTCTGAATTTGGCGAATACGACTACATTCGTATAAAATTGCAGACAAGGGTCACTAAAATGTGTTACTGAATCTTTGGTTCAAATGTCTTCATATGGCCGTAACAGAATAGCGCTAAAGTCTACTGGAAGATTTTCAATCACAACCCTATGTTATATGTCAATAACCGATTACATTGGCTGGGGTACACCTAGTCAGTAGTACTATTGACACTATCACTAGTAAATAACTACTATTTTACTACTGACATCGAGCGAAAATATATCGAAATTTTAAACTAGAGCCCCTGAAATTTACTAGTGATTCTTTGGTGCCAATGTCTTCATGTGGTTCCAAAGGAACTATTTAATCAGTAGTGCTACATTCTAGTGGAAGATTTTCAATGACAAGCTAATGTTAAATGTCAATAGATGTTTGTATTGTCTGGGGCGCACCTGGCCAGTAGTACTACTGACAATGTCACTAGTAAATCACTAAAATTTCACTATTCGCATTTCCTGCAGGGAAGTATGGACGGGTGAGTGTGTTTGTTTGTTTATTTTTCTAGCAACTTGTTCACTGAGTCTTTTGTTGTTTGTTATTCTTGATTATTTGTTAAATATTTTTTTTTAAATAAATCTATAAATGGAAAGATAGATTGTATATGGATTAACTGATTCTTATAGAATTGCCATATTTGTATGAGAACAGGTAAGTAGTTACGTAAATAATAGTGCTGGCGAATGTATACATACATACGTATATTTTGGAAACTTAATAAAATATACCTATGAAAAACAAAAAATGGGTACGTTAAAAAATGGATATAATGAAAATAATGGTGCTATAAAAATCCAACTTTCCAATTTTGTTGCCATCATACAATCTCTGCGAACATGAGAACATTTGTTACATAGTGCGTTGATTTAAGTAGTACAGTAATTTAAAAAATATATACCCAGCTAAAAAAATATGTATGGAGCATATATGATATCCCATATATGGTTCGGATCCGAAAAATGAGGGTATATGGGCATATATGATTACATGTATTCATACATTTTCATACATATATGTGTAAATTCCCTCCCCAGTATGCAAAGTTCATATTCATACACTCTTGATTCACAAAAGCAAACTGCTGTACAATAAATTAAATTACTAAAATTAAATTTTTTTAGACTTGAGAGAGAGGTTGTATTTAAGGAAACATTTGTTTGTTCAAAACGAACTAAAAGTAATTTCATTCATCAAAAGGTGAATCAATTATTTAAAAAACACATAAGTCATATTCGTATATAGCATTTAGCTTAAGAAATCAGATTAAAAACTAATGCAATTAATTATAAACGAAAGAATAATCCCTCTAACAATAGCTTTCAATACAGTAATATGAACTTTGTTTCTTATCTAGAGAATTTTGTTATTTTCTATAAAATTAATGACTGGTTTATCCTTTTAATTATTTGATATATTAAATGGGCCCACAATATATAAAATCATACAGGAATGTTTTTTTTTAACAAAAAGTTTTTCTTTTTTAAACGTTGAGGGTACGCATATAATCTTTGCATACCGTATGTATTTTCTAATGGATTTCCAATTCAGCAGTGATAAAATTCCAAGTTTTTTTATTGCAAAAACGATATTATGTGAGATATCATGTATGCATACATTCTTATAAAATCTTATATTTATATATGGATATACATATGAAGAGCTTCATAATTAAATTTTCATATATGAGCTCATATGTTATAATACATTTCATATATTAGTCTATATATTAGATCATATATAATAGTTTTGCCCATATATTTCCATACATGAATTCATACATATTCATATATGTATATTTATATACATTCATATATTAAAAATATATGTACCATATATAATTTTTTTAGCTGGGTAGGTATTTTTACTAAATTCAACACCATGAAATTTTTAATGAAATTTAAAATTTTTTTTATAGAAAAGAATGACAACATGAATTTTCAATAATTTTTGTCAACTTTCTCCATCTTTGCTATTTGGAATATGAAAATGTTACGTGCATTTAAATTCATAAAATAATTTACTCTTTAAATACCGCCTTATGGTGTCTATATTTATTGACCTTTTGTTTACTGAAAAAATTTATTCTTATTTTCTATAAGGAGACTTTATTCAGACAAATTTTTAGGGCAAAATCAATAATTTTAAGGTGAAGAAGGAACATATAATATTGTTAACTGTATAAAAAGGACCACCAGCTTAATAAAATAGTTATTATACAATAATCAAAGATAACAAATGTTGCGAAATTCAAAATCGTAAATGTTGTGAAATACTTAAATTTAAATGAATATTTTATTTTATATTGAGATAAAACTGCTTTGCGCTGCTGATCTTGATGGCATCAATTTTAATAAATGATGAATGATTTTTAATGAGTCATAAAAAATATCTATAATAATAGCTAAATGAAATTTCAGACTCATATAACATAAACAGTTCATTTGAAATAAAATACGGGAATTCTTTATAAAAAAAATTACTAAAAATCCCGAATAATTGTTATATGTAGGAACAATATATTCCATCTTCATAATATGTGGGAACAGAAGGGTTAATCATTAGGGCAAGTAATGCTTTATTGATCTTAAAATTAATATAATTTTTGAATAATTTAGTTATGATATGTGTATCTCCTTCTGTAAAAAATACAGTACAAACGAATGTATAAACGAAATGAGCAATATTGCAGTGTGCGCACTGTCTAAAATATGGCTTCTGTAAGTAAAAGTATGGCGCATAATCCAAAGAACTGTTACCGTCAATTCATAACCGATTTTTTTGCCCTGGAATTAAAGATTATGAATTGTATCCCAGCAAAAAAAGAGACTCCAAAAAAGACATGAAAATGTAGAGTTTGCGATTTGGAAGCAGTGAAAATTGCGATCCCATCTAATGATTTTTACATAGGGTTGTCAATGCAAGAAGTTCTCTTTTTCGATGCATGGTCACTTAATTGGAAGCGATATTAAGAAAATTTTCCTTTTTTGTGTTCCTTGATAATATTTTCATCTAAGAAAAATGGTAAATAGTTATCTATTTTAACAATTCTTTTCTTGTTTTACGAATTTTAACCCGAAACAGTGTTTTCATGTAAATTTAAGCAAATAACTTTTAAATTTTAGACTAAAATTAGTTCATCAATTTCTTAAAAAAATTATTTTTTTTTAATTCTGGTGAGTAGTTTCTAACACTATGGAGCAGTTACAAGGTTTTGTATGACTAAAATAAGCTTCTACATGGTTTTTTGCTCACTCTCGGCAAATTAAGAATATCGACTTTTCGGAAGCAATGAAAATGTAGTTCCACTAGAATGTCTACCATTTTTTTTACTGGGATGCTTTTAACAATACAGTGTCAAAAGAGATACACAAAAGGTCCAATTTTGGCTTTTATTAATTGTAAATTTCCAAAAACACGTGTTTTCATAGCATTTTGTGTGTTTCATTTAACATTATTTTTGAACCGAAAAATTAATGGGCCTATATTGCTTATATTGAATATATTGATTGATTAATGTCTTAATGAAGAAACTTTATATCTGGTACTGTCATCTTAGAAATGAAATGTTTAAAGTTTGTGCGATAAGCAAAAAATTATAAATAACTTTTGATCTATTGATCTATTGATGTAGTGCTATATTTCTTAACTTAAGTGTTGGCAAAATTACTCATCTAGGTATATGTTTTGCATTTGTGTCTGCCTGTCCTATTTGTGTTAAATTTTTCTATCGTACATAATGTCACGGTTATTGCTGATGACTTGACTAAAGTATTTAGTTTCAAAAACAGAATATGCATGTGTGTATGTACATATATTATACCTGATATGGACATACATAAATACATATTTACATACATGTGAAGATATATCTATACCTGTACTTAAGTGCGTATTATATTTGTATATAATTATTGCAATCTATTTTTGTTTTGTTTTTACGAGCAAATGACCTAAAGCTTATTTAAAGGTATTTATTTACCAATGGCTTTGTTTGTATTTAAGTCTTAAAATAAATATGCCTTAAATTATTTTATATACACCGACTTAACGTTGAAATTATTATTGTTGCGGTTATGTGTTATGTTTATTTTTAATACCCCCGAAATCAATTTTCCCCACTTAGACTTATTGCGGTTTTTCAAAGTGTTTTGTGGTTATGATTGTCAGAAAAAGATTATAATTTGAAAATAAATTTCTTAAATATTTAAAGTGTTACTTTAGTTGATAAAACTTTAGCGACTTAAAACAAAATTTGGTAGTAAACAGTGTGTGGAAAAAACTTTTAAGTTTCTTGAACCTTTTTGTACATGAATAAAACGAAAACAAAAAATTTTCTGTTGAAAAAGATGGAAAATAACATAAGTGTTTTTGCACACCTCTGCTTGGTTTGATATAGAATTAAATACGCAGAATTGCAAATAAAACAAAAGCTGAAATGTGTTCTTTGAACGAGTAATTTATAATATTATGTAATAATAATAAAAAGTATATATTTAATGTAATAATAAGTTATACTTACATATATCGTTGTAATAATTTTTTTTTTGTTTAACACAACCCGCAAAGCGATTAGATTGTCTGCGGAAAACACCCAGAGTCTATGGTGGGAATCGAACCCACAAACTCTGGACTGAGCGACTAGCATCACTAACACTCAGCCACAGAGGCACTCTAATATAATAATTAAATTAACCACCAAACGTTTGCAAAACAGTTTTCGTAAAATAATGCTGATAGATAAAAGCATTATAAAACTCTATCGCACTATTGTTTTCAATGATTTTATTTATTCTTTAGCTTTAGTCGCTGCAAAGAACAAAATATAACGAAAGCAGCAGTTTCGTTTTATATATTTTACTAACACCGAAAACATTTTTCATTATAAATCCAGCGAAACAATTTCATTCGATTTTTTCACAAATATAATGAAAATTTCACGAATATTGTGAAAGAATTTCATTGGTATTGCTTCGTTGGTATTCTAGTTTCGTAACAATATTTCATTGGATTTAGGACAACAATATTTTCTAATTATTAAGAAATCCCTTTATATTTAAGAAACATTTACAGTTGTTTCTTGAAATAAACATATATACATCAGAGCAATTAAGCTTAAGATTAAATTCTTTAAAATTAAAAAAAAAATAATAAAATATACAACAATTTAGAATTTCATTATATCTATGAAGTGTATTCGTTGTCCCAATGAAAATTTCATTGTAGTCATGAAAGTATTTAAACAGTTGTCAACCAAAAGCTTGCATCAATGGTAGTTCTGTATGATTGCTCGTGTACTCTTTGTATGCTTATTTAAGCTTGGATCACACGATCGACACAATGTACCAATTTTCTTCGGCTCACTGCAATAAAGTCATAATTAATAAGCCAAAATGACATTATTACTTAATTCATTTTTGAATAAGTCTACATGGCGTTATTACCAATGCAGTGTGGTGCAGTTATGTAATTATATTTCAATTAGTTGAAAAATAAGGTACATTTAATTGTTACTTATGAATTTATGGCAGTGAGCCGACAAAAATTGGTACATTGTGGTAATCGTGTGATCCTTTTTACTTATTGTTCAATATGGCTACATTTTAATCTTTGTGAACTTTTTTCCCTTTAATATAGCAATATCGACTTTTTATTTTTTTATTTTGCTAGTTTGCTTTACAAATTTAAAAGAGAAGAGTAATATAAGGAAGAATCTAGAATAATCAGCTATTTTTTTCCAAATTTTTCGTGCATTCAAAGATATTCAGTATATCCTAAAAACAGACAATGGGTAAAGTGAATAAAAAATAAGCATTGGCTTTTTACTTCAAAATTTGTTTTAAAACCTAAAACATGTTTGTGTTTTTTGTTATTTTTTTTAAATTTTCAAGTAAAAATCAAATGCTTATTTTTTATTCACCTTACCCAATGTATATATGTTCTGCATCTTTGAACTTATATTCAGCCAAATCAGCGCCAAGGAATATAACAACGACTATAAGGAACTGTTGGAACTAGTTGTTATATTCCTTGGCGCTGATTTGGCTGAATATAAGTTCAAAGAACTCATACCCATTCACCACGCTCGATGGATGTCCAAGGCAATTTATTATTTAAAAATATTTATGTTCAGAGACCAATTTAAGTTGGAAAAATCAAAATTGGATGGAATTCGAGATGTCTGCGTGTTTGTTGTTCGTCTATACGTAAAAGTTTGGTATAACTGTACTGAAGCTGTTAAAGCTCCAAATCAGGACTTTAACTTTTTGAAAGCACTTCACTCATACGCAGACTTGGATCAGAAATTATCGAAAACATTGGTAACAAAGTTTATCAGACATTTGTGGTATCTGGCGGATGAGGCTATAGCCCTCGCTTTCTTTCACTCAGATGTTTCGTGTGACGTAAAACGAAAAATGTTGATGACGGAGAAGAAGTCCTTGCAGAAAGTGAAGAAAAATCTGTAGAAGGAACTGACGAAGAAGATGATCACGACTACAGTACCGATGGCTCTGACGATGTTGAAAATACTATCCGTAGCAAGAAAAAAATTTACGTTAACTTTGCAGAAGTAAATGAGCAATTTTTCTCGAATGGCTTGAGTGCTTTCGTAACGTCTAAAACAAAAAAATTTTTCGAACGCTTCAACTTGCCGCATGAATTTATACGATACCCACCGGAAACGTGGTCACAGCGAGAAGATTATCAGCGAGCATTGAAAGTTGTCGAGAAAATTCAAGTTGTTAACGACACCGCCGAAAGAGGCGTGAAAATGATGGAGGAGTACAATAAAATATTGTGCAGAAACGAAGAGGAGAAGCAATATTTGATTCAAGTTGTCGCTGATTATCGAAAAAAATATCCGAATTTTGAAAAAATGAATTTGATATAAATCGGTGATAATTAGCAATTAATAAAACCATTTTAATCAATTGTAATAATTGTCTATTTTTTCTCCATTTTGGTAAATTTTTGGGAAAATTAAATTTTTTGTATGGGGACCACGTGAAGGGTTGGAGATGGACGATAAGTTTGTTCTAAAGAAATATTGGGGATACAAATATAATGGGGGTTGCTCTTACATTTTACATCTCTAGATGTGACTCATCAATAGATACGGACGATTTTCTATCCATTTTGCCCGAATTTCATTCTCACAGACTTCAATGCTAGTGCGGCACGGCAATTTTCAACCGATCGAGCTCAAATTTTTACCAAATTTTATTTAACCCTAACCTAACACGAAAATGGGCTACGATTTTGAAACAGATAAGTTTAAAATTTTCCCATACATTGAGGGTCCACTCTAATGTATATAGAACGACTATCAATGTGTTATTAAAAATTACGTACACAACCATAAAAGGTAATATTCACAAAACTTATTTTGGGTTACAAAACATTTAACAAACTTAGTTCCGTACAAAGTTAGTTTTGTAAACTTTTTGTAAACCAAAACTATTTTTTATGTATATGGTAGAAAAAGCTTACAAGACAACATCTTCGATTTTGCGACATTGGTTGAAGTGTACTGATGAGTTTGACGGTTTTTCCACACACAAAGTTTACTTTGCAAAGTCTTGTGTTTGTTAAAGAAAAAAGAATATAGAATAAGATCTCTTTTCTCTTCTCTCCTACAAACTTTTGACTTTGTAAAGTAAACTTTTGTGTGGAAACACCGTCTTTATTTAGGAGGAACGAAATTAATAAAACCAACAAACAAATAAAAATTCTTCATAGTTATGTGCAAACAATATAAAATGAATGAGAAAAGACATCGGATATATAAAAAATTATACAAAAAAAGATTTAATGTGTTGCATAAATATCCAAAGGACTTCGAAGTTTTGTTTTATTCAAGTTCACTTGACTCAAAATTCTTTCGAAATTTGCAAATGAATGTGGTAAAGACATTACATTTTAATTTAACTTAGGGCTGCAAAATGTTTAAGCTCGTTTTATATAAGATCTATCTATTCCAGAAACTTGCAAAAGTTACTTCTTCTTTGTCTTTAATGATGACTTCTAAGTTCAAGAATTGTAACTCTCTAAACTGTGAGTCGTTCACACATAAAAGAAACAAAAAGTAGTAACAGTTATAGGAAAAAATTTAAAAAAATTCACTATAATTGGATTTGAAAAATCTGCGTTTTTGGGCCAAAAATCTTCAAATCTGGATTTCGTCTTTTTGGAGGGTAAAAATCTGCAAAATTCAGATAAATCTGCATTTCTGGCAACCGTGCTCATGATAGTTATCTATTTTTTAATAAATTATTTTACATAAATGCTTTTGATTTCCAACAGAAACATTTTAAAACTATCTCGTTTTCGCGCTTATTAGAAAAAGTTTACTTAATTTTGCGCTAAACGTATATTTTTTGAATTTAGCACTTTTTCAAACAAATTTTACGCGTTTTGAGTATCAATAATTGGCATCACTATTTTGATGTATGTGTGTACTTATATACATACATCCATATATACATATATATATACATATATATGCTGTGTTATTTGCTTTTTTACTGTGGATAAACAAATTAAGAAAAAATAATTAATAAAATGTATCCTAATATGTTGAATTCATACACGCATCCATTTTTTGGTTTCTTTTTTATTTACTCATGTGTGCATGTGTATGTTTATGTGTGTACTCATTTTATTTTGATAGTTATTTCAAATAAATAAGCGATAATTTGTTATCAAGACTAGGGATGATAGCAATTTTTGTATGGTTCAAAATGAACCAAGTTGGTTCACTCTCAAAAATGTTTATGGCGAACCATGTTGATTCAATCAAGATTCGACCGCGAAGCGTGTAAGAGAGCGAACCTCGATAATTGCTGTCTGTGTGAACATGGTATTAGCTCCTCTTTTATATATTTTGTATATATGATTTTGCAATTGGAACAGTAATTCCGATGATATACATATGTAGATTTGTTAAAATGTTCATTCCTTTGGGGCCATTGTGTGGCGTATTATTGGCTTGGCTTTAATATTTAATTTTCTTATTACGGTGATCAATTTGAACGCCTTCTTTTACTAACAAAGAAAAAACAAACTTCTCCACCCATAAAAAGGTAGACATACATACATACAACATACATACATACGTGTATATATATATATATATATATATATATATATATATATATATATATATATATATATACATAATATGTATTCACTATATGACTTTATATTTATTATCTAAATAAAATACTTGTTTCATTTACTTTTTCCACATTTTCAGGGTCAATAGCAGAAAAAACAATTTCATAACTTTTTTTTACCGTTTTTGTAAAAAAGAAAAAATCATACCAAAAACTTCGGCAAAAGTATTGCAAAAAAAAAAATAAAAACATTAAAGCAAATAAAAAATACACACTTCAAAAAGAAGTCAAGGCTAATAGCAAATGCTGAATGTTGTATGTCTACTTGTAGGATATTTTTGCAAAGAAATTGTTTTTCTTTCTCTACTTACGGATGTTTTGGCTGTTCAACCAAAAATACCCAGTAGACAAATTCATCGAGACAACAGCGATTATATCGCACATGTATTAAAATAATATCATAACTATAGTTATGATACAGGAGTATACTCCAAGTTTGGCAGAAAATTAGTTTAAAGTTAATTTTAAAAAAAAATTTAAGTTAAAAAAAATATTTTTCTCTCAAGAGTTAAGTAAACAAGATATTAATTCTGTATCTTTAGCCAGAGAATTCCACTTTTTTGGGTTATTACGTTATTTTAGTTACTGAGCGATATGTGCTGGACAAGTGCTGTACACCGACGATACATTAATGACAATTTAAGTAAATTATTGGAGACTTTTTCTTACAAACCGCAATATTGGCAACAATTTTATGTACTTATATGTATATGTATAATATTTGTTAATTAATAATCCAAAGTAATTATTTTGCTTATTCAGTAAAATATTTTTTATTAAAAATACATTGAAATTGATTATTGAGGGGTTTAAATGGATCTTATGCGCATTTCACTGCTGCTAATGCAGATCATCAGGAAATATTTACCCAAAAATCTTCTTACAACAACTGTAGGTATTTTGTTAGACTTTCACTTAAACAAATGAGAAGCTCAACAAATAACAAAGTTGAAACAAGAACTCAATAAACAAAGAGTTTTTTAATTCCTTACTTTACCCTTGCTACATTCGCTGACTTTTTTCAGCTCGAATTGTAGTTGTAAGAAGTATGTAAAGAAAATAAATTTAAATAAGAATAACAGGTCTTCAGTAATAGAGTGTTGCCACGCAAGTATTTTTGATCGGGTGTAGTCAAGTTAATAATTAGTATTTTATGAGAATTTTTACAATTTAAGATCAACATTTGTTAATGCACTAATAATCCCAAATTATTATTTTACTTTTTCAGTAAAATATTTTTTTATGTACTTATATTGCCTTTGGAGACAATATTTCTTAAATTGGCGCTAATGAATTTATAAAGTAACTTTTTTCTTACATATGTTGACTTCATTCATTATGACATTTTACAATTTTATGCTAAAGTGCTGATGCTTAGTACACGTTTTTTTTGGTGTCCCATTTTTAAGCTATGAAACAATCTTTTTGAAGCAATTCCAAACAACCATGAACTCAATTTAAATAAGCCAGAATTTAATTTTTGAACGACTTGAAGCATCTTAACGCTACATATACATATGTATGTATGTATGCATTTCCAAATGTGTTTCATAGCAAGCAAAACGTTGATTATTTTACAGACATCATCGATGATAATGTCGTCTATAACAATTAGGCCTACAGGGTAACTTTATATTATTGACATGAATAAAAAATGTAGACAAATACTCGTATTATGGTTACATGCTTTTTGAGTTTGAGCTACAAAACTAAAATATAAAATAGCCGTAAATTTAATTCAAGATGTTGATTTTTATTTTTCCTTTTTTGTTTGTATTCGTCTAAATGTATTAAGACCTTGATTTTGTAGACTGTGTGAGTTTATTTTCCTCGTTGCGCTTCGCATCCATGTTTTTCAACACAAAAAAATTCAATACAAAATTTCATTTATAACTCTGTTCATGTGTGCAAAAAATACAAAAAAAGGAAGTGAAGCCAAAGGAGCGGGCAAATTGCAAAAATGTGTGCTTTTTATTTATTTTACAATATATCAATCATTTAAATTTTATATTAAATAAAGTAAAGTTTTATACATATATAAAAAATTTAAATATTTTCCACAAATCTTTAGGACTGGGTTCACATAAAGCAATTTTTGTTGAGCCACTCTTTATTGTAAGGGCAAGAGAGTAAGATGTGTCCCCAGCGAGAAAAGACGCATTCTTAATTAATTATATAATTAATTAGTTACACAGGTCAACACGATTTTTAAGGTCGGTACTTTGATAGTAAATTTTCGTGCATATGATACTGAGCTTCACTGCCTATAAATTACTTTTTTAAATTGGCTCTGTATCTCGAGATTTTCCGTTATTAAGAAAAAAGAGGATGCTGCATCACATAATTTACATTTACTTGAGAACCAGTTCTTTGATTAAATAAAAAATAAAAACATAGAAGGCTAGGAAACGAATTGGCCTTTAAATTACATCCGTTTTAATTTTCCAACAGTCTTGTAGTTTCGGAGAAATTCCGAAAGTTTTATACAAAAATATACATTTTTTGAAAAAAAATTGAGAAAATTGTTTTTTAAAAGACTCATTACAATTTTAAATTGAGGAAAATTTTATATTTTATTATTAATTGTGATACCTTCATATGTTATAAATAAAATGAGCCACATTTATTAAAAATCATTTTATTAATTCTGAATTTATTCACAATTAAGTGGTGGCATATATGCTCGTATTACAGCTTTTTTATTATTTTTTTTCAATTTAAAATAAATAATAATTTAAAAAAGCTGTAATACGAGTACATATTTTATCACTACATTCTGGCTCATTTTATTTATAATGCAATGAATGTATCACAATTAATACTAAAATATAAAATTTTCTTCAGTTTAAAATTTTAATGAGTCTTCTAAAAAAGGATTTTCTCAATTTTATTGAAAAAATTTATTTTTTTGTATAAAACTTTCGGAATATCTCCGAAACTATAAGACTGTTGAAAAATTAATGCGGACGTAATATAAAGGCCAATTCGTTTCCTAGCCTTCAATGTATTTTTTTATTTAATCAAAGAACTGATTATCAACTAAATGCAAATTATGTGATGCAGCATCCTCTTTTTTCCTAATAAATGAAAATCTCGAGATACAGAGCCAATTCAAAAAAACTGATTTAGAGGGATTGATACACAGTACTTAGTATAAACAAATTGACTACGAAACCTTTGACCTTACACAATAAATTTCATTTTGTTGACCTGTGTTATTTAAGAAATATATTATTCAACATACTGTCATAATTATATTTTAATTATAATTATATTTTTAATTATATTTTAATAATTTGGTCTATATGTATTTCATTATTGCTGTAACAAATTATTAGTAGACTTCAACCACATATTTTGAATAGTCACAAACCTGTTATCTTATGCACAGACTTCCAAGAACTATTTGAGAATTCACAAATAATAATATTTTTAAAAATCACAAAAGAAAAATAAGCATAGTAGGTTTAGAAACTACAAATATAAATTATTTGCCTACTATACTTATTTTTCTTTTGTGATTTTCAAAAATATTATTATTTGTGAATTCTTAAATAGTTCTTGAAAGTCACCGCAGAAGTCATGCACGTTGTAATCACCTTCTCTCTTCTAAAAGAATCGTTGTCTTGCTTGGAAAATATATAGTCCTAATTTACACTATGCAACAGTGATGTCAACAATTCAATGGCAAAACGAGCCAACTGAGTAGCCAAAAAGAGCTAAAAGGAGCTAAATTTAAAAACTCGAAGATTTTTCCGTTTTAAATCTTTGAATGTATTTATTATTCAATTTGCACTTCAAGATTTTTTTACATTAATTAAAATAATAGTAAGAAAAAATAAAAAATAATAATTTTAAATAAAATCATTTCACAGCAATTGATACAAATATTTATCTGCATTAACAATATGACCATACACATTTACATATACTTGTATATACGTGTTAAGTTATAAAATAAGAACAATCATTTTCAGAAAGAGTTAGCTTTAGAAGGATCTTTTGTTAATTTAATCCATTTTTTAAACGCGGGATTTGATTTCCAAGATTTCCTATATTTTTGGCAGTAAGAATCAATTTCAATAATTTGTGAAAAATTTTCTAATTACTCAGAAACGAACACTTTATAATAAAAACGGGGTTTTACAATTTGAAATACCTAAATACATAAATATATGTATCTTACATGATTGCGAAAAAAAAGTATCTGCATTTGCAAAAACATAGTTGCCAAAAATGTAAATGTCCAAAAGAAGAAACAATAGAATAAAAACGGGAAAATTTACTATAATATGCAAAAGTGCCAAACGTGCCGTTTCCACAATTGAAAAGAGCTGTGTTAGCTCTTTTTATTAAAAATTAGTTAAAGCGAAAAACTTCGAGTTAGAAGCAATCAAAATGAGCTAAATCTAGCTCTAAAATAGCTAAGTTGGCATCGCTGCTATGCAAGTCTTATGGCTAAGCTGATTAGTTGATGGAAAGAGAGACGAGGGGAAGAGAACCGTTTCATTTCATTCATTGTCTCTCTCTCTCCTAACAAACTAATCAGCTTAGCAATACGTGTAAATTAGGACATACATTATATATATTATTATGTGTGTAATTCCCGATAATTTTTCCCTATTTCAATAATTTTTCCTCTCTCTCCGCCATGACATTATATATATTTGTTTCGGTCATAAACTTAATAGTTGCTCTACAAAAATTGCTGCGTGTGAACCCAGTCTTAGAAGTTGCTTATAAGACCTCTTAGTCCCAATTTACACGAGGCAATTTTACTTGCGCAAGTCATATAATTTTCTATTAAACTTGCTGTAGTGTTTAGATAGAGCAACTTTACTTGCGCAAGTCTTCTTCGGTTGCTTATACATATAATTGCTTATACATATACATATACATACAAAGAAATGTCAAATTTGATATAGAGCGAATGATAACAACAAAACAGAATTGCCAGTACGGGCAGAGTTGCCAGTACGGGCAAGTCTGTACGGCAATTCTGCTGGTTTTTACACTCTTCAGTTCTTCCTCACTTGTTTGTTCACAAATTCATGACTTGCGCAAGTAAAATTGCCTCGTGTAAATTGGGACTTAAGAAATAAATGCAACCTCGTCAAGCCTTAAAATTTACTTAATTTTTTCTTTTGTTGGTCTCTTATTGATTACTTTTCACTGTATAAATAATATACAGTGTATATTGTCTAGTGGCGTAAATTGTTTGTTGTTTATACACATGCTACATACATATACACACACATATATATCTATATACATACATACATATACCTATTAATCATACATACATATATGTATATGCGAATATGAATGAACCACAAAACATTTATGAATATTCAAGTATGTACTTTTATTTAATTGTATTGGTTATTTACACTAGTATGAGTGTGCATTAAAACTCATGGTCATAGTGTGCATTCACTATTTGTTCGTCAAGCTACGGTCACACTTGTCAAACATTTTCCCAAAAAAGCGTAGCCAACAAACACTAATGAAAAAAGTTTTGATCCAGACACTTGCTTATCAAATTAAACAGGTTCGAACACAACTAATAGATAATGTCATAGAATCCAACATTATTGGCTACTCTTTAACTTGACGAACTTTTCTCTGAATTTAACGATTTTTCATTAGCATTTAGTGGTTACGCTTTTTTGGGCATATGTTTGACAAGTGTGACCGTACCTTCATACGATTAATCTACAACAGCAACAAAGCAGACAAAACAAAACAAAAAACTTTATAAACAAAAACAATTACACAATCAAATTTATTAATGTAGAATGTGAAGTTTGGTTGGTTGTATCACCAGTGCTGGCAGGCATTTATGTATATAAGTATGTCTGTGTATGGTTTTGGTTCATTAATATAATTTAATTTTATTTATTTATTTATTTTATATTTTTTGAACAATGAAGACAAAGTACAATGGCTCAGTAATGAGGTGCATGCACCGATATTTTAAAGCAAATTAGCTGCCATTTTTTTTGTCAAACTTCATGTAGAAAAAGTAATGGGGAATTTTTTTTATATGAAGTATGACATTATGTTTGGCAATGAATTCACTTGCAATTCATTGCCATGGTGTGTATGCAGCTTAATTATTTATTTTGCCTTGGCAAAGTACATTAATAATGCATTTTATTGTTTGTGTTTACTTTCATTTGAAAGTTTAACAAAGTCTGTGTGTGTATGTGTATGCAAAAATTGTAATGTCATATTTATGGACAAGCCATTGAAGCGTAAATAGAAAGTGTTGAACACTGACAAAGAGAAAGAAACGGAGAGAGGGAGACGATGAAAGGAAAAAATTAATAAGCAATTCAAGGTCAATAATGAAAACAAAATGCAATATGTTTGCATGTTATTTACATACAAACTTGACAGGTGCAACGAGGGAGCATCAAAAATTAACCAATCAAACCTCTATTTAAGGCTGATATGATGCTTTTAGCGGTATCGCAGACACCTTTATATGTATGTGCCTATTGTGGCACATATAAAATCACAAGTAACTTGTAACCATGAGAAATGTTATCACCAGTGAATAAAATTATCCTAGGTATTCGCTGGTAAAATTTTATCCAAAACGAATAGCTTAAACTGTATCGTAACATATATAAATCCCATAAATCGTTGTTAATTTTTCATGTTATATTTTTCTCGGTGTATTGCTCATTGTCCAGAAGAAACTTATCGTTACGAATTAATATGCAATTTAATGTTTCTTTTGTGACCAAGAGTATGTTATCTAAAACCTGTGTACTATGCAAGATTATTTTTATTACTATTTTCTTAATTAAGAAACTAAGAAACTAGAGTTGTTGTTATAACTCTTTAACTAATTACCCTGGGGCATATTACGTCATTCGATACATAAAAATTTTAATAAAATTGTAATTGTATTTGTATGAAAATTTCAATTAATGTAGAATTCCGCAATTAGCGCCTTGTTCGTGAATAAAATTCCCTTCGGATTTTATACCCCGTTCACAAAATCGCTATCGTAAATTTTGTTCATGGGAACATCGAAAAATATTCCCCCTATCATGAATGATTTTTTCATGGGAAGTTGTTTGGATATTAATAATGATTGTTAACTTTGATTTAAACCTTATATATAAGTGACGTCAGTATTATTTATTTTTTTAATAATAATTTTCAAATTTGTATATATTTGTATATTTAATATTTGCGCACGCACAAAAGTTCTCACTCATACCACAGTAATACTTCCCATTCAGTTTCACCCGAATAATAAGACGCTAATAATTAAAATTTCTTTCAGATCTTATAATAATAATGTTGTAATTAATAAAGCAATGAATTTATATGTGCTCAATTTACAACCTACTGTGGGAGACGTATTTGGTACATTTTGGTAAGTTAAATAAAAACATTGTTTATAAACCAATGTTTACATAGAAATTACCAACAAAGTTTATACGAACTACGACTCCTACAAAAGGTTGTGAATTGAGCAAATATATATATTTTTTATTTACATATATTTATTTAATTTTGTAAACAATTAATTAAAAAGTATTTCAATATTTTTGTTGTTTAATTTTTCGGTTAAATTTCCTACTATTTCGCTCTTGAGGTTTGAGATTAAAAAAATTGTAATGTTAATACCTCAATTCTATTGAAATTAAATTCAAGATACATTTTTTTTCATTGTTTTGCAAAACAATTCGTATTCATATAAAATTGCCTATTGGACTTTTTGGCAATGTGACAATAATTCTCGTCAGAAAATTAAAAAATCACTTCACGCAAAAATGTAAAGAAAATAAATTAAATTATTAAAAGTGTATTTTAATGATATGTAAAATTCATTGTAATTTTTGTATGTCAAATAAAATTTTTTAGATTAATCTAAATGTGTAATAAAATATGTAATTATGTAAGATTTTAATACCTGAATTATTATTCGTAATAAAATAGTAAAACTAGAATAAAAAATAAAAAAAATGCAATAGATAAAATAAAATGAGCAAGACTTTAGACTTATGAAATTATAAACGGAAAATAGTTATTCGAGAAAAACGACGGTTTTTATATTGAAAAATTATCGTCTTATCCTAGTACCGTATTATAATATCCATGTAAAACTATCGTTTTGCCACACAATACCAAACGAGAACAGTACATGGATTTCGTAACTTTTTACGAAGAGAAAATCGTAACATTTAACCACATATTTATTCGCTTGCAGTAACTATAATGTGATTACGTAATTTATTTTTTAATTCAATATGATATGGTATCTCTGTATAAAAAATGTGAAAATAAGCGAAAAGTACAAAAAATTATAAAGAAAACCTTAATGAAATTGATCTTGTGACTTAATTTTTTTCCCAACCGACAGCGAATATCATTAAAATATGAAAATCAATAGCAAAGACGATAAATTTTCTTTATATACATGTATTATAGCAATACGATTATCGTCATCGAGGTACAGGCCCAATTATTACAGATTGGTGAATTTGCTTTAGCCAAGTTTTAAGTCAAAACAAAATTTTTTTTGCAATTAAAGTTCTTTGAAAAAAATTCACACTAATACTGCAATTACACCTGCACGAAAGATAAAGCATTTCAATTAACATATTTACCTACATAAATCTTCACCGTTTACACCAAGTTTTATTGGAATTTATCGAGATTTCTTATCCAAAACAACTGCAATATCTTTAATGCACACAACTTTTTAGGTACATCAGTTTATTTTTTAGTAAAATGTTCAAAAAATCATCATTAAGTTCCACAAGATTTTAAAAAGATTTAGAAAAGGAAAATCTAGTGACGAAATCTAGTAGATTTTGTTTAGTACGAAAAATCTCCTTAAAGTCTACTGGATTTTGCTCGAAATCTCGTAAGTACTAGATTTTATTCAGATATAAAAGCAGTATAATAAAAAAGTACATATTGAAAATACTACACAAAAAGAATATTTGAGTATCGTTTTAAACCGTATTAAACGGGTATGGGCCTGATATTAAGATTTTTGTTTCCAATCCAAGAAGATATACAATATACATGTGCATATGTATGTATATAAAACAACTACAAGCAACCATTATCTAAAATTAAGCTCAAATTTTTCTTTTAGTGTACACCAAACCATATACAGTATACAAATTGTTATTCTTAATATTGATTTTTTTCCCCCATTAAAACAATTTTTAATAGTTTTCGAAGCAAACGTGTAAATTATTTTGAATGAGTCATTAAGCAAATTATTACAAAAGAAATGTGAGGCCTTATAAAGTTTTTTTTTATTTATTATTTATGTCTGGCTTTAATGGCAATTACATATTTATGGACTTTGTTTTATTTAATTGTGTCTTTTAAATATTTTTTCCACCTTTTTCTGAACGTATGTACTCAAATTTTTTTAAGCAGTACATGTTAAAATTTATGATGCCATGAATAATTTATTTCACTGAAACAGAATTTATGCAAAAGAGCATTTGAAAATTATGTTTTTGAAATTTTCGTAAAATAATCTTCAATGTAAATAAAAAAATTAAATCAGCTTTCAACGAATCTGAAGATAAGCTAAAAAATACAATAAAAAATTTCATATTTAAATGACACCCTAAAAGAGGAGTTTATGTTTGAGACACAAAAAAAATTGCTTAAGTCGATATAAGATAATTATGAGTTAATGAAATGATCTATTTAATAAATTCAGTGCAGTGCGACTTTGACCCGTGCACGAAGGGTTCCGTACGGACACGAGATATGTAATTCAATACGAACTTTAGCCAATATAAACTATAGTTTTGGCATTTTTTTCGTTTTTGGGTTTTTTCGGTTTTAAGTGTTTTTTTTTAGTTTAGGGGTTTTTTGAATTTATTGGCGCTCTCTGAGTTTTGGCACTTTTTTCACGTTTTGGCAATTTTTTAGGTTTTTGAAGTTTTATTAATTATGGCGATTTTTATTATTTTGGCGTTTTTTTATTTTGACGATTTTTTTTGTTTTGGCGATTTTTTTAATTCGGGCGTTTTTTTCATATAGGTGATTTTTTTCGGTTTTGGCGATTTTTATAGTTTTGGTACTTTTTTTTCTCGTTTTGAGGATTTTTTTCGGTTTTTGGCGTTTATTTTCAATTTCGGCGATTTTTTTCGTTTTTGCGATTTTTTTATATTTGGCGACTTTTTTTTAATTTTGGCGATTTTTTTTCATTTTGGCGACTTTTTTTACATAAACAATTATTTTGGTTTTGGCGCATTTTTCGCGTTTTGGCGATTTATTTCGGCTTTTGGCGTTTTTTTCATTTTGGCGATTTTTTTTCATTTAGACGATTTTTTCGAATTTGGCGATTTATTTTATTGCTAGAATTTTCTTTTTAATTTTGTTGATTTGGCGATTATTTTTAAGTTTTGGCGATATTTTTCAGGTTTTGGCGTTTTTTTTCGGTTGGCGATTTTATAATTTTTGTAGTTTTTAGTTTTACCGTTTTTGAAAATTTCAAGAGTTTACCTTTTACGGTTTCCAAGATATAGCAAGTTGTCAAAATTACATAGTCAAAATTGCATTAACTGATGAACCACCCTTTAATTTAAATTTTTTAATATTTTAATGTTTATTGATGTAGTCTATATATAAAAATACACTAATTTTACAAATTTCAAGTGTCAATATACATATGTACATACAATTGTATGTATATTACATGAGATTTTAACATTTTTCGTCGCTCGTTTTGGAGCACCCTTTAATTTCTAATTCTCATGTATTTGTTGTTGTAGTGGCCAAGGTTCTACATACTCTGTCCAAATTTCAGGTCCGTAGCTCTTACGGTTCCTGAGAAAATACCGTGTGACGGACAGCGTAGCGAAAACAATAGGGTGCCTTTTTTCACCTTTGGTGTACGGAACCCTAAAAAGTACCTCTAGACAAGATCTCACTTAGTTTGTGCAATTTTTCCGGAAGTTATAGCGGAATGACTTGCAGTTTATATTTTATTGGACTTATAATCGCATATTAAATAAAGCTTAATTAGCCCTTAGTGTCGTGATATCTTGATTTTTGTTGAAAAAAATAGCTTAAGTTTTCATTAATAACAGCGTATGTCCAAGCTGTACATGCGTCCATATTTTTCAAAAATTGCTTAGAACTTTCTAAAAAGCATTTGAAAAATAACAATTTGGTATCATAAACTCGAAAGGAGAAATATATAACATACGTTGTTAATAATGAAAACCACAGATATATCTTATAAAGTTTGAGATTCTGTTTGTTTAGATGTTCTTCTCACCTAACTGAAATGAAGGGTCCGCCATCTAACGTTTTTTTTTTCAACTAGTGCTTATTTCGTGAATGGTAACACTTAGCTCATGTCTTATTTGACAGATAATTAGTTTTATCCTTCCGCTGAACGAGCCAATTGACAATCTAATTCGTTTTCGCTTCGCTAAGTGGGCCTGCGATCGACTCACAGAAGATGCCGATTTTGAAAAAAAATCATCTTTTCAGATGAAGCTCATTTTGATCTTGGCGGGAAACTCGCAGAAAATTCGCACGCATACTTTGAAAAGCCGACGCACCCAAAACGGGTCACTGTTTGGTGCGGATTTTGGTCCAGAGGCATAATTTCGAAAATGAGCAAGGAGTGGCCGCTACAGTCAATGGCGATCGTTATCGGGCCATGTTGAACGAATTTTTGTTCACAAAAATTGAAGAGGATATTGGCAACATTTGGATTCAACAACACAGCCGAAGCTTCAGTAATTTTTAGGGTTCCGTACACCAAAGGTGAAAAAAGGAACCCTATTGTTTTCGCTACGCTGTCCGTCTGTCGGTCACACGGTATTTTCTCAGGAATCGTAAGAGCTACGGACCTGAAATTTGGACAGAGTATGTAGAACCTTTGCCACTACAACAACAAATACATGAGAATTAGAAATTAAAGGGTGCTCCAAAACGAGCGACGAAAAATGTTAAAATCTAATTTAATATACATAAAATTGTATGTACGTATGTGTATTGACACTTGAAATTTGTAAAATTAGTGTATTTTTATATAGACTACAACAAAAAACATTAAAAGATTAAAAAATTTAAATTAAAGGCTGGTCCATCAGTTAATGCAATTTTGACAATGTAATTTTGACAACTTGCTATATCTTGGAGACCGTAAGAGGTAAACTCTTGAAATTTTCAAAAACGGTAAAGCTAAAAAATCCGAAAATTATAAAATCGCCAAATTGAAAAAAATCGCCAAAACCTGAAAAAAATCGCCAAAAATTTAAAAAAATCGCCAAATCGAAAAAAATCGACAAAATTAAAAAAAAAATTCTAGCACTAAAATAAAAAAAAAAATCACCTACATGTATGAAAAAAACGCCAAAATTAAAAAAAAACGCCAAAATAAAAAAATCACCAAAATAAAAAAACCCCAAAATAATAAAAATTGCCAAAATTAAAAAAACTTCAAAAACCAAAAAAAAAAATCGCCAAAACGTGAAAAAAGTGCCAAAACTCAGAAAGGGCCAATAAATTCAAAAAACCCCCAAACTAAAAAAAACGCTTAAAACCGAAAAAAACCCAAAAACGAAAAAATGCCAAAACTATAGTTTATATTGGCTAAAGTTCGTGTTGAATTAAATATCTCGTGTCCGTACGGAACCCTTCGTGCGCGGGTCAAAGTCGCACTTCACTGAATTTATTTTTATAGCGCAATATTGCAACTGCAAATTATAAATTCATAAATGTGTCAGCTGCAAAATATTGCAGTATTATTTATTCAATGTAGAAAAAAAGGCTCAGCATGTTTTCAAAATTTTATGCTTAAACAATAAACACAATTTCAGCTTGCATGTTTACATAAATATTTATAGACATACACATACACACACACACTTATTTTTCGTGTGCTAAAATGCATAAATAAGCAATATTGTGCAATTTAATTTGCCATCTTTTTTTTTTTTTTTTGTGCAATTATTTAAATATAATTTACTTGGGTTTTATTTCATACATCAAAAACATTAAATTTAAATGAAAATATTATATGTATCTACTTATGAATATTTATTAGCAAGATGTATTAAGTTTTAAATACGCATATAAACACATATGTACATACGTTTGCATGTATGTGCACATACAATGTATTAATTTTTATTGTGAAAATTATAATTTGCATGGTATAAAATGTGAAATGCTCATCATGTTCTAAAAGTAGTCAGACCATAAAACATGACAATCATCACTTTGTTAAAATGATGAGTATGAGTGTGACTTTTATTTTTCTTTGCAAAATTGTTATATAAAATTTATTAGATGTCATATAAAAGTTTTGTAAATATTTAAAATTTATTTTGGCATGTAATTACAATGTGGTGGTTTAAACAAAGAGACAGCGTCTGTCAAAGAAAGCATAACCGAATGCTATAAAACAATATCAATATGGACTCTTCTCTGCATTAAATTACTTCAACATTCAAGTGATTCTTTATGTGTGGAATATTATTTTGATAATGATGATGATGGTATAGATGTTTTTTATTACATGCTTTCAAAAACACACTCAAAAACATTCCAATAGCAGGCTGCATGACTGTTACTACGTTTATACGCAGGGCTTATTTGCAAATAAAACTGTAAATTGTTGCCATACTATCGTTTTTATTGCGACTTACTAATCCAGAAAACTATTCACGTTTAAGGCACTATTTGCAAATAAAATGCTTGAAGTTGCCACACTTACACATTTTTGCCAATAAAAAACTATAAATTGATAAAATAATGCACAAAAAACATTGAAAGAAGAAAAAATTACCATAAAAACAAATTATTATTTTTTATTATAGACATTTGCACAATTTTTTTGCAAACATAAATAATATTTCCATGTAAGTGCTACCAAGTTTTTATACATTTAAAATGCCGTATAAACAGTGAGTTAATTTATTTGCAAATATTTTTATTTGCAAATAGTGCGCGCATAAACGTATTATGTATGACTTCAACACCCGCTAGGCGTGTTGTCATAAATATTTGATTTCTATAGTAAAAATAAAATTACTTATTTAAAATATACTTATATCACGTAAAAATATAATAACGATTCCATTTATTTTTTTATGTAAATTTCGATATCCAATAATATCAATTGCTTCAAATTTTGTGTTACGGTTATAACGGTTATAATTTTTATTTTAAAAATTACTTTTTAATCATTATATTTTTATTTTTATTTATTCCTCACACAAGAAGAGTTATTTTTTGACTTTTATTTATTTCTCACAAAATAACAGTTATTTTTCATGATATTTATTTATTCCTCACAAAATAACAGTTAGCTTTTAATTTATATTTTTTTGGTTAATTTTTAAAATTTAGGAAGCGTAATTTTTGCGTTAAAATTAATATTACCCGTTTTAAAATTGAATTTATCGCCAGAGTCTGTAAAAGAGATTATTATATGTTTAATTAAATTTACTTTTTTATAGTTTATTCATTTTGAAAATTTATTTGAGCAAAAAAATAAAAATCAGAAAGTAACTTTTATTTTGTGAGTACTAAATAAAAGTCACAAAATAACTCTTATTTTGTGAGGAATAAATAAAAATCAATAAATAACTGTTATTTTGTAAGGAATAAAAAAATCACAAAAATAAAAATTATTGCATAGACATATATGCAGGTAGTCCATGTAACATGGAGTCGGTTACAAAAATATAAACACTTAGATACCATTTGCCCAAAAAAGCACAACCACTAAATAATAAGGAAAATTTTTTTCAGTTATCAGAAAAAATTTAAAGAATATGGTCGGGAATAGCATCCGAAATTTCACAGCCTTATTATATTGTTTATATTTTATCCTCTATGGTGGTCTTTAGAAGTCAGTAGTATTATACTACGTTTACACGCATTGCGATATTTTTGTTTTATAGCGACTTAATCAGGGCTATCATAATTAAAATTCCGCGTGATATTTCTCCCATTTCCAATTAAAATTTTTTGGTTTCCCTATTACTTGCTATGAGTTGGAATTGATACCAGAGATAGAAGTATGCAGATTTATAAAACAAAAGTTCCAAAAATAAAATCTTCAGAACTTCATTCTTCAAATAATGATATTTCTTCTTCAAATGTTTATGTTATTCATAAAACTTCTGGTAAGACTGATCTCACATGAGTACTGTGCTCTTAAGCTACGGTCACACTTGTCAAACATTTGCCCGGAAAAGCGTAACCACTACATGCTAATGAACAATTTTTCAATTCAGACAAAAGTTTGTCAAGTTAAAGAGTAGACAGTAATGTTGGATTCTATGACATTGTCTATTAGTTGTGTTCGAAACTGTTTAATTTGATAAACAATTGTCTGAATCAAAACTTTTCTCATTAGTGTTTGTTGGTTACGCTTTTTTGGGCAAATGTTTGACAAGTGTGACCGTAGCTTTACTTGTTCTCAACTCCTGTTTTCAATGCTTTGACCATGTGTGCCTTAGGGTACGTTCAGACCTGGAAAACATTTGCCTAAAAATGTGTAAGCGCTAAATACTAATAAAAAACTGTTTGATTCAGACATGTATTTATTAAGTTAAACAGTGTTATAGAATCCAGCATGATTGGAAACTGTTTAACTTAATAAACTCGTGTATGAACGTACCTTTAGGCTTAGAAGAAAAAAATGGAAAACTTCGCGAGAGAATAAGTGGTGTCAAGTGCTGAAAGTCGGTATAAAGAACAGCTCTAGCGTCATTGCAATTATTAATCTTAAGTTCGATGAGGTTTGTATGCGTTCTTTGGACTTCGCAATTCTGTGTCGCCCGCACTAGTTGCTTTATTTATCACAAATAACTCTTCTGTACTGTTTGTCTCCATAATCACATAGTTGTGTGCGTGAAGTCGTGTTTTCACGGGTACAAGTACGCGTTGTCGGAAATAATTGATGAACATCAAAGTATTTTGATTTTGTATATGATAAATAAATATGAATTCTGATATACGAAACAAATTTCGTTTGCTTTGTGAAGTCATGGATAGAGGCGAACAAATTTAATTTTGTATTTTATCGGAAGTTTTTTTGCAAGCTATTTGATTTCGATTCACTTAAAGGATTTCTGTGTATAAGACTGCTGCTTTTTAGGGTTCCGTACACCAAAGGTGAAAAAAGGAAATCTATTGTTTTCGCTACGCTGTCCGTCTGTCCGTCACACGGTATTTTCTCAAGAACCGTATGAGCTACGGACCTGAAATTTGGACAGAGTATGTAGAACCTTGGCCACTACAACAACAAATACATGAGAATTAAAAATTAAAGGGTGCTCCAAAACAAGCGACGAAAAATGTTAAAATCTCATGTAATATACATAAAATTGTATGTACGTATGTGTATTGACACTTGAAATTTGTAAAATTAGTGTATTTTTATATAGACTACAACAATAAACATTAAAATATTAAAAAAATTAAATTAAAGGGTGGCCCATCAGTTAATGCAATTTTGACTATGTAATTTTGACAACTTGCTATATCTTTCTTGGAAACCGTAAAAGGTAAACTCTTGAAATTTTCAAAAACGGTAAAACTAGAAACTCCAAAAATTATAAAATCGCTAAACCGAAAAAAACGCCAAAACTTGAAAAAATCGCCAAAACTTGAAAAAAATCGCCAAATCAAGAAAATTAAAAAGAAAATTCTAGCACTAAAATAAATCGCCAAATTCTAAAAAATCGTCTAAATGAAAAAAAAACGCCAAAAGCCGAAATAAATCGCCAAAACGCGAAAAATGCGCCAAAACCAAAATAATTGTTTATGTAAAAAAAAATCGCCACAATTAAAAAAAATCGCCAAAATTAAAAAAATCGCCAAATATAAAAAAATCGCCAAAACGAAAAAAATCGCCGAAATTGAAAATAAACGCCAAAAACCGAAAAAAATCATCAAAACGAGAAAAAAAAGTTCCGAAACTAAAAAAATCGCCAAAACCAAAAAAATCATCTAATGAAAAAAACGCCAAAATTAAAAAAA
The DNA here is from genome assembly GCA_905220375.1 of Tachina fera. Taxonomy (NCBI): domain Eukaryota; kingdom Metazoa; phylum Arthropoda; class Insecta; order Diptera; family Tachinidae; genus Tachina; species Tachina fera. The sequence goes on from LR999964.1 coordinate 66,839,247, forward strand.
TCGCCAAAATAAAAAAATCGTCAAAATAAAAAACGCCAAAATAATAAAAATCACCAAAGTTATAAAAACTTCAAAAACCAAAAAAAAAATCACCAAAACGTGAAAAAAATGCTAAAACTCAGAAAGCGCCAATAAATTCAAAAAACCCCAAACTAAAAAAACGCTTAAAACCGAAAAAACCCACAAACGAAAAAAATGTCAAAACTATAGTTTATATTGGATAAAGTTCGTATTGAATTACATATCTCGTGTCCGTACGGAACCCTTCGTGCGCGGGTCAAAGTCGCACTTCACTGAATTTATTTTATTATAGCCTTAGATTTTATTAAGAATTTATTGTTTTTTATATTTTTTTCACAAACAGTGGCTCATAAAAAATCATTATCCGATGACGACATGCTTTAATGCGAACGTGAAGAAGTCAAAATGCAATGTTGATTGACGTGTTTTTTTTGTACGCATGTTTTTAAGCCACGATCATGCGACTTTCACACATGTGCCCTAATTGACGGCTTTATTTGATCGTCTCCAGGTCGCATAAGATATTAAAAAACTAAAATTTAGTATAGAGTGATTCATAATCACTAAATTACTTTTGAAGCAATTATTTCAAAACCCATTGTATTGGAGATAGAGACTTATAACTGTAGGAATCAAATTGGCTTGCATAACTTATCCATTTGTATGCCAACAATTTTGTATTTTTAATTTGAGTGAAGACTTGTATTTTCTATAAATCTTGCATAAATTCTGGCAGACCCTTTACTCATAAAAATACTTTTAGGTTATATTTATTTCTCTACAAATTAAGAATAGTTGTAAAATATAATGTTTTGTCATGTAGGAAATTTTGCATTTTTTGATTTATTACTTAGTTGCTAAACAAATGCTAATTTGTTGTTATAAATTTTGCATTTAAATAGATTTAAATATTTGTAAAATGCATAACAAAGGCATATTATCATGTTTATTATGCACTTTAATGACAACCAAAGTCACAATAAGTTTATTGAAATTTAAAAAAAAGATGCCTTAATTTAATACATACAAATGCATACATTCATACAGACATACATTATTTTTATAACAAAAATATTTTTAAAATGACTTTTGCTTAAAATTTGTATGAATGCATTGCATATATACTAGTATTTAAAAATCTATTATGTAATAAACAAACAATAGCAATAAAATGCTTGAGTGTCTATGGCCAATAAGAGCATAACAACTAATTTATAAATATATATATGTATATATATGTATTTCTTTACATATTTTTTAATTTAAGAAGAAAAAATTAAATAATTTTTTAAATATGAAATTCTTAAACAAAGTCTGTGTAGTTTTTGGTTTCTTGTAAGTAATAAATTTTTAAATTTAGCCAAAGGCCAATAAGGAAGTGTTTATTAAATTAAAAATTTTGTTTTGATAAATTTATTTTGTTATTGAAAATGTTTTTGTTATAAATGAATCATTGAAGTGGGAAGTGTTTACAATTAAAACAAAAACTTATGTACATACATATGTATAAATATTTTGGATTTTTACAGAATATTTTAATATTGAAATCAATTTTGCCTTGCACTACTGTCTAGATACGAATTAATTTATATTGAAGGCTCATGAGCAGATATACCATAATTGTTAATTTTTTTTAATGATATTTTTGATGCTGGTTTTACATAAAAATTGTTTTGGCTTATAATCCAACGTACTCTCAGAAAAATGTAATATGAATGATTTGGTAATGGCAATTAAAATATTTGTAATAATTTGTTTTTCTAATTTTTCGACCTTTTGTATATATTTCATGGAACTATTTTTTTAAGCTTTAGGTCAATTTAATATATATTGTTTTTTATTTATTCTAAAGAAGTTAGCTTAAGGTTAACGAAATATCGATAAATAAAAAACAATATATATATTAAATTGACCTAAAGCTTAACAAAATAGTTTCATTAAATATTTGTAATAACAATTAAAAAATTTATTTAATTTTAACCTATAAACAATTTGATACTATTAATTAAGTTCTTCAGCTCAAATTCATTAATACAATGCAAAATTTAATTGAATTAGTTAAATTCTTAATTGAAAACATTAATTGCTAAGCCAGAGCTATTAAATTTTGATTACGATTAGTAATCAATAAGATTACATTTTAAAAATAATTGTACTGATAAATTTTCCCTTTAAAAGAATTTCTGATAAATAATTGATTACGATTACTATTAATCGAAAAGCAATCTGAATTACTTGAAGTTACAAAAACTAATCAAAAAGAATCGAAAATAATTAAAAAATTATCCGACTACTCTCAAGGATTACTTTTGATTATTAATAAATAATCATAAAAAATTAAAATTAAAGTAATCAGATTTGTTTTCAATTACCTTAGATTCTTTTGGATTATTTTTTGTAATTTCAAGTTATTCCGATTACTTTTCCATTATTAGTAATCGTAATCAATTAGTAATCGTGCGAAGCTGAATATAATCGTAATTTACTTCACCTTTTAAAAAAAGTTATCGAATTAGTAATCAGTACGATAAATAGGTAACATATAGTAATAGTAGTAAGCATTCATTGCCTGAGTGTTACTTCTCTTTTATAAAAAAAAAATAACTCTGGTATCCACTGTAATATAAATGCCTGTTGTTCCTATCACTTCCGCTAAACAATATCCCTTATTCCAGATAAATATATTACTTCCGTTATATCTTTAACTACATAATACTGGGCATATTTCTCTGATGATCAAAATGCTTTGATTTCTTTATGAAGAGGATTTCAGCAGTCATATGCGCACAGCAAAAAATTAGACATTACCATCTGAACTACTTGCCATATAATGACTTACTTTTTTGATTGCCAAATTGAAGTACTCGCTTACAATTTACATTACAAAATTAGGAAGCAGTAGTTGAACATATTCCGTAGGTTAAGGTTAATAAGGCGTGAAAATATTACCAAAATATGTAGTTATTTAAAAATAAATTTTATATATTTCTAAATTGTCTCCTTATTTATTTTAAACTAAAAAAGAAGAACTTAAATTTTGGAAAATTATTATTTAAATATAAGTAGTTCCAAATGATTTTTTTTCCATTTTCGGTTTTAAAATAAGTTACAACACAGGCACGGCTGCGAATAAAATATAACCCATTTCAATTGAGTTTATAAAAGAAATTTTACAAAATATTGCATTTCCTACCCAACAAAAAAAAAAAAAAAACTCCAAAAAAGTCATGAAAATGTAGAGTTTACGATGCGGAAATAGTGCAAATTTCGATCCGATCTAATGATTTTTACATAGGGTTGTCATTGCAAGAAGGTCTCTTTTTCGATGCCTGGTCATTGAATTGGAAGCGATATTAAGAAAAATTCCCTTTTTTG